>JAOEGL010000001.1:164457546-165061191 GCA_034509955.1 Urosaurus nigricauda | reverse complement strand
ATGGAGGGGAAAGAACTTATTTGATGAGGGTGGCAGGTTCTAAGGAGGGTTGGGGGGGGGGGCTTGGGTATGTTTTTAAAGTGATTTTTATTTTTAAAAAATCATGCATTTAAACAAATATGGGAGAGAGCTTCATGGGTCTTTGAAAGATTGCGGATTCAAGAGCTTCAAAAGTATATTCCAGGGATTACATGGAGTTCATGGGCCACACTCCCTACCCCTGTGCTGTCTCTTCTAGTAACCTCAGGAGCTGGGATGCCGCCACCCCAAACTCTATTAGATACGGTCAGGTACAATAATGGATAATTATTGGTTTCTGCAAGAAACTTGTCCACATCCTGAGGATGTACAAATTAAAGATTGTCCTTCAAGAGGGCATAAAGTAAGGATCAGTGTTATGTTCACTGGGCCTCTATCAACTGTTACATTGCAGGTAGGAATAGATGGGCTGTTGATAATCTTTGCATCATTAAATCTGTAGAAAAATAAAAAGGGTATCAAATATAGCAAAATATCTGATTTTAAACAGCAAAAGAAACTAGATCAGTATCTTGCCCTATTAGCTGTCAAGTAACAATACAAACAATACCATCCCCTTTCATCATGGCTGCTTTGTTCACTGCTTCTTGAATTCAGCTCTACAATTCACCAGGCGGCAGTCAGATATATAAACCACACTGTAAAGGTGCCATTCTTTTAACCTGGCATTTGTAAACTAAGCTTTATTGAATCATCTCTGGGTCAATGTCTCTAAATACGGTATGTCCTACAAACATTGGTGTACTATTGTTCTTTAAAGCATATTATAAACTGGACGAGAAGGAGGAGTCTGCATTGGCCATTGAAGATCTTGACTCAGACAGGTTCTATGTTCTGTTGTAGCCATTTCCAACCTCATGCCATGCAGGTTGGGCAGACTATAGTTCACATAATTTTCTTGGCCATGCTGGCTAGGTATGATGTGCCTTGCAGTCCAACACACTAGAGGGTGCCCAGCTGGAGGAGACTAATTGATTGGTTTTTCTGCTTCATGGTTCTACAGTTTGCTAAAATCTTTCAGTTGGCCCATGTGAGCATTAGCTAGTGAATATAAGGCAGATGTGTGTGTTGTTCCTGAGCCACTTGACCAATGGCAATCAATAACCAGATTGTCTTAGTGGGTTTCCTGTACCTATCCTCAAAAAAGAACCCCTACGTTTATTGAAAGATTTATATCCCATCTTCTTTCTAAAGATTCTGGGACAGTGTACAGTGAAACCAATCTAGCAAGTTTAAAACAATGCAATTAATTTTAAAAAATCAAAACAAAAAACCTTATTAAACAAATTAACAAGTTAAAAATACCGATTAAAGCTGGTTATTGCTGTCTGATCTTTCAGTCATGGGAGGTAGAACAAATTGCTTCCCACCTTTGTTTATATTCTTCAGGTACCAACACAATTTGCATGTTTCATAACAGTTACATCCTGGATATAAAGCACGTCAGACTTGTATACTTTGTGAGAAGGATAGACTCCTTTGAAGAGATTTTTTGCATGTATTTGTGTATACTTGTTATTTGCCTTCAAGTTGGCTCCAGCTTGTGGCAACTCTGTGATACGGTTTTCTTGCCAAGAGTTATTGAGAGGAGGTTTCCAGTTAGCTTCCTCTTAGGCTGAGAGAGAGTGACTTGCCCAGGTTCATCCAGTAAGCTTTGATCCCTGTTCTCCTGAAGTCCTACTCCAAGACTCAAGACATTGGCTCTCTTTAGTTATGATTATACTCCACTTTTTCCTCCTAATGAGGTCAAAGTGGCATATATGGCTCTCCTTCTCTCTTTATTCTGATATCAATAAACAAGTTAGACAGAAAGAGCGTAACTGGCCCCAGCTCATCCATGGAGTTAAATGGCTGAGTCTAATTTTTTTTTTTAATTGTTGTTTAATTGTGTTGTAACTTCTGTACCTTGTGGAGTTTAATAATGTTTTTTAAATCATTGCAAGTTGTTTTGAATCACGATTTGGGGGAAAGGGATAGAAAAAATGATGATGATGATGATGATGATGATGATCCCTGTAACCACAACACCACACTGGTTCTCTTTAAAGACTTTAATTAACAGGCCATTGTGTTCTCGCACAGGCTGTTTAATGGTATGGATCAACTTCTAGACTAAGCACAAAGAAAAAAAAACAGTTCCTGTTTCTAATTACGTTTATTTATGTAGGTAACCAGGCTGAGGGGAGTTCAGAAATCATAGTTGTTTTAGGGGGGAAAGTCCCTAAACATTCAGCTGGCACCTCTCAATTATGAAGTCAATGGTGGATTTTAGGAGGGAAGGAGGATTTGTACACCCGAAAATCCTCAACATAGTTTAGGCTGTTCCTATTTTGTTCAAAGTTACAAGAAGTTTCGTTTGCAAACAATTGGGGGGGGGGTTTGTGGGGCTTTCGGCTTATGTGGCCATGTTCTAGAAGAGTTCCTTTCTGACGTTTCGCCAGCATCTGTGTCTGGATTCTTTGAAGATGCAAGCCACAGATGCTGGTGAAATGTCAGAAAGGAACTCTTCTAGAACATGACCACAAAGTCCGAACCCCCCACAAAAAACTATGGATGCTGGCCATGAAAGCCTTCGACTACACAATTTTTTTTTGGGGGGGGGGGAATCCTCCTTTCCTCCCCCAAGAGGAAAAGTACAGTTCCCAGAATTGCCTAGCATTGAGCCAGGACATTTAAAGCGGTCTCAAACTGGATGATTTCTGCACTGTGTTTTTGACCCTTGATTCAAATCTGAGAAGTTCTATCCATATGTGAGAGGTTCTCAATAATGGCTGTAATTCATTAGGATGAATTAGAAATTTGTAACCTAGAGTTATACGGTTAGAATGTGTAGCCTAGAGTTAGGAATGTGTAGCATAGAGTTACATATGCATGAATGGTTCATTTTCACAATTGCTAGGTATTTCCTAATTCAGGGGATACATAGGGATTGTGACAGCCCCCCAGTCTCTACTTACCAGGCAGCAAACAGTGTGATCAATGGGGTCTGTTCCTATGTCACTCAGGAAGCAGCTGATATTCCCAAACACCCTTCAGGTGAGTGATCCCAAGTGCAAATGGACTTGTGACAGGGACCCCACTTCTGCCTATCACATCAGAGATTGCTCATAGGAGCAAATGGGAAGCCAGTCAACCTCTTCCCAATTGACTGGGGAGCAGACCCCTATTGATCACAGAAGCTTCTGCCAAGTAAGTGAGAACTGGGGGGTGATTGTGCTGGTAGAAACTATTCATGTAACTGGGGTGGTTACATATTTGCAATTGCCTTAGTAAATTTTGGTTGAAAAATAAATGGGGAAATGTGAATAATCTTTTTAGAAACTCTCTGTGTATGAGAGCGAGAGAGGGAAGGGGAGATAATGTGTAGGTATAGTCAGTGCATGGTCAATGCGTGTATCTGGACTGAGACATAATTAGAAGTAAAAACAGATGGAATTACTGGTGTCCCTCCCACATGTTACTGAAAAGGCTTGTGTCAGTATATGAGGTATGTGGAATCTGTATCATTTCAGATATTTCTGGATTTAAGCCCCTACAAATCCTGCCCATCATGGTCAAAGGCCAGAGAAAATAAGAGTTGGACTCCATCCTAAGGAGCATCACAGGTTCTCTATCCGTGCACTATCTGAATAAAATTTTGCTCACAGGAAGAAATTCATGGCCGAAAGAAGGCTCTTTTACCCATATCCCCCACTTTTTGTTGTTATTGTTGAACCACTAGGACAAAATGACACATACTTCACCTACATTTCAAGTTTGAGTCATCTACATATCCTTCTTGCAATGGCATGCCAAAAACTATTTACAGTGTGTTCTTCTCAGAGCCTCAGCAGAGTTGTACTGAGATAATGAAGAGCAGTAATTGCTCAAAGTAGTCCAGTGTGCAGCCAAGATATGCATTTGCTTTATATCTGATGCATTTCCAGATCACTTTGAATTTGCTGTTCAGTGGTGCTAATAGGTTTCATTGTGCTACTTCTTTTCAGAGTGTTCCTAAACAACACATACATGCATTTTTATGATTTAACTATCCTTCACCGTGGAAGTTCCATCAAAATGATCCCTCCTTCACTTTAATATAGGGTTTAACTTAATCCATTATACATTGCTGATGATCACCCAGGGTAAATATAAAGCTGCCCTGTTGCCAAACCATAGCTTCAGGATTGGGAGCATCCAGTGAACTCACATCTTCCTCCCATTCTTGTGAGGGCCTTTCTGCTTTCAATTTCAGATGCAGCCATGGTTTATGTATACTCATTGGTAAGCCCAGATCATAGTTTGCCAGCCATTTTGCAGCTACATGGTGAACTATGTTTGAAACAGAATGTACTTTCCCAATCTGTGTTGGAATATCTGATATTCATATTAAGCAAGGTTCAGTATAGACAGGGCAATATATGCGCTTATGGTATAAAGCAGGACAGAAATACACAGGATGCACTGATAAGTATATAAAGATGATTACCTGTACTTTAGTACAAGAGACAATAAACCTGACTTTCTTGTGTGAAGGCAAGAGCCGCATAGATTGTCCTTTCCAGACAACGGGTTATAAAAAGACTTATCTAACTTAACTAAAGGGGAAAGTGACCTCTGTATACAGGCAGGAAACACAAAAGTCTTGAACATATAGATCAGGTGAAACACAAAGAGGAGGTGCACTTTAGAGCTCCCTCTGTCACCAATTACTAAAAATAAGTGTTTATACCTCTTTGTGTCCAATGCTTTGTTGGCATTTAGGTGGTTAAAAAAAGCCAACTGGGTGAGCTCTTTGGGGCCAGTCCCTTGTTCCCATTTGCATGTGACTCAGGAGATCTTTTCTTAGCACCTGTCCTCAAGCAACCTTATTCCCTCGTACTTTGGCTAGTAATTACACTTACAATTCCAATTCCATGTTAAGCCTGTCCCCTAATTTTAACACCATTGTATTGAGATGATTTAATTGCATTTTAGCTTGGGAAGGGTGGGAAGGGATAATTCTGTATTTTATTGCGTTTTATGTATTTTAATCTGTTGTAACCCACCCGGATTCCTAGTGATTGGGCGGGCTATAATAGTTACCCAGAAAGTATCACACAGAAAAAAAAATGTGTGTAAAGTCACATTGATAATAGTGAAAATAATCCGTACATGGTGATCAGAGCAATATTGATAAGAACAAGAAGGCAGATGATCCCCTGAATGGATAGTTTAGGGTTTGGGGAAAGTCTGGTCCCAGAACCGGTTGTTGTGGTCCTTGAAGTGCTCACCAGTCTCTGCAAAATGCACAGCCCTTCCATATATATATATATATATATATGCAACATTTGTTTGAATAAAGTGGTGACCCTATCACGTGTTTTCTGGGGCTGAGAGTGTATGACTACGGTAACCCAGGGTCACCCAGTGGTTTTCCATGGCCAAGCAGGGAATCGAACTGTAGTGTTTAGAGACATAATCCAGTGCTCAAATCAGTATATCATGTAGACTTCCTCATTAATGTGGGAGCCCCAAATTCTTCTTTTATATGAAAGCAATAAAAATAGTCTTTGCTTTTTTAAAAAAAAACAGTATGTTACAACTTGCTAGCTGTGGTACAAAACACAAAGCCAGTGTAAATATAAAATATATAGTTACAGCTACACCACAGTGGCAGAGCATGGAAAGTTAGTGTTAAGAAGAATGAATATAATGATGAACCAAACTCAGTAGTGGTGTGATGAGCCTCTGTTATAGATGACACCACTGTCCCACTATATTTCTTTGTAGTAAAAGTAACACTTCTAACTCTGAATGACATATTTTATTGTGTTACAACTATAAAGTAACTTCGTTCCTTATGTGTCTTCAAGCTCCCTGTCACTTTATGGCAATCCCACAAATTCATAGGGTTTTCCTAGGCAAGGAATACTCAGAGCTGGTTTTGTCAGTTCCTTATGTCTTTCAAATAAGAATTAATTACAGATAACATGTTTTTGGAACAATTTACTTCCAATGTCAAGGAAGGGGGGGGAGGCAATAAATATCTGCTAGAGTGCTCATAAATAACTGCAGTTGTCTTTAAACACATGCCACCAAGCCATATAAAATGTAATGCTATTCCTCTATACTTTTAACAATCTGGCTAGCATACAGCAGCATATCCATCTTCATTAGAACCAATATACCAGTCCCTTCAGCATTATTTGTATGCTCAAAGCAAACATAGACAAATCTTATTACAAGTAGACTAGCTCACAGTCCTTCAGACTGGATGTTCAGATCTTTTGAGGGTGCTTGATCTTTTGCCTTAGTTCACGTCTGAGTCATGCTAATTGTTAAAAGTAGGCTTAGAATTTACAAAATCTTCAACACTTCCCAATCCCACTGGAACATTTTCTTCTTTTCTGGACCTGTCTGAAATCTTCGAGGATAGAAGTTCTCAACCAGTGGCACTCAAGTGAGACATGGACGTAGTTCAAGGGGTAACAGGAGCTCTTTCTTAATAAGAACCTCCCTCAATTCCCGGGTTGTCCTTCAAGTGTGACATCTACTGAGTTTATGTGATACAGATTATCCATCTATGGCATTTACTATTGCTGTATCAGTAACCTTTATATTCTGTAGGATTACTACTGTTGAAATAAATTGTATTTGTTTACTTCCAAATCACTACTACCAATTTTATGTCATTAAATTATAGTGTAATATTTTGTGACAATATCAGAGTGCTTATCAACCTATACAGATTCTCTTCAGAAAAGGTAGGCTTTTTGTTTCTATCATTGGAGTTTATCACATGACAGGAATTGGAAGTATAATCCAATGGCAATCTGAATGCAATCATGAGGTTTCACGTTATTGCGTGAAAGCCGGTTACGCACACTTTCTGGCAATGGGAAATCCTTCCGAATGCATTCGTGGGGTTTCACGTTATTGCATGAGAAACTATCGCATGCAATTTCGGCAAATGGGAGGCAATTTTGGACAGTTCCGAATGCGGTGTGATGTCAATACGCAATCAAGTAATTTTGTTGAACTAGTGAATTCACTCAATTCCCAACTGGACCCACTTTCATTTCTTTTGAAATTGAGAGAAATTCCTCCCGTGGGATAACGTCCATTATGGGACACAAATTCTTTGACAGAGTGCCAGATAGGATGTGAGGTACAAAATGTTGAAATCCACACTTCTGCAGGCAACCAACCTGCCCCTCACTTGGAATGTTAGTTACTGAGCATTGCTAATTCTAAGGGGAAGGGTAATTCTCCTATCATATACTGGAAACTATAGGCTAGTGTTCTTTCTAAGTTAACATGAGACTTTCAGATAAAGTTTAGTAAGTTCTTGATCTCTGAGGATCCAAGAGGTATCTGGGATAGTTGGTCACTAATATGTGTGGATGCTTCAGAATACACGTCACACACAAGTTTTTAAATGCCGCATGTACTGAAAATGTTTTCCAGTACTGTAACTATGTCATTCAACTCTTTGACCTTGTCATAATAATCAATACTTGGTTCTCAAATGGGAAAGAGTAATCTTCCCAGTTTCCCCTCTTTGTGTTAAATAGATTGTTCAGTTTCTGGATTGGGGCTGGGTGATACTATATATTGTTTAGGTCCAGGTTATTTGAAGGACTGTTTTACCCTTTACAAATCTGCCCATGGTTTGAGGTCTGTTGGGGATGACCTTCTCTGCCCCCACCTCCTTCACATGTACATCTGTTGGGAACATAGGGGAGGGCCTTTTCAGTGGCTGCCCTGAGGCTCTAGAACTCCTTTCCCAGACCAGCTAGACTGGCACCATCCCTACTTTCTTTTTGTGGAGAAATCAAGTGCCCCCCCCCTCTTTTCATAGGAGTTTAATGTTTGTCACCTAAACAATGTGCTGGATCATGCTAATTGTTGTGCTGGGATGTGTGTGTGTGTTTGTTTTTAATTTTTTAATTTTTTATAATTAAATTTCTTCTTTTGTATTTTGTGGTTGTTGTTTTTTTAAACTATGTGTTTTTAAATTTCTTGTAAACTGCTTTGAGTCCCAAACTGAGAAAAAGTCAGGATAGAAAATTCTTATTGTTGTTGTTGATGATGATGATGGATCCAAGTTGTGAAGATATGGTACCTTTTCATAATAAGATGAGCCAATTAGGCTCAAGGGAATAATAAATATAGGTATCTTTCCTAAGTTGGAGATCTGTTACCTCCCCATTTACTCACAGATGATTGATAGTAGTAGATAACTTCTACTGAAGATGTAGCTGAAATCAGATGCAAAACTTCAGCAGCAGTGCCGAAAGAATGGGCTGGGTTTAGTTGGGTGCCATGACTACCTTAATGTTATAAGCACACATGAAGGACATGTGAGTCTTGCAGTGTATCACTGCCCAGATGTCTGTGGAAAATCCTACTGAGAGCATGTTATCTTCACTTCCACTCTAAGTAATACTGCCAGTGCCTCATCCTATTCAACTGGATGACTCATAGTAGTAAGCTCTATTCTAATAAAAGATGCAGGGTTGAAACCACCTGCCTGTAAACATGATTGTCTTTCTAGCTCTGAAAGCTTTTACATCAAGACTGTGCCAATACACATTGAATAAGAACACTTGCACAGAAAGTACGCAGTCTAAAATGTTTACAGATGAGTGCATTGGATGAACTGATACTTAATCGGCTTGGCTGAAGAAGTACTACAGTCAGGTCCCACTGGAGAGTAGGGAACATTTTTGGCCATGGAGTAACCAACTGTTGCAAGCTGACTAGTGGTTTCCCTTGAGCAAATTAAACCGAACAAGTAAAACACAAGTTACAAGCATCTCAGTGAAGACATTTTCAGGATATTTTATTAAATAACCTTTCTAGATTTCCCAAAGCTAATGACTTGGCTGTACTGCTCCATAATGGAGAGAATTGAAATCATGTTTATCTGTACATTTTTTTTAAAAAAAAAAAAATCTTCTACATAGAAAATGAGATAATGGAGAGAACTAACGTCTTAAGGCATACTGCTTTTTCTAGCTATAGCAAAAGTGTTTAATCCTGTGGAAATCCAGACAATCCTTTAGTCTGAATTAATACCAGACAGTACTATCTAAAGAACTTATTGCATGAACTTTAAAACCGGCTCCAGCCTCCAGGCTGGAGCCAGGACACAGGCAGGATTATTCCATGCTAAATCGCTGCCTAATCACCGCCTGCCCTCAGCCTGGGTCCAAGCCGGGTCCCAGGCGTGCTCCGCCAGCACTTATTTTAAGTCAGAAGCTTTCCGGCTTCTAAAAAGTGCTGGTGGAGCATGGCTGGGACCCAGGCTGATGGCCGAAAGCTTTTAGGCAGTGATTTAGCATGCGATAATACCCGCCTCCGTCTCAGCTCCAGCCCAGGAGGCTGGAGTCAGTTTTAAAGTTCATGCGATAAGCTCCTGAGTTAATACAGGTTTTCCACCTCAGTAAAACTGGGCCCAGATTTGGGCTAAAATAGTATGTTTTGAAATAGTAGACATCTGGGCAGTGATAGCCAGTTTGGATTCCAGCTGTGGGAGAAAAATGAGATAAATAATAATAATAATAATGTTTTTGCCCTATAACCTTGCAGGAGTGAATTGCATGTAAAACCTGATTTTTAAAAAAATATTTGTATTACATCTCAGGTCTGATGAGTGAAACTCTAGTCATGGGACCACTGTTGCTGGAGAAAGGAAGGCAGGCATTTTTTCCTCATTCCCTATGATGACTATACTAAGGTTGTCGTACTTTGGCCACATCATGAGAAGAAACAGTTCACTGAAGAAAACAATAATGCTAGAAAAGGTGGAGGGAAGCAGGCTTTATACTAGATGGGTGGACTCGGTAAAAGAGGTCACAGGTACTGAACAGATCAGTGGAGGACAGGGAATCTTGGTGATATCTCATCTACAGGGTCGCCATGAGTCAAGATCAACTCAAGGGTGGATAACAACAACAAAATGATTGCTCACTCTGCCCCTAAAACTCAACTTGTGGGGAGGGGTTGAACATGCCTTTGGAAATACATGAGATGGCTTAAATACTCTAAAGCACCAGAATCTCTTCCATAGCATTGAGTTATAGCAGTTAAAGCAGTGTCAGATTGCATTAATTCTGCAGTGTAGATGCAGCCACAGATTCATACCCAAGAGTTACAGATCTGTTACTGCTCTGTATTCACTAATGATCAGTCACAATCATGGCACTATAGCCACAATTGTAAATGCCCCTCTCCAAACAGCAGCTGCACCAAGAGACAGCCCTGCATCTGACTGTTGCAGCCTTGCAGATGGGAGGGAGCTGGAAAGACTTCATATAGCTGTGTGTGCCTGTGGGCAGGTAAAGTAAGTTGAGGGGACCATTCAATTTTGGTATGTGTGGTAGAAAATCCAACATGTACCCCTCCTCATTGCTGGCACTGAAAATATAACCAACACCATTGGCTGCCTCAGGGAGATACCTCATTTTGCCTAATAGTAGGGCCTGCCCTGTCTTTGGCATTGATTTTGTTGTAAGTTGCTTTTAGAATAAACACAAGCTATGATTAAGATGCAGACAGACAGCAGAACAGGAAAAGATGAGATAAAGCAGTCTGGAGACAAGCAGCAAATCACCAGGAACGACACACCAACATTCATGCCCATCCAATAACAATCTCTCTCACTCTCGCACTCGCTCTCTCATTCTTTCTCAGTAGTCAATCCTGCTAGGACAACAAAGAAGCTGCTTGGGTGTGGCAGCAACTGGAAGGTAGGTGGAAAGAGCACCCTGAATAATACAAAGCATTCAGCTATAAAATTCAAGGATTAATCAAAAAGGGCCCAGATAAGCTCCTTGTTTATGACAGAGCCAAGATATTAAAAATTATCTGGTGTGATAGAATCCTTTGTTTGCGAGCCTCCTGATCTGTTTGTCACTACCTCATAGCTATCATGAATTAATTGGATTTATCTTATTTTATTTTTTTACTGATACCATGTTTGTTTTCACATCAAGGTTCACTTAGACCAGTCTTCCCCAACCTGATACCTCCCAAACGTTTTTGACTTTGGCTTTCACCAGCCCAAGCCAGTATAGACGATATTTGGGAACACTGCAGATTGTGGTGGAAAACATACTGGGGTCATCTGATCGGAGCACACCGTTTTAGACTTGCATCAATAAGGCAGTTCTGTACCTGTTTACCTGGAAGTGAGTCCCATTGGGATTTACTTCTGAGATTTGCATAGGATTTCTCTCTTAAGTTGCATCTACACTGGACACTTAATCTGGGGCCAGTCTGGATCATTATGTCCCAGACTGGCTCTGGACTAACCACGACAGCAACCACATGCACTGGATCAAATTCAACGTGACATCACATCATTGTGCATATGGGTCAGCTGGGCTGATACTGCAACTTTGCCTTCGGTGCTGCCCCCGCCACCACAATCTCACCAGCCAAGCAGCTTTCGGTGATAGCCTGTCTATCTTGCTGTCAGTGAGAAAGAAGGTTTTTTTCACAAAGTCCTCCTTTTCTACTTGTCTTCTGTCTAGCTGGATGCCTTTTAGCAGCATGGGCACTGGGAATGGGTGAAGGAGGGCTGGAGAAACAGCCTTTTGGTGTTGCAATGTAGCAGTGTATCTGCAGTAAAAAAAAATGCAATAAAAACATGAGTTAGGAAAGAACGAGATTCTACTCTGATTGTTCTGTGGCTGTGTGTGTCTGCATACTTCAGGAAAATAGCAGCTGGCTCCAGAATCTCTCATGAGCATGTGTGAACAGAAAAATAGAGAAAAGGGAAGTGCAGATAAACCTTTCTCACTAGGTCCCCCCTCCCGAACATGTTAAATCATAGAATCATAGAGTTGGAAGAGACCACAAGGGCCATCCAGTCCAATCCTCTGCCATGCAGAAACTCCCAATCAAAGCATCCTCAACAGATAAAGAAGCATAGGTCTATAAATCTTGAGATGAGGAAACTGTGAAAGAAAATAATATCTGAATGTATTTTTGAAGTAGCCTTCAAATGGTTTCTTCAAGGCTCACAATGTTTTTCTTTATTCATGCAGGTTGCTTCATTTCATAAGTGCATATTGCTAGTTTGAGATGAAAGGTCTGTTGACATGTGTTGAACTATTCTTTTTTGTGGTGTAGTAGAAGCCTATTCCTGTTCTTTCTTCCTCTGGCACCAAATTTTCTGTTAAAGAAGCAATATCCAAGAAGATATGTACTTAATAAACTGAGGTCTATATGAGTTTGACCAAGTCACCATTCCACTTTGAACACACCTGAGCTTCTCTGATTTCAAAAGCCAAGACAGCTGGGTTAGGAGATGGTGGGGAATGATTAGCATATCTCAGATGATGCCAGGTAGCGTGAGGAGACAATCCTGCTTAATGGGTTTCAGAGGAAGATATTTCAGAGCTGCTACAGTCAGAGTTAGAAATATTGGATTAAGTTGGACCATTGGTTTGACTCAGTATGAGGCAGCTTTCTGTGTTTGTATGTTGCTTTTCAGTACAGTTGGCTCTCCTTATTCACGGATTTGAGCATACACAGATTGAAAATATTCCCCAAAAGTATAAATTCCAAATAGCAAACCTTGATTTTCCATTTTACATATGGGACACCATTTTGTTGTGTCATTATATGTAATGGGACTTGAGCATACACAGATTTTGTTATCCACGGCAGATAACAAGGGCCCACTGTATAGTGCAGCTTATTGTTTTGAAATTTGGGAGGAATATATTCCTTATATAAACTACAGGTATTCCTTTTTGGTAGCAATTGACCAAAAACACTTGACGAGGATTTCTCAGGTGGTTTTAAATAATGGGTTTTATATGTAAAATACTAGTTCATATGCAACTGCGTTATATTTTGTCATTGTTAAATATAATTAGTATATGCAGTTTGTCTATGGCATATAAATCATGTGAGATAAGAGCCTCCAAGCCAGATCTCCATGTTTTCTCCCAGTTGAAACATCTGAGAAATTTCATGGAAGCAATTAGGCTGGCAAAACCATAATCATAACCACCACCACAGCATCAACAGCATTTATGTGTTTTCTAGTGCTGTCAGTTTCTTCCACTGTAGTTGGCCTTTCAGTAGTTTCACAGTAACTTGCCCTGGTTGCCTAGCAATAGTGACAGAGTTCATGTAGTTCCACTTCACATTTCATGTCCAGCAACTCTTTTAACATCTGATGTAGCCCTTGTTGATCAGGGTAATAACAGGATTTGTTTTTTGTTCTTGTCCAACATTTAATGGGACTTTGGCACATTTAGTCTATGTCTCATGACTGCCTTGCAAGGCTGCTAGTAGTATGGCCCAGGGTGGGCAAAATGGGGCCTGTAGGCTGCATGCAGACACCCCCTCAGTGTCATTTTTGCCTCCCCCAGCTATTTTTTTTTTTTTGCAAAAAACATTCCACTCCCCCACCCGCCAAAAAAAACAACAAAAACCATTGTGCTCCAAAATGTCCCCAAAAGCATTCTAGGGCATTTTCACCGCATTTGGAGGTCCCTTGGCTCTTTCAGGGGTTAAAAAAAATTGCAAACATTTTCCAAGATTTTTTTCATAAATGCTCCATAATTGTCCACTAGGAGGCATAGAATACATTTCTAGCATATTCTGCTGGTTTGTTGTTCACTGCCCTCAAATTGATCTCAACTCATGGTGACATCTCAACCCATGGATCTCCAAGACCCTCTGTCCTCCACTGATCTGTTTAATTCCTGCAAACCAACACCCATGACCTCCTTAATAGAGCCCATCCATCTGGCATGTCGCCTTTCTTACTACTTCCCTACACCTTTCCCAGCATTATTGTCTTTTCTAATGAGTTCTTCCTTCTCATGATGTGTCCGAAGTATGACAGCTTCAGTTTGGTCATCTTGGCTTCCATGGAGGTTTCCAGCTTCATTTGCTCTAGGACCCATTTGTTTGTCCTTTTGGCTGTCCACAGGATCCTCAACACTTCTCCAGCACCACATCTCAAATGAATTGATTTTCTTTCTGCCATCTTTCTTAACTGTCTAGCTCTCACATCGATACATGGTAATAGGGAATAAGATGGGTTTATGAGTCTAGCTTTTGTACTCAGTTGTATATCTTTCTTTTTGTATTCTTTCGTATCCACCCTCCCCATTCTTAAACTTCTTGCGATTTCCTGACTGCAGTCCCCATTTCTATCAATGTTTAATCCCAGGTATGAGAATTCTTTTACTATTTCTATTTCTTCATTGTCTAGGTTGAACTTGTGAAAGTCCTTGGTGGTCATTATTTTTATTTTCTTTATGTTCAACCTTAAACCTGTCTTTGCACTTTCTTCTTTGATATTCTTTAGTAGGTGTTCCAGGTCTGTGAGATTTTCTGCTAGTACTATGGTGTCATCTGCATATCTTAGACTGTTGATATTCCTTCCTCATATTTTCACTCCTCCTCCTTCTGTGTCCAAGCCTGCTTTTCTTGTAATATGTTCTGCGTACAAGTTGAACAGATAGAGTGAAAGGATAAGCCTTGTCTAATCCCTTTGCCAGCTGAGAACCATTCTGTTTCTCTATGTTCTGTTCTGACAGTAGCCCCTTGTCCTGAGTAGAGATTCCTCATCAGGAATTAGATGTGTTGGCACTCCCATGACTTTAAGGATATTCCATAGCCTGTCATGATCTATGCAATCAAAGGCTTTGCTATAGTCTATAAAACACATTCTGGTTTTCTTTCGGAATTCCTGGTGTGTTCCATTATTCATCTCATGTTTGCAATGTGGTCCCTAGTGCCTCTTCCTTTCCTGAACCCTGCTTGTACCTCTGGGATCTCCATGTATGGTTGGAGTCTTATGTTGCAGAATTTAGAGCATAATTTTGCTTGCACGAGAGATCAGTGCTATGGTCCTATAGTTGCTGCAGTTTTTTGTGCCTCATTTTTTGTGGGTAGGGATGTATATTGACCATTTCCAATCTGTTGGCCATTGTTTTGTTTTCCATATCTGTTGACATATTCGTTAGTACTAGAGCTGACTCTGTTAATGTGGATTGCAGCAGTTCAATTGGAATATCATCTGTTCCTGGCTGTTTTTCGCTATTTCTCTTATTGCAGTTTCCAACTTGCTTTTTAGAATTTGGGGATCATCTCCATATGGCTCTTTGTTCCATGTGTCCTTCATTTTGTCATCTCTTTTGTATTGCATCCAATGTCTTTTTATTCCTTCCTGGTCTTGAATTATGTCATTTTTATTGTCATAGAGAGTCCCAGTCCTTGGTTTGAGTTTTCCCTTGATTTCCTGGATCTTCTGAAATAGATCTCTTTTTCTTCTCTTTTTGTTGTTGTGCTCAATTTCTCTGCATTGGTCATTGTAGTAATTTTCTTTTTCTTTCTGCACAATCAGTTGTATTGTTCCATTCATGATACTTAATATGTTTCTATCTCCCTTTCTTTTCCTTCTCTTTTCTTTATTTATTGTTTTTTCTGTCATCCATGTTGTTTTCTCTTTATTTTTATTTAAAGTGTCTGTCTGCATTCTTCTTTTATTATGTCCCACTTTGAATCAGACAACCATACAGCATTCTACCCAGGAAATGAAAGGATGAGAAAAAACAGGGCGGCTTTCATACTAAGAAAAGATGTGGCAAAAGCAGGGAGAGGATACAATGCAAAATCAGACTGAATCATTTCAGTGAGGCTCCATGGTAAACCTATGAATATCACCATAATTCAAGTATATGCACCAACCACAGAGGCAGAACAGGAAGAAATTGATAGATTCTATGAAGGAATGCAGGAAGAAATTTATAGCACACCAACACAAGATGCCAAGCTGATCATTGGAGATTGGAACGCAAAAACCGGATGCAAAGAAGAATATAAAAACAGTAGGCAGATTTGAATTAGGCAAAAGAAATGAAGTAGGTGAGCATTTGATAGATTTTTGTGAAGCCAACAACTTATTCATTGCAAACACATTTTTCATACAACCAGAAAGAAGGCTATACACATGGACATCACAAGATGGTCAACACAAAAATCAAACAGATTACATAATCAGAAGTAAAAGATGGTGGCACTCTATACTGCTGGTCAAGATCACACCAGGCACCAACTTTGACACAGTTCATGAATTATTCATATTAGAATAAGAGTAAAATTCAAGAAGAAAACATCTCAACGGAATTTATTGACAACATACTAACCATAACTGACTGAGAACAAGAGGAACTATGCTCTGAAGCCGGGGACAGAATAAAAGAAGAATAAAAGAATTGTAATCTTTTTTCTCCACATCTTTTTTTAATTTTAATCTTCTTCTTCTTCTTCTTCTTCTTCTTCTTCTTCTTCTTCAGAAAAGAAACTTCTCCTTGAGGGGAGGTGGCACTGGCAAACTCCCAGCCAGCCAGTCTCACAGCAAATCCCCAGCCAGTCATTTCAAAGGATGTTGCTGAAGCCCACATCCGAGCTCTTTATTATTGCAGGTCAGAATCTTATTAAAAGGACAGCAATAGCCACAATGACTTCCAGGCACAAACTGAAGAAGAAATTTTATTAGAGTGCTTTCTTTTAAAAATGTAGTGACATGCTTGAGTTCATCTCTTTGGAGCTTGAGGTGGGTAGCGTGTGGCTCCTGCCACTGCTGTTGGACTGCAACTCCCATCATTTCATCATCATTGGCTGTTACTGGCTATGGCTGATGTGGGTTTCAACTCAGCAACATCTGGAGGGCTGGAATTTGTCCACTTCAGTCTATATACTTCAGAGTTACTCTTCAACAACAAAAATATGGCATTAACATTAGTGGTGCCACTCAGATCAGTTTTGGGTTCTCTCTTTTTTTCATTATATACCATCCCTTTTGGATTTTTAATTTCAGATTTGGGTTTTCAATATCATATTTATGCAGATGAGACACACATTTTCCAGATTTTTAAATCAATTGATGTTTCTGTGTGGAAGTCAGTGATTGATTGCTTGTTGAATGTTTCTTTATGGATGACTGTCTATTGTCTTAAGATGAATATGGGAAAAATCCAAGGACTTGGTGTTTCAGCCCGACTATCCAGTAGCCTCTCTTTCATTCCCTCCACTTTGTTGCACATTGGCTCCTGTTTTAGTTGTTAGGAACCTCAGAGCCCTGCTGGATGACCATTTGTCTCTGTACCCCTTTATCAGGTGGAAAGGAAAGACATATAATTTCCATCTCTTGAACATCTGTAGAATCATAGGTTCATGCAGTTTGGGCCAGGGCTTATTTGATACTTTTGGACCTTGTATTTAGGGCTCTGCACTCTAATCTCACCCAGTGCCTGGCAACTGGTATACCCCATCTAGGAATCTTGTCTAACACTGCCTAGATCTATGGCTGTGTTCACACTGGAGAAATAAACCGGTTTAATTGCCATGGCTCAATGGTGTGAAATTCTGGGAATTGTAGTTTGTTGTGGGGCCCAGAGCGGAGCGGAGCTCCGCTCTGGACCCCACAACAAACTACAATTCCCAGAATTTCACAGCATTGAGCCATGGCACTTAAACCGGTTTATTTCTCCAGTGTGAACACAGCCTATAATCAAAGGATTATTGTCTTTTCCACCAACAAGGTTGCAAATCTTTCAAGACCTGGCTCTGTATTTGTGGCATGGTTTTCCTTTGGACCTTCAGCTGAGGAGGATTTTACCCATTTTCATAAGGGGTTGAAGACCTTCTTTGATTCACCAAGTAAGCTGCTGAGTTTTGCCTGAGGTTGCTGATATGGATTGTGGCTGGTGGGGTGTTGGAGGTTTTATGAATATTTATAGTGTTATGTTTTATTTGTTTTGCCTTTGTACATGTTTGATGTTCTGCTGTTTAGTGGAAAGGGCATTATAAATTATTGTTGTTGTTATTGTTGTTATAGAAAAAATAAATATGGAAAATTGTTAACAAACTTGTATGTGTGTTTTCATTTGAACATCAAGATAAAGATGGAGTTTCAGATGAGGCCATAGTGTTTAGATAATGGAAGGCATCGCAAAGTCTAACAAATCTTTTTGTGCTAATTAAATGGCCTGAAATGTCGATAGACAGCTAGCAGTCTGATGAAGCACATGTGTATTAGTGTTGGCTGAATCTTTTATGACAGTTATGAATGTATAACCTTAGGTTGCGTATTCATGACTGTTACATATTCACAATCTCTATGTAGCCACTGTGAAAGTCCTTCAGTCTCTACTTACTGGGTAGCAGACACTGCAGTAATCAGGGGTCTGTTCCCCTGTTGATCAAGAAGTGGCTGGCTGATGGTCCCCTCTCCCTCCATGAGCAATCCCTGACATGAGAGAGGATCGCATCAGGGCCCTGCTTCTGCCTGTTGTTCCAAATATTGCTCACAGGAGGGTGTGGAAACAGCAGCCAGCTTCTTTCTGACAGGGGAAAAGATTCCCATCAATTGCAGTAATTGCTTCCCGGTAAGTGGGGATGAGGGATGGAGTCAGACACGGATTCACTGTGTAGCATTATAATTATGGTGCTTACGCATTCCTAAATACCACACAAGATTCTGCTGATACAGTCAGACCTCAGTATTGGTGGGCTTGTCATCTGCTGATTGGAGCATCTATGGAAGGCCCTGCCCTGTTCTCCTCCATGACAGCGCGTGATGGCACCCACACAGCCTCACTCAAGTAGCGCTGCCATTGAGAAGAACGGGACTTGAGGTCCTGTGATATTTGGCATCCATGGGGGGGGGGGGGGAGAATGGAACAGAACCCATGTGGATACAAAAGGCTGACTGTAGTTGTTAATGTTCTTACTGATCTAACAAATAATGTGTCTGCTTAGTCCTATCCTAACCATTTGTCTGGGTAAAAAAGCAAATCTTGTTTTGCTAATGAACCATAATGCTTTGGGTTGCTGCATTCTGTGATATAGATCTTTTTTACTGCATGGTAACAGTGTGAACATATCCCCAAAAGGATGTGGATGTGGCTTGTTCTGCCTCCTTAAGTATATTAAACACATTATCTATAAATATTCAGGCTTCTGGGTCAGGTGCAGATGGCACACTGGGAAAAAGTGGACGAACATCTCCATGCACAGAGTTTGAAAAACAAACAAGATGAGCTTGAAATGGGAAGATAAATTTGACTTTATAGGCATAATGAAGACTTGGTGAGATGACTCTCAAGAGTGAAATACTACAATTGAAGTATGTGCACACATGACTTGAAGTTGCCTGATGACTTATGGTTACACATGAATTTTATCACCTGGAATTAATTGATGGTCTCCCATCCAAGCACTAACAAAGGCTGACCCTGCTTAGCTTCCAAGATCAGACAGGATCTGACACCTTTAGAGTATTTAGCCATATTGAAGGATATAATCTATTCAAAAAGAAAAAAAAATGTGCCAGAAAAGGAGGAGGAGGAGTATTATATGTAAGAGACAAATTCTCCTGTACATAAATCCATGTAAGTGGTCAAAGTTTGAGACTACTTAAATAAAAATAAATTGAGAAATAAATAAGTATGACTTTGTGGTAGAAGTTTCCTACAGGTCACCAAACCAAGAAGATGTGTTGGATTATGCTTTTCAGAAACAATATGAAGAAATTGGTCACTCGAATCAAAGTAGTTTATACTTTAGGGTAAGTGACTGTGTAATGCTAGAATGTGCAATTGTGGGACAGAACAAAGACAAATATAGTCAAACACAGGCCTTGGATTTCAAGAAAGCTGATTTTAAAAGTTCAGGGAAATACTGGATGGAATCCCATGGCTAGACATGCTAAAGCAAAAAGATATCCAGCAAGGGCAGCAGTCTTGAGTATTTAGTTGCAGAAAGCACAATTATAAACAGTCCTATGGAAGAATAAAATGGGAAACTTCTGAAAACTCAAGGAGGAAGTGAAAATAAAAAGAAATGTGAATGCAGAATGGAAGGAAGGACAAATCACCAAGGAAGAGTACAGATATGTAACCCAAACTTGCAGGAATTGTATAAGGAGAGCTAAAGCTCAAAATGAGGAGTTTATTGCATCGCTAAAAAACTTGGATTACCTTTCCCATTTTGAATTCTAATTCAGGATGCAGCCAGGTATGATCAGACACATTTTGCCACTGTTGCCACCCGCTGGGTGAATCCTGGCTAACTTCTGGCTAGAAGCCATACTCAGCCAGCCTCTTTTGAAAATCAGGAAGCTCCTGGTTTTGCAAATCGGACTACTGAGCTTGGATTCCAGCTGCACCCAGCTGGCGGCATGGGCAGCAAAATGCATCCAATAATACCTGGCTGTATCCTGGCTGGCGGCATCGGCCGCAAAATGCATTTGATAATTCCTGGCTGCATCTTGAATTAGAATTCAAAACAAGAAAGGTAAGCCAGGTTTTTTAGTGATGTGATTAACTCCTGAGACTGGCTAGACAAGCAAAAAGCAACAAAAAGATTTTTTTCCAGATACATTTGAAGTAAGACAGTGAGGCTAGTGTTCAATAAGGATTGCATCCACACTGCAGAAATAATCCAAGTTGACAGCACTTTAATTTCAATGACTCAGTGCTATGGAATTCTGAGATTTGTAGTTTGTTGTGGCACCAGAGCTCCTTGACAGAGAAGCCTAAATGTCCCGCAAAACAATAGTTCCTACAACTTCCATGGCAGTTAAAGTGGTGTCAAACCTGGATTATTTCTGTCGTGTGGATTCAACCCATGTGTCAGACACAACAGCAACAAGACCATCATGAAGGATAAGGTAGACCCATCTTGACACCCAGTGGTAACCTTAGAGCCAAAGTACATATTAATCCCATCTATTATTACAATTTTTGAAGGGTTTTTTTTTTTTAAAAAAAAAAGCAAAATGCATCCTGTTTGAAATGAAGGCTCTCACTTTGAGCTGAGCTGGGAAAGAGGTTTGACTGGGGCAAACAGTAACCTGGAAAACAGTAGCCTGGTTTGGGGTACAAAGAGAGGGAGCTGAAGAACTAAATACCCTTGTCTTAGCACAGTGGTGGCGAACCTATGGCACACATGCGGTGTCCGGCACACGGAGCTCCCTCTGCAGGCACATGCATCGGATCCACTTCTTCTCTGCTTTCCCATCCTTTCAACTGTCTGGGGAGGCAGTTTAAGGGATGTCAGGGTGGGAGAAGAGGAAGAGCTGGCAAGCACCTGTTCCTCTTCTTCCCACGCCATCCTGTGACTCTACCTCCCAGAGCCAGTCAAAGGCAGAGGAGGGCAAATGGTAGAGGGAGCAGGCACACACCTGTTCTCCCCACCACCACCACCAATGCCTTTAACCAGCTCCCAAAGCCATTTTAAGGCAGAGGAGACCAAGGGGAAGAAGGAGCAAGTGTGTGTCTGTTCCTTCCCCATTCTTGTGCCTTTAACTAGCAACCAGAGCTAGTTAAAGGCATAGGAGAGTGGGGGAAGGAGCAGATGGGTTTGGCCCTTGCCATCCCTTGAGGCTGAGGGAGTGTGACTTGTGCATGTGGTGCTTTCAAGTTGTTTGTGACTTAAGGCGCCCCTAAGGTGAAACTACTGTGGAGTTTTCTTGGCAAGTTTCATGGGAGGTGATTGCTATTGCTAGCCTGAGAATGAGAGAGCATGTGTTTGTTTTTTGCCCCCCAGAAGTCCTGCCTCCCAGGAAGTCCTGCCCCCAGCAGGAGGAAGTCCCATTCTTGGAAGTTTCCTTCCCACCCAGCCCTGGGTGATATTCCTGGTACTGGAATGCACTTTGTCCTGTTGGTCACTTTTTCCTCTTAGCTGTGTTAATGCATAATTTGTCAGTGTGCATAAAGCCTTCCTAGTAAGTAGCATGATTGAGCATAATTTTGAATAGTACCTCTGATATCAGAGGATGCATCTACGCTTTAGAAATAATGCAGTTTGACACCAGTTTGAGTGCTGTAGCTCCATTCAATGGAATCCTAGTTTTGTAGTTTTACAAGGCATTTAGCCTTCTCTCCCGAGAAGGCTGTTGGTGCCTCACGTAACTACAGATTCCAGGTTTCTGTAGGATGGAGCCATGGCAATTATTTCTTCAGTGCATTATTTCTACTGCATTAGTGTAGATGCACTCATAAACTGTCTGTTCTAGCAGGCTTAATTTGTTGGTTTTTAAGGCTAAGTTTGTTTTTGTTCTATATAGAAGTGACTCAGACTATATATTTAATATGGCACCCATGAATGTGAGATCTTTCCAGAAATATCTAAAAGGTGAAGCCAAAGGTGAAAGATACATTCATTCCAGCTCTTTAATATTTTGTCTGTATGTAATTTGTCTTGGATTAATTTGCGAACTCTCCTACTACTTGTCTTTATAAATCATTTTAAGATCTTGCCTTTGTTATTATAAAAGGAAAGGACAGCAATATTTACTACACAAAATGTTCCACTGGTGCAATTCCTGCGTAGTGTAGCTGCTTTGCATCAGCAAATTCTGCAAAAGGCTGATTAATAAGTAAATTAGTAATAAGAACTACTACTGATATAACTGTGGTTGTTGGATTAAATATATATGGTGGGAGAAAGCAATGTGTGTTAAAACAGGTGGTGAAGAGTTATACTTTACAGTTTCCTTTTATATGGTTCCATTCCACATGCATAGTTCCATTCCATTTAACCATTCATACATCTCTGGCATGTGTCCTTGTGGTTTTAGAAAAATAATCTCCCTTTCTTTCACAGATATGTGGCAGATATTATGAGTGAGATTGTCTACTGCTAAGCACCATGGCAGACTGTTGGTCCACCTAGTCTAGTATTACCTCTTCTGACTGGTGGTGGCTCTTCAGGTTCTTAGATGGAAGTCTTTTTTGCCATCACCTGCTACCTGGGCCTCTCAACTGTGGATAGATCAAGTGCTGCTGAGCTGGGTTGGTCTTCCACTTTGTTGTTGCTGTGTGCCTTCACATCATTTTTGACTCATGGAAATCCTAAGTATAATAAGTCAATCATGGGATTTTTCTTGGCAAGATTTGTTCAGAGGAGGTTTGTCTTTGCTTTTCTCTGCTTGAGACAGTATGACTTGCCCAAGGTCACCCATTGGGCTTCCGTGGATGAGCAGGGATTTGAACGTGGTCACCCAGTGTCCTAGTCCAACACTCAAACATCACATTATACTTCATAAAGTGTGTAAGAACGTCTGTTTCTTGAAGAGCTGTTTGGTAAATCAGGCAGCTTCAGTGGAATGTTAATTGTGACATCCTGCCTCCCTGTTGTATACATTACAAAGGGACTGTGTCATAAGAGGCAAACTGCTTTCGGATTGTGTTTCAGAGCCTGATTGAGAAATGTGTATTTACCTCTTTTGTTTGGGATTTTTTAAAAGCCCTGTTTACTGGGTAATCAATTGCACCAGAAAACAGTGGCATTCCCAAATGTGGAAGAGCTCATGTGGATGGTTAAGGTTTTTTTTTTCTTCTCCTTCTCCTTATCTAAAAACTATTGCAATCTGATGAGGTGTACTGTAATCCATGAAAGATTATGGTAGGGATTTCTTTTTCCCAGTTTGTCTCAGAGGTATTAGTGGATTATTTTATGTTTATTTTATGCTAAAACAAACTAACATGGCTTCTCTTTATTCAAAAGGGAATGTTGTAGCCCCTTTGAGACTAACTGAAAGAAACAAGGTGGTAGCATGAGCTTTCATAGACTTAAGTCTTCTTCCTCAGAACCTTGGGCTTCTCTTTGTATATTGTACAGTCAGCCCTTTGTATCCTCAGATTCTTCATCCATGGGTTCAACCTTCTACTGCTTGGAAATATTTTTTAAAAAAATCAATTTTACTATGTCATTGTATATAATGAGACTTGAGCATCCATGGATTTTGGTATCCTGGAACCAAAGCCCACCAGATACCAAGGGCCCACGGTAATTAAGCCTAGGTATTTAAGTACAAGGTCTGAGCAAGACTAAATTACAATTCCTTGTTACTCACAGAGCAGTTTCAGACACAAAGTAATAGTTTGTTTTGTGGTGGGAAAGTGAGGTGTGAAGAATTACATATGCAGAGAAATTGTGTCCCACACTGCTACCCCAACATTGGCACACAAATCTCTGAGAAAAAGGTTTAAGGATTAAATCAGGGAGCCTTGGGAACAGTAGTTTAGGGGAGTTCACTGGGGCTCTCCAGCAACTTGGCCAGACTACCAGTCCCAGCATTCCAGGCGGTCCCATGGCTGTTAAAGTGGTATCGAACTGCTATAATTCTGCAGTGTAGAAATACCATTAAAGAACAGAAAGAGGGTATGTTTGTTACAGCTACCAAGCTGATAGAGCAGCTGGTGTTAAGGGAAGATGAATATGTCTTACACAGTAGATGAAGCTCTTAAGTCAATTAGTAATTCAGAAATACTTTGTTTCTCATGTCTTTGCTGAACTTGTCCTTGTGCAATCTATCTTGGAGAAACCACATTGTGCTGCTTTAAATTATTCATTGATAACAAATATTTTTAAATGAAATCGTTGTTGAATAAAATATATTGTGGCCTTCTCCTTGTGTGTAAGCAGAGTGTTGTAAGACTGAATACAAGAACTGGGTTTCCTCATTTTCTATCTCCCCCTCCTTCCTTCCCTTCCTTCTTTCCAGCAGATTTATGTATTTATATGATTAGGCAGGAGGAAGCCTACATCATAAATCATTACTTGAAGCACAGATACTGGTATTTGCAGATCATTTAAAAGGTTTAAAAATGCACCTGGCCAGGATCCAAATATTGTTTACGTGAGGTAATTGTCTAATGTTTGTGAGCAGGGAACAGCTTGTAATAGAGCCTTGTGTGAGAATAAAGCTTTATCCAGAGGTAGTTGTTTTCTCCCCTCCTGTGTATACAGGGTCCTTCTAATCAAAACTGGGAAGGATTTTCTCAAGTTTGGAAATGTTACTTTGGGGGCTATAATTGTCAGAGACTCCCAGGCAACATGGATATTGGTCATGCTGCCTGGGGATGCTGAGATTTATAGTCCCAAAATAATGCCTTCAGATTTGCTCCTGATCTCTCAATAAGGTTTATTTTCTTTCCCTGGCATGTGTGTGTCTGTGTAGACACACCAGGACATTAATCAAATTCTTTCACTTGTGGCATCCCAGTCATATATATTTTCCCCTAAATCCTTCTCCTCCAAAGAACTATGGATCTCATAAAGTTTTTTACTCTCGTTTCTCTTGGAACAGTGCTTGAGCAATATATTTCATGTTATTCCTTTTACTGATTCATAACAGAGTGGATTGAAGGCTGGTTAGGATGGGATAGTTGGGTGGGATAGTAAAAAAAAAAAAGATTGTATTATTATAATCAATTTATATTGAGTTTTTGGAAGCCAACATTTTGGGATTTGCTACAGATCATTTCTAACCATCTTTTACTTTTAAACTCTGGCTGGTAACTATGTGGCCCTCCAGATGCTTTTTGAAATTAACTTCCAGGAACCCTTCTTAATTTATAAAATGAGAATTTCTGGGGTCCAGGTTTATCTTGCAGTTACATTGTCTAGAGCCCTACACTGAGAGCCATACTGTGGGAAGGCACTCCACACATTCTCAGGAGCAAGGATTTCTTTAGTCCAATAAAAAGACAGCGGGCCTTCAACTGTAGGAAGATTTTACTTCCACAGATTTGATTATTGACAGGTTTGTAGGTGCCTCCATTGCCAGTCTCCAAAAATTTCCCTCCTGCACCTCCTAGGAGAGAGACGTTGCTGCAGAAGTCACCTGTAATTCTGTCCTCCTTCTCTCAAGGAAAAGGAAGGAAAGAAAGATGGCACTAAAGGAAATTTTTGCAGCTTCCACAGCAGGCAGGATGAGGAGCAGTGGGTCATCTTCCTGAACCTCTCCATCTCCTTTCCTGCCAACAATCCCCTCCAGCCCTTGGTGTGTGTGGTCCACAACCAAGGTGGCATTTGCTCACTTTCTGGCCTTCTCTTCCATTGAGCTCCTGGGGTCTTTCAAGATATATAAATGCTATGCTCTCTTTCTTCCAGAAGGCATACATTTAGGGAGCAACAGTGTGTCACCCCACTTACGGTGTCACGCAGTGCAGCCCAGCTCCCCATGCCTGTAGTAATGCCTCTGCAGCAAGGGTGAGTTGGTGGCAAAGGGAGCAGCAATTGAGATTAGTTGTTTTGAATGTACCCTAGAACAGTAGACCTAATATCAAAAAATATGTATTGGGGGGGGGGTGAATGCTACGGTTGTCACCCAAGAGGAAAGGGGACACTAGCCCAAAAATGTTGGGGAATCACTGGTTTGCACCAATTATTTAGTTTACACCAATTAATTTTTCAAAAGCTAATATTCCATGCTTTGCATAGGGCTGTTGTTGCTGTGAACCTTCAAGTTGTTTCTGACTTATGGCAACCCTAAGGTAAACCTATCAGAGAGTTTTCAGAAGCTATGAGTGTGTGACAGGCCCAAAGCCATCCAATGGATTTCCATGGCTGAGTGGAGATCGAACTCTTATCTCCAGAGTCGTAGTTCAACATTCATACCTCTACACCACACTGGCTCTGATTGTAAATTCATACTGCCCATAATGGTTTTATCATTGGACTCTTCTATTCTAATCTCCTCCCAGTGTTTTTATTTTACTATCTGGAAGGTATGCACTCTGAAAGCCAGGTGACAATATTGTCATCCTTAGCATACTGAACTGATTTATAGCTGTGTGAAATATACATATTTAAGAAACTAAAAATTGATTTTCTAATATTGCTTCAGATGGAATATTTCTAACTTCCAAAATACAGTTTATAGATAAATAAGAAACATTTTGGGGGCAGCAGCCTATGACCCTCCAAATGATCTTGACTTATGTCATCCTGTAGCCACCATTCTCTCTAGCCCTTTGCTGTTCTCTCCTAGTAACTGCAGCCTGAGGTAATTCCTAATGTTAGGATCAGGTTTGACTCACAGAGAGAATGTTATAAAGAGACCTGAAGCCCCTCTAAATCAAGGTCATAGAATCATAGAATCATAGAGTTGGAAGAGACCACAAGGGCCATCCAGTCCAACCCCCTGCCATGCAGGAACTCCCAGTCAAAGCATCCCCGACAGATGACCATCCAGCCTCTGCTTAAAGACCTCCAAGGACGGAGACTCCACTACACTCCGAGGAAGTGTGTTCCACCAACAAACAGCCCTTACTGTCAGGAAGTTCCTCCTAATGTTGAGGTGGAATCTCTTTTCCTGAAGCTTGCATCCATTGTTCCGTGTTCTAGTCTCTGCAGCAGCAGAAAACAAGCTTGCTCCCTCCTCAATATGACACCCCTTCAAATACTTAAAGAGGGCTATCATATCACCTCTTAACCTTCTCTTCTCCAGGCTAAACATCCCCAGCTCCCTAAGGCGTTCTTCATAGGGCATGGTTTCCAGACCCTTCACCATCTTAGTTGCCCTTCTTTGGACCTGCTCCAGTTTCTCCACATCCTTTTTGAATTGTGGTGCCCAGAACTGGACACAGTATTCCAGGTAGGGCCTGACCAAAGCAGAATAGAGCGGCACTATTAATTCCTTTGATCTATACACTATACTTCTATTGGTCTTGTTGATTCATGTGAAATTGAGTCATCTCAATACATCACGCAGAGACCAAGACTTGATGTTGATCAAGTGAGCCTTCCTCCTGTCCACCTGCCTTTTGCAACATCTTGCATGATGAAGCTTGGGCATACAAGGGGGTATCGTAAAGTTTTAATTATCACCATTAAAAAATGTTGACAGAAGGTTTGTTTTGATTTGTTGTTGTTAACATACCCTGTTTCCCCAAAAATAAGACATCCTCAGAAAATAAGACCTAGTAGAGGTTTTGCTGAATTGCTAAATATAAGGCCTCCCCCGAAAGTAAGACCTAGCAAAGTTTTTGTGTATAAATATATATGTAATATATAATAAATGTTAATATTTTTTGTTCAACACTAAATGTAAATTCTTCTTCATGGAAAAATAAGACATCCCCTGAAAATAAGACCTAGCGCATCTTTGGGAGCAAAAAAATAATATAAGACTCTGTCTTATTTTCAGGGAAACATGGTACCTCTCCATAGTCACCATCCAGATTTACACATTTTTCCCAGGGTTTCTTGACCCTCCAAATACCTGATATTGTAGAAGTTTGCAGATTGAGCCTTATGAGGATTTTACACTTTAGTCACGTCTGGCACAACCTGTCACAAAAATAAAAGACACAATGGACTGATTTTCTCAACATCATGCATTTAGGGACCAATGATGATACTTACAAAATTTCATCAATATACCGTAATAACATACGGGTGATAATTATTACTTTACAATACCTACTTTGTAAGGTGCAATTTGCAGACATCTACAATATCAGGTATATGGAGGGTCAAGAAATGCTGGGGGAAATGTGTAAATCTAGATGGTGACTACGTAGAAATAAATTAAAACTACAAATCAAAACAAACCTTCTGTCAAAATTTTTAAGGTGATAATTAAAACTTTACAATACCCCCTCATATTTTCATTCCCTTTTGGTTGGCCATGCAATGGGATTATACTACTGCAGAATGGTGGGTTGCTTTCTTCGGTGGAACTGTCTTTTGCACTTTTAATGTAAATTTTTCTTTCTCTCCCTCACTTTGATAGTATTGATTTGCGGTGTCTGACTGCTGTCTAAAGGTACAGAATGCATCACGTTAGACATCATTGTGGCAGCTAACAAAGCCTGATTCCTCCCTCTCCCTCCTTCTCTCCCTCTTGCTCTTCCTCCTTTCTAGGGTTTTATGGTCACAAGTGTGTGGGAGTGTGCATGTGTGTGTGCATGTATGTGCACCAGATGGGATTGTTTTTAGGAGTTTTTAAAGAGTATTTTAATGTGTTTTTATCATTGTATTGTTTTAATTGGTTTTTTATTTGGTCATTTGTGGGCTGGGAGGTGATACAGAAATACAATAAACAAACAAACAACCTTGACAGCTTATCTTTCAGGTTAGCTAGTGATATGATGCTCGCCCTCTACTGACAGTCTTGTTTAAAAAGGAAGGCTTTCTGATGGTAAACAAACAGCTTTGTTTTAAAAAACTGAGGCATTCTCTATGAAGTTAATAGACATCATAATGCTATTGTTCAGGTGAAACCTGGTATACACGTTTATGCCTGAACTCCTATTCTCCTCTCCTCTTCCCATCACTGCAGAGAGAAATTGACAGAATGAATGAGGAGCTTGTGAATGTGGGATCTTTCTTGCCCTACCAGATGAAATGTGGCTGGTTAAAGGGCAGATTCATTCCCCTTTCCTTCAATGAGTAGCAGAGAGCCTGAGACCTGATTCAGGTCATTGTCCTTCTCTCCAGATTCAAAACCAGAGAAAGGACATACTGCTGAGAACAGAAATTAAATTTTGAGTTTATCCTCATAGCAAATGAGCCTGGGTTGAAATTGATCTCAGGGATTGAGTAAAATATCCACTTAAAACATTGAGTTGCATATGCAGTTGAGAAAAAACTGAAAGAGAGGGATTTATTAAAATGAGATCAGTTATTAGATGTTTTCAAAAAGAATACCACACACAAACACATACACACACACTAGAGATAGCTAGATAGATATAGATATAGGTAGATATATGTATCTGTTTGTATACAGATATAGATTTTGATATATTGATGAAGTTTAGAATCTTGTTGGGCAGCATTGAATACATACCCTACAGTTAAACATTCATAACTTCTAAGCATTTCATAGCAACCATGAAAGTTCCCCAAACCCCACTTAGAGCAGCCACTGGTATTAATGGGGGTCTGTTTCCACATTGATCGGGAAGCAGCTGCCTGCAGTTCCCACCAGCCCCTCATGTGAGTTATCTGTGGCATGAGGGGAATTTTTGACAAGGGTCCTTATTTTTCCTGTTGTGGTGAAGGGGAATGCCAGGCAGCCATTTCTCAACTGACAGGGAATTGGACCTCCATCGATCTCAATGGCTGTTTACCGGTAAGTGGGATGGGGGGTGGGGTCTGGCCAGAACCCAGTACATAGCACACATAGTTACACTGTTGCATGGTATGTAATGGTCCTACCCGATTCAACCATATACAGTATACGTATGTATATGAATGTTTGTGTATATATGTGTATGCATGTATCCACATATTAATTTATTCAGAGAAGCCACCATGTTAAGAGTAAAGTTGGTATATTTGTTTTGTAGCCCAGTCAAAGCATCATGATTGAGAAGTACATCTCAGTGAAAAGTTCAGTGGGACTTAATTCCTATTCCCAATGTGGGTGATCATGATTTTGAGCTATAGCATGAACCTTGCTGAGGATTTGTGTGTTTTTGCATGATTTTCACCATAAGATAAGAGTAGGTGTGGCAAAACTTTTGAAACAGGGCAATGCATTTATTATCAATGTCAATTTTATTATCAACCCCAATTTCCCTACGTTTGCTGTTCTGTATTTGCATCTCTCCTTGGTAGCATGTATCCAGAGAATCATACTAAGGCCACCTGGTGCAAGGTAAACACTAGGATGGGATATGTCAACATTACTCCCTGATTGCTGAGATTCTGATTGGGTGTCTTTTATGTAAAGTAGGTTTACACTGATGCTCTTTGAAATATTAAAAGCTCAGCTGCCAGTTGAAACAGATCATTTGCAGCCCATGTCAGATTAGCTGGGGAACAAATCCCTTTGGCATCACTTGGTCTAAGTGCTGCTTTGGGACAAGAAAAATCCTCTGCTGTGGTTACATGCATGCAGCATTCATAGCAAGTTCAGCCACTGGAGGGAGTGTGCCTGTAGTTGCTTGAATTTTTATCTTTGTATTTTAGGTATCAACAGACAGACACAACAAGCACTGTTTATGTCCCTTTCTATTACCTTAGTGACCCTGCAAACTGTTTCCCTAGCTGAAATCTCTCTGAGAATGTAAAGAATGCCTGTACATTTATGGGACTTTACAGACTGGGAGCCCCAAAAAACCTACAAATGCCATCGGGTTTACTCATGATGTCGCAGGTGTACCGCACCATATCGATGCTGTGCACCTCCGATGTCATCGCTCTGCACTCAGTCTGAATGGTGTTACAGAGCTAGGGTTGAGGAGCATCTAATTGCTTTGCCCCTGGACAACCCTAGCACATCGCCAGGGCACCCAAAAGCGCCCATCTATATTGGGCCAGTGCCTCAACCCATTGAGACATTCTATTGAGAAACCTAGGGTGGATTTTTTTTCCACATTTTGGATTATTTTGTCAAAAATGTGCATTTTTTGTGCAAAAGCTGTGGGGTATGTGTGGAAAGAACTCACTGATGTTGCACAGTAAACAAAGTCTGTTGCAAAAGAAATCATATTTTCTGTATGAAAACTTTGGGTCTTGCATTAAATAGAACAACCAGGTTTTTTTTTAATGCAAATAGGGTTGGGTTTTTTTGGCAAATAAGTCCTGAAATGTGGAAAAAGTTATCAAAAGTGTAGAAAACTTACCATAATCCCACCCAGCTCTTCACAGTCTTTGCATGTGACAATGAAATAAGAAAACATTTACATCCTTGGTACTCTAAACACTGTTTGTTGTTGGTGGTGTGTTGTTGTTTTATGTCTTCGAGTCAACTTGGGTTTATGCGACCAGTTATAGGACTTTTTGGCAAGACTTATTAAGAGATTTTTCATTTCTTTCCTTTAAGGCAGTGTTTCTCAACCTTCCTAATGAAAGTAAACCTTTAATAAAGTTCCTCGTGTTGTGGTGACTCCCAACCATAAAATTGCAGTGCCTTTGTTCCTAAGACCATTGAAAATATGTGTTTTCCAATGTTCTTAGGCGACCCCTGTGAAAGGATTGTTCAACCTCCCAAAGAGGTCGCAACCCACAGACTGAGAACCGCTGTTTTAAGGAAAGAAAGGAAGAGTCAGAAGAGACTTTTGTCGACCTTGTTCTGAAAAATTGTAAAACTGTAATATGTTTGTAATCCACTTGATCAAATGGATTGTTATCCACTTGTCTTGTCTTAGGGCAGGGTGGGATAGGTGAAACTCACCTCAACTAGTCAAAGCTTTTTTTCAAGTAGATATCCCTAAGAGTGTGGAGAGTGTAAACTTTCCTAAGCGTCCAAATTCTATGCTCTGAGGAAGACTATTGAGAGCTCATTCTGGGATTTTTTAATTGTTCAAAAGCCATCAGATAGTAGTATACTAACAGGAATGTCCAGATGGCACACCTGGAGAGAAGAAACACTGGGCTGTAGCTAATATTTAAAAAAAGAAATTCCACTTGCACAATGGGATCTCCTTTCCTTATCTTCCTGCTGTGCCCTTGTTGGTTTCCAAATCTCAGAGGTGGCATTGTCAGTCACATTTTCCACAATTTTTGAGTGGCTCTGTTTCAGTGACCAGTCACTTGTATGCCTTTTCTTCAAGCACTGTCATTTACTTTGCTTTTTAATTCATTAATAGTTAAAACTGAACAGTCTCACAATATCAACAGGTTTTTGATTGGAAAGAATAAATAATGTATCGTGAGAAAGAGAAAATCTCACTTGGTAAATGAGTTGGCAAATAAAATAAAAAAGATGTGACAATCCTCACCCTTTTCACATTTTTAAATGTTGCTCAATGGCAATTTTTCTTAGAAGTCATACAGTAAAATAATAATGCAGAGATCTCCAGGATTACGTGAATAACAGCATGTTTACTTAAGTTTTAAAGATGGACCAAAAACAACTGCTGCAAAGTATAAAAACATGAGGTAGCCAGCCAGCCCTTTGATATCTTGCTAAAAAACAGGCTGATGAAGGCATTACTCATAGGTCTTTGTGCTGTCTGTAGCTTCTGTGATCACATTAAATAGCAATGAATGATTTCAAGCAGTGTTTCTGAGAGGACAAAGATGGGAGCAAGACTTCAGGAGAGAACTGTGTTTTCTAAGAAGCAAAATAATTGGATCATGTAGAAACAGTAAATTGCAGATCACATTGCAGGGACGCATCTGTGTTTGCTGTGGTTGCAAATTATAACAGGAAACAGCAAATCGAAGATGGCTTGATGTGTGTATTCTCTATACAGAAAAGGGTTCTGCATAGGAATTTTTTTTAAAAAAAGCATTGTAGCTAATGTTGACTGTAATTTGCCACAAATGCATGTTTTTCATTGCATGCGCATACTCTGAAATCAGCAATTGATTGTAGTTTCCTGGCACATGTACATTGCAGCTCCTTGCAAAAACAAACATAAAAAATGAATACACATGATTGTGACTGAAAGAGATTATATGTAATGAATGGCTCAGGGATTTTGTATTTCTTCCTATGCTGGAATTTTAGGAAAAGACTCTGAAAGTGAGAGATACTGTTTAGCCAAATAGTGAGAGGTAATGCTAAATGCATTTTCTCCTTCTGGGGTTAGAATTTAGGTATTAGGATGGAGCAAGAAGCCTCATGTAATAGGTCCTAGGTTCTTGGTAAGTCTAGAGATGTGTGTAGTATTGGTCTGGATATCTTCATGACAAAAGACCATGAAAAGGAGACTTGTAAGTCCTGATATTGTCCTGCTCAGCCAAGGAGCACAATCATCAAGATCCACTGGAATGCAGAATATCCCTGGCTATCATTCATCATCACATTTATGGGACTTATAAGTTAATGTTTTTAGAACATATACTCAGACTATTTATTGGACAGGTGTTTGTTGTTCTCTCCAGAGTGCTCTTTTATTCGTCCAAAGCTGAACAGATTGGTTACTGACTCCTTTTAGACAGGTGGATCGCTCTGGGTGTGAAATGGGTCCCTAGGCTGAGGAGCATGTAAAACTGCTCCTTTGGTTGTTTCTCCAGTAACACTGCATGTTTGCTCATCTCATAAGGATGGGTGACTTCTAGAGTGGTTTGAAATGACAATGGTAGATGAATGTGCAGCCAGCTGATTGTGCCAGTTTCCTAATGCAGCAGTTTTACATTCTACTTTCTATAGTGGTCACAATCTTCCTTGATGTTTACAGTGTTTTCACTAAATTTCTAGCACTGTTTAAACCTAGTGTCTGCCTTGTTATTTCTTTCCTTTTCAGAAACATTGGTAAATAATGTTTTACTTTTATCACATATTGAATTAAGTAGCATGGAGAGCTCTTTGGAAAGTCTTAGACAGAAACTTCAGAAACATTCAGCCTCAAGAAGAAAAGGGTCTAGAATTATTTATTTTTTGGAGTGATCCCTAATATGAACTTGACAGCTAGAAAATAATTGTGCTAGTTTTTAAGACAGAGCAAGCAGTAAGTTAACTCACACATTTAGATTTTGCATAGGGTGGCAAATGTTTTTTAGTTCACCTGGATGAGGATAATGTACAGTATTGGTTCTTTTATTTTGAATCGTGGCATATGTAAATGTGGATATTTAGAAAAGATACATTCACACTCTGATCTTGCATATTTACTCAGAGATAAGTTCTTTGTATTCTATTGGATTTACTCTGAAGTGAATAGGCATAGGATTGCAATCTACATGCAATATGATTTAAATGTAGTCTGCTGATAAACTACCATTACCATTTGAGGTTGGGGCTAAACTAGATGAGAAACCAAGCAAACAACTAACAGTGTGAATGGCTTAAGTGGTGTGTGGTATTGATCTTGGTCTGGATGTTGACTGTAGTATAGTAATAAGAGTATCTTTGTCCATTTGCCTCTGCCGACTACAGATTCTTATGGGTAAAGTCAGTGGAAGTGTTTGGTCTGTATCTTAGAAATAAAAGCAGATGCATTGATAGGTTTTGCCTGTGCCTGTAAATAAAGGTATGTTTTGCCTGTGCCTGTAAAGGATGGGGGACACCTGGCTGAATGAAACTATATGTGAAAGAGATCTAGGATTCCAAGTAGACCATAAGTTGAACATGAGTCAACAGTGCAATGTGGCAGCTGAAAAGGCCAGTGCAATTTTAGGCTGCATCAATAGAAGTATAGTGTCTAGATCCAGGGAAGTAATAGTGCCACTCTACTCTGCTTTGGTCAGGCCCCACCTGGAATACTGTGTCCAGTTCTGGGCACCACAATTCAAAAAGGATGTGGAGAAACTGGAGTGTGTCCAAAGGAGGGCAACTAAGATGGTGAAGGGTCTGGAAATCATGCTCTATGAGGAACGCCTTAGGGAACTGGTGATGTTTAGCCTCGAGAAGAGAAGGTTAAGAGGTGATATGATAGCCCTGTTTAAATATTTGAAGGGATGTCATATTGAAGAGGGAGCTAGCTTGTTTTCTGCTGCTCCAGAGACTAGGATGCGGAACAATGGATACAAATTACAGGAAAAGAGATTCCACCTCAACATTAGGAGGAACTTCCTGACCGTAAGGGCTGTTCGACAGTGGAACACACTCTCTTGGAGTGTAGTGGAGTCTCCCTCCTTGGAGGTCTTTAAGCAGAGGCTGGATGGCCATCTGTCGGGGATGCTTTGATTGGGAGTTCCTGCATGGCAGGGGGTTGGACTGGATGGCCCTTGTGGTCTCTTCCAACTCTATGATTCTATGATTAAATAGGAGCATTGTGCTGGCCTTCAGTAATACATGCGAGTGCCATCAGCCAACATACCTTAGATTTTGAGTGTTTGCTTGATGCTCAGTCCTGTAAATATCTATTCAATCTCATTCCAGTAAAAGAAAAAAAGAAAAATCAGTTTGAGATTTTTAAAGGACCAATTAAAAATTAAGCATTCATGTCCCATGGATCCTAGGTGGCCTGCTGAAGAGTAATATAATTTGGAAAATCGCACTTGTATTCTTCTAAACAGCTTAGTTTTTTGGTATTATTATTGTTATTATTACTACTACTACAACTATGACTATTCTGCTGTTAGCCCAGATTAGGAGTCAAACCGGCTTACAATGATTAAAGAACATTGTTAAAAATCCAAAATACAAAAGTTAAAACACAAACAATCAGAGAAAATTAAAACCAGCTTAAAACATACATACTGTAATTAAAACACATACACATACACTCCAGTACAGCAACTCACAACATCCAGCGCATTGTTTAAGATAGGCCTTCTGTCATTAATCATCAAATGCCTGTTGGGATAGAAAAGTCTTTGCTTGACTGTGAAAGGAAAGTAGGCAGGGTGCCAGTCTAGCTTTTCTGGGAAGGGAGTTCCAGAGCTTGGAAGGAGCCACTTAAAAAGCCCTCTCCCGTGTTCCCACCAAATGGACCTATGAGGGAGGTGGGACAGAAAGGAAAGGGCCTATGTTTTCTGGTGTCTTCTCTCCCCCCCCCCCCCTTTATTTCTTGAGAGAGAAATAATCAAGAGAGCAGTCGCCTCCCAACTCCAAGCTATCTTGGATGAAACAGATTATCTGAATCCATTTCAAACTGGCTTCAGGACAGGTCATGGAGTTGAGACTGCCATGGTTGCTCTGACCGATGACCTCCGCCTGAGCATTGACAGGGGTAGAGTAACCCTGCTCGTGCTCTTGGATCTCTCAGCGGCCTTTGATGCTGTAGATCATTCCATCCTTTTGGACCAGCTGAGGGAGTTGGGGATTAGAGGCACCACACTTTGGTGGTTCCAGTCCTTTCTGTCCAGCAGATCCCAAAGGGTGAGGCTCAGGGACAGTTGCTCTTCAAAGATCGAGCTTAACTGTGGCATCCCTCAGGGCGCCATCCTGTCCCCAATGCTGTTTAATATTTATATGAAGCCGCTTGGTGAGATCATCCGGAGGCATGGAGCTCAGTGTCTTCAGTACGCTGATGACACTCAGATATATCTCTCCATGACAAGATCATTGGCCCAGACTTCAGATGGCGTCTCTCCTCTCAATGACTGTCTTGCGGCAGTAATGGATTGGATGAGGGAAAACAGGTTGAAGCTAAATCCAGACAAAACGGAGGTACTCACAGTCACAAGACTGAAGCCAGGTCTAGGAATACATCTTCTGGTCCTAGATGGAGTCACCCTCTCCTCGACGGACCCTGTTCGCAGCCTGGGGGTACTCCTAGACTTGTCGCTTCACATGACTAGTCAGGTGAATGCAAAGGTCAGGAGTGCTTGTTATTAGCTTTGGCCGATACACCAGCTGCGCCCTTTCCTGGATCAGAAGGACCTGGAGTCTGTGGTACACGCTTTGGTAACCTCACGATTGGATTTCTGCAATGCACTCTACTTGGGGCTACCCTTGTGCCTAACCCGGAAACTTCAACTAGTCCAAAACATGGCGGCCAGGCTTATTACTGGTACATCGAGGTGCTAGCACATAACACCAGTGCTTAAGTCCCTCCACTGGCAACCAATTAGTTTCCGGGTGCAGTACAAGGTGTTGATTTTAACCTTTAAAGCCCTACAGGGCTCGGGTCCATCTTATCTTAGGGACCGCCTCTCCCCATACAATCCCCCCACACACACTCTGGTCCTCCGGGAGAAACCTACTACAGCCTTTGAAAACAAGGCTGTCGCAGACCTCCCGGGGGACTTTCTCTGCTGCCGCTTCCAGGCTATGGAACGATCTGCCAGATGAGATGCGTCTTATTACATCCCTCGATAGCTTTTAAAAAGCCTTAAAGACGCATCTCTTCCGGCAGGCCTTCCCAGAAACACCTTAATTCCTGGCCTCAACACTGGTTCACGACATTGGGTCACGTTCTTTTACCAGCTCCCAGGACTTTATCTATGAAGTTTACATCTACAGTGTCCATAGAACGACTAGCTGCCTTTTATGTTTTATGTTGTAATTGTTCTTGGATTTTAATCTGACATTGGTTTAATTTAATGTTAAGGTGTGGGAGGTGGGGCTGTGGGTTATCGGAATTGTTTTATCTTGATGTTTTTTAATCATTGTAACCCGCTCTGAGTGGTGACAGAGGAGCGGGATATAAATAAACTTTATTATATTATTATTATTTCTGTTGTTTTGTCTTTTAAAATCTATTCTTTGTTGTTATTTTTCATATATAGGTCATTCTGTCATAAGGTTTAGAAAGTAATTAAAATTTGCAGGATGAGAAGATGGCACAGGCCCTACTGTCACCACCAGGACCCAACTGCTTCTTTCGATTCACTCCTGAGTCCCTTGCAGCGATTGAGCAGAGGATTGCTGAAGAAAAAGCCAAACCAAAAACTGAGCAAGAGCAAAAGGAGGAGGGCAGTGATGACACCAAGCCAAAGCCAAATAATGACTTGGAGGCAGGAAAGCCTTTGCCCTTTATTTATGGAGACATTCCTCCAGGAATGGTGTCCGAGCCCTTGGAGGACCTCGACCCTTATTATGCAAATAAGAAAGTAAGCATTTGTGAAAACTGAAGCTGCAAGCCCATTTGTATCTGTAGTCATGGTGTGTTGTTAATTAAATTTTTCTTCTTTGTCAGTTTGTCAGCAAGTGGACACTTGTCAACTCTTGAAGTCTCTTGTTCGTTCTCTAGAACATTAGCATCCCCTCTAGAACAGAGCATTCATGTATTGCTGGCTGTAGTCTAATATGCACCGCAGAATTAATACAGTTTAACACCTTAACTGTCATGACTCAGTGCTATGGAGTTCTGGGATTTGTTGTTCTGTGATATATTTAGCCTTGTCACACAAGACAAAAAGATTGAAAGCTTCTGTTTTCATTTTTGAACTGACTATAGTTCTTTATTATGTCAAAACTCAGAGAACTGTGGTGTGTTTTTCCCCTAACTGCAGTTAATTGAAGAAAACCCAAATCAAATGGTGATTTGATAACCGCATTCAAACGGACACAGAGCTATGAATTAGTACTACATGAAGCCAGTTTCAAAGTGTTAATTAAGATCCTGACTCATTCAGATTAAAACTACTGACAGTTCCCAGTTTGGATATAATCACAAACTGCAGTTAGTTTAAAATTAAAGTAGACGCATCTAATCTCCTCCTTGCAGCTATGCTGTAGAAGACTGAAGACAGGGGCAAGCTGATGCAAATAATGCTAAACTAAAATTCCACTGAAGTCAATGCGATTTGCTAAATAACCTCTGTTAGAAGAAATGACAGTACATGTGACAGGTAACAGAAGTTAGTTTAGATGTTAACAAAGAAGCTTTGATTTCCTACATAACATGAAAACTTTATAAAGTGGAAGTGCTTATAAAGTTAGCAGCTCCAGCTAGCCTCTGATAAGGAATGCTGGGAGCTGCAGTCCAACAAGATCTGGAGGGCCATTTTGTTGTAAACTAACCCAAAGCTCTTCTTAGAATGGGAAGCTGTAGTTTCACTGTATATCTGAACGTAACATAGAATCCAAATTAATAAAATGTGTTTCCTTAATCTTCATGTCTCTTTGAACATTATTATAACTTACTTTTATATGTTTTGTTCTTTGGTTCCCCCCCCCCCCAGACATTTATAGTATTGAACAAAGGGAAGACCATCTTCAGATTCAGTGCCACACCTTCTTTGTACCTATTAAGTCCTTTCAGTATACTAAGAAGAATTTCTATAAAGATTTTGGTTCATTCATATCCTTTTTCAAGCAGTTTGTTTAAATATGAAGCTACAGGGAGATGTCAAAAGTAGCACCAGGCAATTTTGACAGTAATATGCAGTTTACTTTTAAATGCTTAATTTTGCCATTTTTTAAAATGACACAATTTTTCAAAATTGAAATGTAGGTTTACTTTTCAGTAAAAGTAAAGTTCCACCAGAATCCTTCCACAAATGTAAAGTAAGATTTTCCACTGGCAGGATGTGGGGAGGAAGCAGTTTCCAGTCATTCTCCAGTCATTCTCCTGTTGTGAACATCACAAAATCTGGTCTGGATGGTTGGGGATATCTGTGGAACGATAAGGAAGAGGCAATGTTGGAAGCTGCAGGCACAAGGGGAAAGTTCTTTTGTGACAATAATAATCTTGTATATCTTCAGTTCTATACCCATTTTTATTTGGCTTACTTTTAAATAGGCATGTATAGGATTGTCTGCTGAGGTGAAGTTACTTGTAAAGAGCTTGTGCTGTTTTCCTTGACTTAATCCAACATTATTCAGCATGTTTATTATGTTAACTATTCTGACAAACTGTGTATTTATGACTCGGAAAGACTCTCTTGACTGGTTTAAGGCTGTAGAGTAAGTACCTTCTTCTTTCTCTTCCTAAATACTCATGTGTCAAATATGCTAGGTTCTGCACAGGAACTGAAAAATGTGAAAAGATGTTATGTCCCTAAAGTTACTTTTAGCCATTTGTGTGATTTTCAATAAATGATTGAAATGGAAAGTTTTCTGCAATTTTTTTCTTTTTTGGGGGGGAGGAGCTTTCGAAAAGGTTTTACCCTACAGATATTTTTTTCCATTTAACATGTCTACTGAACTTATATTTTGTCAATAAAGCTTTAAAATAATCTTATGACCCAGTAGCCATAGGTATTTAAGTTGAAGTTATGCATTTTCAAAAGGTGTTTTCCCAGGTCATCCCTTCCATAGTGACTTGGGGGCTGTACAGATTGCATCATGTAGACTGGTCTGGGGACAGAGTCAGGGCGTGTCATCCACACGATGCATGCCCTGACTCTGCTCCAAGGCTGGCATGATGCTGTGTGCTGCATCACATGGTGGGCAGTGTCGCAGCGCTCCTCCGACAATGTGTCTACATGATGCAGTGCCAAAGGAGTGTGGAAAAGTCACGGTGCAGGTGGCTCTGATGCCCTTTCCACAGTGCAGAAAGGAGCCGCTCTTTACAGCTCCTTTTTGTGCCACAGAAAGGCAAGATTGGGGCCACAGCGTGCTGTTGCCACAGCCCCAATCTGGCCGCCCCTTAAGGGCTTTTCTGTACAGCACCTTGGTCTCCTATATTCCAGACATAGAAGCAATTGGCCACTCTAGAATGAGCTGGTCTCTGGCTAGAGATTCACACCAGGCCTTCCAGCACAGCGATGCCAGCAGGACATCTGTTTTCACCAGAACTTAATAGGATCTTGATATGTGCTCCCTATGAAAGAATATAAAATGTGTCCACCCTCCCCCTCTGTGGTAGAGAGAGAGAGAGATGGACTTGTAGAGATGGGGTGTATGACTTTAGATCCGCACTGATGCTGCTGCAGAAAATTCAGTGAAGGTTTTTTCCCCATGTGTACCTCTCTCATTGGAATGGGGGTAAGGGAAGGAGGCCAGTGGGCTTTGTAGGATAGGCTCCCAGACACACCCAAAGCCTAATTGCAGACCATTATATGAAACACATCTCCCTGAGAGGGTAGAACTAGGTCCAATGGTTTTTAGTTATAGGAGGATAGATTTCAGTTGAGCATGAGAAGGAGATTATTGACAGTGAGAGTGGTTCAGCAACAGAACCAAATCCCTAGAGAAGTGGTGGGGTCTCATTCTGTGGACATCTTCAGAAAAAGTCTGGGCAGCTACCTATAGGGGAAGCTCTAGCTGGAGATCCTGTATTAAGCAGCGGTTTGGAATTGATAGCCCATAGGACCCCTTCCAACTCTGATTCTATGGACTGAAACCCATGGACCAAAAGGAGTTGATTCTGGCCACATTCAAGGCATACCATGTACATGAAATATCTCCAACATGGCAGGAAGTCACCAAGGTTGCACTCTGATCCTTTAGCCTGGAAAAGAAAGGAGCCAGGATGATCCGGCTCCTGGCGGCACAGCTTAGGTCTGGCAGCAGCAGCCCCTTTTTGGAGCGAGCTGTCTAGTTGCCATGGACCCAAACTGCTTTCCCGGCTGTTTGCTTCACCCCTATGGTTTTATAATGTGTCAGTTATGGGATTGGTGTAGATTAGTTTCTTTCCTTTGGTTTCAGTGGGAAGGAATTTGCAGAATAAAATAAAAACCTGCCTTTCAAGCAGGACTAGAAGGCAAGCCAGGGTCATTTTTATTACTAGTATGTTCATTGTAATCACAACACAGTACTAAAGTTGTTGGAGTGGCATGGAAGGTACAAAGCATCAGGTTTTTATAATGCATGCAAAAAGTGATTTCTTTTTAAATGTATGAACAAATATGTGTAACTCAAACCAAATCCTATGGGATGAAATGTTTGTTTGTTTTCTCCTTCAGATACACATTCACTGCAATTTATACATTTGAGTCCCTCATAAAAATTTTTGCAAGAGGTTTCTGTATAGATAATTTTACTTTCCTTCGAGACCCCTGGAATTGGCTTGATTTTCTTGTAATTTCATTTGCGTAAGTATTCAGCAGATTTTTTTTATTATTATTTTGTGCTGGGGGAGAGATTATCTTTCTGGATTTTGTAAAGCTGATGTCTTGGACCCAGGCATTTGGAAATAGGCAACTTGGTGCCAGGAGCCCCCTCCTCCCATAGTTATTGTCACAGACTGTGACAGGCCAAAATAAAGCTGCTTCAGGTCACTTTGGAGGTATGCTGTTTAAATGACACACCCATCTTAAGAGGCCAGAAGCTGTGCCAAAGCTGCAGTCCATTCCTTAGTACTGCAGTGGGGATTTGGCACAGTTTCTGGCCTCTTAGGACACATGCATCATTTAAACAGCATACCTCCAAAGTGACCCGAAGCAGCTGTCTGTTCGGGCCTTTTGTCATCTATTTCTTGTTGCCCCTAGTCCCATGGCCCATTCCATTATGTCTCCATCACTACAGCTGCATTTACTTTCACTGGCAGTGGAGGAACCCAACAAGATCATGACCTTTCTCTTTAGTTTAAATTTGAGTTGGTTTTCAAATTTAAGTTGTTCTCCCTACTGAAATGGCCATGCAGTTAACATTCCTTAATGCAATCACTGGGAAATACATTCTAAAAATATTTCTTCTTATTCTTTTATATTTTTAAAAAGTGTCTTTCAAGCCATTTTGATTCTAGCAGCAAGTTTTGAAATGTAATGCATAAATTATTCCAAGCATCAATTATTCTCCAATGTCCACATTATGTTTCCCATGTGATGTTTGGCATTGAATACCGTGACGTAAGGCAGTTAAGTGAACATGAGAAGGCAGTTGCTGCCATCTTGTGTACATTTACCTGGGAGCAAGCTCTGATGAATACTGTAAGGTTTACTTCTAAGTGAATTCTGAGAGGATCACACTGAATGCAAACATAAATAACTTGTTTATTCATCCCCCAAGATTATATCAGCTAGATATTCAGCTAAGTAGAATGAGATCTGCCTCAATTATGAATAACTGTGATTTAATTCAACAGGTATATAACAGAATTTGTAAACCTTGGCAATGTTTCAGCTCTTCGAACTTTCAGAGTATTGAGAGCTTTGAAAACTATTTCTGTAATCCCAGGTAAGAACTGGAGTGATATAAAGTCCCTTAAACATCCTAACTGCTTCTTTTTTGCCCTATCATTGTGTGTGTGTCTGTGTGCAAACTCCCCATCTGCAGCCTATGTTATAGAGTTTGTGGATTTGGGTTGTATCTCAATGTGCTGAGAACAGAGTTCTTTGGGAATTGAAAAAAATATCAATAATTTCATATAAAAAATAGGTCAACGAGAGAGGCTGAATTTTAAATTGATCAGAGCAACAATAACATCTCTTTGGATGTGCTAGCCTAACCAAGTTTGTTGTTTTTCAGTACTGTACTAAGGAATCCAAAGTTATTGTTGTTGTTGTTGTTGTTGAAACTTCCTTCTTGTTCGCTTGCCACAAATGTAAAATCAGCCTTTGAGTCCAACATATTCTTGCAAGAATGGTATACAGATTTTATTATTTGCCTGTTAAACTTTTGAATTTTGTTTCCCATGTCACTGTGAAAATAGGGCATTTGTCTCTGCTGTGGCTCTAAAACTCTGGAACGACTTGCCAGAAGAGATCCGTCTTATTACTACTCTAGATGCCTTTTAAAAAGCACTAAAGACGGATCTCTTCCAGCGGGCCTACCCATCTGATTTGATATGACAGTTGAATGATCAAGGAGTGACAGTAGCAAGCTAGACAGAAAGCTACAACAGTTAATGGATAATTATTGAAGTTACTGGTTTCTAGATAATTGCATGTAATGATGTACGGCACATTTTTATGATGTTTGTAATGTTTTAACCTGTTGGAATCCCGCCTTGATCTATGGGGAGAGGCGGGAAATATTATTATTATTACTTAATACTGTTTGTTGAAATAACGTGGGCTGAATCTTTTAATGTTTAACATACTAAATTCTTCAAAAAGATGATAGCAATAAACCAAGAAGGAATAGCCCCTTGAGATATTTTTCCTTGTGAAATCATCTTCTAATTAGAAAAGGTATTCTTCATTAAAATCATAGCTAGTTTGTTTTGTTTTCAGAACATTTGTTTTCATTTTCCAGTTGCATGTCATTTTGAACAACTTTCCACTCACCATCAACTAAGAAGGGATATAGGTCTTCTTTAACTTGATCTCACAAAGAACAAATTAGTTTTTAAATTTTTTCTCCCTATGTCTTCAAAAGTTGTACATTTTTGAAGATGCTTTCACAGCTGGGGATTTATCTGCCACCACTACTGATGTCCCTGCAGCTTCAAGCCTCAGTGCCAACTATGCCTTTTCCCCTTCTCTCAAGATTATGTGTCTTTTCACCTTTGTGTCTCTCTGGCTCCTCCACCATTGCCCAGCTGGCCTCTTCTTCACGGCCTCTCTATCCCTGTCTGTTTGCATCCCTGTTCCTTTCCTCACTGTTGTACCATCTTTCTTCCAGTTGCTCTCTCTTGTTCCATTTATCCTGATTTCTCATGTTGCCTTCCCTGTTGCCTCCTGCCACTCCCTTCCCCTATCTTGCTTTCTTCTCTTCATGCCTTTTTATTGCTTTGCTTGCTTGCTGTCTCTGCATTCATCTCTTCACCCTTCCCTCTTTAATTACTCTGCCTTGCTCTCATCTTTCTTATGCCGTCTACAGCTCCCAGCTGTAGGTTCTTCTGAGCTGCACTTGCAGCTGGAAGTTCACAGCACCTGTTGCTGACATAATCTTCAGAGACCTCCCTTGGCCTGCAACTGGTCATATTGCTGATGCTACCACCACCATCATAAACTTACTTCCTCCTTACTCTCCCCACCAGAGATCTATTTTAAAAAACTAGTCTTCAGCACAGTGATATAAGAAAGGAATAGTGGCTTCTTGCTGAGATTCAGAACAGAACTTTGGCCAAGATTTTCCTTTTATTCATTTTTTTAAAAATGTTCAGATGCTCCTTCCAGCCTAGAACTAAGAGATTTCTCTGATGGCATATGTAACAGCTTTTAAATATGCAACAGCCATGCTACAAGCTCATTTGACCTGTTTGAGGGTGCAGCACTTCAGATGTTGTTGGGTTGTAACTTCTGGCATTTCTGGCCAATAGAGAAGAGTGCTGGGAGCTGGGGTTCACCAGCATTGGGAGGATGACATAATTTTCACTGAAAACCTATTTGATGCCTTATGACTCCATCTCTTTCTCTCCTGATAGGCCTGAAGACCATTGTGGGAGCCCTCATTCAGTCTGTGAAGAAGCTGTCAGATGTCATGATCCTGACTGTCTTCTGCCTGAGTGTGTTTGCATTAATAGGATTACAGCTCTTCATGGGCAATTTGAGGCACAAATGCTTGCTCTGGCCCCTAAGCAATTCTTCTTACCTAGACTCACGCTTTGCAGAATACTACAATGGAACAGAACTCATTTGGTCTAAATACATTGAAAATAATGGTAAGTTTTAATCAGAGAAAGAGAAGTTGTGGTCCACCAAATGCAGACTTGCATACAAATGTAGGCACTTCCACAGCTAGTATCCTTGGGCACGTTGTGATGTACATTAATCAGAAAATAAAAACACAGCAAAAACTATTAATGTATTTTTTTTTAAAAATCAACCTTATACTCAACATAGTCTGAATTATCCTTTTCTCTCAAGCTAGTCTCAGATATTGGTATTATAGGCACCTACTAAGACCCATATTCCTTTAGGGAACCCATTGTTTATCCTTGGAGACTTTTAGCATGCTACTAGGCATCCTTTCTGGTGCATGTTTACCTGCCCTTTGGGGGCATGAAATTACTGACAAGAGTTGAGAGGAATGAGTAGCGGCTTCTTGTTGCCTTCTACTTTCCCTCAGAGTTGCAATAGAATAGGTAGCAAATATATGGTCATTGGTGGTAAGAAGAAGGAAGAGCCCCTCAAAAAGGAAACACCATTTCAAGCATCTTCCCCAAACCTGGACCCAGAGTTCCATTGTTCAATTGTTGTCTGGGCCATAAATCAAAAGTATAGAGCTTTTATTCAGTGTCTTACTTTACTGGTATAATTCATTTTAATAGGTTAGTCATCACTTCATGAATTGAGGGAAAACTGGCTGGAAGTCTTTGAACACTGGCATCTCACAACTGAGTAACAGAAATCCTCCTGCATATGTAGAAAAGGAAGGGGTGCGACTTTGTGGTCCCAGGCCCAACACTGTGCCCCTCATGTCTGCATGTTTTAACATGGCTATCTGCATTGCAAAGCATAAATGTGTAAGCTTCTACACGATCAGGAGTTCCACACAATTAAGTTCCCTTGGAAACCTGCAATGCTTGAAAATCTGAAGCTCTGGATCTGAATGGAACTTTGCAATGGCAGGAGCATTGCCCTACTCCCCTTTCATGAAAAAAAAATGACAAAAAATGAAAAATTGTTATAACTCACTGGGCCAAATAAAATCAATGCTGGCAATTTGTCAAATATCTGATGAGTACAAATCAGTAAATTTACAAAAGAATCCTTTATAGCTGATTTGAGCAATTAGATCAAAGAATCTAATGTGTGTTTGTGTGGCAAAATGAGGTCTCCTGGCTCCATGTGATCCTGGAAGGCCATTCCCCCTGCTCCCTGGGACACAGACCCGATTCTTTTCCCCTCCAAAATGCTCTCTAGGGATTGTGGAGGGCACTTGACGTTGTCTTTTGCACGGATCAGGAAAATCCGTGGGCAGAAGTCATCTCTACCACTGCCCTGTCATGGACGGATAATTTCCTGGTCAAGGTGTAGCTAAAGGCTTCTACCTACTCCCCCCTCAGGGGTGGAGGACCTACTAAAATGGTCCGCTCTCGAAGGCTGATGGAACCCAAAAGGTTCCATGAAGCTCTAGAGGGTTATATGGTTGAGGCTGACAACGATTCTCTTGAAGCCCTGGTCGACACATGAAACAACGACCTTACCAGGGCCATAAACAGTATTGCTCCCAAGCGTCCTTTCCAGCTTGACCCTAATATGAAGGCCTGGTATACTCAAGATCCAGGCAAGATGAAGCGAGCTGCAAGACGACTACAGTGCTGCTGGCGGAAACACCGATGTTTATCCAACAGGACACTCCTTGGAGACCTTCTTAGTTCTGAAGGGAGAAAGGGGCAAAGAGGACAATAAGGGAGCTATCACAAGACAGGAGGGAACCTAAAACAACAAGGGAAACAACCCCTGGCTTATTAATATAGGCAGGGATTCTGGGAGGCACACAGCAGCCTCTCTTTTGCACACAATGGCCCATTTTAGATTGGCAAAAAGAGGTGTGATGAAGGCTGCATGAAAGCCCAGCCTTTAGATGAGAAAAAGGGAAAGTGTACCATGAAAACACTATTTTGGCGCTTTAAGGGAGAAGAAGCGCCTTTTAAAAGGTGCTGGTTTTCCCCACTCCTTTTTAAAAAGAGCGCTATAGCGCTAGTGCATCTAAAGACTAAGGTGTAGTTGCGCAGTTAAATGGGGCTCTGTCTCTTTAAGGCGCCCATTTAAAGGCAGCGATAGAGGTGCGGATTATAATGGATCGTGGGTTGGGAGCATGCGTGGTGTGGAGTTCACTTCTAATTAAAACGCTCAATGCCCTGCAGGTGTAAAAGCTGGGGTTTAACCGCGCAGTTTTTTAAAGCTCCCAAACGCTAGCTCCAGCCCTAATCGGAACCCTAGACATGCGCAGTAGGGACTCTGGGATGCCGTTGCTATTATTCTACTGTGGATAACATGTCAATTCATTCACAAAATAAGGGGGTTCATTCATGCTGCACCAGTGCAATGGCACAGTTTAAAAAGGGAGAGGAACCGCAGTGATAAACCGCTGAACTTTTAAATTTTTTTTCCTTGCCGGCTGAGAATTGCGCAATTGCGTAATTCGCAGCCGGCAAGGGAAAAAAATTTAAAGCGTGGCTAAAAGCCGCGTTTATTGCCGCCCATGTAGCTCCTCCGGCTGTGTTTGTAGTGTCCTGACAGCTTCCCATGTAGCTGCTGAGCCACAGAAAAGACCTCAGATAAGTCGTTCCCAAACCCCTCAGTCTAGCAGCCCTGTACCTTTTAAATGCACACCTGGGGCTTGCAGTCTAGCTGCTAAGCATTAAGGAAAAGGCAACTTCATGTCACACTTTCCTGCCAATCTAAAAAGCCCCAGAGTATTCTTTGCTTACTGTTGCAGTGGTGATACTATATTGGTAATTAATCCAAGAATTTATGTGGCCTAGTGTAGTTGCTTATCAGGACCAAATACTAGGCAAATCTAAATAGTTTGAAGGGCAAGGCATCTTAAAGGCATTACTCAAATAAATAGAAAATATTGTTGTTCATAAAAGTGTGTGCCATTAGCAGCAAAGACCCTTTCAGAGCAGAGGGTTGCAATAAATAATCAGTTTACAACTCTTATTTTATATTTGCTTGTAACTGATTAATCACAAAACTTGATTAATAATTTCAACTGTAATATTTAAATATATTTAAATAAAATTAAAATGTGTGTTCTCTCATGAATGAATATGGCAAGCAACTTTCTTTCAGTTAGATTTTCCATCTTCTCTATAGGGGCAACTTGAGTTTGTCACAGGCAAGTCAGTCTGCTGCAGCCATTCAGGACCTCCTAATGAGTGTATATTGTGGAATGTGTGTGTGTGTGTGTGTGTTTGTGTGTTTTTATTAATTATTTATGTGTTTTAGATACAAAGCAATTTACAGAATCCCCTACAAAAATAATTTATAAAGTGTCCTATTATACAAGTTGTGTAGAAGCCAGAGAGTTGTGTAAAATGTTTAGGGCACATGGTGTATCCTCTCTCTCTCTCTCTCTCTCTCTCTCCATAGTAGTTCCTCTAAAGAGGATCAAGTGAACTACAGAGCTAAAGCTAAAGACCTGTTGGGGAATTTCTCTCAAGTGTCTGTGTGCAAATGCTTACATGAACCTGAGGGATTTGTAGCTTATATTATTAATATGTCCCTTTCTAGTGGGTTTATTTATTAAAAGTACAGGTTGAGTATCCCTTATCTGAAATGCTTAAGACCAGAAATGTTAAGGATTACTGCTACTACTACTGCTTCTGATTTTTGGAATATTTGTATATACATAATGAGATATTTTGGAGATAGGACCCAGTTCTAAAACTTGAATGAAAACATAAGAACACCCACTTTCCCCCTTTTTCTCTTTTGTCTTAACAGAACATTTTTACACTTTGAACACTTCAAAGGATCCTTTGCTTTGTGGTAATGGCTCAGATGCTGGGTAAGCAACTTTCATAATGTTAAGGCCAAGAAGGATATACCATTAATTATGCAATCTAAGTCAGCTAGTTAATAACATAGACCTCAGAATGGAATGCTACTGGGGCATGGAGAGGGGAACAAAAAAGCTTCCAGCCCTCTCCCATTTTGCAACAGCAAGGTTTTGGGGTGTCACAGTGACTGTCACAATGTCCTTCACTAATGGAGGAGGACTAGAAGCTTTTTCACTCACTGCCCTGCTCCCCAGTGCTTCTGAAAACCCTGTTTTCAATAGGTTTTTTGGGAGCATTTTCATTTATTGCACAGGAGCAAGACCATAAACATGAATTTTAAAAATGTTCTGGTTCATGAATCTACCTTACATCTGTCTTATGGAGTTGTAAATGCTGAACAGAATGCCAACCTATATTTAAATTTATTTATTTATCTAAAGTATTTAAAAAATATTTTTCATTATTTTCTCACAAAATGTTTCTAAATTAATTATGTGCTAAAACAGAAAAAAATTAAAAGTATTTTTTAGCTGAGAACAGTATCATAACATTCAGAAATGTACGAAATTCAAAGGATAGTTATATGACAATTGGGATATTCATTTAGGAAATGCAGAGCAGAACAATACCGTATACTTTCCATCTATGGGAATTCGGTTCTGGGGAGCCTTGTGAATAAGAAGAAATGTGCATGCTGACACCCATTATAGTCAGTGGGTGGCAAAATGTGTGGCTTTGTTGGTGCAGCTGCATGTGTGTACTGCCATTGACAATAATATGACTGAGTGATCCACAGATGCTCAGTTCCACAGATTGCTAACCTGCTGATATGGTGGAACCCTGTCTTTATGAGGAGTCAGAATTTCTCAATAAAATAATAGACTTTCTTACTATTCAAAACACACATCACCATATTTCTATTTTATGAGCATCAGTTTGCACTTTTCTCTCTTTATAGTTGTTCTTCTTGCTGTTGTTTTATTATTATTAGTTCCTCCTCCCCTTCTTCTCCTTACAGCTATTGCTAATATTGTTTTTGTTAGTACTGTTAATGTTACTTCCACACACCTAACATTTGCTAATCCAATGTAATCTATATCATATTATTACCTTGGCATGAGTAGGCATAACATCAGCTTACTTTTTTTTTCTTCCCCCCATTTTTTTTAGCCAGTGCCCAGAAGGGTATACATGTGTAAAAGCTGGAAGAAATCCCAACTATGGTTATACAAGTTTCGATACCTTCAGCTGGGCCTTCTTGTCACTCTTTCGACTGATGACACAGGACTACTGGGAAAATCTTTATCAACTGGTGCGAGAGATTAAAAATAAAATTCTGCTTATAGTTTAATTGTTGGGAAGGATTAACATTACCTATTTTTTAAAAGAAATGCTTCCCATCCTTATATGTAAATGGCTGAGCATGAAAATTTAAGTAATTACTCAAGCTGTGCTGTAGTCCCCCAGTTTGGTTTTGGGCCTGACTGGGGGATTCAGATTGGGCTAATTCAAACTTGAACCAAACTAATTCTGATCTATATGCAAATCCAGATTTAGAAATCAGAATTTTTATGCTTTCCATTGACTTTCATTGTCCAAAACACACTGCAGAAATAATCCAGTTTGGGAGAGTTTTAACTGCCCTGGCTCAGTGCTAGGGAATCCTGGGAATTGTAGTTTATTGTGGCACCAGAGCTCTCTGACAGAGAAAGCTAAATCCCACAAAACTACAGTTCCCAGAGTTCCCTAACATTGAGGCAGGGCAGTTAAAGTGATCTCAAACTGGATTATTTCTGCAGTATGTTTTGTACCAGGAACAGACATAACTTTTTTTTTGCCCACAAGTTGATGAAATTTGGAAACATATGTTTGAATCCTCCTGATGGTCCCAACTAAACTAGACCCAGCGAATCCATGAAATTTACCAATATGTTGACTCACTATTCAACATTTCACCCAATGAGTCTACTCTTATTGATATTACCAAATATAATTTAGACTATGGTAGCCTCTATGTGCTGCTTGTGCTCTAGGACAGACTGTATGTGTATAACTGACAGAAATGCACATAGTGCAGAGACACAAAGTTAAGTAAGGACACAAAAAGAGAAAAGTAAGGGTACAGCAAAGATGCTAAACAAACATGGCGATTGAAATCAAACCTAACTTTTTTAAAATGGCCAGATTTGTAGTCAGGGGATATGGGAAGTGTTGAAATAGCTTTGAAACCATCTCCAAGGCTTAGGGTTGGAACACACTGGCATAAAAAGCCAGCTTGGGAGCATGGTGTGCAGATGACGCATGCCCCCAATATGCCTGGAAGTCAGCTTCAAGCCACCCAGCCATTTACATGGAGGCCAGGTTCTGGGTACTCTGGTGGTGCAGCATTTATATGCTGAATGCCGCTGGACCTCCTTAAAGCTGGCTTCCCACTGCAGTGGGGTGGAAAAGCCAGTTTTTTGCCAGCACAAAAAGGAGTGGCTGTGTGCTGCTCCTTTTTCGTCCACTTTCGGTTGCCGCAGCCCCAATCCAGCTTTGCCAGGGGTGGCTTGAAATTGCCTCTTTGGGGTGGTCTTTCAACCCTTAACTCAAACAACTAATATAAAGTAGAATGAAGTATGGATAAAAGAAGGTTAGAAAAGGAAGTTTAAAGACTGAATACTGGTAGGATGGTGAAAGAAAGAAAAAACAGTCTACGGTTAGTACACAACTGCTATCAAACTTCAACAAATCTTTACTGAAATCTTCCTGCTGCTGACAGAGAATTAACACCATCTTCACTGTCCACTCTGTCACACATTGTGGTTGGAGAGCACTGAAATTCAGACTGAATACTAGAGCTATCAATGAGCAAACTTCAGCTTTCTCCTCACTCTCTTTCCATTCCTAGAATTGTCTTTATCTGGTGGTATTTTGCAACATTTTACACATTTTGCAACATTTTACAAGTAAAATGAAAGGAGGCAAAAGGGTGCATCTCAACAGTGTGCTAATAACCATTTTTATTATTTAAAAGTTTGTTTTTTGAATCCTGGGTGTGAAACCTTTTTTGCTCCACGTGCCAGTTAAAAAGTAGAAAGAACTGTAGAAAAATAAAAACAAAAACAAAACCCCTAAACCTGATGTAACAGAACGAAAGTCTCAGAATATGGAAAATAGTAGTATTTCTCAAAGAATCTCAATGCATTCAACCTGCAGGTTTTTTTAAAATAGAATATCTCAAAAGCTTATGCCTAGAAATTGTTCTCAGAATAAGAGGAAACGCATCATACTTTTCCAGTGTGTGTGTCTATGTATCACATACCATTCACACAGATAGGCACATCTTTCATACACAGAGTCACCTCTCATGTTTCACAATAGGGATGTAACTTCTACTGATTTCATTCCTGAAGGAAGCAACTAGTTTTAGCAGTTTCATTCTGTCTCAATAAACTTTGTAAACAGCATATTCTTTGAAGATTATTCACAGTTTGCCGTTTACAAAAACGGTGCACAGTTTTCTGTACTGGCCTATTATTTATACAGCACATCATCTTAGTATACAGTGCCTTATAGTTTTAAAAAATCTGTGATTTAACTGTACAGATACAAAGTACCACCTGTGAAAATCTGATGAATTAATCCTGTGTGCATATGGATCTAAAACATTGTTATGGCGTACATTACAAATATCTATATTTTTAATTGTTTTACTAATCTGATAACCTATCTTGTACTTGCTTTCCCAGACTCTACGTGCTGCTGGCAAGGGCTACATGGTCTTTTTTGTGCTGGTGATTTTTCTGGGCTCTTTCTACCTGATCAACCTGATCTTGGCTGTCGTCGCCATGGCCTATGAAGAACAGAATCAAGCCAACATAGAAGAGGCAGAGCGGAAGGAAGCTGAATACCAGCAGATGCTTGAGCAGCTGAAAAGGCAACAAGAAGAAGCTCAGGTACTCAAAATGTTTGCACCTCCAGAATACTTTCCACAGGTTTTAGAACATACTATATTCTCTAGTGCAGAAATTTCTTTTGTAGGAGCACTGTTTCCATTGTGACTTTGGACCTTCCCTATAGACATTGGCTGGCATATTGCCCTGCAATTATGAATTCATAACCCACAGTAACGGATCTCTAACTGTCTTATATTCAGTTCTGCTACAATTTCATGATTCTGACACTATTGCTGCAGTTGTAAATGCCTCCTGAATCCCACCTGAAACTCCAGGGAGGTTCTCTGAGCACTCATTGTCTATTCTGTTGGCAATTGGGGCACAGCAGGATTGTGTTTTCATCCCCTTCCTGCCAGCCAAGCAAGGCTACAATAATGAGAAACAGGGTCCATCACAATTCCTCATTGCACCACATATTACTGGCAGGAGAGATCTGGAAACATCATTCTGCTGTGCCACAATCAACAGCAGAACAGGACTCCATCTCGTGGAACAGCTGCTGGCTGTTAAGGTAGCTTTGGGGTTTCATGCTAGGACACAGTACTTAGTTACACATTTGTAACTAAGGGGTGCAACAGACTTCTCCAAAAAGGTGCATTGGGGCCTCACCAGTGCTGTTTGTGCCAGGGCCAGGGCAACCACATGTTTGTGGCCCTAATCCGGCCCCCTGCCATGGTCCCAAATGGACCATGACAAGGAGCAGAAAAGACCCGCTCCTTCTTGGGCTGGGTTTGGGCTGACTTAGGCAGCCTGGGCGCAGCTTCAGCATGGCTTCAGCACAAGTTGTGGCATGTGTCATCTAAATGTTACACCTCCAAGCCACGCAGAAGTTGGTTTAAAATACCTGTCTGTTTTGGGCCTAAGTTGCTAATGGAGGAACTTGACCATTGTCTTTTCCACTGACGACAATGTTTCCCATACATAGAAATGGTGCAATTAAAAAGCCTTTACTACACGTGCTGGGAAAGCCTGTCTGTGTGAGAACTATGAATACAATTCAGTTGTTTTCTCAAAGCATAATATGATTCTGATAGCAATGGTGGTGATGGTAGAGATTCGTGAAATGTTCTTCTCTAACATAAAGAAAGAAACATCACTCACATAATGTACTCAATGCACTAGTAGACTTTTATCCATGCAACGGCTGTTATTTTTAAATTGTAATTTTAATTATGCTGTTTTAATTTGATGCTAGTTTAATTCTATTTTAAGGGGCGGGTGGTTGGGCATGAGCAATGTATGTTTTATCGTGTAATGTTTAATTGATGTAACCAGCCCCGATTGGATACAGAGGAGTGGGCTCTAAATAAATTATTATTATTATTATTATTATTATTATTATTATTTTAAGCCCTTGGTATTTGTAGAGAAAACCACAAATCAGGAAATCATTTTCAGAGTATATAATTCCATGACACACTTGACTGCATTCCCTGAAAAACAAAGATAAAATGTATACAGTGGGCCCCTGGTATATGTGGGGGATCCATTCTGGGCACCCCCGCCACCCACATATGGGAGAAATTGCTGGACCTCAAGTCCTATTAATCTCAATGGTGGTGTGCTCCTGTGTGTGTGTGTGGCAGGTGCGCACGTCATCTTGTCCCCCTGGGTTTGCTGTCCGCGTGAGCTTAAGTCTGAGTATGGCAAGCCTGCGTATGGGGTGGGCAGACTGTACAGGCTAAATGTTGCTGCCAGTGATTGTGTTTCATTCAAACCTTTTGGAGGGAAAATACAGTTTATTAATATTTTGGCAGATAAAATTGATCTTTCAGCTGCATTCGATTCTATCAATAGATTATGGGAAAAGCTACATGGTTCTGGGATTGATATTAGACTCTTAAAACTGATCGGGAACTATATAGCCACACAGAAATGAGGGTTAGAATTGGCTTAAATGGTTCCCTGACAGAAGCCTTTACAACAACTCGGGGAGTGAAACAGGGATGCCTACTGGCACTCACTCTTTTCAACATCTATATGAATGATCTTATGCCTTTTCTATCTTTAGTTGATTATCCTTCTCCAGTAATCAGGAATAGAAAGATCTTCATTCTGATGTATGCAGATGATGTAGTGCTTATTTCTCTATCTCGTTTGGGTCTTTAAAACCTACTTAAAAACCTTCAGTGTGTTTTGTCAATAGGAACACCTGTTAATAACTATTCCAAGACCAAGGTAATGGTATTTGGCAGAAACTGTTCAAAGCATAAATGGATCTTAGATCAACACACCATAGAACAATCCCAACTATTCAGGCAATGTTTTCAGTGAGTCTTTCTTGGAAAGGGCATAGGGAGGCAGTAAAGCTGAAAGCTGACAAAACAGTTGGAGCACTGCTGAAATTCTATTACAACCAGGGTGGCCAACTGATTGAACCGGCTCAAAAAATCCTCAAAAGTTATTGCACAGATGCTTTATGGTGCAGGAATATGGGGCTTAGATATCAAAATTGGCAAAGCCTTGGGAATATTACAGAACAAAGTTCTCTGAAAACTTTGCACCTTACCAACTGGAACTCTTGCAGCTTTCTTGCGTACTGAATCTGGCTGTCTGTCAGTTAAAACAAGAGTAGATTGTGCACAGATAAGGTACTTCAAACAAATTGCCACCATATCAACTAATCACCTTCAAGCATTGTGTTATATGGAAATGTGTAACAACCAGTCTTGGAAATCAAGTCTTCAAATTCTTTTACATAATTATCATTTCTTTGAGCTGAATGCTGTTTTTTGCATGGATAAGAGGCAATTAAGAGACTAGCTATTCTGGACTGATTCAAGAAGAGATTTACAGTCAACCAGGACCTCAAAATTCTCCCCATGGTTTTTCTTTTTAAAAACAGAACATTTTAGAGCCAGATATTTGGCCAAACGTAAGCCACCTCCTTTAAGAATTGCCTTTACTGAGCTATGATTTCAAGTAATGCCAACTGCAGTTTTAGATGGATGTTACAACAAAGTGCTATTTGAGAATAGACTATGCATCTGCAGTCAGTCTCAGGTGGAGGACATATGCTAATTTGTCCATTGTATAGTAATCCTAGAGAGAAATTCCTAACATCCCTGTTGACAAACAAAAGTGGGAGCTCTCTTGTAGACTCGGTTCAATTTCTTTTGAGTGACACCAATGACTATGGAGTTTATCAGACGACGGAAATTGGAAGTATAATCTAATGGCAATCCAAATGCAATCATGGGGTTTCACGTTATTGCGTATTAAAGTATCTCATGCAATTTCGGGCAATGGGCAATAATTTTCGGGTAATGGGAAGTCATACTGAACACATTCTGAACACAATTGGAATTCGCATATAAATTCCCTAAACTAGCAAATTCACGTGAATTCGAATTGGCTCCATTCGAAATAAAGAGAAATTCCCCCCATCTTATAAACTCCTCTGTAAGACATAGAGTGGCTCTTTTTGCCTTGGCTGCAAAAAAGTTTAGGAAGAGAGAATTAAATACAATTGCCATAAACTGCCATGGAGACACAAAGTATTAATTGGATTTTTATGATGGCAATGTATATGTTTACCAATATTCAGAAAAGTTTTTTTTTCTTTTGTCTCATATTAGTAACACTCTTTACCTGCACATTAGATTGATTGGATGTCTTTTACCCTTTGTACTTTTGTGCAATTTGTTTTTAAATGTTTTATGGATTTTGATAAGCTTTTTGTCATGGCCTTTGGCTAGCACAATAAACGTTTAATGATGTGTGGAATATTTTAGCAGATAAATTTTACAGATTTATTATACTTATTCAGCTTGTTCTGGATCAATTTAAAACTATGTGGAAGTTAAGAATATCAAAGGCAGAACATTAATATTGCTTGATCTCTTCATATGGCAGGCAATAGCAGCAGCAGCAGCTTACAGAGATTTTAGAGATGATGGTACTTTAGGAAGACTTTCTGAAACTTCTTCAGAATTGTCAAGAACAAACTCAAAAAGTGCTAAAGAAAGAAGGAACCGAAGGAGGAAAAGACGGCAAAGAGAGTTATCTCTGGGAGATGAGAAAGCAGATGGCAAAAAATTCCCCAAATCTGAATCAGATGGCAGCATCAAAAAGAAGGGGTTTCGATTTTCCCTGGAAGGAAACAGACTCACTTATGAAACAAGGACCATCTCTCCATACCAGGTATAATATGGTGGTATTTTCAGTGTTCACCTCCCAGACAGGATTCCGATGATGGAGTAACCATCAGTGATATTCAATATTGAGATTTAAGCATTGTGTTCAGTGTAGATGAAAGAGGGAGGGAGGAAAGTAAGAGAAGATGTATAAACATGTAATCATTTATTTGCAAATAGGCACATAAGATGTTTTAGTACTCCAGACAATAACTGAGAAACTTGAGTCTTGCTATTAGTGGGCCAAACACCAGAGAAGAAGATGGATTAGGTTTTCAAGGTAGGAAATTGTGGTTTAGAGCAGAGGGAGCCCTTTTCACACCTGATGTTTCTATCCTGCAGTTCCACCTTCCCAAGTGGCTTTCTTAAAGTTCATTGTCATTTATTTATTTATTGAAATGATTCATGATTTGTGCTTTTTATTGATCTGTGAGAGGCAGACTGGCACTGATTGTATTGCATGCAATAGGAAGGAAAATGTTTTTGAATAATTGTACATTTTTAAGACAGAAAGGCTTTGCTTAAAACAGTGTACCGAAGCAAAGAGATGGGCTTGTAACATCATTGTCAGGATAAAGGTGAAGTTGGCAAAACAGATGCAGTAATTTTCCATATAATACCAGCTTGATGGAGCCACTAAAATTTTGTCCTTTCTCTGAAAATTGCTGTAGGTCTTTGTGGGCTATATACGTTGAGCCCTTGATATCTGCTGGTGTTTGGTTCCAGGACCCCCCACAGATAAAAAAATCCATGGATGCTCAAGTCCCAATACATACAATAGCATAGTAAAACGGTGTCCCTTATATAAAATGGCAAAATTAATATTGACTTTCTTGGCATTTAATATATTTTTAAAATATTTTAAAGTTGTGAATGGTTATAGCCATGGATGAAGAATCTGTGAATGCAGAGGGATGACTGTATGTTTTGATTGTTCAATATGTCCTGCAAATCTTTTGTGTTTAGTCAAAATATACTAGTATTTCTCTTCAAAATGCTAAAAACAGCAGGGACTCCAGAATTACTTTAAAGGTTTTCATTTAACCATTCCATTTGTATCTCAATAGTCAATGCTGTTCCCCACAAGACGCAACAGCAGAGCCAGCTTTTCTAGCTTCAAAGGCCAAACCACTGAAGGGGGATCGGATGCTGATAGCGAGCACAGCACATTTGAAGACAATGCAAGCCGCAGTGGCTCCTATTTTGTCCTACGCAGACCTAGCGAACGGCGCAGCAGCAACATTAGTCAAAACATGTTCCCAGTGTTTCCTGCGAATGGGAAGATGCACAGCAGTGTGGATTGCAATGGGGTGGTTTCCTTGGTAGGAGGACCCCCAACCCTCCTGTCACCTACAGGACAGCTTCTCCCAGAGGTGATAATAGATAACGCAACTACTGATGACAGTGTAAGGATGTTTTAAGTAGCATAGGCATGGTGGGTCAGCAAAATGGAATCCGAGTTGTGAATGCTTCTGCATCTTGGAAAAGCTTTCCTATTTGTCATAATTCATACTTTTATACCATGCTGTAAGAAATGTAGTAGTCTGGTCTTTGTTGCATGTACTTGGCAAACATACACTGGACAGATGAGGTAAAAAAAAATTATAGCCAAACTTATATTTGCTTTATGTTTAAAATAACTGTTAAATGTGGAAAGCCCTCTGCTCTTCCCCTTACTCAGTCCTGTTCCTCTGACTTATTTACTTCTCCAGTGACTCTCATTTCCTTTTCATTTCCTCACTGCTTTGTGTCCCATTGCCTTCAAGGATATTTCCCATTGCCTTGCAGCTAACCTGTGAGGAAACAGCATTCTTCTATTCTCAGTCCAACTTTAAACTGAATAAGGAACTTTCCTTTAAAAAGGTTAAGGAAAGTGTACCTCACAGGCTTCATGCACTTTGCAAATCTTGTTTTTGCGTTACCCTAATATCTCACCCATCAATAATTTCCCCAATTTATCTTTTGCCAAAAGTGACATGTAAAATCAACACCTCATTTTTGCCATGTTATGGCCCTGGGATTGATTTATTTATTTATTTATTTATTTATTTATTTTGGAAGCAAAGTAGAAGTTGACTTCTCAGTTACCTATTTTTAGAAAGCTTGTGCTGGGCTTAAAATTGCCTCCACCCCCACCTCGCAAACACACACATATTGAATTGCCCCATACTTCCTCTTGGGTATGTGGCACATTTTTGGCCAAAAAGGAATTTTAAAAAAATGTTTTAAATTAAGAGTGAGAGTCCATCTCTCAGGAATCCAAGCCCTTAGGAAGTTCTGCTCCCAACTCACTAAGACCTGGCTTTGGGAAAGGTAGAGATGAAGATAATAAACCTTATTTTTTCTTCTCATAGCTAGAACCATGATTTGTGCTCCTTTATTGTCTGGTGTGTATGTGTGTTTAAAATTCTATCGAAGCTAGCTGGGGATAATTTGGATTGGACTTCTGAGACGAGAGATAAAGGCAGAGCTTGGAAAATTATTTTTTTAAAGCAATTGCTTACTACAACACTCCCCCACTCCACTTAAATTGTTACAGACAAGTCCTGTTCAGACATTGCTTACCATACATTCTTAAACAGTGAAACAGGGCATTAATTCACTTTCCTCACTTTCCTGGAAAGTGAAGCAGCTGAAGAGAATTTGCTGTTCATTTGGAGACCTTCCACACAAGCAAAACCCTTGATTTTACAGCATTCTTTTTCACACATATGGAGAGTTTGCATGAACAGAAACAGTTCCTTTTCGAATAGGCCACTTTCCACATGACAGGGGTAATTGCTCCCCTATTCCTGTGTTGAAGATAGTGTGACAAGGGCTTGTATATTACAAAGATGTGGATGTCCAAAACATTGTTAGTTTGTTTGTTTGAATAATATGTCTGTTTACTTTTTAATTTTTTAAAAAAGAAAAACTAATGTAAAAATACTACACGCACACACACGAAAAGAGAAAAGAGGTTATAATTTGTTACTTTTTTCATCACCACACCGAAGCATGTTACTTTCCTTCGCATTACTGTTTGATTTTATTTTCAAGCTCTGTTTTATTTTCAAGATCTGGTTAAGGGTTAAAGATTCCCTTCGTCCCATGCTAAGGTCCCAATATGAGCCACAGATGACATCTGTCAAATTGACAAGTTTGAGGGAAGAGGTTAAGAGCATCCCCACCCCCAAGCAGTGATTTGTAATAATATACAGAATGGTGACTCCTCACTAACCTATATAATGTGTTTGTGGGTACATGCAGCATTTGTTTCTCCAGGTTTATAATTGGAATACAGAAGCTCAGTTAAGTCAGACTTTTATTGCTAGAACATTTTCAGTATAATAGAATGTGGCAAACTTTCATTGAGGAATATTGGGCATTAACTATATTAGAGTTAAATTTTCAAAATAGAATAGGCAACAATCCTGAATATGACAACCTTGAATGAATACTAATTCAGAGATTTAACACCAATAAGTGAAATAATTGTTTCAAATGTTTCACTCAGGCATGATCTATTTTCTCCCTTATCTTTCTGGAACCCAGCCTGGTCTAAAAATTGTGTAGATAACTAAGCATAAAACCAGATCCTGAGCTCTTGTACTAGTTCTTTTTGCCTTGATTAACTCATAGCTTCTTTCATTACCTTGTTTATTAAATGGAGTTTAGATAAGTAAACAGAGATTCAGGCATTTGGCCTAGTTTTACAGTGCCCGGCATGATGAAAATCTGCCTACCACCAAGCTTGTTTGAGTCAGGACACTCAGCTTTATTCATACACCTGACAACATTATGGAGGAACGAAAAGGGATATCCAGAAATTAATATATACAAATTCCATGCTAACACGTGACATTCCTGTGATGGCAAATTGGTGAGTTCCTAAGATATGGGCCTTCTCCTAAATGTCTCAGGTCTGATCTGCATTGTAGAAATAATGCAGTTCAACTCTCATTATTCATCCAATGGAATCCTGGGAATCCTGGGATTAATAGTTTGTTGTGCACCAGAGCTCTATGACAGAGAAGGCTACATATCTCACAAAACTAGAAATCCCAGAATCCCATAGCATTGAGTCATGGCAGTTAAAGTGCTGTCAAACTTCCTAATTTCTACAGTGTAGGTACAGCTTCAGTGACATCACTGCAAATGCCTGAACTGGCCTAGAATTTAGCTGCTGCTAAATGGCATGCCCAAAATATATTCTGCTGTACTTAAATTATTCCCCTATAAGCAGACATATGAAGCACTGGACCTGGAGTGCAGGATATTAAAAAAGACAAAAGTCTGGCATAATCTGTGCAAAACTACTAAACTGCATGTGGCATGATCTTCTTGATACTTCAGTGCTTGTGTGTGCATGTGTAGGGTTTTTTTAAAGGTCTGTTACAGGCTGCCATGTTATCCATGTTATTAATTTTGTCTTCTTTTTTTACTCCACTCTAGAGCACTGCTTCTGAAATAGACAGCAGGAAAAGGCGGTCAAGTTCTTTCCAGATCTCAATGGATTTACTGGAAGATCCAACTATAAGGCAAAGAGCAATGAGTATTGCAAGCATAATCACAAACACAATGGAAGGTGTGTGTGTGTGGCTGCAGGTGTAGAATGATCATGAAGTTTGGCATCACTTCATTGTTTGTTTTATTATTAACTTTGGCCATATGAGCAATTACACGAAAATGAGCTTGAAAACCAGATAATTAGTCAGTAAGAATAATATATAACAAAGACCAGCTCTTGACTTCAGTTGCCTGATTGGTTGATGTGTACTTTCTTGATGCTTAGGCAGCATTAGGGAAATCCAGTGAGATAAGCAGTGGTGTTGGCAATACGCTTTTAGAGAACAACTGTTCTCTCTCCCACCCCACCCCTGGTAGATGACAATATGGAATGGCTGGTGGTAAGGAGAAGGTGGCATACCTTGGACCTCTTCATTGCTTCACCTCAGACATCACAGCCTCCTGGAAGCTACAGTGGGCCCTTGTTATCTGCTGGGGTTTGGTTCCAGGACACCCCGTGGATAACAAAATCTGTGGATGCTCAAGTCACAATAATAATAATACCAATACCAATAATAATAATAATTATTATTATTATTATTTATATCCCGCCTCTTTGAGAGCAATCGGGGCAGCTAACAAAATGGTGCACCATACATAAAATGGAAAATCAAGGTTTGGTGTTTGGAATTTATACTTTTGGGGAATATTTTCAAGACATGTATGCTCAAATCCGTGGATTAAAAAAAAAAATCTGTGGCTAAGGAGGGCCAACTAGGAAACTACAGTCAGCCCAAGGTATTCCACCTTCTCCTTACCACCAGCCATTCCATATTGTCATCTACCAGGGGTGGGGTGAGGGGGAGAGCAGTTCTCTAAAGGCGTATTGCCAACACCACTGCTTATCTCACTGTATTTCCTAATGCTGCCTAAGCATCAAAAAAGTACACATCAACCAATCAGGCAACTGAAGTCAAGAGCTGGCATTCGTGGGTTTGATATTTGCAGTTTTGATTATTCACAAATGTTAAACTCTGAACACTTCCCATCCCTGAAAGGCTTGGTAGATGTGTCTCCAATGCCTTTCAGGGGTGAGAGAGACCAGAGGAAGGCAGCACTCTTTTCTCCAAACTTCTCCCACCCCTGTGCCTTTTCCCCCACCCCTGTGCCTTTTCCCTCCCACCCTCCTGTCCCTTTAGTTGGCTTCCGTGGGACTTTTAGTTGGACTAATAATGAATAAAGCATCCTCTGAACCTGGAGACACCAAGCCCATACCTCAACAGTGGGTTTAGGGAATATGGGGCTGTGGCACACAAGAAAATGTTTAATACTTTCTTCCACAGACACAATCTTGATAAATCTTTATTTCTTTTAATACTTTGGGAGGGGGACTCCAGTTGGCACCAAGGGGAGAACACCCTCCTCCAGAATGGTCTAGCACAGTGGTTCGCAACCTTCCTAATGCCTCAACCCTTTAATACAGTTCCTCATGTTGTGATGACCTCAAACCATAACATTATTTTCATTGCTACTTCATAAATGTAATTTTGCTACTATTTTCCGATGGTCTTAGGCAACCCCTGTGAAAGGGTTGTTTGACTCCCAAAGGGGTCACGACCCACAGGTTGAGAAACACTGATCTAGCAGAAAGGGTATCAAACACCTTCATGCAACCCTGATGAAACCCTCATTCCCTGTTAATTTTTTTAAAACTTTGACACACCTCCAAGAAACCTGTTTCTTGTCATACGTGATCCTCAAAATAATTCTCCATAACTACCAAGACAGTGTTTTGCATGTCTCTGTGTATTCACCTCCACTAATCAAATAAAAACCCTATATTAACGTATAGTGCAGGCACTTTGAAAAATTATAAGGGATGATGGGAGTTGTTGCACATAACCTCTGGCTGTAACTCCTCACCAACTTGGTAAAGCAGAGCTGACCAGTTTTGGTCAGTGGTTGTTGTGTTGCAAATGTAGCAGAGTTGCAGAGTAGGTGCTGAAGATCCTGACAAATCTCTTCTTGCACTCTCTCTCTCATCTGGATATCACCACCTCAGGAACTGCTGGTCCTTGTTTTCACAGCTTGGCACTCCTGCTTCAAACAGTCGAGAATCCACACAACTTGTAGTCTAAACAATAGAACTACTTTTATTCTGCTATCTGGTTACATACAACTAATAAAATAACAAACAACTTTGCAACACATTGACTAAGCTTCTGTAACATTATACATTCACTTCAAAGCCTCACAGCTCACCCAGTTAAAAAAAACAAACACCACCACCACCACCATCATCATGGACAAGACTGGCAATTATTACAATTGTTAGTTGCCACCCACTGGGTGTGCATATCCACATTGATTGGCTGACTTTTCTCTCCCCAGACTTAAATCCAACCCTTGACTATGGTGGTCTTGCCCATGAGCCACGTTCCAGGTGTTTTCAATGTACATTCTTTAGTGACCTTGACTTTCAAGACTTATTGTTTTGATTATATTTGCACCTGTGATTTTGTGTATGTGCCTTGCCATGCTGGAAACTTTCTAATTGGAAATCTTCTGTCCCTTTGTTTCTCACATACATCTTTTCATTTCAATTACTGCATGTCCCAAGCTCCATTTCTTGACAGAAATTATATTTTAGTTGGTTGTAATTCTATTTCTTATTAGCATCATGCATTAAATAAATATGTGGTCCTTATATTTTCAACATGACTTCTTTCAGAACTTGAAGAATCCAGACAGAAATGCCCACCATGCTGGTACAAGTTTGCCCACACTTACTTGATTTGGAACTGTTGCAGCGCCTGGCTAGAAATAAAGAAAGTTGTTCATTTCATTGTGATGGATCCATTTGTTGATCTTGGCATTACTATCTGCATTGTTGTAAATACTCTATTTATGTCCATGGAACATTATCCAAGTGATCCCGCCTTCATTGATGTTCTTAAAAATGGAAACTTGGTGAGTCAATGTTTACACTGGATAATTTTTTTAACTGATAAATTCAAAAGTCTTTGTGCAAGAGTGGAAGATCCTTTCAAAAAATGAATGCTTCTTTGTTGGGTGCCTCCAAAACTTTTAAATACATATGATGTAGTGATGTATTTTAAATTGCCAGCACTCATCATGACAGTCACATAGTCATACTTCTGATGCAGGGGGATAAAAATGCAAATAGTACAGAATATACTATCTAATTTATTGAACTAGTTCACACATAGAATTCACAATTACATACTAATTTTGTACTGAATATGTCTCGAACTGTGTAAACTCTGTTTATTAAAATCATTCCAAATCTGCCTACATGTATGGCAGCAGTGGTGCACTGGCAGGATTAGGACAGAGTTTTTAAAAGAATAAGGAAAGTGGCATACAGGCAGCTCCAAGACGTAGCAGTGCTGTTTTCAGTTATTCAGGCAGAGGGGGTGTTGAGACTACACTGTAGATGTAATGCAGTTTGACACCACTTTAAGTGCTGTAGCTGCTATGGAATCCTGGGATTTGTAATTTTACACGGTCATGGGCCTTTTCTGCCAAAGGTTGCTAGTGCCTCACAAAACTACAAATCCCAAGATTCTGTCAGATAGAGCCTTGGCAATTAAAGTGGTGTCAAACTGTATTGTTTCTTTTCTTTTCTTTTTCTTTTCTTTTTAAAAAGCTTTTTATTTATGCTTATGTACATACAATATTAAGTTCATATATATCTTTACAAAAAAGAATAACAAACATTGTGATACATAATAACGCCATATATTAAAGTCTATTTCTGTATTTAAACTGCATTCTTTCTACAGTGTAGATGCACCCTAGATCATCACTGTCCATAGAAGCCAGATGCTAAAAAACCCAACTTGTTAGTCTCTAAAGAATCTCAAGACCTTTTTGTTATTTTTCTTGTAACAGACTAATATGACTGTCTTCCTGAAACATTGGAAAAGTAATCTTTTGTGTAAGAAAACTGTACCTTTCAATCCAAGTACCACCAAAGTATGGGAGATCTGTTTTCCCTCTTAAGGTCTACCTCCATAGTTTAATTGTACTTGTGCATATACATCTCTTCTACTCAGTCTCACTTGAATCCATCTAGGAGCATCTGCTTGTGTTCCTGTTATGGGATACATTGCAGTAGGGAATAGGATAGACTCCTAATAAATACAAATTTATAAATCTGCTGTGTATATTTACTTAGGGATAAGACCCATTAAATTAGTAGGCCGTATAGCTGAATAAACATGCAAGATGGATATACTTATACAGTCCTCCCTTGCCTTACCCGAGGGATCCATTCTGGACCCCACCCCCACATAAGGCAAGCCATGCATATACTCAAGCTCCATTCATTTCAGTGGGGCAAGCTCCTGTGTGACCTCAAGTCTGTGAATAGTGAGCCCATGTATGGCACGGGCACACTGTACATACCAAAGACATGTAAATGCAGAGTTGAGCCCTTCCAGAACGATTTTATCATTTTATTGTTTGTATTTCAAACCACTTTCCAGACATCTAAGATTCACATCTGTTTATTTCCAAACATTCCTATCTGTTTACTTCTAAAACATCTACTTGTTCCTTCTCCAAACCTCCCCCTTTGCTTCTGGTAGTACCAAGTTCATTACCAGGAGGATAAAATGGAAGATAAAATTGAATTCACATTTTTCTAGCACCTTAGCCAAGATAAGTAGTATTGCCAATAAATACAAGTATACCTTAAATACTAATATTTTAATTAGGACAGTTTGCTCTACTTCCCCTCTAGGTACTTTGTTCTGCTGTATTCCCCATCTTCCTGTTCATTTCTGTGGCTTGACTCTCTATGCTCTGTTTGCAGCCAGATCTATTTAAAAAACAAAACAAAACAGATGAGGTCTCTGCACACAGACTAGGCTTTCTATCCAACTAGAACAATTGTTCAGAGAATTAGAAGTGGCTTACATCTCCAGTTTAAATCTCTATGGAGCAGTCTGTGAGAAATAATAATAATAATAATAATAATAATAATAATAATATATCCCACCCCTCTACAAGATGCAATCGGGGCGGCTTACAAAGATATAAAAAAAACCATACAATCCAAATCCCTCAATTCCCCCCCTCCCAAATTCTATTAAACAATGTAAGAGTTAAAACATACTTAAAAATTAATGCACTAAACAGTAGACCATAACTAAGGCGAGGTCGGAGTACAGCAGTTAGATTTTCATTCTAGTGTCCGGAAAACTATTCAGGAAAGGCCTGCTGGAAGAGATCCGTCTTTACGGCTTTTGCTGTTTAGGGTGGTAATATGATGGATCTTGTCTGGCAGGCCCTTCCACAATCTGGGAGTGATAGCAGAGAAGGTCCTCTGGGAGGTCGTGGACAGCCTTGTTTTATAAGGCTATAACAGATTTCTCCCAGAGGACCTAAGTGTGTGTGTGGGGAGGGGGGGATTATATGGAAGGAGTCAGTCCTGAGGATAAATTGGACCCAAGCCATTTAGGAATTTAATATAAAGCCATTTAGGGCTTTAACATTCACTGGCTAAACACTGAAAGGCAATAGAAGGGTTATTCCTTGCAAAACAATAGGGCTGGACAATTTGCCCCATAACTTTTATTAAAATTTCCAAACTTGTGACAGCTGTAGTTTTACAAGGTCTTTAGCCTTCTCTGCCAAAGAGTGCTGGTGCCTCACAAAATTACAAATCCCAGGATTCTGTAGGATGGAGCCATCACAGTTAAAGTGGTGTTGAACTGCATTATTTCTACAATATTATTTCACAAATTCACCCTCAGTAAAGTCTAGCCACCTGGATAATGTGTTACCCTACTCCTTGGTCAACTAGGAGCCAGTTTGATTATACAGGATCTAGAAGAAGTTAAGAAGAATATGAGGAATTCAAGGTTAAAAACGAATAGCTCCTTCAGCAAGTAGTTTTCATGGTGCTAGTCTTTTCTCCTCTTGCATACTGCATGTTCCTTCACCCTACATGCCAAATCTCAGATCATATTCTGTTCCACAAAGATGTCTGTTTGGATTATTGCTATATGTTGTATGTAGGAACTGCCTTTGGAAAGTGTTCAGAAACATCTGTTGGCCCAAGGGTCTGCACTCAAGCTGTTGACCTAGACCAGCTACAGGAACTATGTAACTTTCATGTTAAAACAGCACCACAACCTATTGGTCTGTTTCCAAACACAATTCAAAGTGCTGGTTAGGGGCATAAAGCCCAACATGGCTTTGGTGCAAGCTGTCTGAAGGACAACATTCATCCATATGAACTGACCATATGAACTTCGCCCATATGAACATTGAGATCTTCAAGAAAAGCTCTTCTGACAGTCTCACCTACCTCACAGACATATCTGGAGGAAAGGTGGGAGAAGGCCTTTCGGTGGGTGTTCTTAGGCCCTGGAAATCCCTTCATAGGGAGATTAGAATAGCCCTCTCTTTGCTGTCCTACTGTTGCCCATTTTATAAAGCCCCTTTCATTCTGGGAGAATTTCTGCAGCTGACTGAAAGGACTTTTAATAGGCTTGTGCTATACTGCTTTTGTTTCAAGATATGTTTTGAGTTGTCTTCCATTTGCTTGTTTTATTAGTATTTGTTGTTACTGTGTGCCTTCAAGCCATTTTTGACTTATGATGACTCTAAGGCAAACTTTTTATTGTTGTCATGTACTTTCAAGTCATTTCCGCTTTATTGCAACCCTAAGGCACACCTATCATGGGATTTTCTGGGACAGAGATCCACCCAGAGTCACCCAGTGGGTGTCCATGGCTAACCAGGGAATTGAACTATCAAACCTTGGATAGTTATAACATAGTTATATATAGGAAATGGACCTAGCTGGAATTTCAGCAGTTCCATTTCTCTATTGTTCTTAAGCACTGCTTTGTTATCTTTTACAGTTGGCCCTCCTTATCCACAAATTTTTTATTCACAGATTTGAGCATGCACAGCTTGAAAATATTCCCCAAAAGGATAAATTCCAAATAGCAAACCTTGATTTTACATTTTATATATGGGACACCATTTTATTGTGCCATTATATTTAATGGGACTTGGGCATCCACGGATTTTGTTATCCACGGATGGTCCTGGAACCAAAACCCAGTGGATAACAAGGGCCCATTGTACATTCACAGGCCACTTAATAAACCATACTTTTTATAAGTAGCAAAAAGGTGGGCAGGTGATAAAATCAAACACAATTGACTCTTAAATGTTCTGTGCTTAGGTCTTCACTGGGATTTTCACTGCAGAAATGGTCCTGAAAATCATAGCCATGGATCCTTATTATTATTTCCAAGAAGGCTGGAATGTTTTCGATAGCATCATTGTCAGTCTGAGTTTGATGGAGCTGGGACTTTCAAATATAGAAGGACTGTCAGTTCTAAGATCCTTCAGACTGGTAAATATGACACTAAATCCTTTTGCTGTTTGTGCTGCTGGCTTGACTGCAGTGTGATAGGAGTGATTTGCTGCATAGAAACCTTCTAATGTCAGAATGGTGCCTGAATGGATTCAGGACTTGCTAGAATTTGGGAGATTCTACATGGGAACTCTAAGGGGCTCAACAGATGGCCCTGAAAGGGTGGCACAGAGCCACACCTTTCCTCACCAGATTGGGGCTGCAGCAACTGCATGCTGCGGCCCCAAACTAGCCTTTCTGCACTGCGGAAAGGGTGCCCGATCTGCCGTGGCGGTGACCTTTCAGTGCTCCTCTGGTGCTGTTCATTTAAACACTAGCCAACAGAGCACCATGATGCCCCCCATGCATTTGGGCGTGTGGCATGATGCTGGTGTAGGGGTGGCCAGCTTGTGTATGCCACACCCCGATGCTGGCGTATATAGCTGGTCTGTAGAGGCTCTTAATCTACAGTGTCACCTCATATCACATTCACAGCCTTACATACAAAGTGCCTCTGGATCTGCTAGAACTCAGTGGGATTCAATAAAATCTCACTAAGGATTATCCAGAAGATTGAGTAGACACTTAATAGATAACTATGGAAAGCTTCACCACTTCTTTCTTCAGGACAAATAACTCCAAGATTCAGCTTTTTTCTGTTAATTGGCTTATTCCATTTCCTTTCATCTGGTGCTCCTGATAAAGGATAAAGAGATATTTCCAGTTCTTCTCTGTGCAGTTTTGGTGGACAGTAGAATGAAATAATCCCATTCCTTAGAAAATGGGGAACTGATGGTAAAAACCCAGAATGACACCTGCTGTTCACTTTCAGTGATTGACAGATTAAAGGGTCCATTGCAGTAAGTACCAAGAGGCAGAGAGACTAGTGCTGCCCCTCCCTAGGATCCTGGTAAATACAGGGAAGGGAGATGTCCAGTATATTTTTTCCTCCTACAGTGGAAAGGTATGTCTGTATCTCAGGCAGGCTGTGCTCTGGTTAACTAATTATGATTCAGATTAAGACCAATTGACTGATTAGAGGGAGCAGAATGCTCGGGCAGGTGGGGGATACTAGTTTAGCCTTCTCAGATTCTGGGAAAGGGTCTAGAATCCCTGGGGAAACTCTGAGTCCTTGCAGGGCATGAGCCCACATTGGAAATTTTGCAAAATGGTTGGCACTGCAAATAATAATAAATCTTGCTTATCTGTCTGGGGCAATACGGCAAACTTTTAACCTCAATATCATATTTTTTTTCCCTTCTGCTAAGAAGAGTAAGGAAGTGGCAAAGCCACCCCCTAAGAAAACTAAAAAAGTCATGGGTTCGCCATAATTTGAAAGGTAATTTGAAGGCACCGACATATGCAAGGAGAAGAGTGTGAATTCTTATACATCCAGCTCTTATTAATGAAAAGCCAAGCTCAGTAGAAGAGATGAGACTTGAATCCATAAATCTCTTAGCAAATAATACAGTGGGTCCTTGTTATTCACTGGGGTTTGGTTCCAGGACCCTCTGTGGATAACAAAATCGGTGGATGCTCAACTCCCATTAAATATAATAGCACCACAAAATGGTGTCCCATATATAATATGGAAAATCAAGGTTTGTTATTTGGAATTTATATTTTTTGGGAATATTTTCAAGCTGTGTATGCTCAAATCCATGGATAAAAAATCCGTGGATAAGGAGGGCCAGCTGTACTTAGAAAAGCCTTACTACTATCACTTCTACTACTATGACAGTACTAACCACCCCTCTTACTTTTTTCCTCTTCTCCTACTCCAGCACTATAGGCCCAGGGTAGGAACTCTGGTGCCATCCAGATAACCTATACCATGCATTCTGTGATACAGTCAGCCCTCCATAGCCAGAGATTCTTTATCCACAGATTCAAACATCCATAGCTTCAAAATATTAAATATATTTACATAAATTACAAAAAGCAAACCTTGCTTGTGCCATTTTTATAAGGAACACCATTTTACTATCCATTGTATTTAATGGGACTTGAACATCCACAGATTTTAGTATCCATGGGGGGATCTTGGAACCAAATCCCAGCATATACCAAGGGCCTACTTTACCTTACCACTGTCCATTTCTGCAGCAGGTAGCAGGAATTGTCCAAAATGTTTGGTGAGCACTTGCTTGTCCATCCTTGCAGGGCATAGTCCTATCAGTAAGAGAGCACAGTATGACTGAAGTCAAGAGTTTTTTGATTATGCAGTTGCTTAAACTCACAGATCATTGTTCATATATATATATATATATATATATATTGTGTGTGTGTGTGTGTGTGTGTGTGTAAAATCTTCATTATGCTTTTCAGCTTCGTGTCTTCAAGCTGGCAAAATCCTGGCCAACGCTAAACATGCTGATAAAGATTATTGGCAACTCTGTGGGTGCATTGGGAAATCTGACCTTGGTCCTGGCCATCATTGTCTTCATTTTTGCTGTGGTTGGCATGCAGTTGTTTGGCAAGCAGTATGAAGCTTGTAAGTGCAAGATTTCAAATGACTGTACTCTTCCACGCTGGCACATGAATGACTTCTACCACTCTTTCTTGATCGTGTTCCGAGTCCTTTGTGGAGAATGGATAGAAACCATGTGGGACTGCATGGAAGTTGCTGGCCAAGCCATGTGCCTCATTGTATTCATGCTAGTGATGGTGATTGGAAACCTCGTGGTACGTCTGTCAGCTATTACCTTATCTAACAGTGAAGAGCTTGTTTTAAATCTATTCTATACCTATTTTAAATATATTCTATACATCAACATGATGTAGTGGTTTGAGTGTTGGACTATGACTCTGGAGATGAAGGTTCAAATCCCCACTCAGCCATAGAAACCCACTGGGTGGTCTTGGGCAAGTCACATTCTCTCAGCCTCAGAGGAAGGAAAAGGTAAAACCCCTGTGAGCACATCTTGCAAAAAAAACAAAAAAAACAACAACAAACCCTCTGAAAGATTTCCCTTAGAGTCACCATTAGTCAGGAATGACTTGAAGGCAAACAACATACCTGTTATAAATGGGGATAATCAATAATTGATTTGTGTTTACTCCACATTATAATAGATGTGTATTTACTCCACATTATAATACTCCACATTACCTTAAGCAAATACCACCCAAGGCAGCTTATAAGTATGTACAGTTTTTTGACATTTATTTTGCAGAATCATAAAACTCTATGATTCTATGATTCTATGATTCTATGAAAACTGTAAGATGGCCCTTTCCAACCTGGCACTTTCCAGCTGTACTGGTTTACAATTCTCACCATCCTCACCAGACAGGATCGGTGATGGCTGTGCTAACGTGGGGATAAAAAACACATCTGGAAGGCATCAGGCAGGGAAGATTTCAGCTGTAGATTTCAAGGACTGTTATGCCCCAAATCATGCATTGACAAGGTTTCTTCATTCTTTAAAACAGGATTTTGGCAGGGATGTTTGTTTTACTGTTTTATTTATGCACAGCACCATGTATATCAGCAGTGCTGTAAAAATTAACAACAACCTGTTTTTGTGTTTTTTCTCAATCACAATACTACCACCATCATCAAGAAAGGTTCCATATGTGGCAGTTCTGATGGTGTGATGTTGTGTTGCTGTCCATCTTGTTATTTTTTGTTGCTAATAACAGTAAGAATATAGATAATCCTTTTCAGTCTTCTCATTAGACAAATTTGCTAACATTTTGGGGTAGCGGGGGGAATCTATGAATGAAAATTGGATGAGTCTTAGAGAAATGAATGTGCCAGGCCTGAACTGCAGCTTCCTCTCTGAATGGCAAGAAAAATAAGTGAAGCATGCCACCTAGGGGCTGCTGACAGTAATTTGATCTACAGATACATTTTAATTAATTGAAATTAATTAATTAATCTTGAGATGCACACCCACTAAGCCCTCTTAATATTTCTGTCAGATTTTAGTTGTTTTGGGTTTCACTGCCTTGGAGATAAACATTCTCTTTTATTATGATAGATATTCGAAAACTAAAATATGAATATATGTGTTCAGTTGACAATGTAATGATATTAAAATGTAACCTCAAAAAAGGGGCTAATTCATCTATTTGTTTCCCCCAGGTACTAAATCTCTTTCTGGCTTTATTATTGAGCTCTTTTAGTTCAGACAGCCTGGCTGCTCCTGAACAGGAAACTGAAGCCAACAATCTCCAGATTGCTGTGGCAAGGATTCGAAGAGGAATAGATCATGCAAAAAGAAAAATAATAGAATTTGTCCGAATTACCCTTTTACAAAAATGTAAAATGTCCACCGGAGTTGATTCAGCTGATGAGCAAAACAACAAGCAAGATGGGTGTGTTCCCAATCACACTGTAGCAGAAATCAACAAAGGTCTGGATTATTGCAATGAGAAAACTACTATGATTTACATGGACAGCACTGATCACATGTCATTCATCAACAACCCAAATCTCACTGTGACAGTGCCGATAGCTGTGGGAGAGTCAGATTTTGAACATTTAAATACAGAGGAACTTAGCAGTATATCTGAGCTGGAAGAAAGTAAAGAGGTAAGACATGAAAAATGTTTTATTAGAACTTTTGTTCAAAGTTTTGTGCACTTTACTCACTGATGTTTATATTCATCTATGACATTTAATGTATGTCCATTAAAATTTATAAAACTTTCACTACTTTAGTGTATGTTTTTCCCTCTACAGGTCTGTTTGACTCTCAGTATTGAAAGTGGCATCACACTTAAATGTTTACCCTATAAGTATAAAATAGTATAGTATAGGTTCATTCATTCACAAAATGGCCACAACATATCAGATTAGTTGCTCCTAATGAAAACAAACTTAGCAGCCATTAATGTGTATTTTTGCACAGGATGATAAATAAGGGAAGCCCTAGAAGTGTGAAGCAGTGCAGAAAAGATGCCAAAAGTCAGAGCCATGTCAAGATCCCCATTGCTATGAAGTACAGTGGGCCTTCTACGTTCACTGGGATTAAGGATGCAGGACCTGTGTGAAAGTGGGAAAAAATGTAAATAATGAACACACTATTTGTTTTAACCTGAGTGAAACCTCTCTAGGAATATCTTGGTCCTGCAGCACAATTCTGTGGCCAAAATCTGGCAGAGGTTGCACTGAAGGATTTACAGATTGCCAGATTAATGTTTTCTCTAAGAATCTCCAAGTCCTCCACCATGACTTTGGTCTGTGTCTGGCAGATGCGCACTGGAGGATATAGAGATTCCTAAAGAGAACATCTTTAATCAAATTTCTGAATAATTATACATACATACATATTTATTACGGCAGTCAGCCAGCACAAAAATAAGTAACACAAATTACAGAGAATCTGATATGTAACACAAGGATATTACATTATATTCTTACTAAAGTGTATTTACCAATAGAAAATAAGAATACCCATAGTCTCACTTTGTAGCCTACTCATGGGTACCAAGCATTAAAGTGTGTTATCATACTAATAGTACAGTGAATAAAAGCAATAAAATGGTTATCCAAGGTGTGCAGATTTACTAGCAATATTGCTACAACTGTTTTAAAAAATTTTTACAGCAGATAATTGCGGCTGCAAGGAACTTGGCAACTGAAACAATTATTCAGAATAATTAAATAATTAAATCTGCAAAAGTCAAAGCCACAAATGTGGAGTGCAAAATATAGTTCTGAAGTTTCATTATAGTTGGCATCTTGCAATCATGAAAGATGCTTTTCAAATGACTTGATTTATAGATACACAACAAATATAAATGGCATAGCTGGTTTAGTCATTCATACCAGTCAGTTGCAATCTTTAAATCAAGGATTTAAAGGTGTGGTGGGGGAAGATGTGGCCCTCTAGCTGTTGGACTACATTCCCTGACCATTGACTGTCGTGTTGGGACCAAAAAGAATTGGGAGTCCAGCAACCTGGGACGTGGTAGCTCAAGTGGTTAAGATGCTGACTGTTGATTGCAAGATCGGCAGGTTCGCAGTTTGAGGCCCAGGTGCCACGTAATGGAGTGAGCTCACATCACTAGTCCCAGCTTCTGCTGGGAAGGTAAACAGTGTTTTGTGCAGTCATGCTGGCCACATGATCACAGAGTAGTCTCTTACAACGCTGGCTCTTTGGCTTAGTAATAGAGATGAGCACCACCCCCTATGGTTGCACATGACATGACAACCTTGTCAACGAGGAATAACTTTACTTTATCTTTAACCTGGTTGCTTCAGCCAGTTTCTCTACATAGTCCTCCCCTTTCTTCTCATAAAGCTGTTCATCTTTCAGATGGACACTGTGAGGAGGGAGAAAGTCCTGCCAATGCAACAGAGGACTATATGTCACTTGTTCCCCCCCCCCCTTTAATGCAACAACTCAGGCCTAAATCTAATTCTTAGTCCCAAACAGAGCAGACCTATTGAATCAATCAGATGTATATAAATGATAGCATGCCAAGTTCCATTGATGCAGTGGGCTATTCTATTTGAGCTCAATAATCAGATTTATAGCAAGAGACAGTCTAGTGGTACTAACTACAACATTTCTAGTGAGGTGGTACTCATTAGACAATTAAACACTGTATTGCTGTAAATCTATAAATGTGCACATTGATACTGAACTTAAAATATTGACTTGATATTGGGCTAACTGATATTGTGCTTCTTGTTGATTTTTTAAAAATAGCATGGCAATATTACTCTTACAGGTTGAGTCTCCCTTATCGAAAATGCTTGGGACCAAATGTGTTTTGGATTTCACATTAATTTGGAATACTTGTGAGTCAAAACACAAAATTTGTTTATCTTTCATATACTGTACAACTTAAACACATAGTCTGAAAGTATTCTATACAATATTTTAAAATAATTTTGTGCATGAAACAAGGTCTTGTGTACACTAAACCATGAGAAACAAGGGTGTCACCCATGGAAAAAAAATAGCTTCTTGGAGTATTTTGGAATTTCAGTAAGGGAGACTCAATCTGTATATACATGCAGTTGAAAATAGACAGGGAAGCGGGATGTGGAAATGCAGAATATTTTTGAACTCACATACCTATGTATCATTTCTTATGTTTATTAATGATCAGAGCATTTCTAATGTGTCCATAAATTTTCAGCCCATCTTTTTCAAAATTGTTAATGTAGACATATTCAAAAATACTTTTGTACTCATGTTGGTGGCATTTCCATAACTATCAACAAGGAAGTATTTGTGCTCTCAACATCATTTCCTACCACTCTTACTTCTCACAGGACTAAAATCAAGCAGGACCAATCAAGAGTGCAGCTCTGGTGCTTTTTTACCAGGCAGATCAACGTGTGTCAGCCATTTTGAACAGGTTACTTCAACAAATCATATGTACATGGTCACTGTTGAATAAAGATTGATTGGCATGCATGTTATAAAGCTACAGTATATGCCACCTTCATCCATCACAATACCAGTAAAAACACGTACAAACTAAACTGTAATTTGAGTCATGTGGCTCACATTACAACATTATAAGGGACAATCCCCAACATGCACTTTGTTGGGTGATTTTTACATAGCATTTTAATATGTTTACTGCATGATTGGTGGATACACCTTGTGTTGGATGATAAAGTTGTAAGAGTGTTCAAGTTAATTAAGAGCAAGTTACAGTTGTAAGACAAGTTAGTGCACTGGATTTCTTTACCTCTTTGAAAAAAGGTATGTTTGGACACAGCTCGTTAGAATGTTGTGATGAATATGACGTTACCCAGTTATAAAGTTACATTTACATTCCTTAATACAGACTAATTAATTTATGTTGCAAACCTCACGTATGATTATTTGGAAGTATGTTCTGTTCAATAGAACTTAAATACTAGTGAGTGTGAAAGCATATTGCAGCCTTAGTTACTTACATGATCATATTTGCATCAATTTTTAGCAGTCCAAAAGGATAGACACACTTTTCAAATTTATTTTTACCTTTTAATGAGATCACTCAACTGAGAATTTCCCCCTCCTCGCTCCCAAAATATGAACAGCTTGAAGGCTGCTCATGTGCGCTACGGTGTCAAGAGCCAATCCTATCATTAGAAAGAGTGAGGTACCTTCCTCAAGCGGTTTTGGACATCAAGAAAGAGGCTGTTACGCCTTGAGCAGATGGGGCAAAAGGAGCAGCCAGAGGCTGCTCCTGCGCAATCACTATGAGGCTGTGGCAACTGTTCATGCCTGGTCCCAAACCAGGCTGCTGAAAAGGAACATTTTCTCCCCACACCTTTTTGGCCCATCTCTTCCAGATTGGCATAGGCTCGGAGTAGCTTCCAGCTGTGTTCATGGAATGCATCATGTAAACACCATGCCCCTAATGTGGCCCGATGGTGGCTCTTTTGGCCTGTCTGTTTCAGGACTTACTCTACTTGTTGTGATTTTATTTTCATTGTTTCTGGCAAGGTGGAACCCCTGTGAGTTTTTTCTCTGTGTGTCACCAGAATAATTTGACTGGCTGTGATTACTTCATAAATTGAAGGGTAGTGGTGAGGAATACTTCCTCTTTTCCCAAAGGAGCACAAAGCCTTATTAAGGCCCTCGTTCTTTCACATTTCCTTCTGAAGAAGGTAGCCAGGCTTCTCTATAATGGAAGATCTTGCAAGCACACAGAGTAATCACATCTTGGATCCCAACAAGAGCACCAACTGACACCTCTAAGGTAGACATTTTCAGGCATTTTTCCATCTGTTTTGGCATGTGTTCAATAATGAGCATGTGGCTTTTTGGCTTGGTGCATATGTAGTAAAGGGCAGTCTTTTAACTTGAATGAAAGATGTGGAAAGGTTCACACACTTCTCCCCACCCCACACCTAATGCTTCTTCCTCTCTTTGGGTTTGCCTATACTAAGCATATATGCTGGATTCTCCTTAGTCCTGGCACCTTGTGTTCAGACAACATATGGCCACATCCACAGCAAAACTCTTGTTCTAAACCATAAAACGTATTGCTTTTGGCTCACTTAGCTGTCTGGATAGCTGGATGGTGTCAATTTAGCCTGATCCAGTTGCCCAGACAGCAAATGTGGTGCCATTTCCTTTACGATGGACTGAGCGGTACAGGGAAGGGGATGGATCCTATTTGGAGCCGCTGCAGCCATTGCCTCATTTCCCAAGCAGCTCCGTAAGAGAGCCTGTTTCTCACCATTTCTTCTGCTGAGATCAAGACAGGGCACACATGTGATCAGCAATGAGGGGGTAAAGCAATCCCCTCATTGCTGATCATATGTCAGGGTGCCCATTCTGACTTCAGCAGAAGCAGCACTGACAGATGGGCCGTCTCAGGGAGCTGCTTAGTTGGTGAGATGGTGGCAGTGGCAGCACCAAGGAAAAGGGAACAGGCCAGCGGAGCTGATGCAGTGTTGGTTCAGCTGGCCCATGTGAACAATGATGGCTGTGTGACACCAGATTTGGCCTGGTTCATGTGGTCGCCATCCGTGGTTGGTCCAGAGCCTATCTGGTACAAAATGCTCTGGAGTGATCCTGAATTAAGCAGCCATCATAGACATGACCTTGAGCATGAATTATTCCAACCCCCCCCCACTTTTTTTTTCTTTTTTTGGTGACCTTAATTCTGTAGCAAAGCGTGTGACTGGCAACAACCCCAACAGTACTTAACAGGTATTCAGTGTGATTATTCCCTTGGATCCACTCAGTCATCAGGGAATAAAACATGATCCTCACATTGCTGCCCACAAGGAGATAGCTTGGCTCCTGGCAAGCTTTGCTAACAACTGGTGAACTGGCAGTCAGTGAATATGGCACTAGACAAGGAAGTGACAATATCTACTGTGTTACCATTGTGAAGTGGCTGACATGGTCTGTCTCAAAGACCCTTGAAATCTCTCACAAAAGGCTTGAAAGCTTCTAGCTGTACTTGGTTTAGAAGGTGGCAGTGGGCAGTGAGGAAGCTGCCCCAGTGTATCTACCCCCGGTATAAGCTTGAAAAGAAAAGAGAAGATATTGCTGATATTGTTCTTACAGACATTACTATTTCCCCTGTAGCTGCAGCCTCACAATTTGTAGAAAGATATCCTGCCCCCAGGGATTTAGTCTTGGGAACCTGTTGACTTCCACAGACCTTAATATTACAGCTTGCTCAGTCTGTTCCAAACCTTGCTTTCAGAAAATAAGGAATCATTCAGAAGACTTGTATTTTCATTGCCCTAAGAGGATATAGGGCCTCCTGTTGGGTGCTATGGTGACCACTATGCATACTGACACCTCCATTGGTAACTGTGAAGTTCCTTACCTTTCTTGATGTTCTACAATATTCTTTTAGACTTTTAAAATTGTTATATTTTGCAAAATAAATTAGTAGGTTGCTGGTATTCTGCAAAGTAAACTGATGACCTCTGGAAGCAATTTCATTTCTAGGAATGACTGCGACCCCCCCCCCATGGGTGTCACCACTGCAAAATGAATATTTTTCTTCGCTGTTGTATAAGTTTGTCATTTTAGGGTAGGTACTTCAAATCTGACTTTTTAGTTTCTTGGCCAAGTTTCACGTTTCTGAACCTCATCTGTTTGATTGCTGCTAAAAGGGTGTGTATTATGGGTTCAAAATGTTTGGTTTTCTCTCATAGAATTCAGGGCTACTTGTACCATAAGCTTAGCTTTTTCAGTAGGTTACCTTTTTCTTTGTCCCACTAGAAGTGTACCCAGTGTAGAATTAAAGCTGTTTGAGACCAATTTAGCAACATTGGCTCTCTCCTACAGAATCCTGGGATTTTAATTTTCTGATGTTTCAGTCTGGTCTGTCAGAGAGCTCTGATGCTAAGAGTAGTGGTTTGAGCATTGTACTGCAACTCTGGAGACCAGGGTTTGAATCCCCACTCAGCCATAGAAACCCCGCTGGGTGATCTTAAGCAAGTCACTCACTCTCAGCCTAAAAAAAACAAACATGATAAGTTCCCCTCAAAAATAACCGAGTCCAAAACTATCCAAAGGCATACAACAACAACTAGAATAACAAGTGAGGCCACAGCAGATAAATGATTATTCACACATTGCAGTCAATATCTAGATAACTGATAAGGCTTCTGCCTCCCTGGGAAGTGTCTATTTGTAAACAAGCATTAGAAGAGTGCCTCTAAGAAAATACTAATTTTTAAAATGACTTAACTAATGCCTTTCAAGGAAATTGCAGATTATCTCAGAATACTGCAGGTTGGAGTACAATAACAGCAGTTTCAATTATCCTAGATTGTTTTTGATGTGCTTTCACCATTCATTCATCCAGCTGTGTATTGGTGCTCTCATTCTTGATGTTATATACTGTATAGTAATAACATTGTGGTTGGTTGGAGAATGCCATTATGAAAACTACTTTGGTTTATTTTGGTACCCACGCCTGTTTGCTCCCCATGCAGCTCATGTCATTTATTATTACTAAAGGCATCTCTGTATGGGCCAATTACCCCAGTTTTTCCCCACCCCTCACCACAGTTGGTCTACACAACTCAAAGTCAAAGCCTCAGTTCAAGTGTGGACTACCTTTATGGGGGAAGCTCTGCAGTAAATCCTGCCAGCTCTGCAGCAAATCTACCTTATGCTGCCAGCTCTGCAGCAAATCCACCTTATCCCTGCCTAAACCGGTGTAAAAGACCTTTTCTTCTGGAATTTTTTGGGGGGATCTGGAGCATTCCAGAGTGATGCTGGCTGACTACTCAAGAGTCCCGCTGTGCCATCGGACAGGGCCACTACTGGTGCAAGTCACTCCCTCTGGTGTCTCAACAAGGTGCCAAGCCAGGTAATTGACACTGGACACCTCATGGGATTTTCTGACCTCAGAGGGCAGAACTTGTGTGCCAGCGGCGGCAGGTAGGCAACACAACAGGATCCCTGTGTAGACAGACAGCATCGCTCTGAAGTGCAGTGATAATGGGGGCCAGAGTACTCTGGGAGAAACCCAGAGCGAGCCCTAATGTGTGTTGTGTATGTGATCTAGAGGCTAAAAATTAAAAGATGTCAGATTAGAGATTTATGAGGCCAAACATTCCCTTAGAACTGGAATCAGTAATTCTCTAAAACTGAGAGGGAGTGGCTTGTGTACCAAAATAACAAATAGTTTTGAAATGCACAAAAATCAATGCATCTATGCACTGCAAGAGAGAATGCAAAAATAAGGCTATGGGAATGAAGTTAACATCCTGTTTTCATTGGTGGTGTTTCAGAAATGACCTTCATATCTGTTTGTTCTGTTGGAGTTGTAGTGGTATGATATGTGGTCCTGCAGTGTTGGCTCAATATTATAATATGTTTATATATCCTCCCTGAATTTCATTCCAGAATTTTCATCATCTGACAAGTGGTGATCTGTTATTTGATATGTAAACACGGTGTCCCGGTCATATTTACACAGATCTGTAAAACTGAGGGTCATAAAACCATTTTTTTTTAAATGTATTCTAGTTTAGTAGAAATTTAGCATTCTAAATCTAAAAATGACCTCAGATTTGCTCCGTTACAGTTTTTTCACAATTTGGTTTGACATTTCTTTGTTGTAATATGTGGCTGAATTAAATGACCCTGCAAAGAATTATCATGCCTGCAAAGAGTAAGAAAGAGGTTAAATTCTTCTAATAGACTTTCAGAACACTTTAATTCACTTATATGAAGCACAAACATTTGTTCAAAAGCACTAAAAGAAATCATACTGGAACATCAGCATCCACTCTTAAAGCTGTGTAGCAACTGATTTGATAAATATATGAAATTTGTAAAAGAACCATGTGAGGTACAACATTTTTATTGTGTTTTTCAAATCTGTCACCCAAAATATATTAAAAATAGCTACAATATTGAAAAGAGGTTTTTCATCTCAGACCTATGCTATTATTCTAGATTTCAGGGGCGGCTTCCCACTAATCCCTGAGACTCCCAACACCCTCCATTTTCTTATCTAATTATCAATTTTTACTATTTCAAAACACCTTAAAAGACATACAAAACAGTTGTGACACCAAACCAAGTGACACCACTGGAGCTTATTATATGAAGAATGTTCTAGGCATAGCAACAAACTAATGTTAGTAATCAAATGGAGGGTGGTGACACCCATCTTTGTGGTGTAGTGAATCCACTCTTGGTTTTCATAGCTTTAAAGGAAACAGCCAAGGTCCTGAACAGCACCCCTAAATAGGTTCAGCTCCTTGGATGTCTTCTTTGAAGATCAGACCTCACTGATATGGAAAGCACCACTGTCACTGTTAAAATTTTTATTTATTTGGTGAGTTCTGTGTTTATCACCTCTCAGCCTACCAAAGCTCTCAAGGTAATTTAATCAAATAAAAACATTGAAAACACTTGTAAAAAGTAGTGAAATGTGATTCACAAAAAAAGAGTGGTCAGTTGCCAGTCAACTCAGAGGCACTATGTGTTTGAGTATGTGCCCTCAAATTACCTGTCAGCTTTTGGCAATCCCATTAATTTCATAAGGTTTTCTCAGGCAAGGAATACTCAAGAGGTGGTTTTGCTAGTCCCTTCCTCTGAAATATAGCCTACAGCACCTGGTATTCATTGGCAGACTCTCCTCCAAGTACTGACCCAGGGCTGATCCTGCTTAGCTTCCAAGATTAGACAAGATCTGGTGACTTTAGGCCCAGAGACATGAACTTTGACAAAAATATTTCTTAAAACAAAGGATTGCTGAAAACACAAAATTAAAATTGTGCCATTTATAAATTACTAATCATTTACTTTTCTTGTTCAAATCGGCACCAACCAGCTTTTTAAAAAGTATTCCTTACCCTCATTACACACACTGTTGCTAAGCAAATAAAACTGAAATTTCATTTGGTAAATATTAATGCAAACAAATTAAGGATGCACACAATACTCTTAAGCACTTATTTTCCCAGAAATCTATTTTGAAATGTACACATGAACCATATATACCACAATGGCATGCTTAGAGAATGTTAATTTTAGTTCAGAATAAATACATTTATAGTGCCTTTTTATTTCAAAAAATGCATTGTGGTATTTTGTTTACAGAAGTTGAGCATTTCCAGTTCCACTGAAGCTAGCACAGTTAATCTTGCTATAATTGGAGAAAATAAAGATGAACCTTCAGCAGAAGACACATCACAACCAAAGCCTTGTTTTACTGAAGGTATTGGAGGGATGGGGGGGGGGGTGGCAATTTAATATTGGTGTCAGCAATGCACACAAAAATGTATTTGGCTCATGAACATCTCTAGGAACGGCTGGGCCTTTTGCTCTCGCTTGCTAATAACTTCCACTCTAGTCCAACCTCTTGCTTGTACTCCTCTCTCTGTGTATGTATTCTGTAAGCTAATGACACTACGTGCTTCAGACAAAATAGGTAGCTATTTTTTTTTTTACACTACAGCACACACTTTAAGAGAAGGAGTATACAGTCAGACCTCCACATTTGCAGGTTTCGCTTTTGTGGATTTGATTATTCACAAGTTACTTGCTGCTTCCTCCACTGTTGCTCAATATGGTACCGTTTTTAATTAGGACTGCAAGCCTTATAAGACTGAGAGATTGAGAACAAGGCTTCAGACCCTATTAAAAATGGTATAGGGCATCAGTAGGAGCATCCACAATTCCTGCCAGCCACTGGCTTCTGCCTTGCAAAGGAACCCCACTAACTCAAAAGCATTTACAGGGGGTTGAATCCACAGATCATAGTTTTTGTGTGTTTGTTAAATATGATTTGGGGACAGGGCAACCAGACACCTTCATTTTTGAGGACATGGCCTACATTTCAACCTTCTGTCCAGGAGGAATGTCAGACTGTCTAAGAAGCACGAATTTATCTTTATATGAATGTCTTAAGCTTTTATTTAGTTATGTCCTACATTTTTCTTGAATGTCCTACATTTTGTGGTGCCTGGTCCTCCTTTGCGGTTAGGACAACTGGTCACCCTGTTTGGGGTGCCTAGAGTTGTTTGCGGTTTTCCCACTTTCATGGGGGTCCTGTCCCCTTACTCTCAGTAAATGTTTGTTTGTTTGGGGGGCTAGGGGTGTGGATAAAATACCTGATAGTAACAGGGTCAGACATTTCATAAGGAGTGGTACAGTTGGCCTTTTGTATCCAAATATTTTTTTATCCACAGATTCAGGCATCCATGGTTGAAAATATTTAAATATATTCCAAAATCTAAGCCTTGATTTTTGCCATTTTATATAAGGGACACAGTTTTATTATGCCTTTTTATTTAATGGGACTTGTGCATCCACAGATTTTGATATCCAAAGGGAGTCCTGGAACCAAATCCCAGCAGATACCAAAGGGCCCACTGTATTTCATTGCTTTTACTGATATTTACTATTGGTAAATATGCCATGTCAAAGAAAACATTCAACTACAAAAAACAAAAACAGTAGTAATCATAATGTTGGAATAAGGGGAAGAATTGTCACATTGGAATGTTTTTAAACAGCACTGGTGTTATTAATGTCTGGTTGGCCTAGTTCAGATATAATGGAAATCATAATTCCTTTAATGTAAATAAGACTATAAAAGCCTTAGCTTCATATACTTCGCCCTTCCCTTTCTTTCATAGATGTGAAAGGAGCGAAACTATGGGTCCTTGGTATTAACAGATGTTAATTTTCTGCTGCTTTGTCTTTAAATTTAGCTTCATTTCAGGTCCATTTCAACTTATTCTTTTAAAATTCGGCATACATCATTATGAAATTATTAAATGAATATAGCATCATCAGTGTGTATCTGTGGGTGACATTATTATTCTGAACACGTGTTAAATAATAAGAAGCAAAAGGTTTAGATCTTTTCTCCATTTGTCCAGGAAAATCATAAATGGAGAGAAACAGAAGACAATAACCTTTCTAAATAGTCATTTTTGTGTGTGCAGTACAAACACATTTATTGATCCTTTGTTGCAAAGAAATTATATGGGTTTCTTCTTGATTTTCATATTATTATTTCAGTATTCATGATTACAGTATTGCCTTTGATGCATGTAGAGTTAAATCAAGAGACCTGTGTGCAGAATTCTGTTCGTAGAATTTTCTAGCAAATGGAAATGAGGAAGTGATTTTTACCAGTTCCCACTTTTCTTATATCACTGCATTATCCTTAAAAAAAAAAAATAGGGTGATGGCCTGTGGTTAATACCTGAATGAAAAACTAATGGTCCAACTCAGTGTAAGGTAGTTTCCTGAATTTCTCTGCTCTCTTTTCAGCTGCTTGTTCCTTGTTGTGTGCCTCCAAGTCATTTCTGACTTATGGTGACCCTAAGGCAAACGTATCATGAGTTTTTCATGGCAAGATTTGTTCAGTGATGGTTGCATTTGCCTCCTTCTGAGCCTGAGGGAGTGTGACTCGCTCAAGGTCACCCAATGGGTTTCCATGGCCATGCGAGGATTCGAACTCTGGTCTCTCTCCAGAATTGCCTCTCTCCACTCAAACTACTGTGCCATGCTATCTGTTTCACAGGGTTAGAGCATTCTCCCAAACATCACGGTAGGCAGAAAGAGAAACTGCAAAAAAAAGTGGGAGTCTGTAAAAATCACGTCATTCTCTTTTGTTCTGTGCTATTTGCTCTAGATTTTAGGCAACCAAAGGGGCCCTTTCATTCACAGGCAGATACCTTACATTTCCAGAATGGCTAGCCCATGATGTGTGATTTGTCTAAATGTATGTATATTTAAAAATAGATTATATATAAAAGTCTGACATATTCAAACAATACATTTTCTGATTCTTAGGCTGTGTACGGAAATTCAAATGCTGTCAAGTCAGCATAGAATCTGGAAAAGGCAAGTTCTGGTGGAACCTTCGAAAAACCTGCTACAGGATAGTGGAACACAGTTGGTTTGAAACCTTCATTGTCTTTATGATTCTTCTCAGCAGTGGTGCTTTGGTAAGTGAGATACATACTGTATATATGTTATACCATCAGCAGCCCTAGAAAGCTTTATGACCCCAAAAGTGATGCAGGTTGATCTTTAAATTATTGATGATTTAATGATTAATCACTTGATAATTAGATTATACATAATTGTGGGAGGTCATAGTAGAAACTGAGGAGCAAAAATAGGAAAGTCAGAACAAAAGCAATTTTCAACATATAAGCTGGTAAAGTTAAGTTAATGCTATGCTAATGAATAAATAAGTAAGTAAGAAATTAGAGATTTTAAGGTTAATAACTCACAATACTTACATAATTATAGAGTTGCCGTTTTCTTCTAGCTTAGTGGAGTAATTGATAAAACGGATGGAAAGAAAAATAGGTTAATAAGTAGATGCCAAAGAAAAAGGTATGAAAGAAAAGAAAGCCACAATAACAAAATATCAAACATTGATCCACTGAAGGTGGGAAGTACTATTATAGCAATGTAACTAAACAACTATGTATGGAATTTGTATTTGTTGTGATAATTTCTCCTTTTTAATGTTGGAAATTAATAAAAATTAATACAAAAAAAAGTGATGTGGGTTGAATCTCCCTTGTCCAGAATTCAAAAATCCAAACTATTTCAAAAACCCAAACATTTTTCTTGGGGGGCTGAGACAGTGACAACTTTTCTTTCTGATGATTCCATATACACAAACTTTGTTTCATGTGCAAGATTATTTTAAGGTTTATATCCAATATAAATGATTTTTTTTAATTTAGAATTGAGTCCCATCTTCAAGATATCTCATTATGTACATATATGCAAATAATAGGTATTCTAAAATAAATAAATAAATAAATAAATCCAAAATCGAAAACACTTCTAGAGAAGGGAGACATTTTGGAGAAGGGAGACTCAACTTGTACTGTAAACAGAACTTCCTCTCCTAGCAGACCCATTCTCTGTTACTTGTAAGCTGGAATGCTAGAACTAATGGCGAGGGGAATCTCTGTTTTTTTTCAATGAAAAAACCTGCCATCACCTTATACATGAGATCAACTTATAGTGGAGTATAAGAGGGGTCTTTTCTGTGACAACACCCTATTTATACAACAGATTGTCCAGGAAGACTCTTCTGGCACTACCTTTATGAACAGATTAAGATCTTTTTACTCCTTCAGGCCTTTGAGGGATATGCAAAAGGGCTGAATGGATTTTTTCTTTTCATCTGCCTTTTTTCACTGGTGAAAATATGGGGGCAATACTTGTGCTTCAGCTGGAGGAGAAAATGACAAGCTGATGAAAAATGGTGAAAAGTTGCCACGTTTAGTGAAAAGGCTAGTAAGGGGAGACGCAGTGCTATATGAAATACCATATATACTCCACTATAAGTTGATCTCATGTATAAGGTGATGGCAGGTTTTGGGGGCCAAAATTATTGATTTTGATGTGACCCATGGATAAGTTGAGGGTAAAACTTAGGAACATGTAACAAAGGATGTAAAGGATGAAGCAAAGAAAAACAGTGCCAAAAAATTTAGAAAATACAAGCAGACATAACTGTGCTCACACTAAAGGTTGGATTGATGAGAGAATGGGGATGGGGTTAGTGCTTCCATGACATATTATGCTCTTGTCTTCACCAGGGGATGGTTCTCTCTCTCAGATACAGACAAACAGACAGATAGACAGACAGATAGATAGAGTGCGGTAGTTACATTGACACATGGATAAGTGGACTTAGGTTTTGGGGGTCAACTTTTTGACCTACATTTCTAGACTTGTACATGAGTATATACAGTAGGTATGCAAAGGAATCTTGTAGCACCTTTGAGACTAACTGAGTGAAAGAAGTTGTAGCATAAGCTTTAATAGACTAGTTCTACTTCCTCAGATATATGGAATGAACATGCCCACAAAGGATCTTTATAATCAGGGTACATGAATAGCCTTAGAAATGCAAAACTTGTGGATAAGATGATGTGTTGATAAGTTCAGTTTTAACTATGGTAATTGAGGGACAAAGTCACAAGAGAAGATGCAGCCTAAGACTAAGGTGTAACATTATGAATGTTGAAAGTGGTTTTGGAAAGTGGTATGTGCAGGCTGGAATGAGAAAGGAGATGTGATAAATGGGCCAATGAACATAAATCAAATATAAAGAACGGGAATACACAAAAACTTGCAGAACATTTCAGTTTTCCTGGGCTCATCTCTGACCTCAGGACATCTGTCCTTGAACAACAACAAACAACATGACAACAACAAAAATGGCAAAGGAAGATTGGAAAGAAAAATAGTTGAATTACAATAAACCCACAAACTCCGGTCCATTGACAGAAGGTTGAACAAAGACAATGGCTTCCTGACACACTACATATATTATAACGCTGGTCAACACCCCAGCCTAATGAGGATGCTCTTGGCCACTTTATAATATCTCCTTTCTTAGAGTTGAGAAACGGATATTTTTTGAGAGTTGAGAAACTGATGAGAAAATATTATTTTCTATGCAAATCAACCATGTGCAAGTTTTACACAGAATGAATCCCCAATTACAGCATCTTCTGTGCAGGAAGTAATATTCCCATGTTGAAATATTATTTTGCATGCAGAAAATGCTTTTTTCCGCACAGAAGAGACTGTTGTCCGCACAACCATGTAGGATTCTGAATTGCAAGTAGCCTTCAAAAACTGGCTTCTTAAGACATTCTTAAGCAGGAAGAAAACAAGAAAATCAACTCATTGGAAATGTGGTGCTGGAGAAGAGTACTTAGGATACCATGGACAGCCAAGAAGACAAACAAATGGGTTCTTAAACAGGTCAGACTAGGGCTCTGCTTGAAAGCAAAGATGATCATGTTGAGACTATCTTACTTTGGCCACATCATGAGAAGGCATGGATCACTAGGGGAGGAAAAAAATGCTAGGAAAGGTAGAGGGTAGAAGAAAGAGTGGAAGACCACAAACCAGATGGATAGACATGGGGGTTATGGGCAAGTACTTGCAGGATCTGGGCAAGGCAGTGGAAGATAGGGATTCTTGGAGATATCTCATTCACAGGGTTGCCATGAGTTGGAATTGACTCGAAGACAGCTAACAAAAACCTTCAAGAAGAAACTTAATAAAGAATTAAATCCATAGACACCAACTTGTGATCTATCTCAGTTTGAATTTAAAAAAATGTTAAGGTTTGTTAGATGGACACCCAGATTTACTACTTGTTAGAGCATTAAAATACAATAGATTCACTCAATGAACCACCTGATTTCAAATTCTGGCAGCTTTTACATCTCTCACCCACTGTAGTTTGTCACTATCCCCTCTATGCCTATCTTATCATTTGTCAAGTACATTCAAGTTAATGCCTTAATGATACTACTCCTGAGAGGTATGATGTAAATGTTGCATGGAAGAGGTTCCACTGCAATAGCAGCTATCCCAAATGTAAGTGAGATGTACATTTAAAAAAAATCACATAATACCAGCAGAACAGAACAAATCAAGTTTTACTGTGCTTCCCCCTTCAACCAGTGAGACCTTAACTATAGTTGCATTTTCCTTCATAGGCTTTTGAAGACATATACATTGAACAGCGCAAGACCATCAAGATCATACTTGAATATACTGATAAGATTTTCACATACATCTTCATACTGGAAATGCTTCTGAAGTGGGTGTCCTATGGTTTTCAAGTGTATTTCACCAATGCCTGGTGCTGGCTAGATTTCCTCATTGTGGATGTAAGTACTGATGATTTGGCTTAGAAATCTTTATACTGGGCAGATGGGCTGAGTGCAGAGACCTATGGTAGATTTTCAGCCAAAAATCCCTTCTAGATTGACTTCTGGGTTTATCAGAGCAGTTTCCGGGGAAGAGTGGGGACTTACAGTGTTCAAAGGTAAACTATCACTCTTAGAGGTAGAGATTTGTGATTTGAGGGTGAAAAATACCCCTCTTGGGAGATGCATGGGCTTTTAGTCTAGATAAGCCTGGGGCTGCAGAAGTGTCACATGCACCAACACATTACACTTTGCCCACTCTCACTTTATATATTCACTTCGTAATCATAAACACATTTAATCGTAAATCATCCAATTTTTTAAGTAGGCCATTTTTATGCACCAGTTGACCACGGGTGTATCAACAGTGCAGAATTAAAGCAGTTTGACACCATGTAATTGCCATGGCAATGTCCTACAGAATCTTAAGATTTGTAGTTTGAGGAGAGAAGCTGCATAACAGAAGAAGACTGTGATAGTTTTGAGAGATCGTTTGCATTTATGTGACTTCTGGTATGCCAGCAGCCTATTATGCCCATATTTATCAAGTCAGTATCTAATAGCTATTCAGCAGCTGCTGAGCTTTGTTATGAACAAGATTTCATGATTTAAAAATGCAGCAACTCTGACAAGCACTCTCACAAAGTCAGGTACATGTCATGATGACAGCCAGAGACAGCTCCCTAGCATCCCAGAGAAGGATTGTTATTTAAGCCATTATCCGACACAAGCTGAAGTGGGGGGTGGGGGTGGACAATGGGCCTCCTTGCTCTGGGTTTCTTTATTCCTGACACTCAAAAGCCCAGTTGGTAGGGAGTGTGTATGAGGAACCATGGGGCTTTGGTTATATCTCACAATTAATTTCTTTGTTCCAATAAGCAAATGACATTTTTCTTCCTGATGAAGAGTAAAAGTGTGGATTAAACGTTTCTGGTGAAGGTTTACACCCTGTGGCATAACACAGAGTACTTTTCAATGATTTGGAACACTAATACTGTGTCATATACTGTAAATACCTTGCTTGTACTTCAATAGTATTTGGTAGCTTTAAGAAAAAATGTTTACCTTCCTTAACAACTAAAGTGCAGCACTTTATCCCCCTTTCTTTTCAGTGCTTTCTCCATTTTCTGTTTACCTGTGCTCTTGTGTGATTGTGGTTGCGCTGATCCAGGGAAGATGATGTAGTGTTGTGCTGTGTATCTATATATCTGTGTAGAGACCCCATTCTGCACATCATATTATGCCAGATGGTGTGTGCACTACAGTATATGGATACTGAGTTAATCAAAAGCCCAGCCTCAGCATACCTGGCATTGTCCAATTGATGTACAAGGAATAGAATATTTTAAACGTTCCTGTCTTGTCGTGTCTGGGGTCTTTCCTTCATCGAATTTCATTCAGAGAATATAGACCTTATCAGACGGAGGGCGAAACGTCATGGAATCATTTTACTTTTATTTATTTATTATGGCATACAGCCAGTACAAAGACAGAATAAAATAATGACCAAATATCCATATAGACACAATACAATCATGATGTCCCTACATATCAACGAGAGATCTAAAATGGCATAAAACCCTCTGTCATGTGCCGATTTACAAGGGAATTTAGGGAATTATAGAAATATTACAAAAGGATTGTCCTCTGAATGTGGCAGAAACGTTGTAGAAGCACCAGGGATGTGATCATCCATGGCACTTCTAAAGTGTAATTGAGGCTTCCCACTATGTTCCATCACGGAATCATTTGCTGGGAAGCCAGGAGGAGCCATTTTCTGAACAACGGGATATCCCGTTATTCAGAAAATGGCTTCCCTGCAAACGATTCCATGATGGTAACATAGCGGCAAGCCTCAATTACACTTTAGAAGCCCCATGGATGATCACATCCTGACGTTTCTGCAACATTTCTGCCACGTTTGGGTGATGCTCCATCCACGTGTGATAAGGTCCTATGTCATTAATTGTGATAGTGGAAACAGTACTTTAGGACCACACATTTCCAGAAACTTCTCTCATTACTGTGGTAGACCCATCAGAAATTGAGAAATGAAGGGACATCCTGCATCCACTGTTTTTGAAATAAAGATTAGGGTCAATATTCAGATGACGCTTCCTGGGAAACACCACATGCATTGCATTCAGTTCCATTGTGAAAGAAATACAAGAGACAAATGTAGCAAGAGGGAAACATTCAGCGCAATTGTGTTGGAATGCTACAACCTCCCCTTTGGATTGTGTCTGCAATTAAACTAATATTTGAATTATTATGTTTTATACAAGTACAGTCTTCTTCTTAAAAAAGTATATGTTGTAATTTTTTTTCAGTTTTCTAAATGTAACCATCATTGTTTTTGAATAGGTTTCCATAGTGAGTTTAATAGCCAATGCCTTGGATTATTCTGAACTTGGTCCTATAAAATCACTTCGGACCCTAAGAGCCTTAAGACCTCTAAGAGCCTTATCAAGATTTGAAGGAATGAAGGTATGTATGAAAAAACTAAATAGAAGTTGAGTGTCCCTTCCATCACGAAACCTGGCATGTATGTTATGGAGGGGCGGGTGCTATCCATTCAGTATATATTGGTTGTACACTTGCTTACCAGTTGTCACATCCCCTGTGTGTGAGTGTTGTATGTAGCAAATTATGATGTCAGGACAACTGGCGTGGTAAAGACTGTGGGCCCCTGGTATCCACTGGTGTTTAGTTCCAGGAACACACACAGCCTGTGAACACCAAAATTCGTGGATGCCCAAGTCCCATTTAATACATGACATAGTAAAATGGTGTCCCTTATATAAAATGGCAAAATGAAGCTTGGCTTTTTGGAATTTATGTATTTTTGAAATACAGCAAGCACTTGGTATCTGCGGGGAATCCGGAACAGATCCCCCTGTGGATACCAAAATCAGTGGATGCTCAAGTCCCATAGTACTCAGTGGTGGCACAGCACCACTGCACAGCAATGCTGCACCACCATTGAGAACAAAGGCATTTTGCCCCTGCCACCCTCCCCCCAAGCCAGCCTCTCCCCTCTCATGGCAAGGGGCTACCTTTTCTTCCTCCTCTTCCCTGCCTTTCCCCCTCTTTTCTTCTTTTCCCCTCCCGTTGCTGCTGCTACAGGTCTTACTCCTTTCCCCCTCCTTTTCCCTCCCCCTCCTCCTCTTCCCCACCTCCTCCTCCTTTTTCCTCCTCCTCTTACTGCTGCCATTACTGCTGCTGTCACTCTTCCTCCTCCTTGTCCTTCCTCCCTCCTGCTCCTCCTGTTAACCCCCTTTCATTGCCGCTGTCAGGGCTCTTCCTGCTTTTCCTGCTCCTTGTCCTTCCTCCTCCTCCTCCTCCTCTTTCTCCCCCCTCCTCCTTTCCCCTCTTCCTCTACCCCTCTCCATCACTGCCGCTCATCCTCTTCTTCCTTCCTCTTTCTCCTCCCCTTTGCACCCCCCACCCCCCATGGGCTGGTCATGCGTGGATGCTCAAACCTGCACATGGCAAGACCATGGATACGGAGCGCAGACTCTATTTGCAAGCTATGGATGGTTGAATCCATGGATACAGAATCCATGGATACTGAAGACCAACTTGTTAAGAAGAGAAGAATAACATCGAAGGACATTTTGTGACATCCTTTAAGTGAATTGTTGTTATCACAGTTCTTACTGTTGGTATTTCATCAATGTTTATCTATGCTGCTTCATGTTGCTCAGAGTTGCATACATACTTCATTGTCATTCTTATACCTGTAGCAACCATGCAAAGCATGTTAGGCTGAGGATTAATGTCTTGCCCCAGTATGTTTGTTGTTTTGTTTTTGTTTTTTTCATTTTTACTCATCCAGAATTTTTAGTCTTCCTATACTGAGCCCAGCACTCTAGCTCCTACACAATTGTAGTGTTCTTTAACTATAAGTTATCCTCATTGGAAGAGGAACCCAAAGAAATAAAAAATAAAAATCACTTAGTAGATGACCTGGACTACCTCTTTGCAGATATGAGGCCTGTGGCTATAGGCTACCTAGAAATATGGCAGGTGTACTATCTGTACATGATTAGATGTCTGTCGTTCATCTGAAGTAAGGAAGAAGGGATGTGTGTGGTTCTCCTGATGTCATTGGGCTGTCATTCCCATGAGCCCTAACTAGAATGGCCTAATGATGTGGGATGATAGATGCTGCAGTTCTGCAGCATCTGGCAGGCCAAACTTTCTAGATCTAAAGATTTCATACCAGTTCATATTCAGTAATGTATCTATCCATGTTTTGTGGCGGAACAGAAGAAAAGAGTATTGTACCAGATTCATTTTGTTTTCTGCCTTTTCACATTTTAGAAAATTGTCTCTAAGGTTGCATCTACACTGTAGAAATAATGCAGTTTGACACCACTTTAAGTGCTGAAGTTTCACCCTATGAAATCCTAGAATTTGTAGTTTTATACATACAATCTTTAGCCTTCTCTGCAAAAGAGTGTTGGTGCCTAAAAAAGTGACAAATTCCAGGATTCTGTAGGATGAAGCCATGGCAGTTAAATTGTGTCAGGCTGTATTATTTCTACTACATAGGCACAACCTCCTTTGTGTGTTCAAAATGAACAAGTGAAGAGAGGAACCACAGTCACATAGGTTAGCCCTCCCCACACTATCCCTGCAGATAGAACTTTAGATGTTTGTACATACATTGTCAAAGACTGAAAGGGAAGGGACTTCTATGAATGCTAGGGATATAAATCATGATAATTTTCACTCTTGTAGGCAAAAATGAATAATTTTGCATTTTTCTCATCACTGCAAGAAAGCCCTTGAAAAGTGTTGAGTTTTCAAGGATTATTCACAATGCTAGACTACTTTGCAAATAATTTTGCATGTGTGTGTGGAAAATGGTATTTCTGTGCAGAAACTTTTTGTCTGTACAAAAAATAATGTTTTATGCTCAGGAAATCTGCTTTCTGCTCAGAAAGTGTCATTCTCTGTACAAACATGCCATGTTGATTTTTCATATGGAGTAAGTCCTGAATAGTGAAGGTTCCCATCTCTCCAGTATTTTCCTTGTTATATATTTGTCTATCATTTAAATATTTTCAAATAGTTTTGTGCCCCTAGAGTGTACCACTGAATAGAAATATAGAAACCACTTCCAGAATACACGCTGGAATCAGCCTCACTACTAAGAAGACAAGGATCAGTGTGTGGTATTTCTATTCACAGCCCTGTTTCCCTCTTTATGCCTTCAGTATGAACACATAAAAGGGACGTACAAGTGTGACACATGACATTCACCATATAAAAGCCATTCCATCTCATAAGGACTCTGCATCTTCAGAGTTCTGGAGTGTGTGTGTGTGTATCTTCAAGCAATCTGTCAGCTTCTGATAACCCCATGAATTCCATAGGTTTTTCTTAGGTAAGGAATATGCAGAGGTAGTTCTACCAGTTACTTCCTCTGAAATATAACCTACGGTACCCAGAATTCGTTGGTCAAAAATGGTGCACACAATGAAAGAAAAACTAGTGGCTACCTTTCTCTGTCTATTGATTGTCTCCCCTTTATTTCTCTTTCCTTTTTCCCAGTCACTGCTTTTCCCTGCTTCTCTCCCTCCCAGATTTTGGGGAGAATTAGCTTCTAAAAGGATTACTCAGGGAAGCTTTTAAAGCATAGTGGTTCTTCCTTTCACTGTAGCTGTAATGAGACATGATATCATTCCATTCACACTCTCCTACAGATCTACTACTACAGGTATATGGCAGAAAAACCCTTTTAATCTATTATCTTTTGTTTGCTTTTAAAGCAAAGTATTCCAATTCCTGCCCCATATGATCAGTATTATTTCACCCAGGAATTAATGCCTTTTCTAAAATGGTGCCTCTGGTTCCTTGTGTATCATACACAGACCAGCAGGTGGCACATGTCATCTTTGAAAAGAGGTTCTACTCTGTGTACACTGGATTTACATGCTGACAAAGTGAAGATTGTACGAACATATTCAGGGGTAGCTGTCTTGGTCATGCAGCAAAATTCAACAAAATCCCCCAAAGAGCAATACTTTTATTAGCCAGCCAAAAAGCATCATGCAAGCTTTCAAAGCTTCATTGGCTTCTTCATCTGGCAAAGATATTAAAAAATCATACAGGAGAATAGAAGGGACTATGTTAGAGTCACAGACCTACATTTTCTCTCAGATGTTGCTTCTGTTGTCAGTTAAGATGGTCTGGAAGGATCTTAATGCAAGGAGAAGCCCCTCAGCTTCTTTGTCATGTGAGGACTGGGGACAAAGGGCAATAAAAGACAGTACAGTATGCCCGTGTCATACATGCAATGGGCATTATCATCATCATCATCATCATCATCATCATCATCATCACCACAGAAAAGTGGGTAGAATTAAAAATATTTATTTGCCTAGAGAATCCTTCAGATGAATGACACACATTTTAACTGAGACAATAATGTAAACTTGAATTACAATATTCTATGAATTTCCCAAATAGACTAATGTGAATTACTGATTGATTGTTTTGTTTGTGTGTTTGTTTGTTTTTAAAATGGGAAAATGTGTACCACAGCACCCAGAATGTCCTAGCCAGCATGGCCCATGCATCAGGCAGGTGTAGTCCAAAACATAACTTTTCTGAGCTTTCAAGTAGAGAGAAATCGTTGAAGAGGAAATAAATAGAAAAGAGTGAGGAAAGAAGTGGAGGTTTTCCCCAAATTTTCTTTACTTCTCTGGTTATTAATCAGTGTAGGTGAATTAGTACTGGGAAAACTGATGAAATTACAACCTATCTGTCATGATTTGACCATAAGGTTATTTTGTTGTGTTTTCTAAAAGAGACATAGTATAGAAATGGATCCAGAATTGGTGATTGATTGATTTACTATAGCTATTGTAAATTATTGGGACTAATGCTTCACTAGCTTCAAAACTGCACCTGAAAACTTCACAGATTTCTTGCTCTGTCCCACTTAATTCTTCAAGAGGAATCAAGAGGTATATCTTCCTGGGTTTATGAAAAAGGGGATTTTGCATCAACAAATCTTGAAATGCTATACCACTATTAGTATTTTCTCCTTTGTTGTGATTTGTAACATTTAGTGCATAGGATATATATGTGTGTGTGTGTAGTTTATATGTTGTATATTAACTTTTAAACTTTGGCAAACAGAAGTATCTGTTTCATGTTGTGATGTTGCAAAAATATTATGTGACAGTGTAAAAGGCTCTGCAAACAAAGGGAGGCAGCTACCTACCTGGCCTTGTATCTCTCTGAGGAAATTTCTGAAGGATGAGATTCATTGTTACAAACTCTGGCAAGAAGTTGTTTTGCCACAGATTGCCTTCTGCCTCATCAGAACAGTGAACTTTGGATGAAAGCATGCACATGAAAAATTCAGCAATACAGTGATGTGTGCAAGATGGAATACTCTATTCCATTGTGGGTATGATAAAGCAAGGCAGCTTCCAAAAGTGGTTTTAAAAGCCTGCATCGGATATCTTCTGTCAGTAAGATTCTTCCCAACTTCTGTCTTGGTAAGGTCTCATATATCAGATGCAGCAGGACAGAACTGAAGAATTTGTGTGTCATTACAAGGGTGATACATTCAGTCTGCTTCTCATTAACATGCAAGCTGGAAGGTTTGCCACTAGAACAAGATAGTTGTTCATTACATCTGCCAACCCTATCGCAAGGCCTTAATTTTGTTAAATGTCACACTATCATATTGACCATGACAAGCTGCTGCCTTAACTGATAACAGCAAAAAGAACTGCAGCTAGGTCCTTGATCTTCACAACTAATTGATGCATAAGTGGATGTCAGTGTACTACAGCACAGACAGAAATATGTGGATTGGTGTCAACATTGACAAGGTTTGTACATAAATGCAAGGCATGAAGCCTTGTGATTCAGATGTTTACCTGAGTACCAGATTTTAAAATTTTATTTTGTTATAATATTTTTGCTTTGAACAGTTCTATTTCCTCTATCACCCTTTTCTCAAATTATAAAAGTAGTCAAAAATTGAAAAATCACACCATTAATTGGTTTCCCTGATGTTAATCAAATATTTGGTTTTTATTAAAAAAAACTTTTTTATTATAAAGTTTTTATTATTATAAATGTTTAACAGGACAATATATTAGAAAATATTGGGAACTGGAGTACAACAGGACTGATAAAAACCAAAACACAGCAGTGGTAAAGTCATTATTTATTCTGGTCTGTTTACATTTCTGACATACATGATATTACAAACAAAAAAAACCAACCACAATCAAAATGCATTTTATTTTCTTGATTTTGGACTCAACACCTCACAGATCCTGTATTAATTAGACAGCCTATGATAGCAGAATAGAAGTTTTGTGACATGAATTTGTGATATGATTTTCCTATTTTGAAGAAGAACATAGTCAACACCAATAGATGTATAAGATTTATTTAAAATATACAAGTAGCCCTCTGTAACCACTGATTTTTTAAATCCATGAATTCAACTATTTACAGCCTGAAAACATTAAAGCAACAATATAAATTGCAGGGGAAGGTGAGCTGCCACAATAAGTAATACCAGGACATACCCGGCCAAGCCGGGAGGGTACCCTGGTGGTTCTCCCTCCCCTCCCCAGAAACTAGGCTGGCCCAGATGAGTCAGGCACTCATTTCCAAAAGCAAACCTTGTTTTTGCCATTTTATACAAGGGACATCATTTCATTATGCCATTTTATTTAATGGCGCTTGACCATCTGTGGTCCTGGAACCATCACCAGGGCTCCTGGAACCAAACCCCAACGGATACCAAGGAACCACTGTACATATATGTATGTGACTTTTGTACAATGAGCTCAAAGTGGATTACATGACACCTCCATTTATCCTTACAATAATCCTGTGACTGGTAATGCAGGATCACTTTTGTTTTCATTTTGTTTTGTACAATCCTACCAAGATTCTCCTTTCTTCCAAGTTCCATATCATGTTGTGAAACTTTTTTCCCATCCAGTGTGAAAATTGTTGTGAATTTTGGTGCACATTTTGTCCTGGTGGATATATATTTATGCATTTTCCTTTTTGTTTGCATTTTATGCTTTTCTTTAAAGCATATTGGAATGCATTTTCCAAAGATGCCCACTTTCAGTCATGTACACTTTTAAAGTGTACTAGTAAAGGATAAGTCTACCTCTTCTGGTTTTCTCCCAATGACAAGAAAATAAAAGGTGTATTATTTTGTTAGTTGTTTCAGAGGCCATGAACTAGATTGATTTATTTTTAAAAATTGGCTGGCATCCTGTTCAGTACTTATGAGCAGGGATGTAATGAAAGCTCATTCATGGAACATATGGGATTTTTGGTTTTCTTGATGCTTGGCTCAAGTATTTATGGCTCTGAAATTTGGCTACGCCTCAGCTGAGGTGTGAGAATTTGCAGGCACTTCATTTGCAAAAGAAGCAGTGGGGCAGGCACCTCAGTGAGAAATTAGATGTTCAGAACACTGATTTTGTTTTGTTTTTACTTAATTAAGAAAAGTAACAGAGGACGTGGTAGCTCAAGTGGTTAAGACACTGACTGTTTATCGCAAGATCAGCAGGTTGGCAGTACAAGGCCCAGGGTGCCACATGATGGGGTGAGCTCCCATCACTAGTCCCAGCATGCAAATAGAAGTAGATAAATAGGTGCCACTCTGGTTGGAAGGTAAAAAGCATTCTGTGCAGTCACCCTGGCCACATGATCACAGAGTAGTCTCTGACAATGCTGGCTCTTTAGCTTAGTAATGGAGATGAGCACCACACCCTATGGTCAGACACGATTTGACAACATTGTCAATGGGAAATACCTTTACCTAAGAAAAGTAACAGTGCCTCAATTATTCATTTTAATTGTGCGAGTGTCAGTTAAGGCAATTTGAATGATTCCTCTTGGCTGCAGGAGGAGGGGGGAGAGGGAATTCTAAAGGTAAACAGGTCATCCTTCCTTGTTAGACACTGGGAAAGGAGTTTTATGGTTCACACCACTAATTATAAAAAGAGTCAGTGGGAGAAAGGTGGGTGAGTGCTTTATAGTCCTCGTTCTTCAGAAATTGGTCAGGAATTGTTCATTTGTGAGGGTTGACCAAACTGAAATATCTTGTTCTCCTCAGAGGAGTAAGAAGAATAACATTTCCTGTCTTCCTTCGGGGATGGGAGGAATAAAGAGATAAATTTACACCACTAGTTATGAGCTCATGTTGGACTTGCAATCTTGTAAGTGCTGAGGATTCGCATTTGTAGAAGCAATATCATCACAGTCCATTTCTTATATTTGACTTTCTATCAGCCTGAAAACCAGCATTTTTCTGGCACAAAAAAATGTTGAGTAGTGCACAAAAATACCAAGTGTGAATTTTGGGCAGAGGAAATCCTGAACTCCAAGCTGCCTTTCTTGCAGCTAGATGAAAATTGTTAAAATTAATATCTGGTTTCTTTAAGAATGAAATTAGCAAAAGATTATATACCTATCATGAAGTGAACTCTAGTCTATAAAGATTTGGTATTCAGAACATTGCTGGGTCATCATGTTACTAAGATAATAATGTCTTACTAATATTGTAATATACTAATATTGAGACTCGGCATGGTATAGTGGTTTGAGTTTTGGATTACACTTCTGGAGACCAGGGTTATAATCTCTGCTCAGCAGTGGAAAGCCTCTGGGTGACCTTTGGAAAGTCACACTCAGCCTCAAAGAAAGGAAAAGGCTAATACCCTCTGAAAAAAATCTGCCAAGTAAACCCTGTGATACGGTTACCTTAGGTTTGCCATAAATCAGAAATGACTTGAACGCACACAACAACAAATACTCTAAAAACAAAAACAATGCATTATTTTTTTAAAAAAAAATTGGACCTTATTTATCTGCAAATATATTTAATTGATAATATAAAATCACTTGACTATGCCTTCTTTAACTGCACAAGTGCTCCAATAACTATTATGTTACATGATGAAACACAACATTAACAACCAAAAAAACTACCTAAATATTTTCCTGTTATTTATTTTATAGGTTTATGCATTCTTTTGACAGTCTCTGTTTGAAAATCTTTTGTATTTTTCTTTAGGTGGTTGTGAATGCCTTGATAGGAGCTATACCATCTATCATGAACGTACTTCTTGTGTGTCTTATATTCTGGCTAATTTTCAGCATCATGGGTGTAAATCTGTTTGCTGGCACATTTTATCATTGTGTCAATAAAACTACTGGAGAGATGCTTCCACCTGAAACATTTCCATTTAAAAATGTTTGTGAAAGTATGAGTGATATTGCCAGATGGAAAAATGTGAAAGTAAATTATGATAATGTTGGAGCTGGATATCTTTCTCTACTGCAAGTTGTAAGTAACCACTAATTTATTATTATTATCATTATTATTATTATTATTTATATAGTGCTGTAAATTTACACAGTGCTGTACATACAATCTTATAATTAAATGGTTCCCTGCCCTCAGGTTTACAATCTAAAAGAGACAACACAAAAGGAGAAGGGGAAGGTGGTGGGAAGGGGATGAGATCCAGTGGTTCTTCTCTCCCTCTGGGGCCTGGACCAAGGCAGATGGACTGGAGGGAGGGCTTGGGTTCTTAATACATAGTTAAAAGGAGGCATCCTGGGGCAGACGGCACAATCCTGGGAACACTTCCCTAAACAATATAGTCTTTAAGTCAACAACAAAAGCTTGTACTGGATGCGGAAGGGGAAGGGGAGCCAGTGAAGGGAGGATAAAAGAGGAGAAACATGGTCAAAGTGGCGAGCGGATGTGATAATACGTGCAGCTGAGTTCTGGACAGAGATTAAAGGATGGAGGAGAGAGAGAGGAAGCCCTGTCAGAAGAAGGTTACAATAATCTAGTCATGAAACCACTAGGACATGGACCAGAGTCTTGGCAGTGGAGGCTGAGAAGAATGGATGGATTTTAGAAATGTTGTAAAGAGAGAATCAATAGGTCTTAGTGGTGGCCTGAATCTGGGGAATGAAAAACAGAGAGGAATCCAAGATGAAACCAAGACTGTGGGCTTGCTCAACCGGTTGAATAGAAGTGCCATCAACAGAAACAGAAAAGGAGTATTGAAGGGTGGGCTTAAGTGCGAAGATGAGAACCTCTGTATTAGACATGTTGAGCTTCAAGTGCCGATGCCGCATCCACTGAGAGATGGCAGCCAGACAAGAGGAGACTTGCTGTTCAAGTCCTGGCGAAAGGTCAGGGGTGGAAAGATACAGCTGAGTGTCATTGGCATACAGATGATAGGAGAAACCAAAAGAACTGATGAGTTTACCAAGGGACAATGTGTATAGATAGAACAAAAGGGGACCTAGGACAGAGCCCTGAGGAACTCCAACAGATAAGAGAACAGAGGAAGTCTGACCACCGGTGACCACTGCAAATGATCTGTCTGACAAGTAAGATTTAAACCAGTTGAGAACAGAGTTGGAGAACCCGAGGTCGGAAAGTAAGTCAAGCAAGAGACAGTGGTCCACGGTGTCGAAGGCCTCAGACAAATCTAGAAGAATAAGAATAGAGTAGAGGCCATTTGCCTTGGCCTGCAAGAGATCATTTGAGATTGAGATCTTGGTGAGGGCCTTCTCTGTAGAGTGCCATGGGTGGAAACCAGACTGAAAAGGGTCCAGGATGGAGTTGGCTTTTAGAAACTCAAGACAGCAATAATAAACTACCCGTTCCAGAACCTTAGAGAGGAAAGGAAGAAGAGAGATTGAACGATAGCTAGACAAAGAAGAGGAGTCGAGAGAGGGTTTCTTCAGAAATGGGGAAACAAGAGCATGCTTGAAATCAGAAGAGAGAAACAAATTAAAGATATAGAGGAGCGAGGGCAGAAAAGAAGGGGTTATAGAGATTAGAAGATGGGAGGGGATAGGATCAAGAGAACAAGTTTATTTGTGTGTAAAGCATTCACATGTAGAAGGAAGAACCTAGCCCCTGACCCCAAATCTACATATTAAGTATGGACATCTGACATGTTAGTAATAGGTTAATTTTCAATTCTGCGAAATTTAAAACGGTCCAAGTTAAAAAAAATTACAGAGGATTAAGAATACAAAGTTTAAAAAAACAAAACAATTTCAAAAAGTGAAGACCATTACGTGTTCAAATTTTAAATTTAAAAACTCTTTATAAAACTCTGACAGCACACATGTCAGTGTGAGAAAGCCTGGTGGCATAAAATGTTTTCATCTACTGCCGAAATGAATGCAGTGATGGAGCCATCCTGGTCTCTCTCGGGAGGGAGTTCCAGAGCCTGGGAGCAGCCACCAAGATGGCCCTCTCTCTTGTTCCCACCAAACGGGCCTGAGAAGATGGTGGGACAGAGAGAAGGGCCTCTCTGAATGATCTCAAGACTCTAGTGGGCTCATAAAGGGAGATACAGTTATTCAGATAACCTGGACCCAATCCCTATAGGGTTTTATAGGTCGAAACCAGCACTTTGAATTGTTTCCAGAAATGGACCAGCAGCCAATGGAACTGTCGCAACAAGGGAGTTGTATGCTCCTTGCAGCCAGCTCCAGTTAATAATTTGGCTGTAGCTCTTTGGGCCAAATGATGTTTCTGAGCACTTTTCAAAGTGCCTCACATAGAGTGCATTAGAGTAATCCAGATGGGAAGTAACCAGATGGGATGTGGCCAGATCTGACTTTTCCAGAAATGGGCACAGTTGGTGCACTAGCTTTAGCTATGCAAAAGCACTCCTGGTCACTGCTGATAACTGGGTTTCCAGGCTCAGTGCTGAAGCCAGGACTACTGCCATACTGCAAACCTGTATTTTCAGAGGGATTGTAACCCTATCTAACACAGGCTGAAACACTATATCTGGATCTGTCTCCTGACCAGGAGCACCTCTGTCTTGTCTGGATTAACGTTCAATTTGTTTGTCCTCATCCAGTCCATTACAGCTGCTAGAAACCAGTTTAGGACAGGAACAGCTTCTTTGGAGTCAGGTGGAAAGGAGTGATAGAGCTGGGTATCATCAGTGTACTGGTGACATCTTACTTCAAAACTCCAAACAACCTCTCCCAGCAGTTTCATGTAGATGTTAAATAGTATAGGAGACAGCACTGTGCCCTGAGGGACCCCACAAGCCAATAGTCACTTGAAGACCCAAAGTCTGGAAATCACTAAGTTAACCAAATACTTTCTCTTGGTGAACATTGTCAGTTTGTCTATTTCATCAAGCTCATATATCATCCCCAACCATTCTTCTTCTGTTGGAATAAGAGCTTCTTTCCATCTTTGGGAATACACAACTTTGGCTGATGCAATCATATACTGAAGAATCATCCCATATTTCCTTTTAATCTGTCCTTCCATCATTCCCAATGAGTAAAATGCAGGTCTTTTCTGTAACATTACCATTAATATGTCCCCCAACATTAAATGAATTGTTTATTCCAATTTACATGATTGCTATTTATCACTTAGCAATAAAAAGATTTTGGCATCATTGGTCAGTTTTTAATAAGTTTCCATTCTTTATAGGCCACTTTTAAAGGATGGATGGATATAATGTATGCAGCTGTTGATGCAACAGGTGTAAGTACATGGTGATTTTTTTTTCAGGTGGCAAAATTTAAAGTGAATATAATGATGCTTGTTATAGAACTGTTGTGAAAGTAGCTTTGCCTTTTCAATTTATGTTAAAAGGTTATCATTGGGATATTATCATTGGATTCTTGTCCCACATTAGAAGACTTTTTTCCCCTCATAGACCTTAGAGCAAAATGTGGCAGCAATGACTAGCCCCCTTCCCATGTGGTCCCCTGCAAGCATCCCTGCTCTGTGGAGGCAAATCACTGTGGAGGCTGGGCATCCCATTCTGACTTTAGAGCAGCTCACACCCACAGTGTTGGCACCAGTCAGCAGGAGGAACCACATGGGAAGGCACCTGGTTGTTGTTTGCCAAAAACCTGCAGCAGGTAAGCGGGGGGAATTGGGGACCAAAATATTCAGGGGCAGCCAGGAGTATTCTGGCAAATATAGACAAGTATTTACATATAACCGTGACTTTTTCAGTCACTATGGAAGGAAGTATTCATTGCCCTTTTGTGCAATGCCCTATCCAGTACAATTGACCTTTTTAGGACCAATGTGTGCCACTCTGGCCAATTAGTGGCCAGGGGAGGGTGGAGGCAGTCAGACTGTGTCTGGGACAGAAGAGCAGTCATTATCCTTCAAAATCTCCAGTGGGTTGCTGGGCTTCCTGTTCCATCTCCATGGAGTCACCAAAGATCCAGGTGGACAACATATTTTCTCTTGACAGCAACATTCCCACCAATTGCCTCCTTTGCCAACCCTGGGCCCCTAATTGGCCATGGAAGCATGCTTCAGTGCTGAAAAGATCTATTGAGGATATAAAGGGATGACCACCAGAAAGTGAAGCTTTACACTCCACCAGTGCAATACAGGATCTTGGCCCATGCCTTATTAATGGTATGACAAACAGTTGTCAACCTGAAAGCATCTTATATTGCCACATAGCATATGAATGACTCTATCCCTCTCTTGAATCAACTGCAAAAAGAGTTGCTCAGAGTTACTGTTTTCCATCTGTTCCACATATTTTCTCAGTGTCCATGAAGTGATGACGGTTTTGTTTAATGTGCCTCAAGAATTCTAATAACCTATACCAATTTTGTAAAGAGAACTGCATGTTCAATGCAGGCATCTATATGTTGTCTTGTGTTTTTTTTTTTTTTTTTTTTTTTGCATTGGTGTGTATGTGACCATCCCCAAGATATAAGCTGGGAAATATGCAGCCACCTCTGAAAACTATGTGGGATTTGATAATCTTGCCCTGTCTCCTTGTTTTATAGGTGGAAAAGCAGCCCAAGTATGAGGCTAGCTGGTTTATGTATATGTACTTCGTCATCTTCATCATATTTGGTTCATTCTTCACCTTGAATCTTTTCATTGGTGTCATCATTGATAATTTCAACCAACAAAAAAAGAAGATAAGTGTTCAGATAATTCATCTCTGCCTCACATAGTGAACTGTTTTTCAGATCAGTGACTAAGATGTCTTAGTTACTTGTTATTCAGGAGTGGACATGATAACTTCCTAACATTTTGGTATTTGGAAATGTTTATCCCAAGAAAAAGATGTCAATATTCCATTTGCACACTTGAAAAAAAAAACACCCAGTTTTACGAATTGTTCACTCTGTGCAGAAAAAACATGGGTGTGTATGTACACACAAGCATGCACATACATGAGAGTGTGCACATAAAGTGTGTGTATGCATTTGGGTTTGTTAGAGAATGAATGCTAAAAAAATCCATTTTATGCAGAAGCTATTATTAATCTTATAGTTAGTTAGTGGAAACCAGATCGATCCAAATTGTTTAAAGAAATATCTTGTTCTCACTGGCACCATAGTTAGTGTTCATAGGAGTGCTAGCTGACTGATTCCTCATACTTTACTTTCCCCTAATAGTAGTGTGTGTCTGTGTGTCTGTGTGTCTGTGTCAGGGGCATGATCATATGTCTTGACATTTTCTGGACTGTGGAAAACGTGGGAATGGAGACATTGATCCCCAACCCATTTTTGTTCTCCACTCCCTCCCTTATAGACTTTTATAAATGTATTATCATATCAGCAGTTTAATTTTAGATTTTGGTTTTGTTTAGTTTAGTTTACCATCCCATTATGATATTCACATTTTATATTAGATTCTTTTCCTAATGGTTCCTAGTCTGGAATTTGCCTTCTTTACAGCAGCCACACACTTAGATAAACAATCTCATCAACCTACCCATCACTGTCCCAGGATTTCTCTTCTGAGCTCCATCCACACTGCAGTTTGATGCCACTTTAATTGCCATGGCTCAATGCTTTGAAATTCTGGGAACTGTAGTTTGTTGTGGCACCTGAGCTGTCTGACAGATAAGTCTAAATGTCTCACAAAACTACAAATCCCACTGCATTGAGCCATGGCAGTTAAAGTGGTGTCAAACGGGATTATTTCTGCAGTGCAGGCACAGTCCAAGACACTGACTAAGTGGCATGCCCCTTTAGCAAATATATGATTAGATACTTTACAATTTGAACTGCAAACTTTGAGACATATGTGCCACTTAAATGCCCACATCCACACCCCCATTTTTAGAGTTCCTTTTGGAGCTCTTTGTTGTCACTTTTTGTTTTAAATAGTTTGTTGTTGTCTGCATGGCCATTTCACTGTTCACCCTTAACTCCAGGTCCATTTATGAAGTTTTTTTTTTTAATTCAGGGGAGCTATTGTTCGAAGAACTGTCCCTTTCTTCCTCCTTTCCACTCTGGCCTTGAAGTTGTTACCAGACTATACATTTGCAAGGAGAGGAAATAATAGTAAAAATCGTCAAAAACATGTTTCTTGAATGTCAAGAAATCCTGATAAGAAGAATGTTTAACTTTCCAGTTTGGGACCTGCATTATTATTATTATTATTATACCACAAAACATAGCATTTTCTGTAGAGGTAATAGCAATTTCAGTGAAGAAAATACCACATGTGAATTTTGCACAGAATATCCCAAATTGTGAACACTGTAGTCTTTGAAAATATTCAGACTTTCCAAACTTGCTCACATTGCTAAAATTACTCGTTGCTTCCTTTGAAAAGAAAATTAGCAAAGAATTGCATGCCTAAAGGCTATGTTTAGGGTGAAATAAACTGCCCTGAAAGGGCGGCTTGAAGCCGGATCGGGGCCACGGTAACTATAAGATGGCGTAAACCCATGTATCATGTAAATGCTGTGCTCCCAAGCTGCCCACAAGGCAGCACAAAGGGGTGGTCTTTTTCACCCCTTTGATGAGCAGCATTTTCAAAACCTTTCAGAATGCCATGTGAACAACTGTCTACCTCTGTGTGAGTATAAAGTTGTAACCAAGTTTTTTTTCTCTCTCCTTTACTTAGGAGGTCAAGACATTTTCATGACTGAAGAACAAAAGAAGTATTACAATGCCATGAAAAAACTGGGGAATAAGAAACCACAAAAACCTATACCTAGGCCAATGGTAAGAAGGGGGGGGGGTGTTGTACTTAAATGTGCAGACTGCAACCTGAAACAAAATATCTAAACAAACAAACCAACGTAAGCAACTTTTCATCAAAGTTGTTTCCCAGGAAACAACATCCCATTCTTTGGGCCAGAGCAGGGCACGAAAAAGCACCCAATCCTGCTTTTTCAGAAAGCCAGTTGCAACTCCACTGTCCACTCCCAAGGCAGGCCAAACAACCATGGGCACACCACATGGCACAGTGTCAAGGCACCCGCTCTTCACCCCATGCCCCCCTGTTGAACTGTCTGGTTTGTGTACATTGTAATTACATCCATTAGAGTTGTCAAACTTTCAATTTTTTTATTTTTTTATTTTTTATTTTTTTATTTTTATTTTTATTTTTTTTGCTTTGCCACAGCCCCACACTGGTGGCAGGTTGTTTATATGCAGCTACGAAGATGTGCATTTTCCGGGCTAAGCTAAAGTATCCCAGCTTCGATGTGAACTCAAAGGCTTTCACAGACAGCATCCATAGTTGTTGTTGTTGTTGTTGTTGTTGTTGTTTTTGGTGGTGGTGGGGAGTTCAGGCTATGTGGCTGTGTTCTGGAAATGATTATCCCTGACATTTTGACACCAGCTGTGGCTGGCATCTTTAGAGAACCATCTGAACAACATCCATCTGAACATCCAATTAATGATGGAAAAAGAAAAGGAAGGAACATTGCCATTCTTGGATGTGCTGGTCATTGGCAAACCAAACCAATGGTTGGACCACACACTGTACAGGAAACGTACACACGCGGACAGATTACCTACACAACAACGCTCCAGGACAAAAAAGAAGCATAATAAAAACACTGGTAGACTGAGCAAAAAGGATCTGTGAACCCCACTTCCTGGAAAATGAATTGAAGCACCTAGGATGGGCTAATGGTTACTCCAGCTCAGACATCAGAAGGGCTGCCAGACCCAGAAAAACCCAGTGAAGACAAACAACAACCCAAAGGGAAGGTATTTTTACTTTACATCGAAAGAGTTGCAGACAGAATAGGAAAACTGGTGAGGAAACACAGCCTCTAAATGGTCTACAAACCAACCAAGAAAATCCAGCAAATGCTGCACTCAGCAAAGGACAGGAGAGAGCCTCTCACAGCCACAGGAGTTTACCGCATACCATGCAACTGCAGACAAGTCTACATAGAGAACACCAAATACAGTATTCAAACACAAATCAAGAAACATAAGAGACACTGCAGACTGGGTCAACCAGAAAAATCAGCAGTAGCAGAACATGTACCATCCTGGGCAATTTGAAAACACTGAAATTCTGGACCATGCCAACAATTATTGGGTCAGGATGCACTGGAAAGCCATTGAAATCCACAGACACCTAGACAACTTCAACAGGAAAGAAGAAACTCTTAAATTAAACAAAATCTGGCTACCAGTCCTAAAAAGTACCAAAATCAAGTGCAAATGGGGGAAAAAAACAGGGTGGGGGTGGGGGTTCTCCAGCAAACAATGGATCATTAATTAAATAGACACTCTGAGGCCTTGCCATTCAACAACAGACCAACACAAAGATGAACATGTAAATCACTTCATCTCAACCAAAGATCACACAGTATATATACCCCATTCACTTCCATGCCAGCATTCTCTGAAGATGCCAGCCACAGATGCTGGCAAAATGTCAGAAACAAACTTCCTGAACATGACCACATTGCTTAAAAAAACAAACAAAAAAAACACACACACACACAAAACTATCCCAGCTTTTTTCCCCTCCAGTTTTTAGCTCTGGAGCACAGTCTGTTTCACTTTCCACCCACTTGGGAGGCATGCATCATACAAACGCCCTGCCTTCAAAGTGGCTGGGAGCTGCTTTATTTTGCCTATCTGTTTCACCTCTCTGTCTTTTTCTCCCTAGAATAAAGTCCAAGGATTTATTTTTGATATTGTGACCAAGCAAGCTTTTGACATCAGCATCATGATTCTTATCTGTCTCAATATGGTCACCATGATGGTGGAAACTGATGAACAAGATGATTCTATGAAAAATGTCCTGTACTGGATTAATATGATTTTCATTGTTCTTTTCACTGGGGAGTTCCTCCTGAAGTTGATTGCACTCCGTTACTATTATTTCACTATTGGTTGGAATATATTTGACTTTGTGGTTGTCATACTCTCCATTATAGGTAAGTACTATTTGGATTTTAAGGATCTTTTCTAAAAAAAAAAAAAAATTGAGAAAATCTAGAACAATGCTTTACATAACCGAAACGTACAATTGTTGTGGTCATTTATATGAGTACAAATAACCACACCCAGACATGTTCTAGTAATAATGTGACTTCTCAAAGTTCAATTTGTGTCCACTCCCCCATCTCCTTTATCCTCATTTTAATCATATACAATTTAAGCAAAATTCTAAAACAGTTCGCCTAAAATTACCTACCATACATATTTACATACTCCTGCATATTATTCCCATCTTTTTTTTTTTTACAATATTCAAGTTACTGGAGACCATTCCTTCTCAATCTCTTCAGTATCTTTATTATTCAACTGACCAGTTAATTTATCCATTTCTACTATATTGTTAACTTTTAATATCCGCTAATCTATTTTTGGTATTTCCTGATTCCTCCAACTCTGTGCCAAAATCATTGTGGCCATTGTAATCAGATACAACATAATACTCCCATATTTCCTTTCAATCTGTGAGGGTAAATTGTTTAGCATATTTAGCAAATAGATTTCAGGTTCCATTATGATATTTAACAGCTTTTCAGTTGTTACATGCACATTCTTCCAATATCGCACCAGTTTTGGACAGGGCTATCAAACATGAAACTTAAGTACCAATTGCTGAATTGCATTCCCAACAGTTACAGATCCTTTCCATCTTCTAATAATTTTCTCTCAATGCCTGAGATTTAGTAAATTTCCTAGTTTTATTTCTTGTGTATTTCCAACTTTCTAAACTAATGCTTTTGCCACAGTTCATAGCCCATTTAATACAGTAATTTCTTCTGATATTAACTCCTTTTCCTGTTGATATTCTTGTGCAAGCTTATAGAATTTTGAAACTTTTTAACTTTCTACCTCAAACCATATGCTATCCAAATCTACTTTTTCTACATTGAACTCCTCTACTTTAGAGTCCATTTTGAATCTTTCCTTTAACTGAGTGCACAAGAGCCAATACATTTTTGGTTCTAACTGAGATAGTTTGTCCATCGGCCTCATATCCATTGTATTTTTTTCCCTGTTTGACCAAGATATTGCCATACATAAGCCAATTATCAATTGATTTCCATCTTCCTAAAGAAGCCTCTTGTGGAGAATTCCATAAAGGAATTTTCCTGTAATATTTCTTCTTATTCCTTTACCAGATTTGTAATAGATTTGTAACAAAGATCTTTTTATAATATAACGTTTAAATTCATTATGAACTACTGATTTACCATGCCAGAGATAAGCATGCCATCCAAATCTGTTGTTGAAACCTTCTAAATTCAGTAATCCACCATTGATCCTTAATCTTAATCGTATCTTGAAATTTCTTGTAATACCACACGGTACATTCATCTGGTCCAGGAGCTTTGTCAATCTTTAATCTTTGGATGGCTACAGTAATCTCCTTAGTTGTAATTGCAGCATTTAAATTCTTTTTATGCTTATTTGAAATAGTTCTTATCTCCTGTTTTTCCGGGTAATTATGAATGGCTTCCATTGGAATTTTGTTCTTTTTTATATAAGTCAATATTACTAAAGGTGTCCAAAATCTGTTCTTGATTGCATATTACTTTGCAATCACTTTTTATTTCTGAAATAATTTTTTTCCATCTCTCTTGTCAAAGTCGATTCGCTAACCACTTGCCAGGGTCATTTGAATTTTCAAACTGTCGCTGCCAGACATATCTCATTTTCTTAGCTATTTCTGTTGAAATTTTATATTCTAATTTTTTGAAAAAATGCAATTTTTTATTTATTTTGTTGGATCATTATGTAAGGCTATTTCCACTTCTTGAATCTTTCTTTCGAGTTTTTGAAGTTTTTTTTTTCCATTTTGCTTTATCTCTGATCCTCTTTGGATAAGTAGTCCTCTCATGACTGATTTATTTGTATCCCAAATTGTTTTCATAGGTGTCACGCTCAAGTTTTAATAGGGCAGTTCTTTTGTTTCCTGAGAGTGTGTAAATGTAAATTCCCACTTCCAAAAGGATCTAACCCCAAGCCAAGCTGAAACAGATATTTTGAGACACCAAATTTAGATTTAAATCACCTTGCATGTAACATTTATTGGAATACAGAGACATACACAAATACAAGCACCAAGAGAGCCCTTGCACACAGACTCACACACAAAAAGGCACTTTGCTGAAGTCGGGGATCAGTCGCCCTTCACAAAGTGCATGGGTGTTCTGTTTGCCTAGGAACAGAAGCACATCTTTGCTAGAAAAGCCTCTTCTTTTTAAACCTTTTGTAAAGTTCTTCACTTTTGCAATTTCCAACACCCTTTGGCTCTTCCCCATAAACCTTTGCTTAAGCCAAAGCTTCATACTTGGTGTTTTTCAGGTGTTCTATCTCTTATCAGTTCATGTCCACATTCTGTTCTGTATTGCTGTTCTCACAGTTTTTGGACATCTTGTTACAGATACAGGTTCTTCTTACAGACAACACAGGCAGCTGCACCCACTTTTTCATGGATATGCCATTTCCACATCAGCCTTTCAGAAATCTTTGCTTCGCTTGCCAGGTTCCTCCCAATATCATGCATTGCGATTCTCCATTTTATTTCTCCTCAGTCTTACAGTGCCACCTAAAAATCCATTCACTCCTCACATAGGCATACCCAGTGTACAGTTAATAGTAAAAATAAATAAATCGTTGAGTACATTTTTGGCCTTTCCCACAAATTTATTGTTATTTAAAAGCGAATCATTTAATCTTTTTTTATTATTTCACAAAATTGTACAGCCAAATTAGTCAAAATAAACATAGACATGATGACTCAAATATTGAATGATAAGTCAACACCCATAGATTCAATCTATTTTTGTTGGACTAGAAGTTGGGTTTAGATCTGAAGTAGCATTGTGTAATGTCTTAAGTTATACTGATAGAACACTTGTCACACAAAAAAAGGTGCCCAATATTAGATATATCTCAACTTTATATTTGTAGTGTATTTTTTAAAATTTTGTCAGGAGAGCTGGGGTTGTCTGGAAGAGGACTTTAAAGGGGAAGTTCCAAGTGCAACATTCAGAGTTGGGGAAGTTACTCTTTAAAGTAATTAATGACTTTTGTTATTCCAACCCCTCACAAAGTAGTAAGCTGAGATTAGAACTAGTTTTTAAAAGCAACAGTTTATCTCCCCACTTTGAAAATGGATGAACTCTCAACATTGCAGCTCTTTGTAGCCAACAGGATGTGAAGTAACTGATGAACTTTCACACCAGTACATCACCTCTTACTGCCATGCCAAAATTAGTGATGATTATGGGCCAAAACACACTGCAGAAATAATCCAGTTTGACACTGCTTGAACTGCCCTGGCTCAATGCTAGGACATTCTGGGAACTGTAGTTTGCTGTGGCACCAGAGCACTCTGACTGAGAAGACTAAATGTCTCACATAACTACAGTTCCTAGAATTCCCTAGCCAGGGCAGTTAAAGCAGTCTCAAACTATTTCTGCAGTGTGTTTTGGCCCCAAGTCTGCATGAATAGCTTTGAAGAGGCTCAGTTTAGCCATGTCAGCCCAATTTTTCATTAGTGCTTAGGCATTGTGCAGGTTGTCCATCAGTGTTAATCCATGGGATTTGCTGTGTCTAAAAGTTAGAACAGGAACCTCGCTCACGCAATTGCACTATCATGTTCCAGTGGCCAGGACAGCATCTACATTGCAGAATTAAAGCAGCTTGACACCGCTTTAACTGCCATGGCTCAATGCTATGGGATTCTGGGGTTTGCAGTTTTGTGAGCTATTTAGCAGTCTCTGTCAGAGAGCACTGATGCTACCACAAACTACAAATCCCAGGATTCCATAGAATGGGGCCATGACAGTTAAAGCAGTGTCAAAACTGCATTAATCCTACAGTGTAGCAGCAACTAAGGTGTCGTGATTTATTTATATTTTAATCCAACTTCCAACTATAGTGGGTTCATACTTGAAAAGAAAGAGAGAATAGACCATCTGTACAGGTTAGTCTGAGCTCCCCCCCCCCCCAATAGTATTTTGACATATCCCCTACTTTATTAATAGCTCACATTAGGTAGCATCAGATTTCTGTAAAGAGAAGAGAGACAGCAGCAATGTGGCTTGCAGACAAAGTCAAAAGGCTTGGAGGATTAAAAAAAGCAGGCAAATAATTAGATATGGATTTACTTTTTGGCAGGTGGAAGGGCTCCTTTTGTTCAGGGAAGAAACTTTAATCTAGCAGAAACACCTGTTATTGGACATCAGGGTTATAAGAAATGCTGATAACGTTCATGACCTCATTAAGACACCCCATCAGGAGAATGAGCATCCACCATAAGGTTTTTTTGTTTTATATTATTTTCAAGGAGAAATATTGTTTGCACAAAACACTGCAAAAATATTGTTTTTTTTAAAGTGAATGTACACATTTTGTTGGCTCAAAAAACATTGCTGCATTTTTCATGCAAATAACATGTTCACAAGAAAGGTTTTCTTTTTAAAGATACAAAAATTCTTGTAATCTCACCAAGGAGTTGTCTGTGAGAATTAAATAAGCAAAGGGGAGATAGTTAGCTAAGAATACTTGCTAATTCCCTTTGCAGTCTTTCCTTCCAACTCCTATACTATTCTGGTGAACATCCAAATCAGATTTATGGTTGGGCAGCCATAGGTGGCTGCTGGGTAAAATAAAATTGCCCAAAGTCATCTTCCCCAACCTTTATGCCAACAAGATTAACTGTATGAGAGGAATTCTACTCATGAGAGTTCTGAATCCAAGGCACAGTATGTGTGTGCCTTTAAGTCACTTGTCAACTTATGGTGGCCCCATAACTTTTATAAGGTTTTCAGTAAGGAATACTCAGTGTTGGTTTTGCCAGTTCCTTCCGCTGAAATATAGCCTAAAGCACTTCCTATTTATTGACTGTCTCCCATCCTTGAGCTAACAAGGACTGACCTGCTTCCAATATCAGATGGGATCTGGTGCCTTTAGGACATCTAGGACCTAGACAAAATCAATGGCCCCAGAAATGCAAGGGGCATTTAGACATCTCAGCTGATATTCTGTCCTCACCTTCACACAAAGTATCTGATTCAGAAAGGAATCATAATTTAAGTAGGTTTTTAAAAAATGAATTGAGCCCAAATTTTGGGAGAAAGAGAGGATAGAAATAAAGAGCAGGGGGTGATGGTTAGTAACAATAACAGCTACCTCACTGATACTGATTCACCTAGCCTCAAATTACAACTCTAAGGAATGTGATGTATTAAATCCATATGTAATAACATTATGTTTTTTGTTGTACTGGTTTTTTACAGGTATGTTCCTAGCAGAGGTCATTGAGAAATACTTTGTGTCTCCCACCTTGTTCCGAGTGATCCGACTTGCCAGGATAGGCCGGATCCTGCGTCTAATCAAGGGTGCTAAAGGGATCCGCACTCTGCTTTTTGCCTTGATGATGTCTCTTCCTGCCTTGTTTAACATTGGCCTCCTCCTTTTCCTTGTCATGTTTATCTACGCTATATTTGGAATGTCCCAATTTGCCTACGTTAAAAAAGAAGTTGGGATTGATGACATGTTCAATTTTGAAACTTTTCCTAACAGCATGCTCTGCCTTTTTCAAATTACTACCTCTGCTGGCTGGGCAGAGTTGCTATCGCCCATTCTTAACAGTGGGCCACCAGACTGTGATCCTAATATAATCAACCCAGGGAGTTCAGTCAAAGGAAACTGTGGCAATCCTTCTGTTGGGATTTTCTTCTTTGTCAGTTACATCATCATATCTTTCTTAGTGGTTGTAAACATGTATATTGCTGTCATTCTGGAGAATTTCAGTGTTGCAACAGAAGAAAGTGCTGAGCCTTTAGATGAGGATGATTTTGAGATGTTCTATGAGGTCTGGGAAAAGTTTGATCCAGATGCCACCCAGTTCATAGAATACCACCAACTCTTCGATTTTGCTGCTTCTCTTGAGCCTCCTCTTGTAATACCCAAACCAAACCATGTTCAGCTTATTGCAATGGATCTGCCCATGGTAAATGGGGACAGGATTCACTGCCTAGACATCTTGTTTGCCTTTACAAAGCGTGTTTTGGGTGAAAGTGATGAAATGGATGCCCTCCGTGTTCAAATGGAAGATCGGTTTATGGCTGCCAATCCTTCTAAAGCCTCCTATGAACCAATCACCACTACAATGAAAAGGAAATTAGAGGAGGAGTCTGCTAAGGTAATTCAAAGAGCATTCAGGCGGTACCGCTTCAGAAAACCAGTACGTGATGCAACATTCATATACAACAAAAATGATGACTTTCCTGGCCAAAATGACATGATTACTGATAAATTTAGTTTGAACTTAACTTTGGGAAGGGCAGACCGGAGCTCCTCCTCCACGACATCACCTCCTTCATATGACAGTGTGACAAAGCCAGACAAATATGAACAAGAAAAGTCAGAAAAAGAACAGAAAGATAAAGATGCTAAGGACAGCAGAAAGTGAAATAAATAATAGAGTTTATAGCAATTTGTTTACAGCATAAGGAAGAAACACTGCAACCAACAGGAGCTGCGTGGAATGTTTATGCCAAACTAACATTTTCTACAATAATTACACACAGACACATGTACATACATACATACATACATATGTATATACATAACTAAGGACAGCACCCAAAAGGAAAATATCATTTTCCAATGGGTAGTAGCATCACAGACTCATGAGGATAAGGCTGTTCTTCCTGGCTGGCACTGTTGAAGGATACACAAAATAGCTACGGACTGTCAGGATGCGGCCATAGTTGTATGTATGTCAACAAAGTACCCCATTTCTGTAGTTATTGTATCCACTTTGTGCATCTTGAGCTGTCATGCATCCTTTTTGACAGAGATCTGTCAATGCAGTCATATTTGTGTTGACAGATTCCTGTTTATTACTGTCTGGAGCAAAAGAAATGAAATGGTCTCTCAGATGCTTGTTTACATCTCCTTCCCTCCTTTTGTCATTTTGTGGGCCTGCTGAGTACAAACACATCAGAGCTTGGAAATGATTAAGTTAAAAATTGCTCCGTTATGTCAATTCAAGAAGGTTTTCAACAATTGATTTTAAAATCCATTATTTTACTTGTTAAACATTAGTGGTGAGAAAATTTTGCACAACTGTCAAGGTTTCATGTTTTTAATACTTCAGGGGGGTTGTTTGGGATGGGACATTTTTGGTATATTTAGTAATTTTAATTGGTTTCCTTTGAAAAAGTTAGTAACAAGTTAAAAATAATGAATTTTCTTAACATTCTAAAATTGATGAATTGGTATTCTTTGATTGTTGAATGCTGACATATTAGCATTAATGCTAACATTTCCAAGTTCTGAAACAGCAGAAAATCCTGCCTCCACACAGAGAGACTGAGTTCTGAAGAGAGACATTAGATCGGTGTATAGACAAAGGAAGGAAGAAATGCATACCCTTCAACTGCCCTGATTTGTCAGGGACAGTCCTGATTAATCAATGTCCCAGTTTCTCTTCCCTCCTTCCTCTTTTCCTCTTTGTCCTCATTTTACTTCAGTTGCTCCAAATTAAGTCCAGATTGCAGATTAACTCTGCAGGGAGAGAGGTGAAGAGGAGGCCAAAAATAAAAAATAAAAAAAAATAGGCCTTCCTTGTACACTCAGGCAAAAAGCAACCTGCTGCAGCCTTTCTTAGTGTGTGTGTTTCTTTGCCATCTTGACCACACTCCAATGTTGCTTGGTCACATTGTGTCCTGGTTTTCATTAGTGAAATAGTGGAGAGTAAGGCAAGTTAAAAAAAAACATAACTTTGCTTTGATGTGACATTAACAGTTATTTAGGTTGCACAGTTTTGGTTCAGGCCATAATTTAAAACAACACCAATTAAAACAAAAACCTATCATGGTTGATGTCTAGAGAAGAGATCCCCATGTCCCACAGTTGAGTTGGTAAGTAGTGTCTGGGAGTGGTATCAACCACTAGTTCTGCCTAACCAGAGAGGAAACACACATTCTTGGTATACTGCAGCAAAGGGGTTGAAGTGGCACTAGTGGCAGCCATCACCTGCAACAGTGAAATGCTGGGAATGGGAGGAAAGTCTTACCTTTTATCCATTAGCACTGAGAGGTAATGGTAGATGGACCAGGCATTGCAACAAACTCTATACTAGTGTAGGACTCAGCTATAATCTGCATTGCAGAAATCATGCAGGTTGACATTCCTTTAACTGTCATGCATCAATGCTGTAGAGTTTTGGGATTTGTAGTTTTGTGAGATATTTAGCCTTCTCTGTCAGATAGCTCTGTGCCACAATAAATTAAATCCCAGAATTACATAGCATTGAGCCATGGTAGTCAAACGGTATCAAACCATATGATTTCTGCAGTGCAGATTAGACCTCAGAAAGGTGAACAGTCTTTAGTACCAGCTTCTAACTCTAGCAGGGATTGCGAGGAATGAATTAAGTATGTAGCACTCAGTGCTTCCTATCATGCCTCATGCGCCTTGAAACGTTCAGGTAAGGGTGGGAATCCACTCTCTTGGCAGTACATTCCACTAGTTCCACCTGGTAGCAACCAAGCCTCTTCTTAGAGGGGAGGTGTTAAGCTTTCTCAAAAATCTAAGAAGCCACATGGTCCTGTCGATTTTCAGTATGGCTTTTTGTGGGACTTCACCTTTCCGAAGCTATCTGAAGTGGCTAGATTGACTCCAGCAACTTTATTGGTTGCTTATTAAAGGGCCTCTCAATTTTGTAATTTTTCTTTCTCCTAAGTCCTCAAACTTCACAGTGTTGTAGATTGCTTATGAAGCTGCCTTAGTCACACCATTGGATTAACTAGCCCAGTATTGCCAACACTGACTGGCAGTGACTGGTTAGGGTTTCAGGGTCTTTCCTAGTCTTCACAGAGAGGTGCTGGGGACTGAACCTGGAACCTTCTATATGCAAGGGCATGTATATTACCACGGCATTGTTGTCCAAACACACAGCTGGTATGCTTATGCATACAGATATTTATATTACATAGAAGGAAGAGTATTTTGATCTGATATTTTTCTTCAGAAGAGAAACAGTGGAACAAGGCTGCCTATGAGATACAACACAAGAGCCACTTTTTAAACAACATCCCATGCATTTTCCTATAAGTATTTGTACATGCAGGCATGACATTGGTCTCTAGATTACACATATCTTCAATCATGGCATTGCATCATGTGCTATATATACTCTTTCTTCTTGGGCATGCAGTAGGCAGGTTTAAGTGGCCACTGTCCCAAATACATAACAAATATGACATGGTTAGATAACAAGAAATAAGAGGAAGGCGCCTTTCCAAACAGCACTTGATAGCTACACAATGGAGATAGCTTATTAGTCCAGTAGTCGTTCAATGAAAATGTACAAATGTATAGTCTAGTTTAAATTATTTACTTGGCACACAAAATTGAGTTCTGTGGCACCATAAAAACTATATGTAGGTTTTTTTCATTTTCCGGACTTGTATGTTAGCTGGACTAGACCTAACAAGGCTACCCCTTTCTCTCTTGTGCTACTCTTTCTCTCTTGTGTGCAGATGAGAGCATGAAGGCATGGTGTAGTTTATAGTTAGTGCATGGAGTGTAACAAAAAGAAACAAAAAGCAGCAGAATCATAAAGTGTCTTCAATGTTGCATCTGAGGAAGGAGGATCAAGCCTAAGAAAGCTCATGCTACCAACTTCTCTCTTTCAGTTAGTCTCAAATGTGTTACAAGATCCCTTTGTGTATTGATTTTCCAAGCCAACACAGCTATGTCTTTGAATTCTGTGATATTGTAGCTATTTGTGTTTTGAAACACCTGGACAAAGTTGGGTGTGTCTATACAATTTGCATTGTATATGTAAGCTTTACGTCAGTGGGATGGATTCCTCCTCCACATGGACACACATACTTTGCTCATGAACTATTGCCTCTTAAGTCGTACTTTCTATAGCATATTCAGGGAAGTGGATCAGCTGACAGTTTAATATGTTTTCTTTGATATGCTTCTGACAAACATTACTTTAATAAACTTGGGCAAGGATCCCAGCCAAATGATATAAATCCCTCCAGGTTATGAAAAGGTTTTTTTAAAAAGATGTTTGACTCCAGCTGTTCTGTCATACAGTGTTCTGTAGGGAATAACATCTAGGGAAGATTTGTATGTATCTGAAGCAACATTTGGCTGTCATCTTCCCTCGACAAAACTGTTTTGGTCTATATTGGTAACTGCCCATTTTAACAAATACTTAGGTTTTTTTTTAAAGGGGCGTCTGTGTATGCGAAAAGACAATGTTCTGAGCACAACTATTGGAAGTCATGTGAAAATTGTGTTCTTTATAACATTAATAACCAAATAATGGAGCAAGGGCTGTGTGTGTTCTGCACATCTATGGATTTGCAGAGAAAACCTGCTGCCTCATATTGGGCTGAGGACTAATGATCTCAGGTTTCTCTCTTATTTCTTTTTTTATTCTTCATTCCCTCCCTTCTCTACTTGCTTTTTAACAAAGCAGACATCTAGTTTGCTGGATTGTGGTGGTGGAAAGGGAAGCAAGCAGGCCTTAGTGATGGAACAGGGACTCAAAATATGGAACTTTAGTGCCTTGTGTAGCCATCTCTCACACCACTTTCCTATTGCCAGCTATGAAATTAAACTAACAGGTGATTTGTTTTTTAATTGTATTGACGGGAAAGTTTTTAAAATTAATCAGATGAGTGACTGGGTAATTTTGTGTGTGAATTTACAAAAACTATAGGTGGTAAACATAATCTTAGTGGCTAAAGCAGGGAGGAAGAGAGCCAGGAAATGCAGAATATAACTGGACCAACAAAATAAATAATTCTTGGAAGAGGGATTCCCTCATTTCTCACATAAAGTAGGGGCTGTCTAAGTTTACTCCTGTTAGAGAACATGTAGGCATCAGCTAAGAGAAAGAAATGCACTATTTGCATCAAAACTATTGGTTCACTCATATATAAACCTGACTGGTTAATTAACTTTTCTCTACCATATAATACCAAATCACCTTGCCATCTTTTCTGATTTTCTTTTCCATGCTTGCTGCCACTGAAGCCTTTTTTTTGGAGAGGAAAATCCTCCATCCTTTGAAAATGCAACCTTTGGAAGCAGATTTAACATATGCAGATTTAATATATTAAGTTCTTCACATTCCACAGTAGATTCTGATGACATAGTTTGGATTTCATTTGGTGCAGCACCTGCTATTATTAGATTACAAGCTGCCCCACCTAGATGTTATGTGCATAGTCTAGTGTAGGAAAGTGTCTACCTGTGGCAGAAAGGAAACAATTGTGGAGGTAAAGGTTTGTTTGTTTGGGGTTGCTTATTTGTCATTTTTAGTGACTGTCTCATGATGCAAAACTACAGTCCTTTTAATTGGTTTTAAAATGCACATTTATACAACTTTTTATAAAGCACATTTTATATTACACTGAAAGCCACCTTATATGATCAGTTTGCAGTTATAATGCAAATAATATTTTCGGTCTATGCTTGATTTGTTTATTTGGGTGTGTATATTTCATATCACCACATTACACTGTAATATGTTGGGATGGGGATCAGTTTGACTTGTGAATGTGTTTGACACTTTTTTGCTCTTACTGGTCTTCAACAAAACTCAATAGAGAGAAAAAGGTGAACAAAACTGAATAAAAAATTGGGGACCACATTTTATGTATCTGCATGAAATGATCATTGTTAGTGACAAAATAATAAATTGTTGTCTCTGTTTTCTTTGTCCACCTGGCACAGCTTGCATTAAACATTGTCCTTATAATTCACTGGCTACTTCATCTGTTGCAGTATTTTTACAGAAACTAAGCCTTGATCTCTCCTGCATTAGAGCTGTCATAAATATGACCAGCGGCCAGATAATTATATAATCTGTAATTATGTTTCCTCTTTCCACCTGAACAAAGATGTAACATTAACAGCAATGGCATTCGGGCATCTTTAGTTTTGTTTGTTTCTTAACAGAGAAGAAAAGTAAACTTATTCATTTATTTTGGCTATCAGCTAGTAATATATATTGAAATGCATGTAGAAAAAATATTTTAGCATAAATAACTACATTACAACGAGCCAAAAGAATAAAGCTATTAATTTTTATCTTACGTGCTGATCTATTTTGTGTTTCTGCTGTCTTAAAATGTAATGCTCATTCGTTTAGGGGATGGAAGGGTTAACAAAAATGCTTAACAAGGTCCACTTGGTTACTGATCGTGAGCAAGTACGGCCGGTGAGGACAATCTGGGGAAATCCAGAGGCAAATATTCGCCCTCCAGAATGGGTCTCATGCTGTACCCTGCCATGTACCACCCAAATTCAGTAGCAGAAGTATAAGAGCTGCCATTCTGCTGTCTTTGAAATGATTTTTCTTTTGAAACAAGGTCTGGGAGGGCATGCTTTTTTTTTTCTTAAAGGAGACTTACATTCCCAAAGGTTTCCAGAAGTAAAATTTACCTTTAGAAGAAGGCACATGACCTTTGTGCCTTGTTTCCAAGGAAAAATACACTGGGTGGGTGGCAAGAGTGCTGCTCCTTTGATATAACCCAATCTGAAGCTGCATGCAGCCCAAAGGTCACATGTTCACCCTGACCACAAGAGCCAGATAAGTTCAAATGCCATGTTTTTCACCTCATTGATTCAAATACCTCCCTGTGGTTTTGAGGGGTGGCAACTTCTACGGCTCCTTCTGCTTCATCTCCTACCCATCAGTTTCTTCTGTCTTCTTTTGTCCTTTCTCCTCCTCACCCCTGTTCTCTTGCTTCTCCATGACTCCTCCTCTTCCTTTTAGTTTACAACATCCATGTTGACATGTCTTTCCTCAGGATGTCAAAATATCTGCTAGTCTCATTTTCTTTGACTTTGCTTGAATTCTGCTGGCATTCTTATTCTGTCCCTAATTCCCTACCAAGATATGAGATAGAAGTTTCTCCTCAGCCTTTTGGCTAAGATCAGGTGTGATGATATGAGTTGAAAACACATGTATATTTTTGGATACAGTTTTTAACATAATCTTCCAACTCATTGCTGGTTTTGGAAGGTGTGCAATGGATATTTTTGTAGCAAAATGTCAAGGCAGGGGATTACTTTTCCAATCTAGTCTTTTTGAGGTTCTCTTTCAGCACCAAGGACTGGTTGGAAGAAGGCAAGATTCAAAGACACAGCACTAGTCTTGAAAGATTTCTTCTGCCCCACTTATCTGACCACCACCTTTGAGGAATTTCATGAAGGCAACTTTCCATTCCCAAAATCTTGCCTGTCCATTTTTGTCTGCAGGTTGCTTTCAGAATCCATACTGGTTGTTATTCCTCACACGCACACATATTGGACTTTCTTAGACTCTATCAGGAGTCAAGCAGGAACAAATTAAAGCTAATTGTTAAATATATTTCCCTTGTCCATGTAGGTCACTATATGTAGAGACATTTGCATGTAGAGAGATCTTGGCCAACTTCTTTCTTTTAGTTAGGACTTTTATCACATGGGGGAAAATCAGGGGTTTAAAAAGATATTTTCCCAGGACAGCCGTGCAATCATGGCAAAGATTTTCCCACACATCATGCTTGGAAAAGACTTATCCCAGGAAGAAGTGGGAATTCTCCATCAACAAATAATTTACAAGATTGCCCCATGAATGATTTGTTGCTGGAGTATTCCTGGTTCTTCCCAGGATAAGTCCTCTCTAATCACAATGTTGTGGGAAAATCTTTGCCATGATTGCGCAATTGTGGCAGGCAAAATGGCTTTTTAAAACCCTCGATTTCCCCCATGTGATAAAGTCTGTAGTCCCAAAGATGCTACAAGATCTCTATACATACTGATTCTCCAGACTAACACAGCTATATCTTTGAATTCTCCACCATACAAGGTCACTGTTGGAACTTTGCCACCAGGTCCATTAGGAATATCTCAGCCCAACCATTTAATGGTTTATCTTGGGACATTGCTGGCTGATTTCAGCACCAATTGCCATGCTGATATTTGCCTATCTACCCTTAGATCTTCAGATGCAATTTTTATTCAAAAGCAAGGGCAGGGGGTGGGGAGAATGGAAGCATTTAGGTTTTCACTAAAATGCCACCCTTTGGGATTCATTCAAGAATATGGTGGGATAATGTAATCATAGCTTTGTTTGTAATTGGCTAGTGAGAAATGAGAGTTTTTCCATGCATCAATGTAAGAACAGACCACAGTGTGCTAAAATGGCAACTGTTCGGGATATTGTTTGCAAGTTGAGGGAAGCGCCAGATAAAAATAACAGAGACTACCTCTAAAAGCTAACCTCGAAGGGCCCAGGTGTATTGGTTGCTGCATACCTTACAGCTGACTAAATTGCTCTCACTGTAGAGTGCATCCAGAAAGAACTATCTGGCTCTAAAGTACATTAGGAGAAGCCTCACTGTAGCCAAGGCTGCATGCAGTAGCAGAATTAATAATGGCTGGCAAAGCTCTGCATTATTAACAGCACTTTTGAGGGAGGAAGATGGAGGTGTGTTGCTGTTTTCTTTTTCTGATCATACTGCTTTATTTCAATGATGGAGGTGGGTAGTCTGTTAAATTTTACTTTCACACCCCACACTCCCCCACACACCACCCTGTGGTGAAGAAAAGTCTTTGCAGTATTAAACACAGGTCCACCCCAGTGGCAGTCTAAGAAAATAGATCACACTGCAGTGCAACCCGAGTAAAGTAAACTGCAACATGTTATCATCTCCAGGGGGAGAAGGGGGAAATTGCATGCAGGCACACAGGGTCCTTACTGGATGAGGAGCAATGGACAAAAACAGGGAAGGGAGCTTCATCAACAATTTATAAGAACCCCAAAGGCTTCCACGGTTTGCATTCTGGATTGTTTTCTCATGCCAAACATGCCCCAAAATAGATTTGGTTGAATCAAGAAGTTTATCAAAGCGGCACTTTAGCAATGGACATTTTATTTATTTCCATTTTAATCCCCACAAAATAAAAAAACGTATGTGATCAATATTTTCTGCTGGGAAAAGAGATGCAAATTTTATATCTATTCTGAAAGCATAGTGGCTGTGGAGAGTTTAAAGCTGCACTAATGCAGCTTCATGGTCTGAAATCTGTATTGTTGTTTTTTGTATATAAGTGTGCTGCCAAAAAAATGCCATGACTGCCTTTTCCCAACTTAGTTGGTGGATATCTAAGGTATACTGCTGTAGGATTTTATAAATGGGGACGAAAACCCTGATACTCTAAAGGGATTTTTGCATTTATTAACATGGCATGGACCAAATTCCTTTGGTACAACTAAACTACCAGTTGTGCTTTTCATCCAGAGTTATGTAGTGGTGATAAGGGAAGGCAAAAAGATCTACCAGCTCCGAGGAGTCTGTTCCTTCAGTACCTGACTCCCTTTCACTGCCAATGCATGCACAATATTTTTCTTCCTGCTGTTACTGTATATTCTGGCATAGTTAATGCTAGTGTAATGCACCAACAGAATTCTGGTCCATATTTCATATGCATAATGTCCTTGGAGTAACCCCCACTAAACCAAGTAGGATGTACTAAAGGGCCATCACATGGAAGCTGGATTGAGGTTGTTTTCTGCTGCTGCAGAGGACTGGACCTATGCCAATGGCTTCAAATTGCAAGAAAGGAGATCGTTGTTCTTAACTGCCCTCAAGTTAACCCCAACTCATGATGACCCTTGGGGATGAGACACCCCCCAAACCCTCTGTCCTCCTCTGCTCTGCTTTGATCCTGCAGATGCAGGTCTGTGACCTTCCTGACTGAGTCTATCCACCTGGTCTGTGGTCTTCCTCTCTTTCTACTACCTTCTACCTTTCTTAGCATTATTGTCTTTTCCAGTGATTCATGCCTTCTCATGATGTGGCCAAAGTATGACAGTCTCAGTTTGAACATATTGGCTTGCGGTAACCAAATATTAGAAAGAACTTTCTTACAATAAAAGCTGTTTTATCATGGAGCAGAGTCCCTCGGTAAGTTGTGGACTCTTCTTTGTTTGAAGGCTTTCTAAACATGGGCTGGATGTCTACCTCTCAGGTGTTCTTTAGCAGTTCATTCTTCCATGGGCAGGACGGTAGACTATATGAACCTTGGGGTTGCTTCACATTTTATGATTCTTGCTAAATATTTATTTATTATTTATTTAGCCTCACCTATCCCTTAGGTTCAGAGTAGCTCACAATTGAGAGCCCTGGAGGCACAGAGGTTAAATGCTTGTACTGCAGCCACCCACTCACAAACCACAAGGTTGTGAGTTCCATCCCAGCCAAAGGCTCAGAGTCGACTCAGGCTTGCATTGTTCCAAGGTTGCTAAAATGAATACCCAGCTTGTTGGGGACAATTAGCTTACACATTGTAAACTGCTTAGGGACACTGTTAAGTGGTATAGAAATGTACTTGCTATTGCTATACAATTCACTAAGAGGCATAGGACTACACGTGAAAATAAATTTGAGGCTAGTTTGAAAATTCCTGCTTAATAGGGGCCATGCTGTGTTAATCAATACCAGCTGAAGCCCACTGAGGTTGGGCACTGGTGACTAGTGGCACCACAGATGAAGTCACAATGCAGAGCATGGAAGTCATGTGTTACAAGCAATGTCATTGTAACACTTTAATGGGCACGTTTTTGGTTTTTTGTTGTTGTTTTTTAAAGGCAGGCCTTTCATTAAATAGGATAAACACTGTCCCATCAAGTATGTGTATGTGCTTTTTTCTCCTTTATAGAAGCAAAATATTCATTGGGGGTGGTTTTGAGATGATTTTTAAAGAAGGGAATTGTCACTTTCTTTAATGGATTCCCCAAAAGAACAAAAAAATAGTGAAATAGCCATGAGTAATGCTCTAAGTTACATTTTCTTAACAGCAACTAGTTTTGTTACGGTGGTAATGGCGTAAATAATAACTTGTTTTTAAAATCTAACTATGAGAGGTCTATCAAAGGCTCCTTAGAGGTGGGACAGTCTTTTGAATGCACACCACCACACACCACAGAGTGGGAAATGAACATCACAGATGCAAAGATGTGGAGGACAATCCACACTTCAGCATGAAAGCACACCTTTCTACCTCTATTTTCCTGTTCCAGCAGCAACTTCAATTATACAGAGACCAACTTGCACCCCATCCCCATCTGTCTAACCAGGTTCACTAGACACCATCTGTCACTGCTACTTCATCCAGCATTTCTCAACTTTTTTGCCCTGGAGAAAACCTTGAAATAAGTTTCAGATCTCAGGAATTCCTGCATAAAAATTATATTTCTCTCTGTGTATGTGCCTCCAACCTGCCTGTTGACTTATGGTGACCACATGAATTTCAAGGGTTTTCCAAGGAACACTCAGAGATGGTTTTGCATGTTCTTTCTTCTGAAAGGTGCCTATAGCACCTGGCATTCATTGCTGTGTGTGTGTGTGTGTCTTCCATCCAAGCTCTATATGGCTTAGGTCCAGACTATTTAAAAGACTGGATCTCCATACGAACCTGCTAAAACCCTAAGATCTTCAGGGTAAGGCTTTCTCTTGGTCCCACTGTCATCACAGACTTGCTTTATGAAGATGCAAGAGAGACTATGAAGATGCTTTATGAAGATGCAAGATGGGAGACTAGAAAGGCCCCCTCCCTGATCTTCTTTCACCAGCAGGCAAAAACTTTTCTTTTCAAACAAGCTTTTAACAGATAATTGTGCCCAGGGAGTCTTCTTTTGGGTGGTGTTTGTTTGGTATGTTTTAAATGGTTTTATATTTTTAACCTAGTCATGGTTTTAACAGTTTTATGGCTGTAATGATTTTATCTTATTTTTTATTTTTTATTATTAAAATTTTAATAAATATTTTTTAACTTTTTAACCATTTTACACTTTTACTTGTATTAATATGGGGTTGCAAATGTGTTTTAAAATTATACTGTTTTATTGTTGTTTTTAAGCTTTTGAGAACCACCTGGGATTTGAGTTAGGAGGAAGGCAGCATACAAATAAAATAAATAAATAACCAAGCCCCAACCAAGGGTGACTCTGTTTAATTTCTAGGATCACATGAGATCTGGTGCCTTTAGGGTACTTAGGCCAATGTGCAACTCAAAAAGGGGGGTGGGATTCAATCACAATTGTTTGCACAGTACCTAGCAAATTCTTGCAGAACACTAGGGCTCAAGAGAACCCTGGTCAAAATGTCAAGGAATAGCCAGGATTCTATCAGTGACATATTCAAGTGTAGGTTGCACTAAGCATGTGAAATGATATTTTTTGGCATTATACCAGCTGATGGTAGCAAAAATGGAGTTCCACCTGTGGAACTGTTGTGCATTTGATAACACATTAAAGTTCACAGAGCTGCAAGCGAATGCTTATTGCAGTTATACCATAGAATGGCCGCCATGCTCATTGTGCTGTGTTGTTTTTCATTATAAGGGTCTTGCCAAGAAAACTCCATGATAGGCTTGCTTTAGGGTCACCATAAGTCAGAAATGACTTGAAGGCACACAATAAGAACAATGCAAGCATAATGTAATTCTGCTAGTGAATATTAACTCTGTGCTGAACCAAAGTAGTGTCTTTGCCAATGTTTGAAAAAAAAAATCAAAAGAGTTTGATAATAGTAACATTTCTCACAAGAGTTGCATACAGCTCTTACTTCCAATATACATTAATAGGATATAATTAAAAGACGGAAGATAGAATCTTATGCCCACGTTCCTGGGAGTAAGCTTTGAAACTTTGTGTTAAAAATCATCTGCTAAAACACTCTTATCTCCATAGCACAAAGCTGTTTATTGCTAATGTGAATGTTGATTGAATATACAAGGAGTCTGCACTCTCTTCCTGGGGGACCGCCAACGGAAATGTTATTAATGAGAATGCCTTAGTTTAACATTTGCAGAATAGGTTCCTAGGCAAAAAGCCATGGGCATGTATCAGAAGCTTGGCTACATGGCCAGCTTCATCACACAATTGCAGAATTTTCCATAACGGGTTATCTGATGTCCTGAGAAAAGTGAAATGAGGGGATATGAACAGCAATAGCAGGATTCTTTGGAAGAGAAAAACTGACAGAGCTGGCAGAAATAGTTTCTTAGCAGACTTTGATAACCACCCAATTAAATGCATCACATAGATCAGACCAGGGCCAGCCCCACCATAAAATCACAGACTCACAGCATTATAGAGCTGGAAGGGCCCCATGGGCAATTGAGTCCAACCCCCTGCAAGATCCCCAGTGAGTGCCTTTCCTAGCAGGTAGTTGTCCAGCCTCTTATTGAAGATGTCCAGAGAAGAGACCCCACCATCATTCTAGGCAACTGGCCCCATTGCTGAACCTGTATTACTGTCAAGATGTCTACTCTCCTGTAACTGTAAAAAAAATGAGACTTGATTCTATTCTCTGGGTAGCAGAGAACATGCTGGCACCCTCCTCTTTGTAGAATCCCTTGAGCCAGTGCAGCCACATCACCCCTTAGTCTTCTCTTCACCAAGCTGAACATGGCTAACTCCTTCAGCTTCTCTTCATAGGTTTGGTTCTCTATGCCAGTTATCATCCTTGTTCTCTGTATCTTCAAAGAATATGTAGAGAGATCTTGTAGCACCTCTGAGACTAAATGAAAAAAGTTGGCAGCAAGAGCTCACTACATACTGATTCTACAGATTAATACAGCTATATCTTTGAATTCTTCAAAGGATAGGCTGCATGAGTCAAGTTCTTCAGTGGACAGATGCTGGAGGAGACAAAGGTGATGACCGCCCAGCCATTCCTCCTCAGGACCTCAGCTGTCTTGCTCTCTTGGAGGAAATATGTGTTACATTTCTTCTGAACCCCCTAGACTAGACTGCTGCCCTCAGATGCAGTAAAGGACTCTACCCTGTTACCAGTGTGGAAGTAATCAAACTGCAAGCCTAGTTGGATTCTCTATGTGGAATTGCTCTTTGCCTCAAGCAGCACAATGTCCTGAGTCAACCTTGGGTCAGACAGACAATAAATCAGTGAAGCGGGGATAACAGTCCAATGTCTGTGAGGAAAAATGATAAAGCAGTTTTGTTATGCAAATAGACTAATTCTAGGACACATAAGAATATGTTCTTTCCATATTTGGAATTCACGCCATTCAGAAAGCCAACATATCTAGACAGGCCCTCGCATCTCTTATGAAGACAATTAAATGAGTATTGTATCATAGTTTTTTTGTGGAGCTTTTGGGCTATGTGGCCATGTTCTAGAAGAGTTCCTTTCTGACATTTCGCCAGCATCTGTGGCTGGCATCTTCAGAGAATGATAGCCTGGGAAAGGATTGGAGATATATATCCTGTGTCTTCACAGGAAGGAGGAAAGGAAGGAGTAATTTGCAAATGTATTGTTCAGTTGCTAATGGCAGTCCTCAGGGTGGGAGGATATGCAAACAAGGATTAATATCTGCTAACTGGTGCTCATTGTCTGCTGGGAATCCCCTGGCCTTAGGCTGTTGCTCATTTGCATAGGTTGAGTGTTGATCTTGCCAAGTGCCTTCCTTCCTCAGTCATAATTCTCATGAAAATTCCCTTCTCCTTGTGCTGTTATTGCCTCTGAGGGGAAGCTCTCATTAGAGCTGGGTGTTTATATTTATACTTAACAACAACAACAACAACAACAACAACCATTTATTTGAATACTACCTTTTGTCCAACACTGGGTCTCAAGATGGGCTTACAAAATTTAAAACATATGGATTTTAAAAACCAGTGGCAGGCAGATTCACTTCATGATACCTAGATTACTCAAAAGATGAAAGGCAAAAAAAAAATCTGTAACAATGAATAACTGATCAGGTGATGGAAAAGCAAAAAACAATGTGCCCTTCACCCACACCATAGGTAAAGTAAAGGGCAGCAGAGCTGACAAGGCCAAACAGTGCAGACAACAGGAATGCAGTTGACTGTGAACCGCTTAGGTGTCCTTCACACCATCCATCCATCCATCCATCCATTTTCCCTACACGTGGTACGGTCTCTCCGGCCCTGTATAATATCCTGTGACTTCCCAGACTTCAGAATGAAAACTGTTTTGCCTTCTTTCCTTTCCTCTCAGAGCCAAACTCTCAAAAGGTTAAAGGTTGCCTTCATGCCCAACTAGTCATGCGGCAACTATGTCTCTCTGTGTGTTTTACCAAAGCTAACAGCAAGGCAAGTGGGGTGATTTTTTTAAAATAGCAGCTAGGGAGAGAAAGGGTAACCCTCTTGTCCCCATGAACTGTGGTGCAAGGGAAAATCTGCCGCCTTCTCCTCTATAAATTAAATTAAATACCAAATTTTCTTTATTTACCTGATTGAATGAATGATTACATAAACCAAATGCGTGACATGCATTTCACTGAGGCACTTATCAGCACTGTAGTTTGGCCCCCAAAGACCCCACCTAAATTCAGACGACTTCAGACATCCAGTGAAATAAATGAGCTTTATAGCTGAGATGTTACCTGATTAAGCCACAGAGTGCTTTCGGCCAGGTTGGAAGATTAAGGCAAGCACTCCTTCCTTGCCAAAGGCATCAGAGAGGTTCTCTATTACCATTTGGATCCTTGCCCTGTTTCCCAGAAATGCCAAGGAAATCTGATTTCTGATTATAAAATACAGTGTCATCTGCCTTTCCAGAAATGCTAGCACACTTAAAACAAGCAATTTGGGAGACACAGACAAAGGGAGTTAAGATGATACCATCTGCAGAACTCTGTTGGCCCACTTATTTTTGCATGTATCATTTAAAAAAAGAGAGAGCATGGGATTGGATCCTATCATACTAAAAGGAGGGAATCATGATCAAGCTAGTGGCAACAGAACCTGTTGCACCCAGAAGCAGTTGTGTTGCACACAAAAACAATTGTTTTAACTGTTGTAAAGCAGTCCAAAATGTCATCTATATAATGATTTCTGATGGTGGAATAAACACTGGGCTGTTCCAGATTGGTCTAGATGATGATGATTGTGATCGTGATCATGATGGCAGAATCCTTTTTTGGGTGGCAGCTCCTAGGGAGATTTTGTGAGTTGTTTTCTAAACTCTGCCTCAGGACTATAGCTACAAGGTGGCCAAAAAGAAGACACTGCCTCACAAATGATACCTCCCTCACTGTAATTTTCCTTCAGTTTCCAAATATTGCAGAGACTGGAAATCATTCACATTTGGAAATCCTATCTTTGCTTTGTTGGCATTCCCTTGGTCACTTTGCCCCCCCCCCCACTTTTTTTTTGTGGATGTCTCAAGTGAATTTCTAAAAGCTCAGCTTTTAACACAGCAATGCTAGAAATTTGGGGACAGAAGGGAAATTTCATTTGGGGCTAGACATCTTACGTGGAGGCTGTTCCCCTTGCCATTGCTGCTCTGCACCTACCTGACTTGATAATCTTTGTCCCTACAGATGTTTTGATTTTAACATGTGAACCCCTCAGCCTGCCTAGTCAACAGCAAGGGAGTATGGGACTTGTAAACCAAAATATCTGTCATGACTAATTGTTCCCCACCCCTTGATATGAATTTCTCTAATATACAGATTATGAGCTTGTCTGTACATGCTTGCATGTGTGTGTCAAAGGTTCTCAACTAAAGAGACAACAGATTTTACTGACATCAGATGGACTTCAGCTCCATCAGATAGACTTCAGCTGACATCAGATGGGCTTCAGCTCCCAGAATCCCCAGCCATCAAACCCAATGGTAAGTCAATGTGAGCTGTGGTTTAACTATAGTTTTTTGTGGAGCTTCCGGGCTATGTGGCCATGTTCTAGAAGAGTTCCTTTCTGATGTTTCAGCAGCATTTGTGGTTTAACTGTATCTGGGGTCCTACAGATTGGGAACCATTGACCCAGAGAGAAAGAAAGAGAAGGGGAGAAAGCTTGAAATCCTCATAGTTTGCCCCCTATGAATAAAATACAGATGCCACACAATGAATTCACTTTGCAAACAGTACTTCTGCAAATGCACGTGTGAGTGCATGATGACCAGGTGTCCTCCTTTTCCAGGACATGTCCTACATTTTGACTTTCTGTCCAAGAGGAATTCCAAAATATCTTCCATTTGAAGCATGATTAAGAAGCAGAAATTTATTTTTATATTAATGCTTTTAGCTTTTAGTTTTTTTAATGGCCTACATAAAGGACATTCAGGAAAGCAGGAGCAACTGAGAGTTTGTGAGAAAGTAGATGCTAAGATTCTGGACACAGTTTAGAATTTGGATTCCTGATTATGCTGGTGGTTTTCTTGGCAGCAGAAAAAAAGTTCTGCAGAGCTGTTGTAAACCAGAAGACCACTGATTTCTGATTTATATTTATCAGAGCCAAGAGGTACTGGAAAAAAATTAGAAAGCTACGATGTGGTTTTCTCAGGGAAATGAAGCACTCCTAATCAGCAAGAAAAGCACAATTGTCAAGAATGTTTTAGGCCTTTCCATCCATGTTATTGCAAGCGAGATACAAAAGAAATGACTGATTTTGCAAATTTGGACATGGGAGGGGTGGATAAAAACATTTGCAATTCATGATTATTATCTATCCCCAGGCAGAAGAAAAAAAATTATTCCAAATTCCATCAGTGCTAAAACTAAGGTCCAAAACATACTGCAGAAAGAATCAAGTCTGAGACCACTTTAACTGCCTTGGACCAGTGATAGAAATTGTAGTTTACTGTGGCACCTAAGCTCTCTGACAGAGAAGGCTAAATATCTCACAAAACTACAGTTCCTAGAATTCCCGTGCATTGAGCCAAAGCAGTGAAAGTGGTCTCAAACTGGATTATTTCCTTGTTTTGAACCAAAGAAAGACTATGAAGGTTGGATTTTGGGTTCAGAATGTTATTATACTCATCTGGGCATATATAAACTAATAGATATAGGAGGATATTCATGTCTATTCAGGAAATGATGGTCACTGAAGGGAGGGAAGTCACACTGTATATCTCCCAGTTCCTATGTGGATATGAATACTGGACATTTGGAAGACTAAATTTCACTGTTACAAAACATGGCCAAAACGTGGACATTTGGAAAACAAGTGTTAGTAGTATCTTCTCTCACCTGAATTTTCCACAGATTTATTTGTCAGACAGAAGCCCAACAATAAGACCTTTGGGATAGTGTGGAAGTGCTTTATATCCATTGTTACATGGTAATTTTATAACACCTCTGGAAGGTAAATCAATATTATTATAGCCCTTCATAGACCTCATCTGCACTGCAATATTAATGCAGTTTGACACTACTATGACTGCAATGGTTCACTGCTATGGAACTCTGGGATTTGTAGTTTTGTGAGATATGGAGCCTTAGCTGTCAGAGACCTCTGGTGCCACAATGAACTACAATACCCAGGATTCCATAGGATGGAGCCATGGAAATTAAAGTGGTTGAGAAGCTGGAGCATGTCCAGAGGAAGGTGACCAAAATGGTGAAAGGTCTGGAAAGCATGCTCTACAAGGAGAGACTTAGGGAGCTGGGTATGTTTAGCCTGGAGAAGAGAAAGTTAAAAGGTGATATGATAGCCTTGTTAAAATATTTGAAGGAATGTCATATTGAGGAGGGAGCAAGCTTGTTTTCTGCTTCTCCAGAGAGCAGGACCCTGAACAATCGGTGCAAACTACAGGAAAAGAGATTCCAGCTCAACATTAGGAGGAACTTCCTGACAGTGAGAGTTGTTTGACAGTGGAACACACTCCCTTGGAGAGTGGTGGAGTCTCCTTTCTTGGAGGTCTTTAAGCAGAGGCTGAATGGCCATCTGTCTGTTATGCTTTGATTGAGAGTTCCTGCATGGCAGGGGTTTGGACTGGATGGCCTTTGCTGTCCCTTCCAACTCTATGATTCTATCAATTTAGATCTGTAGTGTAGTCTGGAACTCATAGTATCTTGGAACAGAACAGTGGAAAAGAATTATCCAACAAAGAATTCAAATTATTCTACCAATCTATATATTTTAGAATTCCACAGGATCCAGTCATGGCAGTTGAAGTGGGATCAAACAGGTCTAATTGGTGGAATGCAGATGAGTCATTTTCATCCAAATGCTGAAGGACACCTCCCCGCTCCAAATATGCTCAATTCCTTGGGGCAAATGTACTTAACTGGGCTTTGAAAGCTATTTTCAATTGCTTCCTGTGGTGACTGCTGCCACATTAAGCTATTCACACATAACATATACTGTAGTCACATGGCTATGGGTGTTTTGAGCAGTGATTATTCCTTTTTGATTTGCTGCTAAAATTCAAATTTAGAGAGCATACCTGCAGTCTACAAAGCTGCAGTGTTGTCAGTCCATGACACTTTAAAATCATTCAGCATTGCCATTAAATATACATCAACCTAAGTGCTAGGAAGAGGCAAATTCCAGCACTACATAGCTGCTGCAGAAGCATTTCCAGTTACACCTTAAATCAAAACACAAAGCCCAAATGGATTGGTCTCATCAGAAATCCTATAGTTTGAGTTTTCAATATGCTGACTGTTTTTCATTTCAGGCTTTTCCACACTTAGGCTACTCTTCTTATCGTAGGCTCATGTACTACCCTTATGAAAGATGGGTATTGAATGAAGTCTCTATGTCCCTATAGTCTCTCTCTCTCCCTGTATCTGTGTAAATCTTGTGGCCCTTCACACAATTGTAGGACTGCAGCTCCCATCAGCCTGAAGAGATGGGATCATTCAGCATATAGAGGAATTAATTATCTAGATATTTGTGTACCTTGGGAAAGTGGTCAATGGTCATGTTGACTAGGTGATTCTAGAGTTTATCACACAAGAGGAATTTCTCTCAGTTTCAAAAGAAATGAAAGGGGGAGGCAGGTCAGAAATGAGTGAATTCGCTAGTTCAGCAAATTTACGTGATTGCATATGGATGTTGCATTGGGCTTGGAACTACTTCCCATTGCCCAAAATTGTGTGTGATAGTTTCTCGCGCAATAATGTGAAACCCCATGATTGCATTTGGAAGGATTTCCCATTGCCTGAAAATGCATGTGGTAGTCTCTCACGTGATAATGTGAGACCCCATGATTGCATTCAGACTGCCATTGGATTATGCTTCCAATTTCTGTCATCTGATAAACTCCTCTGAGAGCTGTGACCCCCACCCCCACCCCCCACCCCAATTAGCTTTTCTATGTCCAGTAGGTGATCTGACTGAAGCAAGAGCTGAATTGCTACCACATCACCTTGACCAACAATGCCTCCTCAATAAAGCCTCTGATGGTTACTGTTTTCAACCTCCCCTTGGTGGTTTATTATACTTGGCTCTGAAATTTAGAAGCATTTTTGCAGGGGGAAAAGAAAGCATAACCAACTGGCAGCTTTAACAAAGAGGAAGATGCCAAACTGAATCTTGTTTGCTACACCATACGCCTTTTAAAGATGGTGTGAAATGAAGTTCAGTGGGATCAATAAATCTAAGAGCAACCATTTCTAACTGGCATATTAGCCAGCCAGCAAAAATCAGAGGAGGTGGGGTGTTGTTTTAGTACTTTGACTCATGGGCAAGCTGTCCGTGATTCCCAGAGACATCATATTTTAATGACAAGTGTGATGATATGAAAGAAGGAGTGTTAAAAGAAAGATGAACATTATGGCTTGCATTATGGCTGCAATTAGAGATCCACTTATTGAATAGAGTTTTTGTTGGAAACCCAGCAACAACAAAAGCTGTTCTTGAGGATTGGCAGGTGCTCCAGCATATTATGAGGCTGCAGCAAAAAAGGAGAGAATTGGTATGAATCTCAAAGCCTTCCCCTTAAATGAATGAAATTGTGTTTCATTCACAGCATTGGACCAATGGTGCTCTGTGGTTCTCATCTAACAGTGTGCTAATGGAGAGGAAGGAAGAAGAGGGCAGAAAATAGATTTGGGCATCATAGTCCCAGCTCCGTGGCAAAGTATATGCATTGGATATTGGTTGCAGGTTCCATTCCAGATGTCTCAAATTAAAAGGAGCTGGAAAGACCTTTGTTTAAAGGCCAAACTACAGGAAATGCTGTCTTCAGTGGCAATGGCATATTTTCATTCTGGATGCATCTGCACTGCAGAAATAATGCAGTTTGATGTTGCTTTAACATGGCTTAGTGCTAGGGAATCCTGGGAACTGCAGTTTGTGGCGCCACAGCTCCCTGCCTGAGCAATTAAACCGGAAAATGAATCCCATAGTTACCTCCTAGTGGCCATATCCTAAAAGTCCAAAATGTGGGTGTCAACCAGATGTTTCAAAGAAAATCACTTAGGCTTACTTTGACCCTATAGTCCATGAGGCTTGCTGCCAGTGAGGATACATTACGGGCAGATCTCCCCCCCCCCCTTTTCTGGGCAACATCATACCTGGCCTGTACTTCCTAGGCTGTCTGCAGGCTAGTACATTTTGTGTTCTGGATCTGCTGGTTGATGGATAGCTGCAGACATGTGTTCCAAAAACATGCACAATGAAATTAAAAGCAGTAAAAAAATGGACCATCCATTATTACCATAAAAGGGGGACAGGTTCTGTCACTAGTTGGAGTAAAGTGGAAAGCCCTGAACAACAGAAGGGACTGCAGGCCTAGCAAGCAAAGAAAGAGAAGGCCTTAGGAAGTAGGAACATGAAGAAAGACAGACAATGAAGCAGGCAATCAAATAAGATCTGGAGATGTAGACAATAATAATAATAATAATAATAATAATGTTTATTTATAGCCCGCTCCTCTAATAAAATACTCGGAGCGGGGTACAGGAAAATAAAAAGATACAGAGTAAAAACAACAATCACATCCCACCCCAACCACCCCCCTTAAAACTGAATTAAATCTAGACAGTTTAAAATTAACACAGTTAAAATTGGTCGGCAGTTATTAAAACAAAGTGCATTTTCATGAACAGTCCGTGTGCAAGGCCGCATTAAATCGATTCAAGTAAGTATTAAGTAAAGGGAATCACTAATAATTTCCAGTACTGTTTATATTTTTAGAGCAGGGAGCAAGGGTTTCATTTATTCTCTCCTTCAGGGAAAGGCCTGCCGGAAAAGATGCGTCTTTAAAGCCTTTTTGAAACTAGCCAGTGATGTAATAAGACGCATCTCGTCTGGCAGGCCGTTCCAGAGCTTAGGGGCAGTAGCTGAAAAGGCCCTCTGAGAGGTCTGGGACAGCCTGGTTTTCATCGGCTGCAGTAGGTTCCTCTCAGAGGACCGATGTGTGAGGGGCGGTTCATACGGGAAGAGGCGGTCCTTAAGGTAGGATGGGCCTTGTGTCCTTCTTAAGGAGACTGTGGTGCTTGTGTGTTACCAGGAATGGGACAAATCCTTATCTGTGCACCATTTGCCTGACTGTAATTTCTGCCCCATAGCTGCCCAAAAATGATATTGTTATGATCCTTCCAAAGGACTCCTCTAGTGGGAAGGATGTGTACATTTCTACAGTGTAAATGCACCCCTACTCTCAGGTATCCTGTGTCTGTGTCTCCACTCAGGGTACATGAGACTAGGGATACGTAGTAGAAATAATGCAGTTTGGCACAACTTCAAACTACAGCTCCATTGTATGAATCCTAGGATTTGCAGTTTCATAAGATCTTAGTAATCTCTGCCAAAAGGTGCTGGTGCATCATCAAACTACAAATGCCAGCATTCTGTAGGGTGGAGCCATGGCAGTTAAAATGGGGTCAAACTGCATTATTTCTACCATGTAGATGCATATCCCACAGATGTAGTTCTTGTCCAGAGTTAAGAGAGAAGGCTGAATCCCAAAGTTTCAGTATGCACAGGAAGATAGTTGAGGAAGTTACTGCACCCACTAACAATGCAATTCTCTGTGCATCCTAAAACTTTGTTGTGACTGACCTTGGATTGTGATGGACTTTATCCTGAGGTCTTTGTTGCTGGCAACTTCTGTTTAACTTGTACTCTGAACATTATTTTTACTATAACTGATTATTTGTTTTATTCTGTACTTTGTGTTTATGTGTGCAGCTCTTTCTTTTTCTTTTTGCATTGTAGTTTACTATTGTGTTTTACTATTGTGTTTTTAGTAATGTATTTTAGTTTTGTATTCTAGTATTGTAATTTAATAGTTTATATTACTGAAGTAATACTAAATGTTTTATTCTCTTGTAAAGTGCCATGTACACGGATGACACTATATAAATGATTGATGATGATGATGATGATGATGATGATAACAATAATATCATCCCTAAAGCAGGAATTAACTTAGAGGAAGAAGGTGTGAAAAGGAGGGGAAAGAACATCAACTATATAAGATATGCAGATGATACCATACTACTAACAGAAAACAGCAAAGACTTGAAAAGATTACTGAAGAAAGCCAAGGGAGACAATGCAAAGACATGTTTATAGATGCATTAAGAAAACCAAAATCATGACCATGAGTGATTTACATAACTTTAAAGTAGACAACTAAGATGTTGAAATAATTCAAGATTTTCCATTCCTTGGCTCAGTCATTAATCATGAGAAGGCCCAGGATAGGGTGGGATTTTTTTTCTCCAAAATAAGAAGAGAGTGGAAGTCACTTCCAGGTTTTTTAAAGGCATTTCATGGACCTAAATAGCCCAGTCCTCCGTCCAATGTGGCAAAGTGCCCCCACACATTTTGCAGTAATTCTTTGGCCCCTGGGGACCACAATTTTGACCCTTGGGGGCTGCATGTGACCTGCAGGCCACAGTTTACCCACCCCTTGCTGTACATCTATTAGTTATGAGGAAAAGGTGGGGCCTATCAAGTTATCCCTGCTCAAATTCTTTCTTCTGTACAGCTATTAAAGGCAGGAGTCCTCGTCTCTTTTCTGTGTGGAAAAAGAAAAGAAAAAAAAAGTAAAGAAGGAACCACTCCATGGATGGGAAAAAATGAGACATAAGGAGACTGGGGCTGAAAGATGGGGCTGAATGTCAGGTACTGAACTGGAATAAAACAATCAGTTCATTTGCTAATTTGCTGGTCTTGGTTGAACAGGAAAACACTAGTTTTATTTTGTGGTTTATTCACTGTTTATGGGGTTTTGCAATTGTTGATTTTAACCGTTTTTGAAATTTCTTTGTAAGTTTTATTAAAAATATATTTATTAATCACATCCATGGCTACGGTTTAGATTTATTATTTACCTTCTCTAAACTTTGACAAGGAAATGATATTTTATCTGAATAAGCTACACTGTGCTTACATGTAGATATTTAAGAACCTTTTTTAGGATGAAGTATACCATCCCAAGGCAAATATTGCTAATCTGAAGCTTGTGTCATAAATAATAATGCATATAGATTTTCCATTTCATAGCAAATATAATGCACAAATTTATGTTTATACTGAAAGAATGGCAAAATCCATACTGTCACTGGAAAGGCTACATAACATTTGTAATGAAAGAACAATATTAAAGACTTTAATATAAGTAGTATTGCAATGAATAATGATAATATTAGTGTTTAACACAGTGTGTTCTTAGAGAGTATAAGAAGACCTGTGAATTTGTCTCTGCAGTACATCTTACTTTCAAGCTTTTGCAATTCAATACCTGCCATAAATCTGTAGGGCAAACAATGTACACCCTGGGCTGTACATAAGCATTTTTGAAAATAAATGACTTTTGTGTTGAGCCTACATTGATTATTTTGAACCATAAATCTGTATAACCTGATTTCAAGAGAACCAATTCTCTTATGACGTTGTGCATTAACATCAGTCCAATTTTACATTTAGAGTTCATGGCAGTGTCCTTACTACAAAGGATGTATTAACAACTTTTAGAAAGGATGTAGAAATTATAATGGTTGTTCTGCCCCATCAGATCTTTCTACAAGAAGCCAAATCATCACAGCTTCATCAGCCAGGAAAAAAATGCAGTATATTAGCTCACCATTTATATAACAGGAATAGAAAATCTAAGGCCACAAAGGCCCTCATGAAGATGTGCTCCAATAGTTAATTCCCCTGTTCAGTCAGGACCTCTCTGTGAAACTGATACATCTACAACCATCTCTACACAACAAGGAAAAGAAAATTTTGAAGGAAGATCTTCCATCCCTCACGTTTCTGAGCAGCACCAGCTCCAACATTAAACTGTCATTTTAGGCAACAAATACTAGGGACTGGAAAGTTACAGTGAATGTCAGAGTTATATATGTGTCACACAGTCTGCCCTCTGTCTTTTAAGCTACTCAGCTGCCCTGAAATGCAATAGAGAAAGCCATTACCTTCGAGTCTGGTTGACTTCTGTGCATGTACTCAGGTGCACAGGAGTGGCACTTTGTCCTTTGCCTCAGGCAAGAAAATATCTTGGACCATTCTTGTTTCTGAGGACTCCACTGAGATCCTCCAAGACATCCTCCTCTCTTTTGTCCCTTGCAATCAGGAAGTCTAATACAGTTTCAATGGGCTTGATAGATCAAGCTTTCTGGATACTTTCCTACAAGATTTCTTGGAAGAGCTATGGCTGAGTTTGCATGCTGTACGTAAGTGGAATCCATTCTCCGCCAGAAGACTAAAAGAGGAAGATGCCAACACCTATGATGGCTGAGTTTTAAATTTCTTTCTTTCAGGTATCATTACTCTGTTGATGTCACTAAGTAGCCATGTTAAGGTGATATGCAGAACCGTGGGACCGTTGTACAAAGTGCATAACTCCACATATTTATTCAGGAAGCTCCCCTCTTTCTAGGAGCATTATCTAGTCCATAAAGAGATCATTGCTTTGCCAAGTGGAGGCAGAAAAGACAACAGACTTTAAGTCTTGTGTATCCTGGTTCCATCACTGCTTGGTTTTCTGGCTCTGATCAGAACTGTTGCTTGGTAAGGAAATGAGAAAGACCAAGGAGAAGGGACAGAACTGCTGCCAAAATAATCCTGGCTTCTATAGGGATACCATATGGGTTCTATAGATGATTGCTGTACTAGAGTCAAATGTTATTCTATTTTGAGAATCTTTTGCAAACCATGCTGAGAACTTCTTAGGACTATAAAGTGGCATATAAGCATTCTGTGTAAATAACATTCATACATTCTGGAATAGTTTCTTCCAGGTTACTTTTCAGACCAAAGCCAGTTTAAATATAATGACTTCTGACTTGAAGACCACCATATATACAAGCCATGAACCAGATGCAAGTAAAAATGTGTTTGGGATTGCTGTGTTGGCCATACAGGGGGAGGGGGGGAGGGGATCCAAAATCCCCAGAAGAACTATACATGCATTGGCCAACCAAAATGCACAAAACACATCATGCAAATCACTTTGCCTGGAAGGATGTCTGTGCTCCCTTCTTGGTCACTGAGATCCCACTAAACTCACAGAGCATCTTTGTTGCAAAATTCTAGGGGATATGTGGGGCATTTACACCATTTTTCATGGAGGGGCTGAATCTATTTAGCCTCAGAAAAGGCCTCTTCAAAAGGAAGTGAATGGGACATGACTTCCAATCACTTCCGATTGATAAAAAGGTCTTCAAAACATAGTGACAGTGTCCTCAGACTTTACAAGGCATTGGGGGGGGGGGGTATTTAGGGAAAAACAAATTATTTGTGGGAGTGTTACCCAAAAAGGTGTGGGGGGGACAAGGGTTCCACACCCATTGTGACAGTGACTCCTTGTATGTTGGGGAATTGCTTAGTTCAAAGGAAGTCTGCAAGAGGTGCGTAACTGGGGGTGGGGGATAGACTCTGTATACCAGTACTAACTGCTAAGGACTCCAAATTTGGTGAATAAAGAAGGTTTTATTTAGAAATATGCAAAAGAGCAACCAAACATACAGTACCAATTCAATCTGAAACACCATGCAAGCTTCATTTATATACCTCTTCATACCATCTAACTGCAGTGTCTAAGTGGTGTACCGCAATGTGGTTCATACCGCAATGCCTAAGTGGTTTACTACTGTAAGCTACTTGCCCTCAACAATCTGGGTACTCATTTTATTTAGAAGGATGCAAGCCTGTGTCAAGCTTGAGCCCTTTTGCTGGTATTGAACTCACAACCTTATAGTTTTGAGTAAGTGGCTGCAGTACAGGCATTAACCACTGTGCCACCAGGGCTCCTAGGTAGGTAGGAGCATACAAGGCTAACTTAACTAGAGGTTTGGAAAATGAGACAGTGGAGTTTTAGAGTTTAGAGGAATCCATGGAAAAGTGGAGTGTGGCTCAGATGGCATCTGAGAGTTACACATGAGAAGGATTCTCTGGACAGTTGGACATGGTTCCTGTATTTCCAAACTGGACATGTGTGGGATCTTGCATATTCTCATGGGATATTTAATGTGATCACATGAAGTATAAAGAGTTTGATTGCTTTCCCATGAGATTGACAAAAAGTGCAATTCCAGCTGCTGGTGAAGTCTGGATTTACAAAACATTGATTGGATCTGGGACAACTTCAAGACAGATGGACAAGAAGGTGGCTGGGAACATGGTAGGGGGTAGGTAGGAGATAAGGTCTTACTCGGCTTAATGCAATGGGACCACCTTTGTGTCCAGTGCAAGAAGATATGCAGAAATCATGAGGGGAAGACACAGTGATCAGCAATCCATTCTGCATTTATTACAGTATTACTTAGATCTCCCACATATCTTTGGGTCAATGTGCCTTTCCCATGGGAAACTTCCTAATGTTCCATAGGTCACTGTGATGTCTTAAAACATGCCTAGCTCTAGATATCAAAATATGAAACCCCATATACAGTGTGGGGAATGTCAGGTATGTGAACCATATCTTTCCTAGCAGCCTTTGATGAAGTTACTGTGAGTGGAAAGGAAGTTGGATTGGGCGAAGAAGCAAGCTTTCAAGCCAGCAAAGCACAGTTATATTCCTAAGAGTTACTAGTCTAAAAGGCATGGGGGGGGGGGGCAGACATGGAGATAGAAAGTTCTGTTGTTATCTACTGCAATGTGTGAGCAATGTTTGTTTTCTTGCCAGAAAACCTCTTTGACTACACTTGCAGGAAGAGTGAACAGAGAAGATCAGCACACTTCAGCAATATATTGACACTGTTTAGTACATCAGAGAACATGAGGATTTCCTGGATAGAACAAAGGGAGAACTGACTTTAGTGAACCAACAGGAGGAAACTGCCATGGAAAATAAAGAGGAAGCACTTTGGAGGACATTTGCTATCAAGGGCAGACCATATACAAGGAATTCTAAACAAGTCCAAATAATCAATCACTTCCTACATTTTCCTGAGGATCACAATGGTGAAGATGCTCGAACAGGAGACCAGCAAGCAAGAGACACTGCAAGCCAAAGAAGGGGTCAACTAACTGCATCAAAAATAAAAGTGCTGGTGGTAGGGGACCCACTTCACAGGGGAATAGAGGGATCTGTTTGCCAGGCTGACAAGATGAATCAGAAAGTTTCCCTGGTGCACACATTCATGATGTCACTGACAACTTGCTGAACCTCATCAATAACACAGATAGATGTCCCTATCTCCTCATTCGTGTGGGCACCAATGGCACTGTGAAGAACACATTTGACCTGACTATAGAGCCTTGGAAAGGAAGGTGAAGGATTTAATTTAGGGGTGCAGGTGGTATTCTTGCCAGTTCTACCAATCAAAGATAAGGACCACATGGGAACAAGAATATTCTGCAGGTGAATGAAGGGGTATGCAGATGATGCCAATGGAGAGGTTTGCCTTGTCGTAATGATATTCACTTTTTAAATGAAGAACTGCTGGCTACAGGTGGTCTGTACCTCACAAAGATCAAGAAAATGTATTTGGAAAATGTATGGTAAATCTGATCAACAGGACTTTAAACTAAATCTTGGGGGACTGGGTGGTTGTGGGCTGGAGATACTGGCTTAAACACCTGTCCAGAAGGATGTGAATTCTAGAGGAGAAGCTGTGGAAAGGATGTGAGCTAGAGTAAAACACATAGCAGTATAAAAGATGTGAACAAACAAGGCTTCAACCAAACCAATCTTTGGGCCACGCAGTATACAGAAAACCTACACACATGGACAGATACCTACACAAGAACTCCATCACCCAGGACAAAAAAGGAACACAATAAAAACACTGGTAGACCAGGCAGAAAGGATCTGCGAACCCCACTTCCTGGAAGATGAATTGAATCCCCTAGACTAGGCTCTTCCAGCTCAGACATCAGAAGGGCTGCCAGACCCAGAAAAACCCAGAGGAGTGAAGACAAGCAACCATCCAAAGGTAAGGTATTTTTACCACACATCAAAAGAGTCACAGACAGAATAAGGAAACTGGTGAGGTAACACAACCTCCAAATGGCCTACAAACCAACCAAGAAAATCCAGCAAATGCTTTGCTCAGCCAAGGACAAGAGAGACCCTCTCACAGCTACAGGAGTTTACCTCATACCATGCAGCTGCAGAGGAGTCTACATACACTGCACCAAATGCAGTGTCCAAACACAAATCAAGGAATGTGAGAGATGCTGCAGATTGGGACAGCCAGAAAAATTAGCAGTAGTAGAACACATTACAAACTATCTGGGGCATACAATGCTATTTGAAAACACTGAAATTCTGGACCATATCAACAATTATTGGGCCAGGATGCACAGAGATGCCATTGAAATCAACATATACCTGGACAACTTCAACAGTAAAGAAGAAACCCATACAATAAACAAGGTTTAGCTACCAGTTCTCAAAAACACTAAAATCAAAACTCAAAACATGCAAATGAACACTACCCAGGATCAGGAGATTTCCAAGCAGACAACGGATTACTTAATAAAAAGACACCCTGAGTCCTTGACATTCAAACAGACAGATTAACATGTATATCACTTCCTTCCAACCAAAGGTCACACCATGTATATATACCCCTCTCACTTCCATGCCAGCATTCTCTGAAGATGCCAGCCACAGATTATGGCAAAAAGTCAGGAATAAACTCTTCTAGAAGATGGCCACGTAGCCCAAAAAACCCGCAAAAAACTAATGCTTCAGATATCTATACACCAACACACTGAGTTTGGGAGTCAAACAAAAAGAACTTGAAGCTCTAGTGCAGGAAGGTAAATATTACTTTACAATAATAGCAAAGACATGGAGGGAGGACTCCAATAACTGGAATATAACAACCAAAGTATATGTTCAAAAAGAATAGAGGAGGATGAGATGGAGATGGGGATGTCAAACATAAATTCAGCTGTACAGAAATCCATGTGAGTGATCAGAGTGGACCAGCTGAGAGCATTTGGGTAAAGATAAAGGGGGAAAGAAATAAAAACAACATTGTAAAAAGAATTTTCTACAGGTCACTAAACCAAGATAGGTAGTTGGTAATGCTTTTTAGAAACATATCTCATTAATCTCCAAGATGCAGGAACTAGTCGTTATGGTGGAGGGACTTCAATTATCCTGATATCAGGTGGGAGACTAACTCTTCTAAGCATAAGCCTTCCAACAAATGTTTGATATGCCTTGCAGATAATTTCCTGTTTCAAAAGGTAGAGGAAAGAACAGTGGGCTCAGACATGGGAGGAAAGCATCTTTCTGTACATAAATCATGCAATCGAGGGGGGGAGATTATCACACTCCCATGCACCTACTCTGTTCTTCTACTGTCTGTAAACAGTAATGGACCCATCATTGGGTATTAATGGGAACTCCCGTTAATACCCAATGACGGGTCTATTACTGTTTACTGACAGGAGAAGAACAGGATAAGCATGTAGAGGTTTGATAATCTTCCCTCCGATCATGCGAATGAGATGGTTTAATGATGGGAGAAGGACACTTGTGAGCTCTGTGTGATAATCTCCCTAGACATGATCCTAACTGACAGAGAGGTGTAAGTCACTTGAATAAAATAGGATGGTATTTAGGGGGAAGTGACCATTTAATTCTGGTGTTTGTGATTTTGGGACAGGGCAAAAAAGAGTATAGTCATGAAGAAGTAGTTGCTAAAACCACAATCACAACCATATCATCAAGGAAGAATAAAGATGTGAAGCCCAAGCTTACGGAAACTGTGTAACAAAGGGCTAAAGATCTACATGAACTGAGACTGGAAGCAGGAAGCAACAAGAAAAGTTTCAAAAGAAGAGAATGACCAAAAAAAATGGTAGGATTACTGCTCAAGAATGATGATAAAATGCTAACATATCACAACGAAAAGACAGAACTGTTCAATACCTATTTTGCTTCAATTATTTCCTCAAAAGATGACTATGTGCTTCGATGCATCAGCAGAGACCTTGGCAAGAAATCTGGTTTGCAAAGGAGTTAGTCAGGAAGCACTTTGTTAATCTGAATGAGTTCAAATCTTCAGAACCAGATGAATTGCATCCTGGAATATTGAAGGAACTTGCTGACATACTTGCAGAACCACTTGCCATCATTTTTGAGGAATCTTGGAGAATGGCCGAGGTGCCAGAGGACTGGAGAAGGGCAAGCATTATCCCTCTCTTTAAAAAGGTCAGAGAAGATCCAGGAAAGTACAAACCAGTCAGCCAAATGTCAGTACCAGGAAAACTGTTAAATGAGTTATGCAAGAGACTGCTGCAAGTATCTTGATGACAATGCAGTGATCAGTAGGAGCTGGCATAGGTTTGTCAAAAAAAAATCCTGCCCAACTAATCTTATATATTTTTCAAAAAGTCAGATCAGCTAGTTAAGGTCATGTGGATAATGGTGTGGATGTCATTCATCTGGATTTCACTAAATCATTTGATAGGCTCCCCCATCATATTTTAATTAGAAAACTGATTAAATATGGAATAGGTGGAAACCCTGGAGATTTTCACATGTCAAATCCGCACTGGGTTACACACTGGTTGTAACTGTCACCAATGGATCTTATTGCACTGCCCTGTGCCTGGATAGTAGGCAGCCCATATCCAACCCGGGCTTCTCCCACAGCTTTTCAAGAATGAGATTTTCTTGTTCTTGAAAAGCTGCCAGAGAAGCCTGAGTTGGATATAGTCTGCCTACTACCCAGGCACAGGGCAGTGCAGTAAGATCCGTCGGTGACAGTAACAACCCATGTGTAACCCACTGTGGATTTGACACACAATAATCTCCCTAGATAAATAGATCCATAATTGATTGGAAAATAATGCTCCAAGAGTCATAACCAGTGACTGTGCTTCAAACTGGAAGGGGGTCTCAAGTGGAGTGCCTCAGGATTCTATTCTAGGGCCATTACATTTTAATCAATGACTTAGATGATGGGGTGGAGAGAATCCTTATGAAGCTTGTAGATAATACAAAACTGGGAAGGGTGGCTAACACATTGGAAAATAGGAACAGAATTTAAAAGGACCTTGATAAATCAGAAAACTCAGCAGAAATTAATAAAGTGAAATTTGATAGAAGCAAATGCAAAATTCTACATTTAGGGCATAAAAAAACAAATGGCACAAGTGTAGGACAGAGGATCCATTGCTCAGCAGTACTATATGTGAAAAGACCTTGGGTATATTGTTGATCACAAGTTGAATATGTGCCAGCAGCATGATGCTGCATCAAAGAGTCCTTCCACACTGCAAAAATAATCTGTTTTGACTCTGATTTAACTGTCATGGCTTGATGCTATGGAATTCTGAGAACTGTAGTTTTGTGAGACATTTACCCTTCTCTGTCAGAGAGCTCTGTTGGTACCACAAACTACAAATCCCTGAATTCCATAGCATTCAGCCAGTGATGTCAAACCAGATTATTTCGGCAGTGTGGATGCAACCAATGAAGACAAATGCTATTTCAGCCTGCATTTCCGCTATATTCTGCCTTGGTTAGGTGCTATCTGGAATACTGTGTTCAGTTCTGGGGGCCACATTTTAAGAAGGGTACAGACAAGTTGGAGCAGTTTCAAAGAAGGGCAACAAGGCTAAAAGAGATAAGGAGAACAAAACATATGCTGAAAGGGTGAAGGAGCTGAGTATGTTCAGCTTTGTGAAGAGGGGTGACATGACTGCACTATGTAAATACCTCAAGAGCTGTCACAGAATGGAGAGAAACAACTTTGTTCTCTGCTGCCCCAGAAGGTAGGACCAGGTCTAATAGCTTTAATTTACAGGAGGATAGATTAGAAGGAACGTCTTACAGTAGGACCAGTTTGGCAATGGAAACAATTGCCTAGAGAGGTGGTGGTGTTGTCTTCTCTGGATATCATCAAAAAAGAGTCTGGAAGCTCAAGATCTTGCAGGGATTGGACTCAGGGACTCATGAGGTCCTTTCCAACTTTGATTCTTTGGTTCTTAAACTCTTTGTCAAGAAACCTAAAAAATTCACAGGAGCTTTTGTCCACGAAAGGGGATTCCTTGCATAAGGAAGGGCTTACTCTGACTTTCCAAGCCCACTCTGACCCTGTTACTCCTTCTGTTCTAGGCTGCCCTTGTGATCTGCACAGCACTAAGAGTGAAACACTTCCTTCTCTTCTGTGCATGTTCATTGGCTACCGGTTGCCTGTGTTGGTGGAGACAATGGGTAGCAGCTTTAATTGGTAAATCTGATTACTAGCCATTGTTGAACTGGGGAATGAGTACCTGAAAATGATCCTGCTTATAATGTTCCTCTGTTCTGTATATGTCAGCCAAGCTTCCCAATCCCCAATTGGTGATCAACAATTAGAAATCTACCAGTTGAGGGAGACAGTAGCCACGACGACAAGGTCCAGCTCCTAATGCTTCTTCTGCTTGTTCTGTTCCATGTTTCCTGGTTCTCGTTCAATACCAGCAACAACAAAATAATCCTGTGTGTTCATTCAATGGTAACCAAAAATTCTTTGCTGTTTATTGACAAAAGTCCCTTCACAGATACATGGTGGGGATTTAAATGTATTGAAATAGTAGTGAGCTTGTGCACAAGACACACTTTTTAAAGTTGGGGCTGTACAGACCGCCCCAAAAGGGCGGTCTGTAGCCGCCCCTTTGAGTGGAAGATTGGCGCCAGGGCAGCCTCACCGGCTGCCCCAGAGGCCCCAATCTGCCACTTAACCAGGCCACAGAAAAGGGGCAAAATGCCCCTTCCCCATGGCCTGGAAAGGGCTGCCGTTGGGGCTTCATGCCCCAAGGACAGCCTAACCGGCGAAGGAAGGGAGAAAGTGGCCCTGCCTTCATTCCTGTGGCAGTCTGGTTGCCACGGGAATGACATGCCAGAGGGAAAGGAGCCCTGTTCTGGAGCTCCTTTCCGCGCCCCAGAAAGGTCACCCTAGGTGCCCTCCTGCGGCACCATGACGCCAGGCACGCGCTACACCATCTAAACGCAGCATGCACCATGACGTCATGGCAACGCGCACGTATGGACAGTGCCTGCAGTTGCTGCATGCTCCCCAGCCCTAATCATGGTGCAGGGATGGCCCTTTTGGGCCATCTGTATCGTACCCTTGTTTCCATTAGAGAATCTGCTAATGCCTGTTGAACACTGATTGATAACCCAGTAAACAGTTCCTCCTAAGAGTAAAGGTTGGAAATGGCACGACTCTTTGTGACCATGAACTCCAGTGTGTTCTGCATACCCGTGTCTTTCCTTCGAGTACTTGGGGGATGGAATGGTGATGCTAATGAGTAAGGCTTTGAAGGAAGACTTCCCTAGTGACCAGCACTCCACTTGGCTTAGCTGTGAGTGTGGCTTATCTCTGGAGTCCACCAGGAGCCCTGGTGGCACAGTGGCTAAATGCCTGTACTGCAGCCACTCACTCAAAACCATAAGGTTGCGAGTTCAAGACCAGCAAAAGGGCTCAAGATCAACTCAGTCTTGCATCCTTCCAAGGTCGCTAAAATGAGTACCCAGATTGTTGGGGGCAAGTAGCTTACAGTTGTAAACCACTTAGACACTCCTTAGGCGGCATAAAGCCGTATATAAATGAAAAATGAAGCTGTTTTGTCCTAGTTGAATACTAGTTATCTAGAATCCCATAGCAGAAAACTTACGAGGTATTTGAGACAAGTGTTACATTACTGACTTGACACGTTTCCTCTGTCAGACTTGGGTGCTGGTTGTTTAAAGAAAGCGAATATCTTTATTCTTATGTACTCTGAATCACATGTTGAACCTCTTTATATGAACTCAGTTTAACCATAACACCATCCTCTGGTGCAGTTGCAAAGGAAGGGGGAGCTATACATAGTGATAACTTAAACCATCTCTTTTGCAGGCATACTGTTATGCTCTGTCAAGGGGAGAATGGACCTTTAAGGAAACACAGGGTTCTGCCAACTGTTGTTCTATTGGTGCCAAGCTGTCAGAATGACCCATGGGACATCAGTAATATTGCACTGCATAATCTGCATAATCAGCTAGTGGCCTTGTTGCTTTGAGGCAGTGAATTTGCCCTAGGTCTTACAGGAGCTGCTGAATTTATTTTGAGAATTGGGTTCAATAGCTTGGATGATATGCCAGTAAAATGTAGAATGCTTTCACTGCTTCAAAGCAATGGAGCTACCAGTTGTCTCTGCTGCACTGGTGGCAAAGCCATTACTGTTTGACATACTATTTGGTTTGCTGGCATATCAGAATTTAATAGGAATATTAAATTGGATTATGTGGGAAATTCAAGGATTGGATTGCTCAAAAAATGTGGATCAATCAGGGGAATAGGAAGCATCCATTTCACAGCAAAACCATCTCAAGATTCTATAGCCTGTTGCTATTTAAAGCATACAGTGTGTGTACATGAAAGAGTAACTTTCATTATTAGAAAGATGCCAGCATGTTTAAACTGCACAGGCAAAGAGTTTAATTTTACTAGAGATACCCAAGGAACAGACCTTAAATCATGGAAATGTTAAATCAGATCATTGGGCCACGAAGCCCAGTCTTGTTCACACACTGAGTGGTAGTGACTCTCCAGGATTTCAGGCAGTGGTATATCTAACCCCGGAGATGCCAGGGATTGTACCTTGCCACTGAGCTACAGCTGGTTTCCCTGTTTTAAAAAAATATTTAAAAATACTGTACAGGAGATACATAAATGGTAATTCAAATGACCAGCACATTGGAATAAAGGCTTAAGAGAGTGAATATTTCAGGTAAGGGAAAATTACTAAGATGGGGATACACACAATACAGGTGAATATGTTTATATATGGTGGTGGAAGAGAGTAGATACGCATACATTTTTCCCGCCCCCCCCCCCCCTAGAAAATCACTACAACACAGGATCAAACAAATTAATTAGTAAGTTCTGAACATACCAAAATGCTGTCCTCATGTTGCACCTAACTTGACTGGCATGACTGTCGGCTTCAAGATATAGTAGTGTTACCAGGATAGAAAACTTCCATAAAGGATTGTGACTAACAAAAATGTTTCTTCCGTGTGCAAAAACCAATGTATCTTTGATTACCAAATGCCAGTGACAACAACAGCAACAACATAATATTCTTTCTATCTCTATTCATTAAGGACCCAGGCTCCTCTCTTTATCCACTGTCAAAGACTGCATAGACTTTTGTGGGATGGAATAATACTGAGAGCAAATCCACTGAAATCAGTGGAAGTCACATGACTAACTTGAGTCTCATTATTTTCAATAGGTCTACTCTAAATATGGTTCTCAGGATCCAACCCCATGTTTATTTTAGAGAATCTATTTTTACAAACCCATTGTTTACAACTCAGTTCAATATTTACATCTCAATAAGCCACAAAAATCTGACCCCCCCCCCCATATTTCTTGTGCAAAATTAATTTCTTCTTCTAATTAATGTTTTTCTTTATTCTTTTTTTTTTCCTTCCCAGTCTCTCCACAACTGGAGCTAAGGAAGAAATTTAAATTATGATATATGAAAATTCAAATAGCACTCAACACGACCCAATCATAGAACCTTTGAGACTAACAGAAAGAAAGAAAGAAAGAAAGAAAGAAAGAAAGAAAGAGGCAGCATGAGCTTTCATAGACTTCAGTCTACTTCCTCAGATGCATTTGGTGGAGTGGAAGTAGACTGAAGTCTACAAAATCTCATGTTGCCAATTTTTTTCTTTATTTTATTTAGCCTCAAAGGTGATACAAGATCTCTCTATGGACTGATCCTGCAGACTAATACAGCTATATCTTTGAATTCTACCAATCATAGAACTCTAAGTTACAACTAACCCTGAGCAAAATGTCAAGAGTTTGCTTTTGCTAGTTAGTTCTTGCTCATTTTGTAGGCAAAGTGTTAAATCTAAACCTTGTAGCTACTAATCTAGGGAATTATCAGTTGCTCATCTATGGAAAATAATTAGGAACAGAAATCTCAGATAATGAGCATTCTTGCAAGAAATACTGCCAAGCCAGCTTTACGCATGGGTTGCAAGGGTATATGCAGGGTGAATGCATTCAGTTTAATATGTGATTGTGAAGCATTCCTTGAAAAGCATTATCACACATGAAGGACTTTCTCTTTTAGTGACACATTTAACTACAATGCACGAGGCTATTAATTGAGCTAAACCGTTCCCCTAGGAAATGCAAGGTTTAAAAATCTGACCTTCTTTCCCTCTTTCTCTGCCTCTACTCACCACCATGAGAAACACAGGCAAGCAGAGCTCCTTCCTGACTTTGTCTCGCTGTTGCTCACATTAGCTGCAGCTATGCTCTTCCTCTAGACAAGAAGGACAGGAAATGTGTGAAGCTTTGCTGTAAGGACAAATGCAGCTTTTGCTGTCTGCCTGGCATTTTTAAGGCTCTTGTCTATTCCAGCCATTCCTTCCAGCGGAAGAATGACACCAGCTCTTTCGAGCTAAATCCTCCCTCTTCTCCTAGACCAGTCCAGGGAATGAGAAAAACCAGCAAGCAGGAGAGAGCAATTGAGACTCTGTGATCTTCATGCGAACTACCAGCCCTCCTGCTGCCAGCGTTTGCTACTTCTGCCAGGGATGACATTCAGGATACAGCACTGGTTCCTCATTATGTAAGGCAGTCTAGGTCAAGTGTAGGAGAGACACTACTGGCCTGAGCAAGCTAGTGGGGTTCCTGCTTCAGCGTAATGCTTTATGGGGGAATGGAAGTTGGATTATGATCTTTTGATGCATCTATTTGGGTAAATTCTTTTTTTTAATTGCATGATTTAATGGTAACTATACTATGTGATTGCCCCTCCTATACGTACTGGCAGCCTTTCAGTAGAATGTAGAGGAGAAAATTCATGGGGGTGGGATCGGATTTGTTCCCATGCTGGGATAAGCATAGCATTTCTTACTAGTGCTTTTCGGCTTTTGAAACATTATGCAAACTGATAAATAATGTATCAGGGCTGGCTTAACAAACCCCTCTCTCTCTCTCTCTCTCTCTCTCTCTCTCTCTTTTTCTCTCTCTCTCTGAAGGAAATTGACTGATTAAGCAATGAAATAATCCATTTCCTTTGAGGTGCTGCAGTCAAAATGTTATTAGAAATGGCTATTAATGACAAAAGATTTACTGCAGTTTGTGACTCTTTGTGCCGCCCGAGACTCAAATGTATTGCTTTCTTTTAAAAAATTAAGATAACTGCTTTATGTGTGTCTGCATGGGTGTGCATCTCTCTGTTATTTTAGGTCATAAGATAATTGAGAGATACTTGGCTAGCAACCACTGTCTCCCTGTGTGCATTTTTATATACATTCAGGGCTGTGCACACTGCGGACAAGATTAAGCACAATGACTGCTCTGCAGAGGTCCAGATTTGATGCCTTGGCTGGCTGTTTTAGCAGGTGATTTCTTTATGCAAATGCATTTATAAATAGGCTGGGCTGTGTTCTAACAGCTCAGAAACATAAATATTGATCCCGTAATGGCATTTTATTGATAAGTATGTTGCATTGGGAGGGGAAGGGAGGGGAATTGGGGTTGCGGAAGGAGACTTTAAAGTAGTGGGTTGCAGCAGAATAGGGCCTTGGGTACTAAACAACACACCTCTGATGCAGCAGTTTTGTGGATGGTTTTTCAAGCAAATGAGCTCATTTTGCCCGAGTGTTACTACTTAATGAGGCAGCATGATATATTTGAAAATGCCCTGGAGCTTGCAGGATCTGTTCAGTACCATGGACAGCAGTGAAAGCAGAGCTCTTCAAGCCTGTCTAAAAAGGCAGGGCAGATGGACTGTTCGTCAGTTTTTTAAAAATGATGTGGGCACACTGTTTACTGTTTCTTTTGTTTTAGAGACTAGCTATAGTGACCTATCTCAGGTGGGAAAATAGTCTTTGGTCAGCAAACGGTCTCATTAAATTCTGCTAGCTTGCTTCCAAGTTCTAGAAAGACCGTGCTTCCTTTTCTTTTATCAAACAGCTATGCTTCTCTATCCTACATGGAGATTTTAAGAGTCATCTGGTTTAACCGTACGATGTTGGTTATCATGTTGGTTATCATGTCTCTCTCTTCTGCTGAAATCCTAAATATGTTCATCACTGCATTTCTTTCATATCCGTGGGGGGAAATATGATGGCAGAGGCTACTTAAGAGAGCAATATGTCTTGCATTAACCAGGAGGAACTGAAGGATGAACAGTGTTACCAATATCAAGCAGGAAATCATCCTTTCCTTCTGATCTTAGATGATTTTCATGAAACCAAATCAGACAACTGGTACACTTTATACTGGTGTATTTTTAGCTTCCTGAGTAACACATCTTATAATTTTATGCATATTTTTTGTAAAGTAAATCCTTTTGGATTCAATAGGCTTATAGTGCATACGTACAGGATTTTCAGGCAGGGTTTATTTAGAATTAGGGCTCTTTTCCCTTCCCTTCTCTCCTTGTATTAAAGAATTGTTCTGCACTGATAATTGAAATGAACGTGTATATATATTTGACAGGAAACTGTGGCTATAGGTTTGGTTTCACTGACTGCCTGATTAAGCTGACATACTGTTTATATCAGCACATCAGTCAGATATACATTTCTATATTTACATAGGAATCAGTTTGAATGGTCTCAAAAAACTTTCTCCTGAAATGGGATAGCAAACTTAACACTGAACAACAGTGCAACTCTATGTACCCCTTGTAAGTAAGTCCTATTGACTTCAAGGGAGCTCTCAGACAAGTCAGTTCATGTGCAGGACAGTTGGATGGATGTCTAAGCAGAAGCAAGCCCCACGGAGTTCACTGAGATTGATACCCAGATATAGGATTTCCTAAGCCAGCTTTTTCATACAATTTACACATGTCTCCTCTGAAGTAAGATCCACTTTGTTCAATGAGGCTTACTCCCTGATAAGTATGTGCAGGATTGCAGTCTAAATGCCTGGGTTAGCCTGTGGAGACCAGGAATATGCTAAGGATGTGGAGGTGTATCCTAAAGATGCATAGAAGTAATTTCATAAGAATTCATGCAAATACGGAGTTTTATTTTATTTTTTATTTTTATTTTAAATGTTTCTTAGCTGATAAAACCCTGCATGCATTCCAGCCATTCTCTTCATGTCCTTTACTGAAGGCCCAATGGAAAGTGCCTATAATACAGGCCAGAGGTAGCAATCATGTGGCCTTCCGGAGGTTATTGAATTGCAGACCCCAGCAGCTCAACAATATATGGAGCACTGCATGTTTCCCATTGCTGGTACAGGTCAAAGCAGTGGTTCTGAAATAATGGTGCTGGACCCCTGGGAGTATGAGAGTAGCTCAAGAGGGGCATGAGATTTAGAGGCCTGATCCTTTCCCCTTTTCCTCTTTCCAGACTTTTTTATGTGTAAAATTTGCACATTCATTGAGTTAAATGTATTTAATGTATTTAAATATGTATTTAAATAAATCTGTTTAACTAAATCTGTTACGCTGCCTTGAGTTCCTACAGCAGGAGCAAGATGGGATATAAATAAAATAATAATAAAAATAATGTTCTAATTTGAACAATCTTATTTCCTTATAACATGTTAAAATATGAATATACATGAATGTGCAAATGAAAATGTGCACACTAAACAAAATATTTTTGTTCATATACAATACTGAGCAGGGTAGGGTGCAGTGTCTGCATGTAGAAAGGAGGATGCCACGGGTAAAAAGTTTGAGAACCACTGGGTCAAAGGATTATTTTGAAGAGCCAATTGACCAGTTCAAAGTAAAGTATAATCAAACAGGGAATATAATCAACTATATTGTAGGGTGGCCCATTAGAGAGTGAGACAGAATGCTTCAAGCTGGTGCCCTCCAGATGTGGTGGGATATAACTAGGCATTTGAATAGCATTATTGATATTTATAATCTTTGTTGAACAATGGGTTTCCTGAACCCCTGAGATACCTATGAGGGAAAAAAATGAATATCTGTGATATTCTACATAAACCAGGACAACAAAAATCTCATATATATATATATATATATAAAGGGGGAGGGGGGTCTGAACAAAAACAAATATTTTCCACAAAATTCACTGTTTCCTTCACAAAAAAAATTTCTCTTTTCACAGAAAACGTTATGTCCTGTTCCTAAACGTTTGTTTTATATTCACTGATGACTTCTAAATTTGCAAGAATACAAGCATCACATTTTGTATCAGAGTAGGCTTTACAGTTCAGGGGTTTCCCTTCTCCAAAGAGGATACACCTATCTTTTCATGGTTTTTGTGGGCAAATCTTACAAAAGTGACAAACAGCCCCTTTGTACAAACTGTAGAAATTGTTAAGAAAGATGAACCATTTCTTAAGGACAAGTGCAATGGTTCAAATGGGAGCACTGATTTTCCCTTACTTTTCTCTACTTTTAGTCAATTGTATGTTCATACAATTTAGTCAATTGTATGTTCAATGATGGCTCTGGAAATACCCTGTGAAGGGCAGAAGAACTTGAACATCCAGCATTTTTTAATCCAAAGTGTACACACCCAGTTATAATGAATAAAATGAATGGGACCATTTTATGTTTCATTCTAAAACATCACAGTGGAAAGAAACATAATAAAACAAAAATATAAACAAGTAAAGAATAATCTCAGCTCAATGAACACAGAACTATGAATTCCTCTCTTTGTTCAACCATTCATCATTCTCACTTACCATCTCTACCTCCCCTCCTCTTAATATTTTTTTGGTTGAAGTCATAAGTATTGGGCTGGATTTAAACTAAGATATGATTACTTCCCACTGAAATAAAAGGGTCGTATTTGACATTATACCTAACTTTTCATCCTGATTTTCAGTGGGACCTAACAGTAGCTAACATGGATCCAAGAATTTCTTTATTGCTGATCATGGTAAAATAATAAGCAATTACATAACAACTTTATAAGCTGCCTGTCTAAAAATAGCACGCACACACAGAATTATATTTCCAGTAACATTATTATTTCTGGTATAATGTTGACAATGTGCCACGATATACAATTAACTAAACTTGTACTTGATAATTTGTCTTTATCATTTCTATGTATTGTATTACACATTTTACATGGTCACTTTCAAGAAACTCAGGGTAGGGAGTAAGGCCCCAGTTCCTATTGCAGGCTCACAACAGTATTATGAGGCGAGTTAGGCTGAGAGGCAGTGATTGACCTAGGATCATTCAGTGTGCTCCATGGAGAAATGAGGATTTATATCTCTCTCTTTCACTGTAGCCTGATACTTTAACCACTATGCCCTACTGGCTGTTGGGCAGGACAATCCCAAGTGGGGCTCAGGGAAATGATGTAGATTTCCACCCCTTCCCATACCTTACTTGCTCATGCCAACAAGGGCAAAAGTGATGGGCAAACTTATCTTTCTCCTTCCCATAACATTGCCCTCCTGTATTTCATGGAGATTTCAGTTAGATGTCTCCCATTTTATATTTTCAAGCATTATTTTTTATTTTTCTAAGAACTTCTGGAGGGGCCGCAGAGTTCTTAAACTGGAGAGGAAGACCATTTTAAATATACAGAACTTTTCAACACTTTGCAGCATGTCACTTGATGATGGAGATCTCAAAACCTTGCACATTTTAATGATCTTCCAATTGGCCTAATAAAGGTATTTCCAAGGATTTCATGATAGCTGTCAGAGATATGTTTGTAATCTTTTTTTGCGGGGGGGGGGGGGGGGTTCAATAGTTTCCAATAGTTCATTCTCAAATGCCATCATTTTCTCAATACCCAGGAATAGGATATCTCAATATCCATTGTCCTCAGTCCTTAGCTGTGCACAGATGTTGATTTGCATGTCCATCCCTCATTGACTTTACTTTTGGGGTAACTTTTGGCTCGCATTACATTCAGTCCTGTGGTTGCGCAGCTACCTTTTCTGCTTAAGGATTTTTTGGATACGGTTCAGTCTTATAGTGCTGGCACAAAACCCTTGACAATTCTCACGGAGGAGGGGGGAACACAGATGATAGGGTGGCAGTGAGTGATGCTACTGTGTAGCATGGCAGAACTATACCATCATGATATTGCATGTCAGATTTGTATCATGACTATTTTGTTTGAAGACCTCCATGCATGGAGAGAATTGACATTTGCCATAAGGTAAACAATTAGAGGAGAAAAAGAAGCTAAGGCTGCCTCTCAACTGCAGAAATAAACCAGGTTGATAGCACTTTAACAGCCATGGCTCAATGGTTATGGAATTCTGGAATTTGTAGTTTTGTTTCACATTTAGCCTTCTTTCTCAGAGAGCTTTAGTGCTATAACAAACTATAATTCCCAGAATTACATAGCACTGAGCCATGGTAGTTACAGTGTTGTCAGCCTGAATTATTTCTGCACCATGAATGCATCCTAAAAGTAGCATGGTCACCTTTTCTTGAGTGAGTGAGTGAGAGAGAGAGAGATGAGATCTAGAGCTAAGCTTTAGTTTTTGTTCCTTATTGCTTGGGGATCTGTTGCATCTGTAGTTTGGGAGCATTCCTTCTTTTCTGCCTCAATTTCTTTGTAGAGCTAAACACTTCCATAATGAAATGTTTTGGGGGCAACCCCAAATCCCTTAAATCAGCATCCATCTAGGTGACATTCTGACAGGCTAGGGGTTTTTTTAAATTGAAAATGTCAAGCTCTGTCCTGAAACATATTGGTAAAGTCCAGATGAGTCTTAATGTCTCACCTGTGCCTTTAGGATTTCTAATTTAATTTCTTTGTGGTTAAGTAAAAGACAAAAGCACAGAAAAAATGTCAGAATATCAGTAAAACCACTCAGTAACAAATGTAAATCTGCAGTGATTCCTGTGGCCATGCAGCTATCTTCCAGAACTCAAATATACCACATAACTACTTATTACTTTATTAATTTGCTGACATCTTGTAATTTCCCATAATTCACAAGATTTCCCAATTATCATTGAAGTTAGAATGCGCTGTAATAGATTAGGTCATTAGAACTTGTTGGAATTTGTTAGGAAGAGCACATCTCCTTCTATCATATTCAGGAAAGGCATGCTGCCTCAGAAGAAGTAGCAGAAATGGAGGAAATGCTCTGTTGTTCAGATGGCTAATCTCTGTAATTTCTTTGGGAAGACAGCAAGAAGGCAAGAGAGACAGACTTTTGTTGAGTCTAGATCTTAGCAGAAGACCTGGGTTTAAGACAGAAGTAAAAAAGAATGGAAAAGAAGAAAAATGTTCAGTCTTGTAACGGAGTGGAGTGGGGGATAATTTGTTCATTTAGCAGAAGGCCAGGATCTTCAATCAGTCAGGGCCCTCTCAGAATGTCAAGCCTTTTAGGAAGGAAAGGCAGTTGTCCTGCTTCCTCTATGAACCAGTATGGAAGGAAAATGTTTGAAGTCTCTTAAGTAATTTTTGCTCCTCTATTGATAAAATATACATTCTTATATAATATTTGGGGTGACCTGTAACAAATCCTTTTAATCAAGTGTTATGCGCTTGGATAATTTAAGGGAAAAGATTGAAATGTGCTCCTATTTTTGTCTTGGCTTCTTCCTCTCTTATTGTCCACACCATTCCCAATTTGCTTCTTACTCACCCCCAGTACTTATACAATTAATTAAATAATTAAGGTTAAATGGGTATAGAGCCTCATTTTTAAATTTCAAGAAGCCACAGAGTGGATTTGGGATCCTTGGCTCCTGAATCCAAAACATGTCTCTCAAAAAGTTCAGATTAAAACTTCTCTATTTTTAATTCACTGACCAGTCTTGGTATCTATTCACTTATCGCTCTACTCAAAGTGTATCTATGACCTCTAACAAAAAATAAAATACTGCTTATCAACTTTTAACAAACAAGGAAGAATGAGTTGGTGGGATGGGAAAGAAAAAAGATATAGTTGAGTGACAAACTGAACAGAAGAGGTTGCAAAATGAGTTCCTATGCTTTGGAGCCCATTGCTGGCATTACCTTTCTGTGGTGGTGGAATTGTTTGCTCCTGTGGGGCAAAAGACTATGCTGCTGGTAGCAGTGGGGCCTCTTATTCAGACAGGCCTTTGGTGAGGAGCTAGACTAAAGGTGACAAACAGCTTCTGGGCAGCAGCAGTAACAGGGGTGACCATGGTGGGGGCTTTCTCAAAAATGGCAATAGTGGCACCATAGCTAATACTTGTTAGTGCTGCACAGAAGGAGGCACGGTAACCCCCCTTTGACTGTCTTTTACCACTAAATCCCTATGATGAGACAGTCCAAAATGAAACATAATATAATGCCAAAAGATGAGAATCCCAATTCAGATGCATTCATTGAACTACTAGGGTAAGTAGAAGACAACTATGAGGCGAACTGTGACTAATGATGCAAATGCACTCCAGCTGAAAGGATGTTCAACTGTTGACATGCTTGGAGGTGAAAGAAAACTTCAGAACTGCACAACACATACATAGGAACATGGAATGTGAGATGCATGACTCAGGGAAACTTGATATAATAAAAGAAGAAATAGAATATATAAAGCTTGCAATAATTGGGGTGAATGAGCTAAAGAAGGCAGGAATAGAACCATTTTAGCCAGATAATTACATTGTTTAACTCAGGAAATGACAATCTAAGAAATGATGTTGCACTAATAGTGAGGAGAAATGTAGCAAAAGCAGTCAAAGTCTGACTGAATCATATCACTAAGATTTCAGGGAAAAGCCATCAATATAACCATAATCCAAGTTTATGCTCCAACTACAAAGGCATAATTAGAAGAAACTGAAAGATTCTATACTGGAGTCCAGAAGGAAAATGATGACACATCAGAACTAGACTTCTTGTTGATCAAAGGTGAATGGAATACAGAAGCCGGAAACAGAGCAGAATCAAAGATTATAGGAAACTTGGCCTCAGATCAAGAAATCAAGCAACTCATTGAATTTCTCAAGGCCAGCAGTTTGCTCACTGCAAACACCTTCTTCAAGCAACCAATGAGGCAACTGTACACATGGACATTACTTGATGGCCAATATAGAAATCAAATAGTCTACATAATTACAAGCAGAAGATGGAAACACCCCATTCTCTCTGCAAAAAATAAGACCAGGAGCAAATTGTGACACAGACCATGAACTGCTGATTTTAAAAATTTGAGTAATGGTAAAGAAAACTACTAAACCAACCATCATGCCCAAATACAAAATCCCTGTAGAATTTAAAGATAAAGTGAAATTTAAAGATAATGACAAAAATAAATCTGCACTATTAAGCATAACTGACTAGGAGCCAGAAGAACTCCAGACTGAAGCCAGGAACTATTTGCAGCCAAAAAGAAAGAGAAGCCCCAAAGGATGACAAATGAAACTCTTTAGGCAATTAAGGACAGATGAGAAGCAAAAGGGAAAAGTGACTGAAATAGAGTCAGAACTCTGAATGCAACTATTAAAGGGACAAAGAGAACTATATAACAGTCAATCCAGAGAAATAGAAGATAACAACAAAAAAGGAAGAATAAGAGATATCTTCCACAAAATCTGAGAAATCAAAGGTAAATTTAAACCAAAAGTGGGAATGCACAATAACCATCTGGGGATTAGACTCTGATGAAGGTGTGAAAATTGGAGGAAAGAACACCAACAATTTAAGTTATGTAGATGGTGCCACACTACTAGCAGAAAATAGCCAAGACTTGGAACAATTACTGAAAAAAGTCAAGGAAGAAATTGCAAAGTCAGGTTAACAGTTGAAAACAAAAATAGTTACCACAGATGATTTACATGACATTATAGCTGACAATGAAGACATTGAAATAGTTCAAGATTTTCCACACCTTGGCTCAATCATCAATCAGAATGGAGACTGAAGCAAGAAATCAAAAGACTAGGATTTGGAAGGGCAGCTATGAAAGAATTAGACAGGGTGTGGAAGTGTAAAGACATATCATTGAATACTAAAGTTAAGATTGCCCTGATATCATATTTTGAAACCTGAATTCACCCCAGAAGCCAAGATGACTAAACTGATACTGGTGTACTTTGGCCATGTCGTAAAAAGACATGATTCACTAGAAAAAGCAACAATGCTCAGTAAGGTAGAAGGCAGTAGGAAAAGAGGAAGATTAAACTACGGGTGGATAGGCTCAATCAGGAAGACCACAGCCCTGAATCAGCAAGACCTGAGCAGGGTGCTTCATGTTAGGGAGATGGTCTCTCATTCATAAGGCTGACATAAGTCAAAGTCAATGGCACTTAACAATAACAACAATACTTTGCAACAGCCTTTCCCAACCTGATAGTTTCCATACATTTTTTACTCTCACCATTCCCAGGCAACAATCAGATTATGCCTTTTGTAGTACATGTGAGGAGAAATTCTAGATTGGAGGAAGGCAACTTTAACAAATGAGCTAGTAACAAAATATGCTCCCCTAAATGTCTGCTCCATTTACACTATAATGATGGAACGCCTCCATGACGATTCGATCATGGAGGACAAGCACGACCAGCAATCACACCCTTCTGCTTTAGGAACTATTTAGTGATGTTTTAGGGATGGTAAGCCTCCGTGTGATAAGCTCCATACCCACATGCAGAGAAATCAGCTTTGGGGACTTCTATAAGTACAGTTATCCCCCCCCCCCCTTTTGACTATCTAATATCCTATCTTAGATGGATTTCTTTGTAACAACAAAGTACATCTTGGTTTTTAACCTTACCAGGGTATCCTGTTTTATAGCAGTAGTTCAGATGCACTGGGGCACACTGCGTGTTCTGCATAATTAAATACGAATAATTTCCTACACTAAATTCAGGAGTAACAATCTCCACATCATTCTCTATAAATCACACTGTCTGACCCAATGCTAAAGTTGTAAACAATGATAGTCACTGATAATGCAACAGTTGTAACTGATTAAAACATTCCAAATATTAGTGTTTCATTCATTCTCAAAACTAAGATTCCAACCTCTGCTACTTTCAACTGTCACCTGGATTAGTTTGTGTAGTCAGTTGCAAAGATCAAGATCTACAGAAGGTGACTAATTATTGTAATGATTTTTTTTCATTTGTATCCTGCCTCTTGTCACTCTTACAGCAGGGATGGCTTCAAGAGGAATTAAACAAATATTAAATTATAAAGAGGGCTGTCCCTACGTAACAAAACAAAACAATGTCAAACAGAGCAGGACAAAACAAAACACACCGCCTGAGTGCCTCACTGTATATCTGCAATACTGGAGCACAGCATACAGAGTCTGGCAAGACCATATGTAAAATGATTCTTGATCCATTAACTGTAGGACCATGATGCTGGCAGAGCTGGACATGTCAGGGACAACCCAAGACATTTTTTTCTGCCTAAGGGTGTCATACAGTCACTCATGCCAAGGTGCACAGAACCCAGAGTCCACTAACAAATTATTTTTAGCACATTAGGCAAAAGCTCCCACAAATACATCTTCCTAACTATAGAAAGCCAACTAGATTTTTAAAAGTTAACAATCCTCTGCCTTTCCATGACAACTTCCCTACAAGCTTAACAGCTGAAGTGTCTATCTCATCTTGTCTAATGGCAGAGTAGGGTCTGGTCAGTGTATTTCAGCCTAATCTACCTAATGTAGTTGTAGTAGTGATTAAATCGTGGGGAGTGGAATGGTGGGGTATAATAATGATTGTGAGAACAAGAATACAGAAAGACTCAGCTGCACCATGTAGTGTCTGGTGGCAGTAAGGGATCAAACAGACATCCTGCTGCCACTGTTAAGTGGCCTGCTGGGACTGTTTCTCTTGCTTGGGACTCCTGGGACCATTGCTGTATGCTGTCCTGGTTACTCATGCTTTATGCTGCCCTGCCTCCGTGCTGCAGCACAAGCAGCAATGTGCTTTCACAGCAGGCAAAAGATGCAATGTACTGGGTTCTCTCTCTTCTTATCTGTGGTACCTCAGTTCCTCCTTTTTATACGGGAGCAGGAAATGTGTCTGTGAGGGGATGGTGGTATGTAAGCCAAGCCATTGACCAGGTCTTTGGAAAGAAGCTTGATTTACCTGCTCAGTATCTTTACCAGGCCTCAAAGTTTGTTTGCATTGCTTGGTAGAACTGTGAAATTGCCTTCCCTACCATCTGATGGAGCTGGTGGTCGATTTTCTGCCCCCATGACTTTCCAAGAGCCCCACAGATTACCAAAAATGCCCAGAACATCCACTAAACCTGAAAGTGGCTTGTCATCCACTTCTGGTTTGGAAAAAAATGATACTGATGTTGTTTTTTAAGTGTGAAACAGTGCCAGGGCCCCCACAAACAATACTGCTGTCCCTGCTTTCAGAACAGGCAATTTCCCTTGTTAATGACTGTCTTTTTAAAAGTATAGCATTAGTTCTTGGATGTGTGTGTGAGATGTGTTTTGTGAATGGTGACCTCCTTCTGATTAATAAACAAAACTAATTGGAACCTTGCACTCTGGAGTTCCTACTTTTTGGAACTGGTATACACAGGCTTGATCCCTGCTTTAATTTGCCCTTTTGCTGCTTTCAAATTCAGCTAATAAAATTCCCCCATTGAACAATAATTCCTAGGATCCTGGGCAATGGCAAACCACCGCTGAACAAATATTGCCATGAAAACCCCATAATAGTTTCACCTAAGGGTTGCCGTATGTCAGAAACAACTTGGAAGACATACACCAACAGCAACAACCTCCAGCATTAAGAGAACAGAGGCAGAAAAATCCCAACTATACCTGTAAATAACTACATCCAGTATCACCAAGTGACTAAATGCTGTGATACATTATCCACATAGGGCAGAGTGGGCAGATTTTTTTCCCCAGAGGGAAACTTTTAAATGCACTTTTCAATGACAGAATCTAGCAAGTACAAGTACATTTCTATACCACTTATCACTGCACTTAAGCACTCCCTAAGTGGTTTACAAAGTGTAAGCTAATTACCCCCAACAATTTGGGTACTCATTTTAGTGACCTCACAAGGATGTAAGCCTGAGTCAAACTTGAGCCTCCTGGAATTGAACTCACAACCGTATGGTTTGTGAGTGAGTAGATGCAGTACAGGCATTTAGCCACTGTGCCACCAGGGCTCCTGCTGGGAATCACATTCATCAACATATTCTACCAGGACCGAGGAACCTGTGATTCTCCAGATTTTGAACTACAGTTCTTGTGGATGTAATGGTAATGCTTTATGATTAGCCTGGCTGGGGCTGATGGGAACTGGAATGCAAGAACATCTGGAGCACCACATATTTCCCAGCACTACATTAAAACATTCTATGGAAGGTATCATGACCAGCCTGAGCCATTAGTTCAGGGATGCAAGTCTAGTAAACAGTGTGTTTTGTCCTGCAAACCAATCTCAGCCACTAACTTGCTGCCTTGGCACAATGGTCACTAAGGAAATGCACACCCAAGATGGTCCATATGTTATTTCCTACCATCCAGTCATTCTCCATCAGGGCCAAAGCTCATCATGCTCCTTCCCATCCTGTACTTGTCCTACACACAACCAAGCTTCAGTACTGCCAAGCTCAGGCCTTTCAGAAATACTAAACATTCAGCCCTAGGGGAGGAAATAATGTGAAAAGAAAGGGAGGAATTTAAAGTAGCAGTGATGAAATTAAATTGCCTGTCAACACAGTAAACCCACAGTAAAATAAAGTATTACATCTTATTTTCACCAATATGCATGTTTAAAAGCAAGTAACATATTTTTTTTAAAAAACCCAGTAACATCATTTTTTCAGGCAGTGCCAGCTTAAAGCAATTTGAAAAGGTAAAGGGCAAACACAGATGGTGCTCTACAATGAAACTTCAAAATATGCATTTGCTGCAGTGTGTTTGATCCAGTACCACATGCATACTCAGAGCTCTGAAAATCTCCTTTTGGGAGGTCTACATTTCCCAGATTTTTTCAGCCAGCATGGTCAACACAGGGATGCTAAGAACTGTAATCCAAAAAGGGAACGTTCCAAGCTCTGTGTTGTGCAAAGTACTAGCACTGTGCACAATTCCACCAAACAGCTGTGGTATTGGCAATCCACTAGTGTGAGGACTTGTGTACTTTCTCTGCTTTCCCTGGAAACTGCTTATGAAAAAATCTGCACTTCTGACTGTAGAATAAATGACACTGAATTCTTAAGTCCATGTGTGCAGGATTGCACACTAAACATGGTATTCTGGCAACTGCCAAAATAGATATAACCAAAAACTAGAACTCCACAGACTACTGTCTTAAGAAACTGGCTCAACAGAATATAATCATGCACTGCTTTACCTGAAATGTTCACATTTCAGTTAAGGTCCTTGGTTAGTGGAATACAGTATAACAACTTTATTTCAGTATGTTTTAAATTTATTGAGACTGAACATGAAGAATCATCCCCCTGTTTTTGGAGAAATGTATAACTGTTGACAATATTTACTTTAGAACATAACAAGATACATATAGAAAAGATATGAGGAGATCTTTTTTTAAAAAGTCAAGAAGGGAAGACAACAAAATGAATTAAAGACCAATACTCTTCACAGTTCTTTGTATTAAGAATTGTATATATAAGCCTTGATGCATAGCTTTTCTTGTACTGTTACTGAAATTTGATAATAAAATCTTTTTAAAAGCCATAATATTGTAACAACAAAGAATCCTGATGTGATTAAAGGCTTTAAAATTGTTTAATAGTAATATTAGTTCCTATAATTCTCCAGGGGCATCACTAGGGGGTTCAGGGGGTGCAGACTGCACTAGGTGACACCTGACAGAAGGGGTAACATCCGGTCGAGCCCTCCTCCCAATGTGGGGTGTATGGTGGTGTGGGGTGTATGGTGGCCCTTCTCTACTGCCCTATCTCTCTTGGTTGAGGAAGACAAGGCATCGAGGAAGCAGGGACGAGAGCATGTCTTCCCCTCCCACCATCACCCATGCTTTGGCTGGCTTGTGGCTGGTCTCAGGCATCCTGCATTGAGTGATACCAACACTAGGAACACCACTGTAGTTCTAAATATATATTACCTAATTCATGCAGTTGCTTTATAGTCTTAGAGTGCTTTATCAAATTATATTTTGTATATTTTATGCTATTTTATTCACCAGGCTTTTCATTTGCTGAATTTTTTATCAGAGGCTGTAACGATTTGCTTTATTTATACAATTAAATGTTTGCAATCCTCCATCCTGATCCACAGCAATGAATGCAGCAACAAAACTTGATGAAGGTCAATTCCCCCACCCCCATTCAAGTATCGTCCTGTTCGGAAGACACACAGCCCAAACCCCAGTTCTGTTGCAGGCAGTCCTGACCATGTCCCCCATGTCTCACATTAGAACTGAAGCATAACAAAGTTACAACAAAGTGAAAAAACTTACCTGTTATTCTGGATCTTCTGGGAAGAACTGGGGGGCCTCCATCCCTTCACCAAGGTGGCTGTCTGCACAAGCATCTCACTGGGCCTTCCAGCACATCTGCCACCATTGCAGATCACCTGTTCTGAGATCAGACATGTGACCATCACATCATTCTGAGCTCAGAAGTGAGTGACCTGCAGTGGTAGTAGATGTGCTGGGCAATCCAGCACAGATGGATGACCTATGGAGACAGCCACTGCAATGTGGAAACAGAAAGTGAAATAACTGGGGTGGGGAGCAGTTCCGGGGCCAGGATACTCTGGGCTGCCCCTGGAATATCCTGGCCACTGCAGACAAGGCCAAACCCAGGGTCATGCAGATTTTCTTTTCTCTTTCTACAAAACCTCCATTTAGGTTTCTAGATGGAACTTCTGTACAACTCTAAATCTATAAAAGTGCAAGTTTATGTAAGTCTACTTAGAAGTAAGTCCCCAATGAGTTGAATGAGGGCTTTTGTTATGGTTGTTGTTAACCGCCCTCTCCCTGCACCCTTCACTGGTCTGCTTAAGTCTTGCAGATTCATGCCTGTGACCTCCCTAATTGAATCTAGCCATCTGGTGTGCAGTCTTCCTCTTCTTCTACTGCCCTTTACCTTTCCTAGCATTATTTTCTTTTCAAGTGAGTCATGCCTTTTCATGATGTGGCCTAAGTATGACAGCCTCAATTTATTCATCTTGGCTTCCAAGGAGTTTTCAGGCTCGATCTGTTCTAGGACCCATGTGTTTCTCTTTTTGGCTATCCATGGTATCCTCAGCACTCTTCTTCAGCACCACATCTCAAATGAGTTTTTTATCTTTTTTTTTTTCATGTCCCACTCTCACATTCATACATGGTGATGGGGAACACTATGGCTTGGATGATTCTGACTTTAGTGCTCAATTGTATGTCTAAATTCTTTTAGGGTATTATCTAGTTCTTTTGTAGCTGCCCTTCCCATTCCTATTCTTCTTATTTCTTGGCTACAGTCACTATTCTGATCAGTGTTTGATCCAAGATACAGGAACTCTTTATCTCTTTCAACTTCTTAATTGTTCACATTGAACTGTATTTCTTCTTCGGTCATTATCTTTGTTTTCTTTACTCTCATGTAAATCATTAGTGTATTGTAGTCTCTATGACAGGAATATCAGTTTTGGTACTCTCTCAGCCCCTACTTATATATTTTTATAACTCACTATATGTACAGAAATAATTTTCTGAGCCCATGATCCTTTTTTTATACAGTCATGGGGCAGAAGTGTGCAGGAAGTGGTCTGCGCACATACTTAGATGTGTGTTGTTACTGTTGTTGTTGTTTAGTATGTTTTAATTCTTACATTGTTTAATTGTATTTTAAGAGGGGCGATTGAGCGTTTTGAATGTATGTTTTTAATCTTTGTAAGCCGCCCTGATTACATTTTGTAGAGGGGTGGGATATAAATAAATATTATTATTATTATTATTATTATTAGATGAGGAGTGATGTGTGCAAATGAAAATCTTCTCCTTGATGTAGTTACTGTGGTTGTACATCTGCAGTCCTCTTAAACCTGAGAGGGGGGATCTGATCAGAGATGTACAGAACAGCATGTAGCAAGTTTTGAAGTGCACAGATGTGTCAAGTGTTGGTGGCCATTACATTGGGACTCATAGAGTTGGAAGAGACCACAAGGGCCATCCAGTCCAACCCCCCTGCCATGCAGGAACTCCCAATCAAAGCATCCCTGACAGATGGCCACCCAGCCTCTGCTTAATATAGTACTTAACAGCAAAGAGTGCTGCTGCACCTTAAAGGTGCACAAATAAATGTATTCGTCTTTAAGGTATTACAGGGGTCTTTGTTGTTTTTACTGCTTGGCTTGCCTGCCTTTGGAAAACAGCCTTTTACATGTCTTTGGCCATATAATTAAGCAGTGGAGAGATCTACATCTATTGTTAGCAGCCAATCTCTCTATGCAGCAGAATCTGTTTTCCTGGACTGTTGCTGTACCATTCTATTTTGAGGCAGGGGGGTGCCAATATTCTCTGTGGATCTCAGAGAGGAGGGTTCTAGGCTAACCTAGTTTTCCCTGTGCATGGATCTATTCTCAAACGTGGATGTTCTCCACCTGCAGTCTGATGTGGAACATTCCAGAAAACACGGCATCGTGTGATCCTGCTGCATGGGTACGTCAGCTCTAATACAGAGTCTATGGTACTAGATGAAAGAAGATGGAAGGGAAAATTTGTTTTAACGGCAGAGAGCACCATTTCTGAAACGGTCTGAAGGGTTAAATCTTGTTCTCAGACACTGGTGGCACTGAAAGGGTGAACTGCATCCCTTCCAATCAACAAAGCAGGGACAAATCCTGAAAAGAACAAATGCATAGGTTCTCGAAATCTTTTCATCTTATAACCTATTTCAATAAGTCACAACTTAAACTTCTTTGGATAAGAGCCCACTGTGGCTATTTCGAGACTTTTTTTTAAAGCTGCTCTGCTGAAGAATTTTTTTATAAATAAATAAAAATCCAATACACAGAGTATAGGTTCATTAATTTTGCCAGTAGATGGTGCTCTCCTGTAAAGATGATGGGTTCTATTTTTTTTCCTTCTTTCCCCCCCACTTTCCCCCCCCCCAAGCTATTTGCTGATTTGTATTAGGTACCATAGAGTGAGCCTGAGAACAGAAAGCCTAGACTGAAGCAGAAGGGATACTGCAGAGGTCTCTCTCTCTCCATCCCTCCTTCCCTCCCTCCCTCTTTCCCCCCAGCTTCATCCCTACAATGAAAATGCAGCACTTTTTTTGTGAATACTTGGGAATCTTTTTGGAACTGTCAGACAGAAGAACTGGATTATGATAGCGCTTCCTCGCAATTGTCATCCCTGGATCCTTTTTCTTTTCATTCATATTGTACATTTGTAATGCTTGCTAATGACCAGGTAAGGCAGCTGAACATTCTGTTCTTACAGACCCTGTCTATTCCGCTTTGTTTTGTTTTTCCTTTTGAAGCATTTATGGAAATGTTTGCTCTGGGCATAGCGTAGAAAAGATCATTCATTTGGGGATTCTGCTGAAGTGTCGGAAGATGAAAGGGTCGGATTCACAGCAGAGCTATTTTGTTGCAAGCTGTGCTTCTCTTACCTTACGTTTTCTGGGTGCATGCCAGTTCCTTTCAGCATTTCCCCATTTGTTGTTGTTGTTTTTGTTGTTGTTGTCATTGTCACAGTCTAGATGCTCCTGATTGTCGTTTAGGAATGCTCTCGCTCTTTCTTTCTTTTGGAGGTCAAATTGTTCCTTAGTCTGAAGGATATTCTGTAGACTTATCCTGAAGTCGACTAGCCAGGCAAAGCCTAGCACTGCAGGGGTGAAGAGCTTTTCTCATCTTCCCTTTATTTCAGAGGAGACTATGTTTCACAGGCCCAATGTCTTTTCAAGGTTTATTTGTTGCTCCCCCCCCCCCCATTCCATTTTATTTGTTTTCGCTAGAAGGAATCCATTTTATAATCAGGTATACATTTGACAACACTGGGTTTCTACAAAGTACTTTAAGGGTGCTAAATGCTACAGATACAACTGTGTTCACAGTCAGAAAATTTAGCAGGGGAACATCAAACCATTCTGCTTCTTCTCTAAAGTATGTACCTGAAACCCAATCAAAATTGTTTGCCTTGCCTTCACAAATCCCACCATCCCCATCTCCAGTACTTTCAGTTTGGCTGGAGGTTCTTGCTGGTAAACTACATGTTAGCCTAGATACCTTGAGTGGAGTGCACAATTTCACCCTTGCTCTAAGGTCACAAGGTCAGATAGGTTTGCCCCAGAGCACTAATTCTACATGTGAGAGGTCAGCATTATGGGTGGCTATTCTTAGCTCTTTATTTTGAAAAGCATTTTTCTCTCGCAAGTAGAAGTCCCAGGCATCACCAGCAGGGCCAGTCCTACCATTAGGCTGAGTGAACCAGCTGCCTCAGGTAGCAGATGTTGAGGCAGCAGGAGTACTTCCCCAGCCACTCTTCCTGGGCTGCCCAGTCTCTGTCAGAAAACAGTGTAGGGTCTTCAGCCACACATTTTGCTTTGTACCTTGTACAACGAGATTGTTGTCCTTACCAGTGATGAAGCAACATTCAGTTTCTTTCCTATGTATAAAGGAATAGGTGCCATCTTGTCTTTACCCTCAGGCAGCAAAATGTCTTGAGCTGGCCCTGATGACCCAATGAGTATCATGCAAATAAACAGATAAGCAGAGCACAGCAGAACATTGTAATACTTAGCACCATTAAAAAACACTGCAGGCCTTTAAAGAAAAGGTTGGTGAGTCTTCAGTTGCTGAGGAACATATCTTGGGCAGGTTGCATTAGTGTGGTTTGACCCAGTCAAGCCCAGCTGCTGACTTCATTACTATCTAACCAATCTAGGTACTGTGTTGCACAGAGAACTTTCCATGAGTTCTGATAAGGATTGGTTTGCATGATATCTCATTGTTATGACAATCAGTTTCCTGTGGTAAGTCTCTGCCCCACAAAAAATTAGCTTGAATTCTGAATATAGCTAGTTGGGTAGAAAGGAACAGGGATTTTGACAAAGAAACCCTCTGTCTGATGCTGATGTTCTCCTTGGTAGGCCACTCTAGCCCTCTATGTGCTGTTGGACTAAAACTCCCATCATTCCTTGCTATTTGCTCTGTGAGCTAGACCTGTTGAGAGTTGCCATCCAACAATACCAAGAGACTACAAGCTGTCCATGTTACACTAAGAGGGTCAGCTATACAGAAATGTCTTGGCACAGAGACAAGTTAATTTTTAGACCAGCATTCAATCTTGTTGGTCAATGGCAGGAAGAGATGTATGGAAATGTGGGGCACAGTCTATTGCATGCTGTCCCTTTATTAGTGCTGATGGCGTGAATGAGAAGCTCAACAACAACCAGACTGGCCACATGGTATAGCTGGACATTTGTTTTAAATAGTGGCAGGGGTGGTAGTAATATTTTGTCCATGGTGTAAAGCTATTCCATTGTACAGTCTAACACTGACTGGCAATGGCACCGAGTGTTTTTGTTAAATGTGTTTTTGTTTTGATGTATGTTCTCACCTGCATAAGACTGCATCAGAGAAATCACGTGGGAAAGAGAACATTTGACATTCACCAGAAGTCTAGCTCACTCAGATGGCATCACTTATATTCACCTCTCTAGACTTTCTGCATTGCCCCATGACTAGAAAGCACTTTGTTAACCTGAGAAAGCTGCAAGATAGATTAGCTCTGACTTTGTTTGTAACAGAAAATAGACAAGATGGTTATTCACACTGACCTTAAATGTTTTTTCAAAAAAAAAAAAAAGAATCCATAGATTCTATTGCCATGGAATCTGTGGCACAGAGGACTTCCTCCATGAACAAAGCTTTTCAAGGATTCATAGTATGTAGTATGTGATTTCCCCTGTGGTAATCTGGCTGTTCAGGCCAGCTGGATTTTATCCCATCATCTTTCTCAGGAGAGCCCTTCCTTTGGAGACTGTCCCCAGTGACTTCATTCAGCACTTGGGTACTAAAAACACGCTTTCCTCCATCATCCTTGCTTGCAGAGGCTTTCTGCCTCCTGATCATCAACGATCATCATTTCCTAACAGGTTAATCCAACCAACTCATAAGTCTTTTTGTTAATTCCAGTATATCAATACTTCTTGTGCTCCCAAAGTCTCTCTTAACATTAGTATTGTCCTTCTCAATAGCAGGAACTTTTAGCAGCCGTTTTCATTTCTACACTAGTACCAAGCATTTGAAAGCATTCAGAAATCTATGACTTTCCATATGCTGGCATCCTGAAATACTCATCTTCCCTCATAATTGACTATTCTGACTAGGACTGATGGAAACTGCAATCTAGCAACTTCTAGGGGGGTCTACAGATTTGATTTGATTTAGTTGGTTACTTGCCATCTTCCAAGACATTCAAGATTTACTTTTCTTTTCTATATAGAGGTACAAGTTGCATCTTCCTTATCCAGAATTCTGATTTCTCATTATGTATATACAAATATTCCAAAATTTGAAAAAATCTCAAATCCAAAACACTTTTGGTTCCAAGCATTTTGGCTAAGGTAGACACAACCTGTACTGTAATTTCTGATTAAATCAAAAGTATGGCTCTCATGAATAAGGAAGGCTCATAACTCAGTTGAAGAGCAAGTACTTGGCATGCAAAAGTCCCCAAATTTAATCCCTGACATCTTCAACTTGACCTGTGAAAGAGCCTTACCTGGAACCCTGGAGATGGACTGCCAGACGGTGCAGGCAGTATTGATCCTCCTTCAACATAAGGCAGCTTTCTATGCTTCTCATGTTGTGGGCTAACAAATAAAAGATAAGAGAGCAACCTTCACTTCTTCCCGTCAGTCAATACAAGTGCTTCTCCTTGAGAAGAGCAATGGGGATTCCCTCTGCCAATAGCTGCTAAAAATCCCTATGGTGCAAATCTTTCAGAGGACCCCATGATCTAAGAAAACTTCGGGGGCATTAAGGGTTATCCCTGGAAGGAGAGCTGAGAAGCTCTTTTGTATGTCCAGAAGACATTTTCAGTGTGGCTCCTAAACTAGGAAATTATGAGGCAGGCAAGTATATTATAATTTTAGACATGATCTTATGTGAGATAGCTGAGTCTTTTAAAAATAAAGTAGTCCAAGACAACAGAAGACATTAATAATATGAGTCCTTTAGCCAACTTCACATGCATTTTTTTCTATTTTCCCACATTTTATGTTGAGGACTATTTTAAAGTTCACAAACAGAAACAAGGCAACAAGTAAGAGAGCTCTACTTATGTCCATTTGCCAAATATACAGTAGAAGACACAACTAGTATAGAAGTTAGTTACTAGTACACACTCTGACCTTAACTTCTGTTCTATGTGGTCCTGGGATTTGTAGTCTGAGGAAGTATGTAAAATTCTCTGCACAGTCCCTCCCCAGACTACAAATCCCAGGATCCTACATGATTCAGACACAGCATAGAATAGAGTCCAACTATTATAACTGCACAGTGTGAAAGAAAAAATGTACCTTTATAGTTTAACATAGAAATCTTATGTGTGTGTCTACAACGAAATAAACTACATTCCGTTCAAATGGCACTTCCTCCCTCCGTAAATGGATATCAGATGGCAGCCTTGTACAATTCTATACCTACTTACTTGGGAATAAATAGCTGTTACATCCTGTAGGACCCATGTCTGAGTAGACATATGGGAAATCCCATATGGACTCCATGCTGTTCCATGTTATCTTGAACCAATAAAGGGAAATGATCTGTTGTGACTGAGAAAATAAGGGAAAAAGCATTTGCACATTTAGGATAAAAGTGGCAACTCAAATGATTGCATGAATAATGCAATAGGTGGATTTGCTCTAAAGTCTCTTTGAGGCTTCTTAAAAATGCATGGTAGCAAAGTGTATTCCAAAACTTCCATAAGCATTCTTGCATATTCTTTAGCACTTATTGATAACATTTGGCCCACTGTTTAAAGATATTTGCTTCTTTGAATTATGTGGTGTGTTTTTTTTTTGTTTTTGTTTTTACACAATCCAGTTTGGTATCATAAATCTACAAATGGACATTGGTTTCTGAAGATACTGTAAACAACATAGGAAGAGAAAGATGTGTTTTCAGGACAATAGTCTTGGCTCCCTGCTAGACCAAAAGCTACAAATGGAGGTGAAATAGTAAATAATTACTAATGGTTGGGATCTGAGGAAGTTACAGTAATACAAAAGGATGTCTTCTCCATTGTGCTACGTCTGAAGGCCAGAGTTCTGGATGTATATGAAGGGCTGTGTTTGTTAAAAAAAAACTTTAGACTAAATGGAAAATAAATTGAATTATAGAAATGCCATCTTGGCATAGAAAGATAGGCTTGGGATGCTACCAGCTAGCTCTCTGCCTTGGGAGAACAAGGAGATGGGACCAAGGAGGCAGGAGGTGAAGTCTTCCCTCTGAGTATAAATGCAGGCAAGGAAGAGACAGATTAGACAAGATAAAGAAGGGAGCCTTTATCTGTTTCTGCCAGTTTTGACTGGTGTAGTCAATTGTTTTAAGTGCAGATGCATCCACTTCCAATGCAGAGGACCTCATATAATGGCTCAGCTTGGGAAGTGGCACAGATGCAGTGCTGGGAATCAGCAGAGAAGGTCACAAGTGGAGAGCTTTTCATGGAGCTGTTGTGGGTAGGTGATGCTGGCAGATGTTCAGCTTGCACCACTCTGGCTTCAAGCCAACAATTTTACTACAATGACACCGAGCAATAGAGCATTCCTAATAGCAAAATCCTTTGCTGATTTACTCTGCAGGAAGTCCAGTGGAGATCAGAAGGGCAATCTCTGGGCACAGATGCATCCTAGGCAGAACACTCACACTGGTGGGAAATGGGAAGCTGTTCATGCCCATTCCCTCTTCTATTGCAGCCCTCAGCACAACTGCGTCCACTGTTGTGGTGGAGTCATTCAGCTCTCTGGAACAGGTTTTGAGGGTGAGGAGCAGGATTGCAATAAAAGGGGGAAAATGATGACAGTGTCCAATTTTTTCCATTCCACCAGCAGGATTACTCCACTGGATCAAAACCTTCCTAGATACAAAAGAAGTTTGTCCATTTGCAGTGGGCAGAATTTGCAGACAGAATAGGCAACGTATTCTCTTATCTTCCTTTTAAGGCCTGAACCTATTGCACTGTCCTAATAATAACAACCAAAGAACTCTTTTTGTTCCCCCCCCACCCTTTTAGAATAAAAATAATATTTCATCAAGCTATGAAGTGATGAGTCCAGGTTACTATGTATGGCCTACGTAAAACTAATGTGCACTCTGGCAAACTTACATTCTAATAAGGGCATCATTATTGTATTTCCTAAGTATGGTAATTACCACAAAAACTCTTCACATCTGATCAAGGTAACTATTGTTTAATGTGTATAAATGGGAAAGGACACTACATAGAGCTTTAAAAACAATTCAAACTTATTTTACTGAAAATAGGATATTGCCGTTGAAGCCAGAGACAAACACCTGCATGCTTCCTATGTTAGAGCATTCACAAAAGCAGAAATAGACAGAAATACATAGTTAGTGACTGCAAAATTATATTTCTTGAGATTTAAGGAAATTGTTACCTCATGTGATTTTTTTTTACATGTCATAGGACTTTATCACATGGGTAATATTGGGGAAAAGCAGAGTTTAAACTGTCATTATCCTGTGAAAGTCATGCAGTCACACTGAAGATTTTCACACCACATTGCAATTAAAGAGCACTTGTCCCAGCAATAGCCAGGTAATAACCAGCAACAAATCATTCATGGGGAAATTCTGTGAATGATTTGTTGCTGGTTATTACCTGGTTATTGCTGGGATAAGTCCTCTTTAATCGCGATGTTTGTGAAAATCTTCCCGCAATTGTATGACTTTCCCAGAATAATGACCGTTTAAACCCCCGATTTCGCCTCGTGTGATAAACTCCATACAGTGGAATAAGTTAATATTGTGTTGATACATGAAATCTGTCATGGTCATAATCAAAGTAGCAAAACTCTTAGGATTTTAAGAACACATGAGTTTTTCCTAATATGTTCTTTTAAAGATAATCATGTTAAATGCCTGCATAAAAAGGATTTAAAAATGCAAATGGTAAAATCTGTTTAGCTCAGTCACATAATCCATCTTGGAATATATTAAGAACAATTCTTAAGTAGAGATTCTGTGTTTTATGATTTACTTAGAAAACAACAAAAGAACCACAGGAGTAGTTAGGGCCTGAAATTTAAGAAAAGTAGCCATTTGGAATGCAAGCGAAATCAGACTAAAGTCCAAAACCCACTGCAGAAATAATCCAGTATGAGACCACTTTAACGAGCAAGTGTAGTATAAACCACAATCCAATGTCAAATCGATTCAGATGCACACCAATTTATTAGTAAGTGGGAATGAGGCCCTGGTTTCGATCCAATTGTGGGAATAAATTTGGAAAGAAAATCTATAGCTGAGAGGATGCGACAATCCTATTTTTCCCTTCCCAGATGTCTTTGTGCCTTTCTCTGTTGTTCCATCTTCTTCTTCATCTGTCCCTTTGGACTTTTGTTTCATCTGCTCTCTCACTTCAGGACTGTGATTACTTTGCTTTCCCTTCATCTGGAGTTAGCTGTTGCTCATCCCAGTCTCCATGTTAGTGAAAAGTCAGCCTAAACTGGTGACATAAATATGGTTGTGTATGTAGTCTTCAGGAAGAGTTGTTGCTGGTTGGCTACAATAGTGCCACTTTATCTTCATTTTCCCATTTGTTTTTCTTCCCTTAAAAGAAAAAAAACCTCCTGTTTTTTAGGATTATGATCTCCCCCCTCCATTACAGATCTATGCCTCATAGAACTATAACTGCAGCTCCCCCACTCAATATTAAGACTGCTTTATCACACTAGGGGGCAAACAGGATTTAAACGAGAGTTAAATGAGAATTAAACAGGAAATGCCCTATGTCTATCACTGGACATTTCCCGTTTAACTCTTGTTTAACTCTCGTTTAAATTCTGTTTGCCCTCTAGTGTGATAAAGCAGTCTGACCGAAGCGTTCCTAGACCATGAGTCTAAGATCAGACTTTTTCCACCATGCAAATCCAAATGCACGAAAGTGCACATCCAGAGGGTAACTGTTTCACAACCAGAGCAATCCATTCTTGAGAAACTGCCAGAGCCCTGCCCAACTGAAAACTCAGCCCCTCTTTCCTAATCTTGTACTGGATTCTAGCAGCCACCATCTTAGAAACTAGTTTACTGTCTACCATATCAATTGATAAAAGGGAAACTTCCTCGAGTAGATGGATTTTCTTCCTGTCTTTCTACTTACCTAGCAAGTTCTACTTTCAATCGCACCTACGCAAAGCCCTCAATGGTTGTCCTTTACTTATTTATCCCCTTTTATTCTCCTCTGTTTGGAAATGAGGGAATGTTTCAATCTTTCCCTGGAAATGACCCATAATTGTATGTCAAATTTGGGTATCCCTTTCGGTTAATAAGGCTCTGAGTCTGATCTGACAGGTTTTACAAAATTAATGTGTGACCAATTACTGTGCTGTTTAACAGAATTAAAATCCATACTAAGTTAATAGCTTATGGCTAAACTGTGAAGCAGAGTAACCCTCTAACAAATGCACTGTTCTCTTATAAATAAACCTTGTTGGATGTGCTTCAGCATTTTTCTCTGCAACTGCAACTGCTGTTTCTGCTATTTGTATGCTATACTGGTCATGTCTGTTTTAATCAATAAGATGCCCACAAAATTTGGATTTTCTCAATACTAAGGGAGAAGTTTATACACAACTGCTGTTCCTATTCAATATTTCACAGTTTCATATACACCTCCACAGTATTATCATTAGATAGGATGAGACAATGGTCTCAAACAGCTGATTTGGGATATCTGAAAGGGCAGCACATTGTTAGTAACTTATTTTTTAATGGCATTCTTACAGTGTGGCATGAGGAGCTGCACTGGTTGTATTTCTGGTCTCAGATGCTAAAATAACTTGACGAGTTTTTGGTACTATGCACTATGACTTGCAGATCGGCATCCATTTTCTGTTCCATTGCAGGCAGCAAAATAACTTGTGTTAGTCCTCAACATCCATGCAGAGGCAGCTGTCTGCAGAAATGGTGATTACCTTATGAATATGTAATGCCAGCCTGGCTGTGAATACATAGAGATGCCTTTTAAGTGAACTGGGCCTATTCCTGGCAAGTTTGTCTTCAGCTGTCGCATGATTGTGGGCCTGCTTTTTCAAGCCGTTGTCACAGGAATTAGGGTTGCTGCAGATGCTCTGTTCACTGTAAGAGAGCTGAACTGGACTGACAAGAATCTTTGCAGTCTGGGACCTATTCTGTAAGTACAAAATTTGTACATGGTTGTTTTGCACCAAAAACAGCACATTCTTTCTGCACAGAAAATACCGTAATTGGGTGCTTATTGTGCACAAAAATCCATGTGTGTGGACTGGCATAGAAAACAGCCTTTTCTGTACAGGAAAAAGCATTTTTGAACAGAAAAGGTTATTTGTTAATAATAATAATAATAATAATAATAATAATTTTATTTATAGCCCGCTCCTCTGTCATCAATCGGAGCGGGTTACAATAATTAAAAGACATCAAGATAAAACAATCCCAATAACCCATAGCCCCACCTCCCACCCCTTAAAAATAAATTAAACCAATATCAGATTAAAATCCAAAAAATAAAAAATAAAAATAAAATTGCATACATACAACATAGAACATAGAACATAACAAGCAGCTAGTCAATTCTATAGACACTGTAGATGTAAACTTCCTAGATAAAGTGCTGGGAGCTTGTAGGAGCGCACGTCCCAATGTCGTAAGCCAGTGTCAGGACCAGGAGTTAAGATGTTTCAGGGAAGGCCTGCCGGAAGAGATGCGTCTTTAAGGCTTTTTTAAAGCTATCAAGGGATGTAATAAGACGCATCTCATAGAAATATTTTCCACACAGAAAATGATTCCTGCAGTTTTCTGTACAAAGCAGGAAATGCTGTTTTCTTTACAAAGCAGCCACACACACATTTTGCACAGAATAGGCTTTGTGAATTGTAAATAGGCTTTGTAAAGAGGCATTGAAAAAACTGTGGTTTTCAGATTCTTTATTGCAGCAGGAAGGAAACTGCTAAAAATGCTCATTATATCCTATGAGAAGAAAATTAATGAAGAATTCCATCGCCATCATGGACCCACACTCTAGAGGTGATCATTTTAGGGCTGCCATGTGTCTCAATGTTTATGATAAAAAGTACAGAAGAAGTTGCCTTTTGCCAGTCTATTTGTCCAGCTGGCTTACTATTTTGTATTCTGCCCACAGCTCACCAAGGTCTTGCGCAGAGGTGTTTTGCACTGGCACCCTCTTAGCTACAGATGCTGGAAACTGATGAACCTAGGAACTTATGCATGCCTGATGTGGAATATGCCACTGATCTATGAGCCTTCTTCATGTAATATACAGTGTTATCAAGTTCATCTAATTTCCTGCATATTTTACTGCTCCTTTTTGTTAGGCAGTCTTAATCTATAGCAGTAGTTCTGAAACTTTGGCCCTCTAGGTGTTTTGGACTTCAGCTCCCAAAAGCCTTAGCTAGCTTGGCTAACACTCAGGAATTCGAGAGCTGAAGTTCAAACATTTGTAGGAGCAGCGTTTGGGAACTACTAGTCACATAGCAAGCAGAAGAAAATAAACCTGTGGGAAACTGCAAGATGAAGGAAAGAAGGAAAATAATATTTATTCTAGATCCAAATTCATTTAGTGGTATGAATGATATAGAATAAACCACATTTAGGGTAGATTTATTTCAACATATTTCATATCAACACTTATGTATTTTAATTCCAATTCACTGTTGCATTGTGTCAATATTTACAAGTTATCTTAAATATTTCTTCAACAGTGTATCCTGGACTCTTGTTTTTATTGTTCCTTTACTTTATGGAAATACAGTAGAGTCGTTCTGTCTCACTTCATCCAAAAGAGAGAGAAGAGGCAAGGCCCTATCTGAATGTTCATGTTTCTGATACTTGTATCCCAAATGTTGGGACTAGTACATATGTTGGATTTTGAAGTACTGAGGACAGAAAACTATACAGGGAAGATGAAAAGATAGCTGTACCTATAGAAGGCTATTCTAGTTTTTTATTATCACTGTATACCAATGGACTCTTATGTGTCAGTCTTTCATGGGAAGTCCCATGAATGGTTTGCTGCTAGAGCATTGCTGGTTATTCATGAGTTAAGTCCTTGATAAGTGTGATGTGTTTGAAAATCTTCAGCATGATCACACTACTTTACCAGGAGTATGACTTTTACTTCCGGCTTTTTCCCTCAACTGATCTCCAATGAGAGCAAATAAACATTGTGTGCGGACTAGAAGAATTCAGGGCAGGAGTACACTCTGTGTGTGTGTGTGTAAAATCTAACTTATTAATGCATTCCAAGTTGCACCAGGAGCCCTGGTGGAACAGTGGTTAAATGTCTTTACTGCAACCACTCACAAGGTTGCAAGTTCAATAGCAGCCAGGGGCTCCAGGTCGACTCACCTCCCAGTTTTACATCCTTCCGTAGGTCACTAAAATGAGTACCCAGCTTGTTGGGGCCAATTAGCTTACACGTTGTAAACCACTTTAATACATCAGTAAGTGGTATAAAAATGTACTTGCTATTGCTATCCTTGTTTATCCACTTCCTTAGTCAAAATATATTTATGCACATCAGTTTTGATTCTGCTACCAAGGAGTGTCCATTTAGTTCTAGTTAATATGGAGACAAAAAACTAAATTAGTTGATTTTGCTCTTAAATTAGTTTGATTTTGTTCTTCTTAGTTTGATTTTGTTCTTAAATTACTTTGATTTTGTTCTTCTGCTTATTAACTAAAGCCAAATAAAAGGGATCCCCTCTCAACATTAATAATTCTTCATAGCTGACCAGCCTGAAGCTGGTATGAAATACTGCATGTCAATTTAAACCACAGGAAGAAGGGAAAAGAGACAGAAGGGATGAGGAGAACAAGAATGATGATGAGTGGCATCCCAGCTGTCCAGCTTGGCACTGCAAATGCATCAGATTCTGACATACACAGAGAAATTCTGCCATAGGGCTTTAATGGTGCTATGACTGGGCAGTACTATGAAAGACAATGAAAGGCTATAGAGGACTGATCCCCTGAGTGCCTGTTTCCTGCTAATTCTGTGTGCAGAATGCCTTGCAAATTTTCTTCCCAGATCACTGGGTTGTTTCAAATCCTCCCAGTTTTACCACTAGTGTCTCTTTAATTCACCCTTAGTTCCTCTCTCCCAGTGTCCTTTGTTTTAAAAATAGATCTAGATTTCCCTCTCTTTCTCCTTTCCCTTGATGATGATGTTCCTGGAAGTGAGCTTTCTGTTGCTGGGGTTCCCTATGCTGCCCTTTGGGTCAATGGGCACACTCTTAATTCTGTGTTGTTCCTGCTCACATAGCTTTTCTCTTTGGTACCACTTCCTGTTGAGAATTCTAGAAGATCCAATGCAATCTTACTTCCTGCATTCATTCACCAGTGCAAGGCAACCATTATTGAGATCAAGGTTGTTTTCCAGCAGGAGAAGCCCTGACTCAGGAGTGAAATACATCCAAATAATCACCATTATCAAAGAACACTTGGAGAGACCACAACACATATATGCTAATCCTTTCCCTCCAAATGGGAGACTGCCAGCTATTTTCCTTCCCACTTGCAGCCAGTTTGTTTGTCGCTCAAATTCTTCTCAATTCTGGCAGACTCTGCAAATTGTCACTGTCATATAACTGAAGTGCTGCCAGCTTTTCTGGGTCCATCTCCATCATCTCTACCTTGTGAGACCAGGGCACCTTGGGGTACAGATCAGCAATAGCTAGGATGCCCACCCATCATTTCCTCCTTGCCTGATGGTTCTCTACCCATGTGATGCTGTCTTAGTGTGAAAGAGATACTGGCAGCCACTAGGGAGACTATCAGACAGGGAAAATCAGGGGATTTAAAAGGCATTTTCCCGGGAAAGCTGCACGATTGCAGTGAAGATTTTCAGACAACATTGCAATTTAAGAGAACTTATCCCAGGAAGAACCAGGAATGCTCCAGCAACAAACCATTCACCAGATTTCCTCGTGAATTGTTTGTTCCTGGAGCATTCCTGGTTCTTCCTGGGATAAGTCCTCTCAAATCACAATGTGTGTGAAAATCTTCACCATGATCGTGTGACTTTCCTGGGGAAATGCCTTTTTAATTCCCTGATTTTTCCCAGTGCGATAGTCTCCCAGGCCCCAATCTACCTACTAGTCCACCTGTTGCCTGCCAATTATTTTTCTAGGCATATTACCAAAGATGGTTTAGTAGCTTTACTTTACAGATGAAGAAAACATCCACAGATCCAACATGTACAGTGTTGTTTTTATTGTCCTAGTGAAATGAAAACTATAATAATGAACAACAATGGCAAATGTTAAATCCCTAAAACAAAAATAAAAGCCAACACGTAAGCTAATACTTTGTCACTTGTGCATCCCAATAGTAGTTTAATCTCAGCTACAACGACATAGAAGATGTTTACATGATATCTTCTGGTGGGATCTGGTTAGGTAAGTCTTTGGGGGGGGGGTTGTGCCTATTTTGGTCAAAATCAACAAAACTCTGAAGCATTATGAGTTGAAATGCTCTGCCTTCACCACATTTTTTAAAAAATCATAAAGTGGACCCTTGGTATCTGCTGGGGTTTGGTTCCAGACCCCCCTCCCCCGGTTGATACCAAAATCAATGGATGCTGAACTCCCATTAAATACAATGGCATAATAAAATGGTTTCTTTTATCTACACTGGCAAAATCAAGGTTTGCTTTTGGAATTTATAACATTTTTCAGTATTTTCAAGCTCTAGATGGTCGAATGCATAGATAAAAAATCTGGGGATACAGAGGGCTAACTTTACTTCTTTGTATCCAAAACAAAATGGGTGGAAGATGAAGAAAGCGTCAAAAGACAGGTTGGGAGATTTTGCTCTTTCCTATGGAGAACTGGGGAATACTAAAATTTATCATGAGCATGGGCTCAGAAAAGATGAGACCATGAGATTCTGGGCAGGAATAATCCTCAGGACCATCCCTGAACAACCTCACTTTTTCAGAAGCTGAAACACATGAGAAGCTCATCTTGCTCCTTCCTTTCCACCCTGAGATTCCACTGCCATCTTCAAAGTCTACCTACAGATGTGTCTCCCTAAATGGAATTGGAGGCAATACAAGATAAAACAAGAAGACCTCTTTAACTACTGGGTCTTCTCCCAGTGGAGTTGGGGCTAGCCACATGGAGTAGGCTGAAGCCCTATCTAGAGCTACTTTCACAGCACACAGTTATAGTGCTATGATCTCACTTCAGCTGTCATGGCTCCATCCTATGGAATCCTGGGATTTGCAGTTTCATGGAGTATGTGAATCCTCTGACACAAGAGTTCACCTGCCTAACCAAACTACAAATTCCAAGATGTAGCCATAACCTTCAGCATAGTCAATGATGACTAGAGAGCCACAAACCTATTTTAAGGGATATATTCACTTCTTTTCTTCTGTTTGTTGTTTTTGCAATGAATATTAGTATTAGAATTTACCTTGGTCATTCTGCACTTGATCAACACAGCTTTGGATCATCATGGAAAATGGAAAATGGATTTCCAAGCTCCTTATAGTCTATTGGAATAATGATAGCTGCTTTAGTGCCTACAAGCAAAAACATTGGTCATAAAGCTACTTATTAACATTGCAAAGCTAAATCAGAATAATAAGTAATATACATTATTTATTATAATTATAATTAATTAATAATTATGGAGTGCAGTGCTTTCTTCAGAACACCTTTGCAAGGGCAATTAATCCATAGGCCATCCCTAGACTGTGTTTGTTACCACAATATTGGCCAGTAAGAGTAAGACATTTGCCCATTTCCACCCCATTAGATCCTGAGGACTATAGGAACTGTGGGCCAGGTTGCTTTGTATTTTGGGACTCTTTACCACTGTCACTTTGACTGGGATGCCACAGCCAAACAGAAGCAAAATTGCACTGAACATTATATGACAGCTATGAAAACTCAGCACAAACTTAACAGCCTTGATGGACAGCTTGTAGACTGATACTGAAAAATTCAGCTAGATTTTTCTGTATATGGACAACTATGCCCTATTTTGTAGCTTCATTGTTGTCTTGACTGTATTTCACAGAGAATTATTTTGTTTACTTTCTACAAGATTATAGATAATTTGAAGGTTACAGGCTCAAATCAGACATCATGTCAACCCAGGGTTGGCACTAACTTGATTTTAGAGACCAAAGCATGATCTGAGATTTCAAAATGGAGCTGTGTGTCTTATTTCAGTTTCTGCTTTCTCTTAGAAGCCCCTGGAGGCTTAGTATCAGCTGTAACATTAGTATGACAAGTCAAACATTTTGTCAAATCAGCATTTGTGTGGTTTGTAAATCTGCTTCAAAACATGGTTTCTGAGGTTGGTTTGCTAGTTTCAGTGTTATCCCAAGACATCTAGCTGCCAAAAACTCCAGTTCCAATGGAGTTCTCACAAGTCAAGGTGCATGGTGTCTAAAGTCACCCAAGGTATTTTGGCTATGAAACAGGAAATTCCAGCACTGACAGTAAAATAGAATAACAAAATAGATGCCTGTCAAATAAAATGAATACCTGTTTGTTGCTCTTCCATGACTCCCCAAATCTACTACCTGAAGCAGCTGCCTCACTGCCAGATAGTACAGAAGCAAACAGCTACTTGTCTGGTTCATGGTTTGTCTCTTAAGAAGACAAAATGACACTATGCCATTGTTTAGTTCCATTAACCATGATTTGGCATGATAAACTAGATTGGCTGCTATATTTGTTTTCATTCTGTCAATTTTCCCCATAAGTATGATTTTCACAAGAATCTAAAAATTGGCAGTGTCCTGTATTTCATCTGCTCCTACAATTATTGCAGTACTGACAGGTCCATGTAGTGAAGAACTGTGATAGTAAGCTTCCTTTATGAGGTTAGCACGCTTGTTGCTTTTATGAGCAAGGACAAAATTATTTCTTACCTGGAGCATTTGAACTGCATTACACTGGTGAGATAAAATCACTAATGGACATCTAAGAAATGATGTGAAAATAGACCTTGGGGAGAAGATAGAAATGATAAATAATAGCAGATGTGGCCACAGGGAACAAAGTGCCAGAAATCTTTATGCACTGAGCTGTCAAACTAGTAGTCAGCAGATTGTCCTTAACATTTTAACACATTGCATCTTGTGGTGAGCAAGGTTGGTTTTGGTACTGTACCACTTCAGACTAAAGCTGGATAGTATCATTTTTTTAATGTTTCCCCAATTAATAAAATTCCGGCTTATTAAGAAAATAAACATCAGAACAGAAACAGATGCGGTAGAGACCCCTTCATCTGCTGGGCTAGATTCCTATATGTAGGGTTCTGATACACAGGGAAATTCCACTGTCAACAGTCTGAAGTGGCATAGTCCATTTCTTCTAGCACCTCCATGTTCATTCACATGTCTCGGATAAGGCAAAGAAATTTCATTGGTTTCAAACCTCCTTCTTTCCCATATCAGTTCCGACTGATAGCTAAGGTTCACCATTAACAGGAAATCTACTGTAGTTTCAAACTTGTCACCTGTAATCCACAAATTTTAAGTTTATTACATCCAGGCCGAAAAGTATACCCCAAAACCAGATATTTTGAAGGTATTGCATTTATTAGAAGTTGACTTTTGAATTATAAATGAGTATCCAACTTACCTAATTTATTCTACATAAGTAATTGTCATGTATCAAATATTGGCAATGACTTTTTCTGAGGTATTGATTGTAAACTGAGAAACATCAGTTCAACCAATATCAGTGAGCAAACACCTCTTGCGTAGGTCAGCCACTCACAGCCCTACTGCACTATTCTAGTGCTATATTCCACTCAACTACATAGGGATGTCCTGTGGAATCCTGGGATTTTCAGTTTTGAGGCGCATTTAGAATTCTCAGTCAGAGAGCTCTTAGACTAAATGAATCCCAGAATTCAACAGGATGTTGCTATGGCAGTTAAAGTGGGATATAATGGTATAACACTGTAGTGTGACAGGGATCTCAGTTTTTGCCATATCTAAAATGTAATGAATACTGCAGTCTTAAACATCATTACTGAGAAGCCCCTTGGAACAGTGGGACACATTTCCTTCTTAGCATCAACCCCAGAATCTGACTCTATTCACATGACTCTAACAATGAGTTTGAAAGTCTGAGTTCTATCAGCCATAGATAATATATCGTATAAAGGTTCATTAACCCATATGATTCTTCTGCATGTTGCCTTTGAGCAAGAGGGAAGATGTGGTTTCAGTTACACTGCAGCACAGTTTCCTGAATAACAAATTTCATATTTTCAAGCAACTAGACTTGGCCCGTGAAAGTTTGCAAATGTGTGTGTGTGTGTGTGTGTGTTAAACGTAATGTGTTGTCTGAGCCCTGACTGCCTTCCTAAAACAGACACGCACACCCCATACTCCCATTCACTTTCTTCAGATTACAAAGCTGCAGTCCTATGCACAGTTTTCTAAGTATAGATCCTCTTAAAACTAAGGGGCATACCTCTTAGTACAATGCAGAATTTCCCTCTTAGCATCACAGTTTGATTGTAATACTATTGTCTCTTTCATTCTCTGCTCCCAAATCCTTCTAAGCCTTTACTGATGTTTGTTTGTTAACTTCACCTATTGGAAGTCCAGTAGCTGAATATACATATGATGCCAGATCAAAACAAGCCAGTATCAGGATTTCAAATACACAAAATGAATTTATGTTATCTGTCTGTCTGTCTGTCTGTCTGGTATATTGGAAGAAGAAGAGGATTTGCACAACCACTATTTCCAAATAAATCAGTGTGTTTTGTGCTTTCTTACATCTCATACCGTTAGGTCTCTCTCTCTACATACATATTAAGCAATCTAAAAATGCTCCAGAATTAGCTTTGATTTACAAAGAGGGTTGACTTTTTTAATGCAGGTACTAATAGTACATACAAAATGAGGTCAAAGTAATTTAACCCGTATATGCAGCATTTTTGAGCCTTCTATTTCCAAAGCATGACTTAAAGCCCAACAAGTAGATTAGGAAGTTCTGCTGGATTCCCAATTGCTACTTTACCTGTAATATTTGATTAGAATAATTCAGATATTTCAACCACTGCAATTTATAATTGACTATCATCCTGTTGGTGAATTATGATGGTGTAATTGAAACCAGTGCAATTCACTCTTTTGGTCACTGTGAATGATTTGTTACTAGTTATTATCGGGTTATTACCAAGATAAGTCCTCTTTTATCGCGATGTGTGTAAAAATCTTCCCGTGATTGCACAACTTTCCCAGGACAATGATAGTTTAAACCCCCAATTTGCCCCCCGTGTGATAAAGTCCTATGTTTTGATCCTGGTTAACAGATGTCTGCTTCTTTTATTGGGGTGGGAAGGGAAGAAGCCACTCCCTATTTTGTTGACCAATTGCTTCTCCCATAGATTCAAATATAGGGTTGCCAGAGAGAAAACTGGAGTGGGCTTCTATAGCTTTATTGGTGGGTAGAAGAGAGAGCCAGCATGCTGTCGTGGTTTGACCATAGAACTAGGACACTGGAGAACAGGATTCAATTCCCCACTCTGCCATAGAAATTTGTGTGAAAAGATTTTGGAGAAAATTCTGCCAAAAGATTTGCTGGCAGTGCTCTCATTAGATGCAGCCATTCTTAAACAGTGTTGTTAAGAAATATGCCCCTCTAAGAAAAAAAACTTCATAAAATGTAAACATGAAAGTGATTACTGTCAATAAAGCCAGAGACTCGTCAGTCATTCATTTATTGTATAGGGATATAAATCTTTGTTTATCTGCTTCTCACAATACAGAATGGGAAAAAAAATCTTAAAATTTTTCTCCCCACAGGGCAGGATAGAAAGAACTGCTGAGCATTTTGAAGATTTTGTTTTTGTTTTTGTGAGAATTTTTGATGCACCTTTGAAAATGATTATTGTACAATCTGTATTGTATAATGTATAATGTATAATGATCTTTGCTCAAATTATGGTAGTTGCTGCCTCGATGGCTGGGCCTTTTAAAAGGAGAGGTGTTGGGTTGATTTTTTAAAATCAATAATCCTGCTTTCTGTGCTGTCCTTCATTAACACTAAATTAGCACACTTTTCAACACTGGGGGAAATCATGGAAGCCCGATTTTTCCAAAGTCTTGGTTACAGAAACTGTACAGAAACAATTAGCATTATTGTACACAAATGTACTGCTGTGGGAAGTATATCTTTTAATTTTTATTTCATCATTTAAAAATCTATTGTGTATATGTTAAGTTCAGCTTTTTAAAAAGTATTCTGCCATATTCTTTTAAAATGAGTTGCAATTATTCCTCATTATTCTTTGGCGCATAACATTCCTAACACAACTGACCCTTTCTGCAATAAGTCCATGTACATTTGAAGAGAATCAGTCCAAACATGATCCTGATACTCATTATTATATTTCTAAAATAATGTTTTCTAAAATGTCAGCTGAATAAAATACATGAAGATGTATAACACAAAGCATTTCATTAACAATCAGTAGTATGTCAAAGAAAATAAACTATTTGCAGTGCTCAAGAAAGCTGTTTCATTGTCATTCAACAGCTGTCAACCTGATGTTTTTGTTCAAGCCAATCCTGAGCCAAAGTCTTTCCTGCTTTCACTGTAAATCTGATGGTTTTTCAGACAAAAGAGTGTTCCAGGGAAAGCAGCCTTTGCTGTGATGGCTTGGGGTTAACTGTTTGTTGTGAGAACCAAATTAAGTGCTAATTGAATGAGGGTGGATGTTTTCTGCGGAAATATTGTAAAGCCAAGTTTTGATGTGTTCAGTTCATCTTATGGAGCCATAAAACTCCCCAGTGTCTGGCAGTGTGCAGGGAGGAACACATCCTATATAGTGGTAGCCAGCAACTCAAGCCCCATGTATAACGGGTTCTGAATTAGCCTAGGAATGTTTATTAAATCATACTGTGACTGCTTCCACATTGCAGAATTAATGCAGTTTGACCCTGCCTTAACTGTCATGGATCCATCTTATGGAATCCTGGGGTTTGTAGTCTGTTGTAACACCAAAGCTCTCTGACAGAGAAAGCTGAATATCTCCTCAAACTCCAAATCCCAGAATTCCTTAGCATTAAGCCGTGGCAGTCAAACTGCATTATTTCTGCAGTGTAGATGCAGCCTGTGCCAAACATTATTAAAAATGAAAAATGCATAATTAAGACATACTACAAATACAAGCATTCCACAGATAAAGCTTCTGATCACTTATATTTATGATAGGAAGAGCTCAACCTGTTACAGGTTGGCATTTAATGTCATTGGAACCAGGCTAGTAAAAGAGGTGGCGGTTCTAACCCTTATGACGGCTCCTGTGTTGAGGGCCCAACATCAGTGAAGCCAGACCCTTTCTATGTAGTCTCGCTCTCTGTCTTGGGCTTGCCTTTTAGAGTGTGGAAGATATCTTTGTAAAACCAGTGTGTTCCATTATTTCTTGTCCCACCTCCTTCCTTTTCCTCTTTAGGCCATTAAGTTATTGATGGGGGTAAGAGATAAAGTATGTCAGGTTGCTTGTTGGCAACATGTTACACTAGCCATTGCTGGGTCTGAGGGCTGGGATGAGAGTTGCCTCTTACCTCAGTGACATATGAGATGCCTGGAGGGTTTTCTTTTTATTTGAGAGCTTTCAAACAGGCCCTGCACCACAGAGGAATACACAATCCTCTTGCTTCCTTCCAATTCAAAATAATCAGCAGTTCAATGACATGATGCAAGAAGCGTGGTGACTGCCAGCCACATATCCTCCACATTTCCTTTGAATTTCTGAGTTCCAGACATAGTTTCTTTTAACAGCATTAGTTTTTCCCCTTTCTTTCTTCTGTATGAGTTTTAAAATCTTTGCCTGATGAAGATGCCAGTGCAGCTTCAAAAGCTTATAACCTATATAAGGTCAATTTTGGTTGGCCCAGTAAAGTATCACTGTTTTGTGGATTTTGGATGATACTGTACTTTGTTATATGGCCAACATGGCTGTCTCTGGATATATTTCCTCTGTGGGGTTTACACTTTTTAAAATACATCTCCCAAATCCCTTTGGCTGTCTCACATATCATTAAGTTAAGAAACAGCCCTAGCCCTAGCCTTGCAGAATGAATGATTATAAATTGTTATTCTCAACTCCTTCAACCCAATGTTGTTGTTTAACCTGTTGTTTAACCTCAGTGCCATTGCACCATGCCTCTAATCTATTACAGGCATAAGTATTACTCTAACAAGTTAGTATGTAGAAAGATCTTGAAGCACCTTTGAGACTTCAGTCTATGTCCTCAGATGCATTTAGCAAAAGCATCTGACAAAGTTGAATGAAATCCACAAAAACTTATGCTGCCAACTTCTTTCTTTCAGTGAATCTCAAAGGTGCTACATACAAGATCTCTCTATATACTGATTCTGCAGGCTATCTTTGAATTCTAACAAGTTAGTTGCAATTTCTGTGTCTTAGGCCAAAAACAGAGGCCATCATGGCTTCCCTTTGTGTGCCAGATCAGGGCCGCAGCAACCACATGCCACGGCCCCAATCTGGCCATTTCCCAGCACAAAAAGGAGCAGCAGAAAGCTGCTCCTTTTTGAGCCAGGGAAAGGGTGCCCCTTTTGCTGCTGCCATGGCTCTTCTCTTCTCCTGTGGCGTGTGGCATCTGCTCACTGTGCTGCAGGAGCATTCCCACACTGCATGCCATCTGGTTGGGCGGGAGGCCTGAGATCAGATTAGGGGCAGAGTCAGGGCATGTTGTCGCCACTCCCCCAGTTTTGCAGTTTGTAGTTTTAAAAATTGTCACTTTTTCTGTGCTTTACCCATAACAATTTTTATCAGGTTGATGTGAAATCTGATATAGTTGTAATCTTCATAAAAGAGATCACTGATGTTGTTGCAAGATACTATTTCAAAGGGTTTCATTTTTACAAACAATAGGATTTTGAGGTTTATAAGGGAGAACCCACGGACGGTACACTTCACAAGATGTAACACAATTGTAAATTTTAAGTAAAACTGATGTTTTCAGTTCTTTGAAATTTCAGCAGAGGATTAATAAAAGGGATACTTAGGGACCAGGAAATACTATTACAGTAAGAATTGTTATGAGAGGAGAAATTTCTTGTGCTTTGTATTTGAAATAAATGGAAGGATAGGTCATATGTAAAAATGTTGATACTTGTGCCTTTTTTATTCCTGTAAAAATAACCTGCTTATTTCAAAATGTATTATGTTACATATAGTTAATAACAATGTTCCATTTTCTATGTAATGAGATATAGTAGGCCTCCATATCAGCAGGGTTCCATTCCAAGGCCCTTTGCAGATGCTAAAAATGTGGACAATCTTGCCCTATATTATTCAGTGGTGCTGACATTAACACACACTTCAACATGTGCATGTTTATGTCTCTGCCATAGAATAATATGGAGTGTGGATATCTGTGGGTGGCCAAATTCATGGATCAGAAGTCCACTGATAAGGAGGGCCCACTGTAATTATAAGAAAAGATGTCCTCCAGAATGAAGTGACAAGACAGGAAGGGATTAAGAGGCCTAGGGAACACTGGCAACTTCCTAGCTTGTGTATTCTGCATTATTAATAACTTTTTGCCATCTTGACTACACTCAGATATTGCTTGGCTGCATGTGTCATATGGATTATATGTGTTTCACAACCTCTTAATAAAATGAATTTAAAATAATTAACCAATTAACATATTCTTTAAAAAACCCTCTAAAAATGCCTAGTGATATAAAGATCAAGCAAGTGACTTAATGGCAGTAGGTCTGGACAAGTATACTGAAGCTTCATATTTTGAATTATGAAGAAGAAGATGCACTTGGTAGTTCTTGAAGACATAGGCCTAAATGCAATTGTTCATCCTCAACTAGAATAGTCCAATTCAATCAATAGGAATTTGATAAATCAACATTTCTGTAAATTATGTTGATTCAAAAGGTCTGCTATAATTGGAACTGACAATTGGCTTTAAACCACAGAAGTTCCCTGTGGATGAAAAGGGGGGAGTCTTTTTTGTTTTGTTTTGTTTTAAAGGAATATTGCACAATTCAGTCTGCTAGAGATCTTCTTGTCTAAGGCCTCTAGTAATGATAGTGATAACATTACCTTCTGAGGTGTAGTGGACATATGGTCATACTCTGCTCCCTATGGAGATGATATGTTGCTTTCCAATTATATCAGCTTTCTACAATTATTAATGTACTGTTTAACCTTGTTGTAATATTGAATTTTTAATAAAAAGTGCAAAAACAAACAAAACAAAACACCACAATTATATCAGCTTTCTGACATGTTAATATAGCTATAGGGTGGTCAAAATGAAGGCACTGCCCCTCCAGATGAGAATTTTGCTTCTTCCCACTGGAATTTTCCTTCAGTTCTCAAAGTTTTAGCATTTCCAGTAGTGAAACATTGGAAATTGTCCATACTTGGAACTCTTAAATTTGCTGTTTACATGTCCATGTTAACTGTGCCTGCCTCTTTGAATGCCTAAACTGAATTTCTAAATGTTCAGCTAAGTTACTGCTGAGCAAGAAATTTCAGGATTGAAGAAAAATTTCAATGGGGGAATTCTTACTTGGGGAGCGAAGCTCTTCATTTTGCCCCTACCATAGTAAAAAGCTGGTAACCCCCGAGTAAGTTGTCCATGCAGTCTCATTTGATTTCAAGCTAATTTAGCACTCCTTGTTCAGGCATAATTATTCTAAAGGCACTAGTTCCCATCTGATCTTGGAAGGGTCATCCCTGGTTAGTATTTGGATGGGAGACTGCCAGTGAATACCAGATATTGTGGGCTGTATTTCAGAGGAAGGAACTGGCAAAAACACCTCTGAGTATTCCTTGCCAATGAAAATCCTGTGAAATTCCTAGGGTCACCATAAATCGATAGGCAACTTGAAGGCACATACCCACTTCCCTCTAATCTCAGATATACGTAAACTAGCTCAGTGGTTTATAGTAATTCCTTTCTGGTATTGGTATTCTGAAAATGGGAAACAGCCTTGTACAAGGAGGACCAACTAACTGGAGATTAGCAAACTGGCTTTTGTTCCCATGCTAGGTATGGGTTATAAACACACAGGGATGGATTCTATCGCATAGCCCCGTTCCCCAGGCAGTACTAATCCTTTATCCGACCTGGGCTTCACCTGGACCTTTTACAGAACAGGATTTTTCCATTCTTTAAAAGGTCCAGGAGAAGCCTGTATCAGGTACAGGATGAGTACTGTTCAGGGATGGGGCTCTGCAATAGAATCTGTCAGTGTGTGTTTACATCCCACATGTAGTGCAGGAATAAAAGCTGGTGTGCTCATCTCCATTGTCTATATTGCCAATATCACTTTGACTGCCAGGAGTTCTCAAGAGACAGAAGCAGAAGGGCCTTCTTTTGAAATGGCAGAATCCAAGGTCAGAATCTGCATGGAAAGCATGCGCTTTCCCACAGACCTATGGCCTCTTCCTTGTGACTCAGCATAAAGGGAAAATCTGAAAGAAGGAGACCAGGATCTGTAAGTAAGATACAAGAGTTCCAACACATCTTGAGCACTGAAAGCACCATGTGTGTTGGCAACTCTTTCCCATAAACAATAACAGACCATCATCACAATTGTTGTTATTGTTCTGTGTCTTCAAATTGATCCCAATGTATGATGACCCTAAGGCAAAACTATCATAGGGTTTTCCTGGCAAAATTTGTTCCAGGGGGATTTTCCCTTTTTCTGAGGTTGAGAAAGTGTGACTTGCCCAAGCTCACCCAGTGGGTTTCCATAGCCAAGCAGGGAGTCAAATCCAGGTCTCTGGATTCATAGTCCAATGCTCAAACCACTATACCATGCCAGTTCTCCACCACTACAATAGGGACTTCGAAGTGAGATTAGTTGGGAACCTTTAAAGCTTATTAAACGAACTCTGGATTCTGAACAAGATTCTGATCTTTGGCCATTCAGAACAGCAAAAATGAAAACAAAGCCAGTGAAAATGAGTGCCTTTCCCTCACTGCTGTTCTGCAGTCACCATGAATCATATTGAGAAAACTGCACTGTCATTTTTGACATTAGAAGTACAGCTCTATTCCAGTGTCCTGGCTCATACCCTCTTTTTCTTGGACTACCCCACCTTTTATATCCTGGATTGTGTTAGTAATCGTGTTCTGCAAAATCAGCAGAAAATGATTTGCCCATTTACCCTGAACAGACATGTTCTTTCACACTAGTTCTTAAATGGGAGGGGTGGGAGAGAAAAAACACTTGCCACCCCCGTTCTGCATGGTTTGGGGGGTCAGGACTGCAAATTTATGTGAGAGGATTCGCAGTGAAGAGTCCTACAGTCTCCCAGTGGCACAAAAGCTCCACGCTTGCTGGTTTTTAATCAGAAGAACGCAAGCGACGCTACCTTGAAAAGATTTCAAGCACAGCTTCTTTCCACTGCAGTCCTTTGCTGCAGGAGGAGGACTGCAGAAAAAAAACTCACCTCAGCTTGACGGCAGCAGCAGCAGCACAGCTCTGGGAAATATGTAGCTGCTCAAACACAACCATATTGCTGCTGGTGCAGTACAGTCTCGCCCACTAATGCATTTCTAAATGCATTCATTATTTAAGAATAATAACAGAAGAATAGAAGAATACAGTACTGACCTGTGTCTGCTTCTGACACTACTGTACATTGGGAAATGCATGACCAGAAAAAATATTTAGAGGGACAGAACTTAAGTGTAGGTTTTCAGAGGATGAGCACATTAACTCTTAATGTGTGTATAGTTGTTCGAGTGTTCTTTTGCCTTCAGTTTTTTCCAGCTTATGGTGACCGTAAGGTGAAAAACCTTTCACAGGGTTTTCTTGGCAAATTTCTTCACAGCGGGCTTGCTATTGCTTTCTTCTGCGGCTGAGAGAGTGCAACTTGCCCAAGGTCATCCAGTGGGTTTATATGGCAAAGCTGGGACTCAAACCCTGGCCTCCAGAGTCCTAGTCCATTGCTCAAGCCATGCAGACTATCCCTATTTTAGTACATCTTGCTTTACATCTTGCTTTCTTCAGCTGCTCTGATAGAAAGGCAGCTGTGCTGGCAATGCAAGGCATCAGAGTGAGTACCACAGGCTTGACAACAGTTAAAAAGCAGTGTCCCAGCTCCCAAGACCACCTCCAAGGCAACAGCACCAGCCATTCTCGGTGTGGCTGCATTGAGCACTCCCTCCTTTGTCTGACTCAGCATGGCACCATGCACCCCAGTGGCCTCTATTCATTCCTCTGGTCCTCCTCCCTGGTAACTCACCATTCCTGTTTTTTGCTTTTTGCCTGGTCTTGTCATCCATCAAGTTTCCGCTCCTACCCAGGGTCTTTAGAAGTGACATCTCTGGGGGGAGAGCTGATGCATCTTCTTGTCCATAATGCATATGGATGAGCACTTTGCCGTGTCCTGCTGTGAAAGTCGTGCCCTTTCAGGAGTCGGGCTACATCTTGAATGGTGGCAGTGTTTGGTCAGAGAATGATCATGGTATCTTAAACTAAAAATAAATAAATTAAGCTCTGGCTTTACTGTGTCAGCTGGACACACAGCTGTTAGAGCAGGGCTTTCAGCAATATGTAACAGAGAGGGGGATTCAAGCTGTGATCTTTGGAGTGAGAATTGGAGTGTAACAAACCTGTTTTTATTTTCATTTGTGATGTGTTGGCTGGTACACGGCAGCAAGCCCATGGCCAGTGCTATTGTAAGGCAGAGGGAGGCCTTCACCTTGAGTGGCAGCCAAAGATGATGGAAGAGAGCAGCAGGTGCCACATAGCCTGCCCTGCATCCCCTAAGCTGGCATCCTGCCTTCAGGTGTGATGGAGGATGCTCTTCCCTCACAGTGTTGAAGAAACATTCAACTGCTGGCTAAGTGACTTTTATAAAGGAATGGGAGAGGGTCATATTGTCCCTTGCCTCAATCAGCAAAATATTTTGGGTTGTGAACTGCCCTACTGATCAAATGACAACTAATCTCACCTAACAATATGTTTAAAGGGTTCCCCCCCCCTTGGGAAAAATTAGATACAGAGTGAATTTCTAGCACTCTTTTAGTGCTAGAAGGACTAAATATATATAGTTGGCCCTCTGTATCTGCAGATTTTTTTATCCACAGATTCAAGAATCCATAACTTGAAAATCATAGAATCACAGAGTTAGAAGAAACCACAAGGGCCATTCAGTTTAACCCCCCAGGCATGCAGGAACTCACAAAGTACCTGACAGGTGGCCTGTCTTTAAAAACCTCCAAAGAAGACTCCATCCTTATCTTTAGGTGGAATCTCATTTCCTGTAGTTTGAATCCATTGCTCCCGGTCCTAGTCTTTGGAGCAGCAGAAAACATGTTTGCTCCATCCACAATATGACACCCCTTCAAATAGTTAAACAAGGCTATCATATCACATGCATTCAATAAATAAATAAATAAATATGACATGCATTCAAACATGGCTATCATATCACCTCTTAACCTTTTCTTCAACATACTCCGCTCCTTAAGTATCTCCTCATAGGGCATGGTTTCTAGACCCTTCACCATTTTGGTTGCCCTCCTCTGAACATGCTCCAGCTTCTCCACATCCTTCTTGAATTGTGGTGCCCAGAACTGGACATAGTGTTTCAGGTGAGGCCTGACCAAAGCAGAATAGAGTGGGAGTATTACTTCCCTTGAACTAGATGCTATATATCTATTGATGCAGCATAGAAACGCATTGGCCTTTTTATCTTCATCACACTGCTGATTCATGTTCAACTTATTGTCTACTAGGATACCTAGATACCTTTCACATGTCATTTTGTTAAGCCAGATTCCCCATCCTATATCTATGTATTTCAATTTTTCTGTCTAAGTGCAGTAACTTACATTTATCACTAATGAAGTTAATTTTGCTAGTTTAAGCCCAGCTTTCTAAGCTGTTAAGGTCATTTTGAATTTTATTCCTCTTCTCTGAGATATTAGCTACTCCTCCTTTGTCATCTGCAAATTTGATAAGCATCCCCTCTATTCTTTCATCTACGTCATTGATAAAGGTGTTGAATAGCACTGGGCCCAGTACAGATTCCTGTGCCATCCTACTGGTCACTTCTTTCTAGGATGAAGAGGACCCATTGCTGAGCACCCTTTGGGTTTAGCCAGTCAACCTACATGGCCCCTTGCTTAAAGTCTACATAGGGACCAGGAAAGTCTCCCAGTGACAAGGTAATGCCTGAGTTTAATTTATTTTAAAAGGTAAATAAATTTCAAAAAGTAAGACTTGATTTTGCTATTTTATAAAAGGAGCAGCATTCTACTATGCAACTGTATTTAATGAGACTTGAGCATCTATGGATTTTGATATCCACGGGTGATGGTGGTGGCTGGAACCGAACTCCTACAGATTCCAAGCACCCACTGTATTTTGATTTCATGCAGGTGCCTTTGCTTTGTTTGGATACTGAAAACAAAATCCATGCCATTGAATTCATTAATTTATTTCATTTCATTGATATCCTGAATTACTACTATAAATTCCACTAAAACTCAATCCAATCCAAACTCTAGGACTCCGATTATTTTTATTAGTGTGGTCACCAGTGCTTGCCAAAGTGATATGTAGTTTGGTTGAAGAGAGTAAAAAGTATCTGTCGAGATCTATTACAGAACTCTTGTATCTGGCAGCATGAATTGGGACTTTCTTTTACTCTTCCATGTGGTGATTGGGGGGGGGGGGGGAGGAGATTTACCAAAGCTTATGAGGCCACCAGAGTTTTGGGATGTACATGGGAATTCAGAAAGGCATCACTGATACTGAAGTAAAGCAATCCAACTGATGTACATACAGTAATTTTGATAATCCTGACAATCCTCTGGGAAGGAGGTCCCACCTAGAACACTTTTTGTAGTTTTTTTGGGCTATGAGGTCATGTTCTAGAAGAGTTTATTCCTTACGTTTCACTAGCATCTGTGGCTGGCAACTTCAGATAATACTTTATAGACTTTCTTCACTAATTTGTTTTCTTGCAGTTGTCGTAGTCCCTTCACTAGCCTTTTGTCCCCCCCCCCCCCAAGCGCTTTTTTAAAAAGGAATCTATCAAAGTCTCTTTGGCACTTTAAAAAAACATCCAGAAATCATTTCCGAATTTTGATGCAATGTATCAATTAGTGCCCTCTTCTCTTGTCGCAGTTGCCTTCTTACAAAATCTCAATTTTTTTTGTGCCAAACCAGTCAAAGTGATTGGATTAACTTCATGAACAAGAAATTAAGTGACATTCAGTAATCTTTCAGTAATCTTGCTGTGCCATCTTAAATTTAGGGACAACATAGCTATGTAAGTTAAGCCCAGAATCCTGTATGTGATTTATGTATGCACAAGTGCCATAGTTACTGTGCTATGCAGTGAATCCCAGGTCAACCTGCCCAATACTCACAAGGAAGCAGCCACTGCAATGGACAGGAATCTGTTCTCCTGTTGATCCAGGAGCAGCTGGCTGCCATTTCCATGAACACACACAAACATACACATATATGTGTAAGTAATCTCCAGTGCAACAGGCAGAAGCCAGGACCACTGTTGCAATTCCTCCTTGTGCTGGATATTGCTCATGCAAGGTAGATTGGACTGTCAGCCAGCTGCTTCCCGAGAGACAGACAAATGGCTCCCCACTGATCATAGTGGCTCTTCCCTGGTAAGTGGGGATTGGACCCTAAACAAGGGGCCACATAGGGACCATGAATACATAACAGTCAGTGGGGAAAGAAGGCATCCTTGCCAGGTACGTTTATTAATATCACAATTTTCTGTATTCTCTCCATTTATGATAATTTGTGCATTTGTTTGTCATAGATAGTATTGATTCACTTCATATATCTTTCTCCTATTTGACTTTGTTCTAGTACTATTTTCATGAAATAGTGCTGCCCAAGCCTGGGGGGCAAATGCCCCTGCCACAGTTCACTCCTATATCATACCCCAAGTCGTTCCCATACTCTCTAGAAGCTGCAATATGATTTTGCAACCATGGCTTTGCTGCATATAAATGATGGACAATTCTACCATTAGACAGAGTGAGGCAGCTACTTTAGGGCATCAGACTTGCGGTATCATGAAAAGGCAGCAAATTGTTATAAGCGATTTAGTTATTTCACTGTCATAGACACGTTCTTGTGGGATATTCTACCTATGTGCCAAAATAACTTGCCTGGTTCTGATAGTGTGCACCTTGATTTGGGAGAGGGTGCCAAGGTGCTCTTCTACCTTGGACAGCAAATGCTCTTAATTTGGACATGCTTTTTAAGCTCTTATAGGGAAAATGTTTAAGCACGGCTCAGTGGCCCCTTGATGTATATTGGTCAGTCTGGAACCATTTCTTCAAACATACCCTCCTTTGAACTCAGTTTGGAACTCAATTGGCAGCAATTGAAATTTGCTGAGAACAAAGGGGGAAAATGGGGCGAAGATAGAAAAACTGGACCATTTTAAAAGCATCTGAAAAAGTGGGATGACAGGGGATTAATTGGGACTGTACTTGCCAAATCAGGACAGTTGGAGTGTATGTAGCTCTTGAAACATGAAGGCATCTGTGCTTGAGAGACAGTAGGAATAGGCCAATGATAGGAGTTGCAGAGAAAAATGTTTGGTATTTTTGCATCCCTGGTTGACAAAGAACATTTGTGTTCTCACACACTGGATCTCTCATCCATCAGAACTAATTTACCTCTCAGAGCTGCTGGAGTAAGCCACAAATGGCACAATGTACAGCTGAATGGTCTACCTTAGTACCATCCTCATCTTTGGCCCTGCTTTCCTCTTGATTTGCTGGCAATTTGGTTTTCTTAGATATATATCGGAATTTAGAATGCCACCTCTAAAATTATTGTCCACATCTTCTGAATTATTGTTGTTCCTGCAACTCCAACAATCTTTCCAGTTCCCAGATGAGACATCATTATGACCACTGATGAGTAAAGACTTTATATTTGTGCTGTATAACAATAGTTTCCCCATACCTCTCTGTTGTCACCAAAATGAATTGGTGCCAATGGCCATCTTAGCATCCAAGGCAAATGTGAGCAGCTAGCACTTACTAATTAAATTTATATCAATAAATTCGCAGTTCATGTTTACTCAGTAATATTCACCCAGTGTTCAGTGTGACTTCCTTTCCAAGTAACTTTATATCATCATCATCATCATCATCATCATCATCATCATCATCCTGCTCTTTTCCCAGAACTGGGACCCACAGAAGCTCATAACATTAAAACAAAATGAAACTGCTGCAATATTAAAATAGATTGCTTATTAAAAGAATAAAAAATACAGTTAAAAAGATAAAAATTTAAAACACTTAAAATGATACAATGCCTTAAACTGGTCCTTTAAGAGCATTCTGCTTTTAAAAGCCTGCCTGCATAAGAGCGTTTTAACCTGCTGGCGGAAGGCCAATAAGGAGGGAGGCCATTCTGGTCTCCCTGGGCTGGGAGTTTCATAGTCTAGGGGATTTATAAATTCAATTAAATTAGTAAATAAGCTTCAACCCTATTAGAACTCATTCATATTTCTGTTGTTTTTCAAAGTCAAAACCTCTTTTGAAAGTGTAGCCATAAATTTACTAGTTATGGACATCTCCCCTTGTCAGTAATGACAAAACTGAACTGAATGATCTTTTGGAGCTTTGTGTCTACCTGTGATTACTAGGGAAGCAATGTTAAACCCACTTTCAAGAGACTCACAGAACAAAATTGTGCAGACTTAATGTACAGACTCCAGTTGGAGCTAGCAATTTATGAATTTAAGATTCAGGACCAGGACAGATTGCATCCACACCTTCTCTTTTAACTTTTATATGTACCAATTAAGGGAGCAAGCATATCAACATCATAAAAGTGAGAAACCAAATATGTGCACGATAAAGAGCATGTCATAAATTATTACATCCCTGTTGGGCCCTGTTACTATTGTTGACGGTGCAACACAGTCCTATAACTGTGATGAGCTCAGCATTCTGTGCCTAGGAGAAGCCCAGAATGCAGGTGTCAATGGGACTAAACAACCTTTGTCCCAAGGGGATGATTCTCTTTAATAATGATTCATTGCAGGATGGTTTCTAGTCCCCTCACCTTTTGTGGAGTTTGCAAGATTGAGGTTTGGGTTTTTGCCTTTCATATTTGGGAAGAGAGAGAAAACTTGCAGCGAAGTAAAGCATCAAAGACTCTGTTTATGCTCCCGCTACCTAATTTGGCTTCCAAAGAACTCCTACAATTGCTGTGTCCCTAGGAGTTGTCAAAAGAAAAATCAGACAGAAAGATGAGCTTCTTCACTCTTCCTTCTATGGGTCACATGGCAGAGATGCTAAACCAAATATAATAAACAGAAGAGGATTGCAAGGAATATGAATAAGTTGTCTCATATAAAATCAGACTATTGATCCATCTAGCTCAAACTCATCTGTATTGCCAAGGGTTTGAAACAGAAGGTGACATGATTTGAATATAGACCTTTGAGGTGCTGCCTGGGGGCACCTGGTGACTCTCATGTTGGTGGGGTAGTAAATTTGCTCAGGGTTTCAATCCAAATTTTAAAGAAGCTGTCCAAAGTTCTGAACCTACTTGAGGGATAGGCACCACAGGCAACTCTATTAAAGTCCTGGCGGGGATTCAGCTGCCACTGCAAAGAGACTCTCTACACTACATAGTCTGTGATATTCGCTTGGTGCAAGGGTTCATGGCAATTGTTGTTGTGGTTTTGGGGTGTGTGTATGTTCTTTCAAGTCTGTCCCAGCTTATGTTGACTCTAAGGCAACCCTTAGGGGGTTTTCTTGGCAAGATTTGTTCAGAGGAGGTTTGCCTTCCTCTAAGGCTGAGAGTATATAACTTACCAAGGGTTTTTATGGCTGAACAGGGATCCCAAGTCTGGTCTCCAGTGTCATAGTCCAATGCTCAAATCACTGACTACACAATGCTGGCTCTCTACCATGGCAATGTCCCATAAATAATCATTCCCATGGAATCCTTTGTTTGGTCTAAATTGTACACCAAAGGAAAGTGTCAGTGAGACATGCCCTATAGAGGGTATTATCTTCAGTGAAATACTACTTTCCTTATCTTCTTATTCTATGTCATAATTATTGATCTAAGAAGTCCTTAGAAGCAGCATAATTTCATAGTGGTGCCCTGTGGAATGCTGCATGCAAAATTAGATGTAGGGCACTTCCACTGGGGCTTCTACTTTGCGATTGTAATATTCAGATCCATTGGCAATTTGGAGACACTTTTCTTTTAAAGAATTTTACATTGCAGCTCTGGTGGTTCTGCCAGCCTACAGAAAGTATGGAATGCAAGAGTTCCAGCTAATGGACTGTTTCATTTTTGATGCATGAATGTATGTCAGAAAGATGGGCTAGGCTTCTTTAAGTGGAGATCTTAAGTGGACAGCTCAAAAGCTTTGGCAGTTGTGCTAGAGGACATTTTGATTTTGGATCAGAGTACTGCTGATGTCATGGCAGATGGCCATGACAAACAGAACTATCAGCCTCATTACCACAGCTTTTATTAAGTGATGTGACGCTGTGCAGTGCTATTTTTAATTGAATAACATTTTAAAATGGTTCATTACTGCCACTTTGTTTGCACTGATCTAATAAAGGAAACAACATGCAGAAGCATCTTGACCTGGACACAGCTGATACAGATGCATGTTGATGTGCAAGTTATAAGGTACTCTTGAACCTCACTGCCTTGGTTGGATTCATTTTTCAGTGTCCTTGGGGATGCATAACCTCATCTAAAGTGACTGGTTGGTATGCATAGCTAGTTGTTTATGACTGAATTCTATCACTATTATTATTATTTTATTATGAACTTCAAAGGGCAAGCAAGGGCAAACTACAGGAGAGAAATATAAATGTTCTTTTAAAAAGGAGGTGAAAGAGAAAGCTGCCATATAGCATAGCATCTGAACTATTTGGAAGCAGTGTGATTCTGCCTCAGAAGCTAATTTCTCTTGACTGAAGCAAATACACATTTTTCTTCCATCACTGATCTGAACAGATACCACCGCTTAGCAAATGTCATTTATATTCTTGTAAGTGAGGCCAGATTACAGTAAGGGTGTGCAGGAGACAACATCTTCCTTTTAGTTAAGTTTGCACTTGAAGTCTGGTCTCTAGTTAATTATTTGCTGTTGTTGTTGTTTGCTTGCTTGTAATTTTTAAGTTTTGTTTTCATTTTCCCTTGGTTTCTATTGGGAATAATTAAAACCTTTCTCCAGTTGGCTCTCAGATTCTTTCTCCTCCCAATAGGGTGGCTATTAATCCTTCTAGTAGTTCATTAGAGAAATGGTTGGCAGACAGACATAGCACAGAGAATATATGTGGTAGCCAGCAGGAGTTAAAGGAATTTGAGAACACAGGAGGGTACAAAATAATAATGGAAAACACACACTCTTATCTGATCCAGAGCAGAAAGGGCACCTTTCCCATTAATGTGGAAAAGAGACACAGGGTCTCCATTTTGCAGGAATATGCTAGCTGCATTTTACCACCGTGTCTCTCATGATGAGACTAGAAGAAGCCGATGAGTGTGAGTGTAATCTCTTTCTTACTAAAGTTGGTAACAATAGTGCACAGTAGTGAAATGGGTAGCAGTTTACAGACTGAGAAGCAGCAGGCAAGTAGAAGAGGGAGAGATGGCAGTTGGCACCATAGATATTACAGACTTCTGTCTCTAGTAGCCAGGGTGGACTGGTGCCAGACAAGGCAGTGATAATGGCAGTGGGCACAGGAGCATTGGCAGTACCCCAGATATAATGGACTTATAACTTGCATAGTTCTACTGGCACAATTTGAGAGACAGGTTTTCCTTCTTCCCTCTCCTTTTCTGTCATCCTGATGTATTCTGAAACATATAAGGACTCAACAAGAGATGGTTTTTGAGAAATGATGTCTTCTCAAGGACCAACACAATGACAATAAACCCTGAAACTTTTATTCCTGATACTTTGTGTTGGGGATACAAACCCAAGCCTGTAGCTAGGCTGGGGCAACTGGGGCACTGCCCTGGGCCCCCCAGCCAAAGGGGGCTCTAAAGGAGCTGTGAAACGTGGCTCTTATGTCCACCACTACAGAGGTGCCACGAGCGCCCTGGAGCGGTGCTGTGACATCCCTTGTGTGCAGTGCCATTTGGACGTGGCATACGAGCCACATCATCGATGTGTGCTCCGTGTCAAGATGATGCCCATGGCACACAGTAGGGCTCGGGACGTTAGGGCCCTGAAAGTACTTTCTGCCCCAGCGCCCTTAAAGGCCTAGCTACGGGCCTGTGCAACCCACTTGGATGGTCTTATAGGGTGAAATCCAGTGTCATGAGCAGGAATCCACTCACATGGTGGGACTTGTTCTTCTCTTCCACCCTCTCCCATAATTTTTGGTTGAGATTTGAAGGGTGAACAGAGAACTGCAGAGGAGGCAATCATGCCTGCCCATTCCCCTTTCCTTTGCTAGAAGCAACTCCTGTTGTGGGAGGATGTAAACAAATACTATCCCAACAGGCAGTTGAGGCTTTGGATGTATATGGAATGATATTTGCTCTGTTTGGAAATACATGACTGTGTGTTATCAGGGCAAAGGGAGGCACAGATTTTAAAGAATGAATGGATTATATTCATTGCTTTAGTTTAGAATTGTGTGCTGGTGAGCATAATTAATGTATGACTAGAAATCTTTTGAAGTTTCCAAGCCAAGGGAAGTAATAGTCCCACTATATTCTGCACTAGTCAGGTCTGGAGTACTGCATTCAGAAGGATATAAACAAGTTGGAGCAAGTTCGGAGAAAGGCAAGAAGGATGATAAGAGGTATGGAGAACAAAACATAGGAGGAAAGGTTGAGGGAGCTGGGCATGTTCAACCTGGTGAAGAGAAAACCAGGAGGTGACAGGACTGCCATCTTTAAATACCTCAAGGCATTTAAATACCTCTCTGTCCCAAAGAGGAGGACAAAGGCCAGTTCATTGTTGCCCCAGAGGGTAGGAACAAGTCTAATGGTCTGAGGTTACAGGAAGGTAGATTTCAACTCAGTAAGAACAGCTTGGCAATGGAACCAATTGCTTAGAGAGGTGGTGGGGTCTCCTTCTCTAGATGTCTTCAAGAAGAGGCTGGGCAGCTACCTGTTGGTGTTTCTGCACTGAATAGGGGGTTGAACTAGATGGCCAATGAGCCCCCTCCAATTATACGAAACATTGTTCTTTCCTTTCAATAAAATTTCTGCTCTCCCAGACTATTTTCTGACAAGTTTTTGCACCAACTGCAGCATTTTATTTCCATCCCCAGATGTATTTTTTTTCTAATCTTAGACATTTTTGAATAAAAATGTCTTCATCTCTTCTTCTCCTTTTTCTCTTTTTCAAAAAAGAGTACTATAGTGTATCAGTTCATTAAAGAAATGGCACCATTGTACTATAGCAGTATCACAAAACAAAACAAATGTTCAAAGAGCAGAAAATTTCTACTTCAAAGCATGTGGCCATCTGAGCTGACTAGGTGCTGGTTTTACATTTGGAAGAACCCTCTCCTTCTTTCTTAAAGCAGCTTCAGAGCAGCTTTAAAACATAAATAATTATGGAGCCCTAGTGGTCCAGTAGTTAAATGCTAGTACTGCAGCCACAAGATTGTAAGTTTGATCCCAGTGTTGCAAAGTTGATTCAGCCTTCCATCCTTTTGTAGGTTGGTAAAATGAGTACCCAGCTTGTTGGGGGCAATTGGCTTACAGATTGTAAACAGCTTAGAGAGTGCTGAGTTTGCTGCTAAGTGGTATAGAAATGTACATGCTAAATGCTAATTATAAAACAGCAGAACATTCCAATGAGACACAAAGGCATTATTATTATGGAAGGGAGAGAGGAGAGGAGAGAATGTCTAACTTCATGATATTAGCACTCTTCCCTGGTTTTTGGTGCTTGGTTTTGAGAGCATGCTGACTCAGCAGCCTACGTTTGCTCTTTTGTTAGCCCTGATATATTAACTTTTAGCCAAAAGCAAAAAACAGACAATCGACAACAACAACAAAAACTCTTGTAATGGGTGTCACAGTCAGGACAAGGGCAGAGAGAAGAGTAGAGATCAAGGATTTGCTTACAGGGGCAAATTTCTGTTGCCCAAATAGATTCTTAGTGATCAGTCTTAGACTGTGAGAGGAACTGAGGGTATAAAACTGAACAGAGGTGGGGAAGCAATGTCTCAAAAAGAAACAAAACTTAATAGTGGACTGTGTTTGTTTTGCATCCTCCTGAAACTTAGCATATGTATTGTCATGTATACTCCTTTGGTATACATAATGCACACTCTTTCTGTGTAAGTAGTTTCTCCCTTTTATGCCAGTTATTAAACTTGGTTTTAGCACTGGCAGAATGAAGGCATGAGCTAAATCTGGCAAATCAGCAATTAGAGTCACTTCTGGTAAGAAATGAATCACAGGCAACATCAAGTGATTATTGACAATGGGACGTAATCAGTGAATTATCACATATTTTCAGAGATAGCAAGGTTGCACTGAGGAGTTTTAATTCCTGCATAGACATTAATTTGAGCCATGGCTCATTTCTAGCATCTATTGCAGTTTGGGGCCTTTATCCTAGACTCTAGAACAGGAGCAGGTCAAATATGTCCCTCCAGATGTCATGAGAAAACTGGAAATATGCTTTTTCTGCCTTGTGGTTTCTTGGTACCCTTTTAACAGATATATGGTTGTCTGATTATTTATTTCTTTATTTAATTTATGTCTCACCTTTCTCCTGACATGGAATCTGAAAATGTATACATTTTAAAAGCACAACATAGTAAAATTATATTACTATTATTACACAAGTTAAAACAAATCTTGAAAACAAGTTTAAAATAGCATTAAATGATACTTAAATAATAATAAAATAATAATAAAATAAAACACTCTCAAAAGCTTTCTCTGTTACATACACAAAACACCAAATGCTTCCTGAAGTAAAAATCACTTCATCTGCTAGCAGAAAGACAGCAAGGAAGAGTGCTATCAGGGCCCCTTAGGGAAGAGAGTTCCATAACTTGGAAGCAACTACTGAGAATGCTCTCTCTTATGTCCTCACCAGACATGTGTGGGATGGTGGTGGGACTGAGAGAAGGTTTTCCCTGCAGATCTTAGAGCACAGGCAGGCTCACACAGGGAGATTTTTTTTCCAACAGTCTGGATCCATCCCATATATCACTTATATCCCATATATCCCATATATCACTTCATAGCTGGTGAAGGAGCCCTGGTGGCACAGCGGTTAAATGTCTGTACTGTAGCCATTCACTCAAAATCATAAGGGTGTGAGTTCAATCGACTCAGGCCTGCATCCTTCCAAGGTCGTTGTAAACTGCTTAGACACTGTTAGTTCAGTATGAAGCGGTATATAAATGAAACTAGGATTTTGTTTTTTTGGTGTTTGTTGGGTTTTTTTTTTATACTTTGAATTCTGCCCAGATATTATTATTATTATTGTTGTTGTTGTTGTTGTTGTTATTATTATTATTATTACTACTACTATCTCATTTTTTTCCCCAAACTGGAATACAAAGATAAAAGTGGGCATTAAAAATAATTAAACTAGTATAGTATTAAAGCACATAACTCATTAAAAAAATAACATGCAATTTTAAGATAAAGTGCTTAAAAATAGTGCATATTAGAACAGTTAAAATCCTAAAACATTAAAACAATAAAAATAAAACTGTATACAGACCTCTAAAACTTTCCAGTCCAGCACCACAGATCATTAAAAGACCAACCTCAATTGTCTGTAAAGCCCTTGTGGTACAAAACTATTTTACCTTGCCATCAGAAACCATCCTGGCCTCTCTGGGGAGGGAGTTGTAAAGTCTGGCAGCAGCCATTCACAGATATTCACAGATATGGATTGGCAGCCAATGGAATATAGCAGGGATATGATCTTCTTGATCCAGTATAGTCAGTAGTGAAGTGTGCTGGGAACCCAACCAGATTTGGAGGACTGTGCATTGTCTATTCACTCAGAGTGTCTATCTACAGCAGGCAGATATTTAGGTCTCAAAACATTTTTACTGCAATGGCTGTATCCTGTTGAACCCTGGGATTTGTCATTTCATGAGATCCTTAGAATTTTCTAGCAGAAAGCTCTAATACTGTAATTCAGCAGCCTTCATACTGGAGCTCTCAAGGAGAGAAATTTTAAGCATGTCTCCAAACTACATAGCCCTGGGCTTTGTAGGATGGAACCAGTGGAGACAAAGTGGTTGCAAACTCTTGTAGTGGTGTAGTACACATACGCTCTTACAGCAGTGACCTTTCCCAAATATACCATTCCTAAACTGCATTCAGGCTTTAAAGGCCAGCCATGGGCACCAATGCCCATGGAGTGAGTTTTAGCAGAGGTACTTGGATAATGAATTGAAGGACGAATTCTCCAGACTCATACCTGAAGTGAAAAATCTGGGTGTCTTTTAAAGGAAAATATGCCTTTGCTATTAATAATTAAAAGTGTTAAGTCCCTCTTTCCTCCTGCTCAAAAATAATATTAAAATTTACTGACCCACCAGCAAAAATGGTATAAAATGCCCCTTCAGCCTTTGGAGCCCATGACAATGGACATGGAGGTGGCAACTGGGGAGTTATGTTTGGCCCATTACTGGCTAAAAATTCACTTGACTTTCTTCTTCAGGTTTCACTATATGATATCCAGTAATCCCCCTCTCAATCAAGAGATTATTGTTTATTTTACAATTTATGTATGCATCTTGAGATGTAGATTCCTTAACAGCTATCATGTCTATTTGCCAGGACTGCAAATATCTTTTACAGGTACAAAAGTACTACCTTCATCAGATTGCCATCTGCTTCTTTGACTGGTGAAGACCTGGTGGGATCAAACCTGCCTGTTAAATTAAGTCCCTTAGGTATTGTTTAAACCACAGTACCTTTCAGGAAATTCCCATGAGATAAAAGAACTAAAGCTTTCTCCTAAAATGGTATATACTGTATTTCTAAAAGAGCTGCAATTTGGTTTTGTTCCTTATTCAGAAAAGCTTTCCTCTTGAAATCTTTGAACCCCTTATTAACAGGTACATAGTAGGGATGCCATTTAAGAAGAGTCGTAAGAGCAGCTTCTCAGTAAGTGCTCCTAGGTCTGCAGTTGGACCTTGGGAATTTAAGAGAAGTCCAGACGGATTGGGAGAAGGGCTCGTCCACTCCACAGTCTTGTTTCCTAACCTGATGTCTCTGGGAAACCCACAAGAAGGACTTGAGGGTAATAGATCTTACCCACCACTCTTGTTCCCTTGAAGGTCATGTTTATCTCACATTTATACAAGTAATGTTTTAACCAATTCACTTGTGTGTTTTCTTTTAAATAACGAGTTGCAATGTCATTATTTTTAAATGTTTTAAAAACCAATGATATTAAAGGTAGTAATAAGGAATTTTAGTACTATTTTGGGTATGTTACTTTGGGGATGATTTGGACCTAGAGCTGGCCTTGATATTAGCCAGTTCATTGTCATATGCTTCCTCTAATATTAGCATTAGTTGCTAGGTAGTATGAGCAGGATGGTACTGTTGTATTCATGCTCTGATTATGGGTTTTCCATAGTGATCTGGTTGGCCACTATGGGAATGGAGTGGTACACAAATTATGCCTTGGTCTGATCAATTACAACCTTTCTTAATGTACCAAATGCATCTGAGGAAGTAGACTTAAGTCTATGAAAGCTCATGCTGCTAACTTCACTCTTTCAGTTAGGAGTTTATCACATGGGAGGAATTTCTCTCAATTTCGAAAGAAATGGAAGTGAGGCCAGTTCGGAATTGAGTAAATTCGCTAGTTCAGTGAATTTACGTGATTACGTATTGACACTGCATTGCATTCAGAACTGTCTGAAATTGCCTCCCAGTGCCCGAAATTGCAAGTGATAGTTTCTTACTCAATCACGCGAAACCCCATGATTGCATTCAGAAGGACTGCCCGAAAATGTGTGTGATCAGCTTTCACACAATCACGCAAAACCCTACGATTGCGTTCAGATTGCCATTGGATTATACTTCAAATTCCCTTTGTGTGATAAATTCCTTAGTCTCAAAGGTACTACAAGATTTCTCTACATATAGGTTCTACAGACTAACACGGCTATATCTTTGAATTCAATCCTTCTTTATGTTATTGTGTATGCCAATTCTCTGTTTTCTAGACACATCAGTTGATCTTATATTTCCTGATATTAGGTCTACTGTTCTACTGCAAATTCAAAACAATCAATTTAGATAGCTGCTCCCTTTGCACCCAGTCACCCTGGGAGCATCAACTGAGCAGCTGGCCGGGCAGAGAATGAGAAGCCTCTCACTTGTGCCTGCCTTGCAGCAAAGGCTGACTTGGGAAAGAGGCTTCTCGGTTGCTGCTCACTTTGCACCCAGTCACCAAGAAGATTTTCACCCAGGTCAGCCTTTCCAGGAAAAATGAGTGCAGGCAAGAGGTCCCTCACTCAGCTGCTGTTCCTAAGATGACTGAGTGCAAAGGGAGAAGATTCTGCCTGTTGGAGAAGGACTCTCAATCCTTTTTTGTTGGGATGGAGAGGGGCATAGCTGGTGTGTGTGTTGGGAGTTTACAGAGGCCACATGCTCTGGATTTGAGACTGATGTGGACAGGGAAAGGGAAAGATTTTAACTAGAGGAGTCACTCCAAAGTGAAGGATTCTTTCCAAGAATTGACCCTGGATACTCCTCCTCCACCACCACCACCTCCTCCCCCAGGAGACATGTGTTCCTTACACAGCTTTGAGTGTTACCCACACATTTTTTTCACATTATTTCTTCTGCTGCCTCTTCTGTTAGCCTATCTGATAAAAAAAAAACCGGAGCAGCAATGCAGCTTCAGGCCAGCATTCCACATGCTTTAACTCCTTGATCCAGTTAATCAGTCTGTCCCTAAATGTCCCCAAGTGTCCCCACTCTGGACCACAGAAGCAATGCCCTGCACCCAAGTCTTGCAAGTTCCCCACCTGCCTCCACCACTACTAGCAAAAGATGTGGCTAAGGGAATGAGCTTACAAAGCAATCAGAAGTTTCATGAAACCCTCAACTCCACCATGATCCAAAAGGCTGATGATTCCTCTTATCTTTCTTGTACACCAATACTTTGACTGAAGGCCTCTCCTGCATGCCTCCTTTTCCCGTCACCACCGCCTGGGCCTTTCCACTGCTCCCCAGGAGGGCATATCTCCTACTTTGGGAATCACTGTTCTACAGCTTCCTGACAGTAAGGGCTGTTTGACAGTGGAACACACTCCCTTGGAGAGTGGTGGAGTCTTCTTCCTTGGGAGGTCCTTAAGCAGAGGCTGGATGGCCATCTGTTGGGGATGCTTTGATTGGGAGTTCCTGCATGGCAGGGGGTTGGACTGGATGGCCTTTGTGGTCTCTTCCAACTCTATAATTCTATGATTCCAACTTTCTAATATTTTTATCACACAGGGGCAGCAGGGAATGGGACGAGAATGGAACGGAAGGCGGCGGGAACAAGTGGGGAACGAGTGGGAGACACATTTTACTGCACACAAAAGTCCCTCACTCATTCTGTTCCCTTTCCTTCTGTTCCCAGTCCATTCCAGAGGAGGCGATTTTTGAGAACTGTTCAGAACAGTTCTCAAAGATGGCCTCCTCTGGAACAGACCGGGAATGGAAGGGAATGGAACGGAACGAGTGAGGGACTTCTGTGTGCAGTAAAATGCATGCCCTACTCATTCCGTTCCCTTCCTGGCCCCTTTTGGGCCATTCTCCATCTAGAGCCCTGTGCAATAAACTATCCAGTCTTTTTACACTGGAAGAGCAAGGGTGTGAAATTGAGAATTCTCTCATGATGCCTTTCACCATTCCAAACACCTTGTGCAAAATGAAAATTGTTGTAATGGTGGGCTTCATTTAAAATGAAGCAGGTTGTAGCAGATGGTATGGAAGACCTCTGATTCAGATGCTGGAAAGCCATTGGCAGTTGGCCAGGAAGGGTGATATTTGGCTGTCTGGATGATTGACCTGTATCAAGATGTTGACCTGTTTTGTAGTCCAAGTAAGGTCAATACTATTTTCTTTGCCTAGCAAGATTGTTCCAAGATCTCAGGGTCAGGACATTCCCAGTCCTTACTATCCATGAGTATATATTGCTTATATACTGAATATTCCATCTAGGTCTGGGCTTTAATGTGGAAATGTGGTTACAGCCCAGCAGTTGATCTGTGGACAAAACGAGACAGTCTCAAACAGATCAAGAGTACCTATTCAAGATGTGCAGAATTTTAGGTGTACTCCTCCTTAATCCTTCTGGTAAAAATTATCCAGAGGTGTTCTTTTTTTCTTCAACTAATGCCCACATTTGCTGGTTTTTGTTAGCAGACTGCACCTTTTATAGCAGCTGTTCCATTGACCTGCAACAGCAGCAGCAGAGGGGAGAATGAGGGCCCATTCCATCTGTTTCTTTCTCCACCCTGAACGGTTTCTATTCAAGCTGGTTATAATAAGAACTTATTTCTTTACATGTGATTGCTGTGAGAATAGGGCTCATGTGGCAGAGCCACAAGATGCACAGAGATCTATTCAGCTGAAGGATATGATAAAATGCTCTAAATAAATAATAATAGATAAATAGATAATATCTATTATTATTATTTATTTATAGTATTTTATCACATTCTTCAGCAAAATAGATTCTTATTATGGAGAAAAGCCTGAATGGCAGTCAGAAGGTATCATTCACACACACACAAACAAACAGAAAAAGAGAGAGAGAGAGAGAATGTGACATACTGTGTTGGTTGGCCATAAAAATGTACAGGTGGCTTTTTCACAAAAGGATGATCTCTGCCAGCCATTCTGAGACTCAGGGGTCATGAGTGAATACCATATGTCCTGAATGTAAGGAAGAAGAGTATATTTGGCAGATAGTAAATCTTTAGATGCCAAATGTACCTTAGATTTTGGAGAGACTGGACATTTTGTTATGATGTTCATTCTTCTTGACACCATGAGTTGATCACTGAAAATACAGTGAGAAAAGTATAATGCAGGGCTTTTGCTTCATTTCACTTTATTGGAGGTTTAATTAACTCTAGCATAAATAGGGTTAATAAATTAGAAAACATTATCAATTCAGTATCCATGAGACCATATATGATTAATTTACTTTCCTTTACTGTTCTGTACAGAGAGGAAATCTGGTCATGATATACAACAGAAGTGTGTTGTATCTTATGCTTTTATTATTATTTCTAGCCCGCCCCTCTGAGCAAGCAATCGGGGCAGGTTACAACAAGAGGTTAAAACACAACTGTTAAAATAAACCAATCCCATCCCCACCTCCCACCCCTAAAAAAGGATTAAATCAACTGTAGTTAAAACATAGTAAAATACAAACAATATCGTATATCAGCAACAGGCCTAAGAGTTCTTAAGCTGTGTGGGACAGGCCAAGGACATAGAGGAGAAAAACTGGAAAAACTCTAAGGCTTGGACTTGGAGCCGGAAGATCGCTAAACATTATCTGGGAATTAACTTGAATTATTGAATTACTTGAAGTCTTGTGTTATGTGTGTGTGCTCATGAAGGCAGTACTTTAGATTAGGATGTATCGCAAACCGAACCAGCCTTTTCTAAGAGATTCAGAGGTCCTTTCAAGCTACACAGTTATAGCACTATGTTCCACTTTAAGTGCCATGGCTGCATTCAGTGGAATCCTGGGGCTTGTAGTTTGGTCAGAAGCACCAGAGGACCTCTGGCTGAGGGGTCTGAACTGTAAATCCCAGGATATCATAGGATGTCATAATGGAAGTTAAAGCGGAATGATAACACTGTAATTGTGTACTGTGAAAGAGCCTCATGAGATGTCCAAATCAAAAAGCAGAACTCCACCAGAGTGGAATGAATCTTAAATCTAAACATTCCCACCACATATTTGTTAGTAATTTGGAATGGGAGAGACAGAGGGAGATGGTGTGTCTCCAAAAATGTATACATTTCTTCCCAAGCATTCTACATTTAAAAATTGCCAGGATGAAGAGTGAGGTGGACAGTCTGTAGTTTTGTGATGGAGGGTTCTAGCTTCTTCCACAGTGAAGGTCTCACTAGGGCTTTTTAGTCTCAATATTTTCCAGGAAGGGATGTGTTGAAAGAATATATCCTAGGACAGATTCAGTGTTTAGCTCTAGTTCTCCTTCCTGAGAGCAAGAGTGTTAAGAGTTTTGACGAAGTCTGTGGGACCAAGGAGGTTGGAAGCTTGCTTGGAAACTGCTGAATGTTAAACTAGCCTTTCTGCCTCTGCTAGGACTGCATGTTCCACAACCATCACTAACACTTGCGCTGTCTTTAGCTTTTGTGCCGAGCAAAATACGAGTCTTAATGTACCTGTGAGTCATAGGAGAGTGGGAAAATTCGGAAAGAAAAAGGCATACTCCCGGCAAAGTCACGCAATGGCGCTGAATATTTTCACATGATGTCGCGCTTATCCAGGACTTAACCCATGAAGATCAAGGAATGCTCCAGCAACAAACCATTCCTAGGACTTCCCCATGAATAGTTTGTTGCTGGAGCATTCCTGGATCTTCATGAATTAAGTTCTTGATAAGTGTGATGTTTCTGAAAATCTTCAGCACGATTGAGCAACTTTGCCAGGAGTATACCTTTTAATCCCCGCTTTCCCCCCCCCCCCCCATTTGATAAACTCCATAATCTTCATGTGATAGACTCTCTTTCACTCCCCCCCCCCGGTCTATTATTATTATTATTATTATTGGCATCTCTATGACATGTGCCAATTCATGCAGCTCTCCAGAACAGCGGAGGGTGAGGAGAATCACATCACACCCTCTCATTGAGCCTGTCATTGTAACCCAAAATTCATCTATCATCCTGAAATTTTACATGTTTCTTTACAGGGCCACTTCTATTCTGCATGCCATGTTCATAACAACTGCTGACAAAAGAGAGGAAAGACCTCCAAACTATAAAGGCTGATGTTGCACAAAATTTCCAATTTCTATTCTTCTGAAACTTGGTGGGCTTGACCTCCCTCAGAAAGGTCATCTGTCCCTCCATATTTTATCCATTTCTGATACATATCCTTCCACTTTTTTAAAAAAGATAATGATTTAAAGACAGATTTCTTTCAAAACCATGTATGCCTTTGCCTTAAATTTAGCATATATAATCAACATCTGAGCTGCTACTATGCCAGAAAAAAGAGCAAATCTTGCTAAACAGAAGAAAAAATATAGCCATTTGTTGATTTTTAGTTATCTTCCAGAAGATGCATCAAAGTCTGGATTTCTGAACTGAGATTCCTATTTATTTGAACTGGATAGCCTCTGAAATGGTCTAAGCTAAATAAAGATGTTTTCTGAATCACCAGATCTAGGTGGTCTAGCTAAAACTTATAGGGGCTTTCTAGATTGGCAGGAAAGTGTGACATGAAGTTGCCTTTTCCTTAATGCTTAGCAGCTGCACCACAGCCTTTAGATGGAGCTGCGCTGTTCCGCAGTTTTTAAAAAAGAAGCTGGGAAAACCAGCACCTTTTTAAAGGCGCTTCTTCTCCCCTAAAACGCAAAAAAAGCGTTTTCATGGCACACTTTCCCTTTTTCTCATCTAAAGGCTAGAGTTTCATGCAGCCATGAACACACTTCTTTTTGCCAATCTAGAAAGCCCCATAGTCCATGCACATGTTTAATATTTGCATTAGAGTAATGTTTTAAATATTAGTCTAATTTCTTAAATATGGATAACAAGCCATCTGTAAAGTTTTCATAATTTTGAATAGCAAATAGGTTTTAGAATAGACCTATCCCTATCCAACCCCACATTTTCCACACTGAAGGGATGTAGCTATGTGAAGCAAAATAGGGTATGCTCTCCCAAATAAGAATTCCCCCCTGTCCCCCCATGAATCTTTCCTTCAGTCCCCCGATTTCTAAGTTTATAGTAACTTAATCAATTCAGCATTTAGAAATACAATTTAGGGACTGAAAGAAAAGAAGTAGGCAGTGTTACTAAGGGAATGTGAACATAGCAAATATAAGAGCTTTAGCTGGAATAATTTGTACTGTTTCAGCCTCTGCAATGCTATAAAATTTGGGAACTGAAGAAAAAAATTATGGTGGGGGGGCAACACCCTCATTTTGGCTCCCTTCATCATGGCACCCATACTACACTGCTATATAAAGTATAAGATAGGCTGAAGAATACAGATAATGCTTTTTGTGTGAAATGACTTGTATAATGAGAGAAGTCCCTTCTACTGTTTGTATATTGGCCTTAGTCTACATGGCAATTGAGACAGTTACATTGGCCAAAGACTGGCCTCTTCCTCCAAGCAGTTTCTGATGTGAAATGGAGGATCAAACTAAACATGGAATTAAATCTGTGATTACATCTAAGGTGTCTAATGTCTGCTCACTAAATAACTAAGGATAGTTTAGGGGTCTCAAACTACGTTAGTTTTTCCATCATCACATTTCTTTTTTGATCAATGGAGGCATTCGTCTTGGGCTAATAGAAGCTTTGAAGAGTTGGGATGGGGGGGGGGAGAGATTTGCATCAGGAGTACAGAAGAACTAGAAAAGTTTAAAATAACAGCCATTACCAAACTTTATGTTTGTTGTAGTCCTGATCCTTATTGTCCCACTGTCACTGCTGTAGACAGACATGATGGCACTGGTGGTGGTCAAAGCTCGTGACTGGAATACTTGGTCCTGGCAGTACATAAGACTGTTAGTACTTTTTGGTGCATGAGGCCAGCAATGCTGTTGGACAGGTGTGATGCTTGTTCCAAGTATATTGGCCTTACAGGAAGCAAGAAGCAGTCCAAAGCATGACTAATGAGCAGTGCAATCTTAGTCCCTTTCACACTACACAATTATAGCACTTTGATACCACTTTAACTCTCATGGCTGCTTACTATGAAATCCTGGTATTGCTTCTCTGCCTTTTGGCTAAGATCAAGTGTAGTGAAGAAGCAGTCAAATGTGGTTTAGACTGAATCCTGGGGCCAAGCATTCAGTTCCATTATCAGTAAGTGTTGCAAATATAAGATTTATATGTCATCCTTGTAATGACATTTTATGTTTAGTTGGATTTTTAAAACAGTATTTTAGATCAAAATACACTGTTTAAAACCCGGAAAGGTATGTCCTATCATGAGTCTACAGGGTGTTTTTTCTTTTTGTTTTTTTAATGCATGCATTATGTATGAATTTTTCAAATGTTTAATAAATGTAACTGGGACAGTGCAAAACTCCTAAACCAAATATAGGTTGCTACCACCTATTACTATTTCCATGTCAAAATTCAGGAACTCTTGCTGATTATGATGCATGGCAACATATTGCTTTTATTGACCCCATCTGGGTTTCAGTCATAACATGCGCAAAAGTTTGAATTGCCATTTTAAGCAGGATGTGTGTGTGTGTGTGTGTGTACGTGCACCTTCAAGTTGCCTGTCAACCCCAAACATTTCATAGGGTTTTCTTAGGCAAAGAATCCTCAGAGGTGCTTTAGCCAGTTATGTCTTCTGAAATACAGCCTAAAGCACCTGGTATGCATTGTTGGGTGTCTTATCCATGTACTAACCAGGGCTGACCCTTCTTTAGGATATTTAGGCTCTCTATTTAACAGAATACTGATAGGTGTTCTTTTCAATGTAAATTTACAGGTCAGACTTGAAATATGTTGGGAATCAGCCACTTTACAGAGTGAATTTGTGCTTCTTTCCTATGGCTCCTGTTTTTCCTCCAGTATCACTTCTCTGCTCTGGTTATCTGTGTCCCTTCTTCTCTGCTGCTGCTTTCGCACTTCTCCATCCTTCTTCATTTCTTCCTTTGCCCTGCGAATTAGGTCTGGCACCAACAGTCACAACCCTCCTTCAAGGCAGCCTGCCAATGGGTGGAGACTGCAAACACATCGCTTTAGTGCCTCTTAAGGAGGAGAGATGTGCTGTACTCTCAAATCCACATTGGAAAACTCTGCCTGCAAAAATCAGAAAGCCATTCAGCAGCAGAAAAGGTGCAGCATAAGCAATTTTCCTGAGCACTTGGTGGTTTTATTCCTCCCCCTTGTCTGTTGCCATGCTGATTTTTGGCTGCCTGCTATATTTATGACAATATTTTGTACCCTTCCGTTCTTGAGTGCATTTCCAAAATAGTATATCAAATCTGTTTAGAGAAATTAAGAGCATATGCTGCTTTTTACAACTGTAATGAGCCTGTGTACTCAGCAATACTAGATTGTAGGAGCAGCACACTGGGGTTATATTAAGGTTAGCAAAAATGCTCTCTTCCTCCTCCCCATAACACTCCGCTATTTCCCTACCCTTACTCTGTCTTCTGTTTATAGAGGACATTGCAACCCTGTTTTGATTTTTCAGTGACCTGATTCCAACACTATCATTGTAAAATTAATCCAGCTGAAATCAAGTGCAAGAAGATGCCACTGAATTAGATCTTTTTGTAATTAACCAGTGTGTTCCCCCAGGACTCTATAGTGCAACAACTTCTCTCCCCATCCCCTTAATTAATAAAATACCATTTGCAATAAAAGGCTGCATCTGGATGCCCTCTGATAACAACACTTCCACTTGCTTACCTCTTCAAAACTGGTTAAATAGCATATAAAATAGATCAGTGACTTCATGCAAGCAGCTGGCAAGAAGCAAACAGGTACATATTTTAGCACTTGATCTACTGTCCATTGTTATTAGGCAGTCTCCTCCACTCATTAGAGAGGGATTCAAGGAAAAGCCAATGGTAGGATTCCTATGTCTTTGGGCAGTTACATAACAACAAAGGATTTAGCAAGGTATAGTTTCGCCATCACTGAGACAGCTTACTGGGAAAATGTTCACCTGATTAATTTTTGGCTGGCCAACCTAGCCATAAGGTACTGATGTTCCATCGACTAACAATCCTAAACAATTCTAACTGAAAGATATGGAGGCTGGCCTCAGGCAGGGGATAGCAGAAGAAACTCCCAGGCTATTTCTCTTCAACCCTCTAACCTTTCTTCGGAGTTAGAGAACACTGCTGGGTAGATTGGCCAGGTCAGGAACATTCCAGGCCCAGAGATTTCAGAGCCAATACCTGAAACCTAGGGTGCATCTACACTGTAGAAATAACTCAGTTTGACACCACTTTAAGGGTAGCTTCATCCTACAGAACTCTGGAAATTGTAGTTTTGCATGGTCTCTAGCCTTCTCTGCCAAAGAGTGCTTGTGCCTCACACACCTACAAATCCCAGGGGTCTGTACGATGGAGCCACGTTAGTTAAAGTGGTGTCAAAATGCCTCATTTTTAGAGTGTAGATACACCCCTTGAGGCTGCTCCTTTTGCTTCAGTAAGGACAGTACAGTGGAACCAACACATTCTCTGAGGTTTTGGGGCACAGGAAACCCATGAAAGTGAAAAAATGCAAATTTAAAAAAACACTATTTTTTTTTAATTGAGAGAATAGTTCCTTATGAATCTTTAGAACCCCCAGTGCAACTCTGAGGTCAAATTTTTCTCTAGGAATCTCTGGGTCCTCCATTGCAACTCTATGGTCAACATCCGTCAGAATCATGATGGAGGACCTATAGATTCTTAGAAAGAACAGATTACTCAAATCTGTGAATAATCAAATCCGCAAAAGTCAAAGCTTCAAATGTGTGTGTGTTTTTTTTTGGGGGGGGGGGAGCTGGCTGTATACTCACAGTATCAACCACAGTTGCTTAGAGCATTATTTTTAAAGATATAGTCTAACAAATGAAAAAATATTTCTCCATTTTGAAATTAAGTTTTCTAAACTTTACATGTTATTAACACATATGTAACTACTTCGATTAAGACAACCTGCATGTTAGAGGAGCTGAGAAAGGAGAAAGAATGAAGGTGGTATGAGAAGGACAAGAAAAATAGAGATAAAGTCAGGGGAAGGTGTTTAAATAGGAGTTATAGGTGGGGAGGGAAATAGAAGTAAAAAGATTGGGGGAAAGAAGAGACATTTAACCAGGAGCTTGGGGAAGAGAAACTAGAGATAAGTTTAGGCCAGAAGTTGGCAAAGTGATCCACAGTGCCTCCAAATCACTTCTTCGGTGTGTAGAGTATTGCCACAATGTTTGGAGCACACACACACACCCAGGCCCTCCAGGGGTTAAAATGCATTTTAAAAGGCCTCCATATGTCCCCAAATGCCCTTTAGGAGCCAAGAAGCCCCGATGTCCCCTAGAGCAGTGGTTCTCAACCTTCCTAATGCCTTTAATACAGTTCTGTGACCCCCAACCATAAAATTACGGTGTCTCGGTTCCTAAGACCATTGGAAATATCTGTTTTCCAATGGTCTTAGGCAACCACTGTGAACAGGTCATTCAACCCCCAAAACGGTCGCAACCCACAGGGTGAAACTAGAGGGTTTTGAGGGCAAAAAATTATTATTATTTTTAAAGGTGTGGATACAGTGGGGCCCTCCAAATTCTCCTGCGGGACTAATGCAGCCCCCTAGTACTGTATTCCACTGTTGGCCACCCCTGATATAGGCAGTAATTTATGAGAGGAGAAAAAAGATGATATGAGAAGAAGGAGTGAGGAGAAGAGAGGAGAAAGTTATTAGCCAAGAGCTGAGTGGTGAGGAGACATTCCCAGTGACCTCTTGATTTGCTTCCTGCACTGATTCCTGAAACCAGTTTAGCAAACAGCGTGGTTCCTAACATGTTTGCATCAGTTTCAAGAATCGGTGCAGGGAATGACAGCCGCGGCTTCCCCGCCATGCCTCCCTCTGTCCTCCTGGCCATATTGGGGAGAGAGGAGAGGCTGGAGCGGAAGGAGAAAGGCAGGGTGGGAGGACTGAGGCATGCCGGGGCAGAAGGAGGCAGGCTGGGAGGATGGAGGAAAGATCTTGGAGGCATGGCTGGGAAAGCTACTGCCAGTGGGAACCAGGGCAGATTCGAATCCAATTTGATCCTGCCTGGTTCCCACTTGGGCTGAATCGATTCATTTCCTAATAAATTGATTCAGTCCAAAAAAACAACCCATTTTACCAGTGTCTTTTTGACGTGGGTTTAAATGGGTAAAAATGGGTAAAAACCATGCCCCCCCCTTTCCGAATCACTTCAGGGATTCAAATTAAGTGGTGGTTTAAACCAGATCGAGATCTGGTTTAAACTGTAAGGGGAACAACCCCAAGATGATAAAGAGACATGAAATCAAGACTTAAAGAGAAAGCTTTAAAGTATCTATGCAGAGCTGAAGGAAGACAGTGAGACCAGGCTTTTGACTAAAAGTGGTGCAATCCAGACCAAAAAAGAAAATGGTGCTGCAGCTTCATTCATTTAGGGTTGAGTGAGGAAGGTTGAAAAAGAACTGGGAAAGTTGACAAGAAAAAAAATCCACAAAGCAGCAACGGTGTACTATCTTATTCAGCAACTATTGAGGATGCAGATGCTATGCTGGATGCTGTACCCTGCCCTGGCCACTCTCTCCTGTTGACTTCCGAGGCCAGCTGCAGTCTGAAAAACTTTGATGGGGGAGTAGGGAGGGGAAAGTCTGTCAGGCAGACCCCATGGAGAATCTTCAGCAGCTATTCCAAAGCAGGTAGCAGTACAGGGGCCTGCAACCCATGAGGAGAGAGTGCTTCCTGTTTGAACAACAGCTGTCATCCTGATGTTTTCATTCCTAGCCATGAGGACTGGAGAAGAGGGAGTGAGCCCTAAGACCTGGGAATCTCAGTGCCAGGTGTGCCACATGGCCTGATGTGCCACATGTTCTGGCATAATCCATGGCCTTGACACGCCACATGGCTTGGTTGGAAGCTCCTAAAGTAGCCTGCCGCCCTAAGATACAGGTGAAATCCACAACCCCATCTCTAGTTTTGAAGAGCAACTCAGATGCCAATCCAGGCTCATTCTGGACTGCAGGTGCAAGGAGGCACCATGTTGCCGTTTGCCCAAGGCTGCAAAATTCCTTTGTCTGCTAATGATTTGCATCTTTGAATAGAGGATGCCTAACTCTTCAAGGTCTTTCTTTTTTCTCTCTCTCTTTGTACTAGTGTTGTATGTTTGCATGACTTTGTTAACATAATGAAGAAGCAAGGGAGAGGTGGACTTCATTCCCTAGTTGTGTCTTTTCTGAATCTTTTCTTTTCTTTCTTCTTTCTTTCTCTTTCTTTCAGTCCTTCCTTATGCAGGAGAATAGCTGGTAATTAAAATGTGCAGGATGAAAAGATGGAGCAGCCAGTGCTTGTACCACCAGGACCTGACAGCTTTCACTACTTCACTAGAGAGTCTCTTGCAGCTATTGAACAACGCATTGCTGCAGAAAAGGCAAAGCAGTCCAAACAAGATCATAAAGACGACGACGAAAATGGCCCAAAGCCAAGTAGTGACTTGGAGGCTGGCAAATCACTGCCATTTATTTATGGAGACATACCTCCGGGAATGGTGGCTACTCCCTTGGAAGACCTGGACCCATTTTATCTTAATAAAAAAGTGAGTGTTTCCTACCAAGCACCTTACTTTGTCACTGTCCTACTGCAGCATCTGCTCTGGGCTGCCTTCTCCCTTATTTTCCTGCAGTCAGGTATACAGCATACAAATCTGCAAAAGCTTCCTTTTGATACTTTTGTTTCCTGTGACCTGTCAGGTTTGAGAATCGGTATTTCTGGGTAAGAAGAATTTATTACACTACAGAGACATTGTTGTTTATGGCATGGGAAACACTGGTGGCTAATTCATCACTGAAAATCTTATGCTCCAGAATTGACTTTCATTTTCATCTGTAAGAGTAAAAAAGGATAGGGAACAGCATGGGAAACAGCAGCTATCTAAAAGCAAAAATCAGTGTGTCTAAATCTAAAGCCACGGCTTATATTACATTACTCAACTTGTATATGACATACCTCAACCTGAATTTGACTTCAAGCTGCTACTCACTACATTAGAGGGAAATGTCATATAGACTAGTGTGCCTATAACTTTTCCCCCAATGTGCCAGGCATTATATTTGTGCCCTTTGGCTAGAACTGTTTCTTTCATTCCTAGAAATTTCCTGTGGAACAGCGGGCAATGGCTTGCAGATTCGCACCAGTGCATGGGCCACTTTTTAAAGTACTGTAGCAATAATTTTATACCTTCCTTAAAGGCCAGTTATTTTAATGGCTTTATGATTTGTGTGTATTGGTGTTTACTTTACCACAAACACAACCTGCACTGAGCCCACATCTGCTGCATCAGCACTTGAGTTCTGCCATGTCCGTCATGTGTGTTTGAATGACACATTCTGTTTTGCAAGAAGCTGTCACGTGAGGGTATCATGACAAATATTCTCTATGATATTTAGTGGTATGAATGGATTGGTCCAGATCTATTATATTGCACCTGTATTAAGCCCCTGAAATAAATGGATATATATGAATGGGTATCCCTGGAGCGGAGCTTAGAAAAAAACACTTTTTGGACTATAATTCCAGAATACTCCAGGTAAATGTGCTGGCTAGAAAAGTTCTGGGACTAAAGTCAGAAAGTAACTTAGAAAAGTTCTACCTGGAATTTAAATACTTTGTTCCAGCAAGGATTATTCTGATCTGTAGTGTTCCCACTTGCTATATATGTAATTTATAGTGCACATGGTAAAAGTGGTATGGTATGGTAACTCTCCTTACAGATACAGCCACCATTTTTTAGTCTTCTGGTTAGCATTAGTTTAGTTCTTTGCCTTGTTCCAATAAATACATTTCTCTTCCATCATCTTCCTCTGATAATGCGGATCAGTTTCAACAAACATCAGGAGTCACATAATAGTTCACCACTGTCTTTATCTGCAATTATAGATCCATATACCTTTTGGTCTCCACAATTTCTGAACAGTTCACTGGAGTGTGTGTATCCAATTATTTCCATTCTTCAGAAAGGATTCTGTTCTCTTAACACTTTGAAAATCATGTCCAAGACAAACTTGGGAAATCAAAAACAATAAAGTCTTCAAAATCAAGTGAGCAGCACATAATATAATTGTGGGCTGGGGCTGGCCTATTTATATTCTTACTGTTCATTTGTTATTTAAATGTGTACTCTGCCAAACATCTTAACATTCCATCCCAATAAAATAAAATAAAAGTTTTTTAAGATAAAAGCAAAAGTAAGTAAAAACATCAGCCCACTAAAATTAAAGTAACCACAAGATACCATAACCCACTCATGAGACCAAAACATTGCCTAGAATGATGTGATTTTTTTGTGAGCTGAAAGAAGACCAGCAGGAAAGGGGCTCAATGGACCTCCCTAAAAGGAGAATTTTAGAGCCCAGTAAGAAGGCCCTGTTCCACTTTTCCTCCAAGCTGTCCCTCTGACACTAGAAGGATGTAGAGGACAATCTCTTCTATAGATCTCAGTAATCAAACAAGCTAATAAAGGTGCTCTGCAGATGGTTCAGTGAAAAGATAACCCTTCTGCTAATCCCTTCTTTATGTGCTTTAATAAGACAACTCCCCACCCCCAGGTTTGATTTGGAATCATGTCATTCTGAATTTTCTTAGTCAGCATTCAGAACAGATTCAAGGTCAAAGACAATGATAACAAGCACATAGGATATCTTCAAGAAGCAAGAAAATGAACCCAAACACAGATGTTCACCAAAATGAAAACTTGCTTGGGCCAAATGGTCCAGTGAAAGAGTTCACCAGAATCAAAAAATTTCCTCAAGTTGATGTGAGCAGTCCTATGTGCGTATCTGCAAAACTGATGGTTTCATTATCATTACTCCCAAATATCTCACTCTTTTCTCTATTTTAATCCCTGCTTTTTCTTGCAATATATTTTCCTCACTTGTATTAACTGTATATACTCATGTACAGTCCGCCCTCCCCATATGTGGGGGATCTGTTCTGGACACACACATCCTGCGCGTATGGGGAAAAGAGTGTATGCTCAAGCCCCATCGAAAATAATGGGGTGTGTGCTCATGGCAGTGTGAGTGGCACATATCGCGAGTATGTGCCCCATTACTTCTGTTGCGGCTTGTCCTACACCTAAGCTCAAAGCCGCTGAAGGCAAGCCCGCCTATGAAGAGAAACGACTGTATAAGTCTAGAAAATTTAGTAAAAAAAAATTGATCCCCAAAATCTGAGTTGACTTATACATGGGTCAATGTAAGTACTGTACATTACATGAACTTTTATTTAAAAAAGGAACCAAGTCCCGGTGAAAGGCAAGAGTGTAATTTGTCTTGAAAGCACTGAGAGTCTGTGCGGACTGCCCCTAAGGAGCGGCCTGCAGCCGCCTCCACCTGCACTGGATTGAAGCCACAGCAACTGAATGCCACGGCCCCGATCTGGCCTTTCCAGGGCGCAAAAAGGAGCCACAAAAATCCAGAGGAGTGCCATGATGCCGCATGCCATGTCGTGCAACGTGTGGTGTCACCCTGCCTTTGGGGCAGAGTCAAGGTGTACATCATGTGAATGCCATGCCCCAACTCTGCCCCCAGACCAGCCGTTATGGCTGGTGTGCACAGCCCCTGACACTCCTCCCACATTCTTATCCATCCAGCCTTTAGGGAGAGCACAAATAGATATGCCTGCTGGAATTTTCTAAGTTCTTCGGCATTGTTTGTTTGTTTGCCTTCTTCATTTAGCTCCTTTGTTATATGCCCTAATGTTTTACTCTCGACTTATCCATGGGTCATATCAAAATCCATAATTTTGGTCCCCAAACCTACCCACAACCTATACATGAGGTCGACTTATAGTGGTGTATATACGGTATATGTTTTGTAATTATGGCTGATTTCTTTTTATTCACTCAGCATTCTGTTATTTCTCCAAACAGCTTCAATACTTCTAACAATCTCTCTATCTTTCCTACTGGGTTTTCCAAAACAATACAAGTGCTCTGATTTTATAATGATATCTCTTAATTTTAATGCTGTGTATCTGCTGATCATTTATTTTTCAAATTAAAACTTCCATTGTCAATTCAAAAAAGCAGCGGATAAAGCAGGCAATCTTGACTTGTCCTTCTTTCAATTTGGAAAGTTTTGGTTTTCTCCCCATTAATAATTATCTGCACCCTCTGGTCATTATATATTTTCTTTATCTAGCCAAGATACTGTTCTCCAATATTCATTTTTTTCAATATTTCCAACATCATATCCCAATTCACCATGTCGAAAGCTTTTTCCAAATCTAGGAATATTAGACCTTTTTTCCCATTATGTTGCTCATAATATTCCAGGATATCCAGAATGTATCTCACATAAGCACAAATAATAATAAGGTATTGATTTGAGAGAAATAAGTAGAGGGAGAAGAACAGATGAATCAAATTTAGAATATTTAAGGAAAGTCAAAGGAAATTGAAATAAAACCAGTGCTTAAAGGAAGGAAGTTAGAATGAATGGTAGATATGTATGGTTAGGGATGAGAGTATGTTGTGGAGGGTAAGAGTATGTGGAGAAGGAGTATGAGAATGTGGGGGAAGAGTTTTAAGAGATGGAGAATGTGAAGAAGTAGAAGGAAGGAAGAAAATGTAGAAAGGCAAAGAAATGAATATGGATAAGAAAGAGTGAGGGGAATAAGAAGAAGATGGTACAGGGGAATGGAAGGAAAGGAATATGAAGATTGAAGATTAATGTTGAGTTCACTGGAAGTTTAATAAGTACGTAATGTTAGAATCAAGTTAGAGTAGTAGGGAATAATTATTGTATGCTTATCAAATGCTCATTATTAGTAGTACTATTATTAATATTATTATCTTATATCCCACCTTTCTCCCAATATAGGGATTGAAGGCGGTGAACAACAAGTATAAAACAATGCAACTTAAAAACAGTACCACAATATTAAAATATAAAAATAAAATTTTAAAACCAATTAAACAATTTTAAGAGTTAAAACAGTTATTAGTTAAAATATAACATGTTAAAACTACAAACCATAAAAAATTTATATAGCACATGAAATGTTGAAAGAAATGTTGATTATATTTGTGGTGCTGTGTCACTGATAATATTTTAAACGTTCAATAAAAAAAATTAAAATGTAAATACAAAACTGATGGTTTTGAATAACAGGTCTACTGAATCCTGACTACACATGCAACAAATTGCAGTTCTTGCTTAAGCTGGAGAAGGGCAGCTAAGGGGATAAAATAGCACTTGGTTTGTTATACAGTACATTACAACCTTGGTAAATTTATATACCAAGTTAGGTCATTATGAATTTCAGCACCTCCACTTAATGTTCCCATAGTCGTGAGCAGCAACCACAGCAAGGTATTTTCTTGATTAATTACTGCTTTTAATTCTCACAAATAAATGTGTACTTGGGGGAAATTAAACATATGCTGGTGGGGGAGAATTAAAACACGTGAGTTGGGTGGATACTACATTATTCTGCTTTACTATGCTCTTTCTTCTCTTTCAAATGGCAAAATATGTTCATACTGTCATTCCTGTGAAGGTACACATGTATTCTCATGTTGAATGCAAGAACACCTTTGATGCTTCCTCATAATGGTAAATACTGTACTATATCTCAGGTAAGTAACAACAGTAAGATTTTCTTTTTTTACAAAAAGTAGGGTGGTCTTTTCATCACGGAAAGAGGTTCATTAAAAAAATGAATGTAGAACTGGATAAGTGCCTCCAAAGCTTTCATGTTTTCTTTTTTGTCTTCCAGACTTTTATAGTATTGAACAGAGGAAAAGCAATTTTCCGATTCAGTGCCACCCCTGCCCTATACATAATAAGTCCTTTCAGCCTTCTTAGAAGAATAGCTATTAAGATTTTGGTACATTCATATCCTTTTCATGTGGTTGGTTTGAAACAGGTTTGTTGTTAAATAGCTTTAGACAAACTTTTACAAACATCATATGACCCTAACCCCCTAAGTGTTCCCTACATAACATTTTAGGAATGAGAGACAGATGACCCCAAAATCATCTTCCCCATCATCAACATATTCTGCACTTTCTGCAACCACTCTTCTACAAAATGTCATAAACATAGTCATGATAGCCTTGTCTAGAAGTTTATACAGATTATAAAAATAAGTTTTTGGAGTAATTTTTTCCACATATGAATGGTATGATAAAATAAAGGCTAACAGAAAATTTGTAAACCATATAATCAGAAAATTTTTATTGACAACATGGATAAAATACAAACAGAAAATATATAGAAAATTCCACTTTGGACCTCCCCAGAAGAAGCTTTCATGGGACAAAGAAAGGATAAAAAGGATAACTGGAATAGATATAAGGATATAGTGAAAACAAACTTTGACTTCACTATAGAATTAAGATCAAGAGATGAAATTAAGAAAAAAGGATTTAATTGTCATTGGTTTACTTACCAACAACTTCAAGAAAGATTTGTGATGGATAAAAAGTTGGAAGATTTTGACCCAGAAGATGACAAATTAGGAAACACTTTAATTAAGGAAAAGGGGAAAACTATATCCAAAAGTTATGACATACAATTAAGATTACAATTAGAGAAAGAACAAGTAACTAACAACCTGATTAAATGGACTCAAAATATTCAAAATACAATAACATTGGAACAGTGGGAAGATTCTTGGACAAAGACACAAAGATTTACTAAATCTCAGGACCTAAAAGAAAATTATATCAAGATATTTCATAGATGGTATCTTACTCCAGAAAAATTAAATAAAATGTATAAAGAAGTTGATCTAACATGTTGGAAGTGCAAAGTAATACAAGGATCATTTTTTCACTTATGGTGGAGCTATCCCATTATTTAAAAAACTGGAAATCAATACACTTTAAAATGGCACAAATTATGGGGGAATGTATTCCTATGAGACCTGAGTTATTTTTGCTTAACATGACATCAGTATTAGACAAAGCAACTCAAAACATCTGCATGCATTCTCTTAGCTAAATATTGGAAAGGGATAACAATACCATCAACTGAAGAGTGACTAATAAAACTAATGGACATGATTGAATTAGATGAACTTACAGGCAGACTAAATAATAAGTCATTATCAGAAGTAGAAAAAGTTTGGTTACCAGTGATAAAATATTGGAGAAAAGATTGGCATGGTTTGATTATATAGTGTATTGCAATTAATGGGGAATGAACATTTATAAGAAGACTGTAAACTCAATGTAAGCATATGGTTTGGTTCTTTCTTTTTTTTTTTTTAATAACCTTCTCTTTGATTTTGAAATTTTAGTAACTCTGTTAGAGCAACTTTGAGTGACCTTATAGTAACTTTGTAAGAAGCAGATCCACGAAAATCTCCTTGAAAAAGTAAAGATTGCTGTTGATAGTGTGATATAAATATTATGTAAGGTAAAAAAATAACAAAGTTAAGAGTTAAAATGAAGAAATGGGTTCTTAATCATTATGAATGTAGAAGGTTTTTTTCTCACAAGCATAACTAAATACTAAAAATGACTAGTATGTAAATAATACCATAAGCTATGTTTTATTTGTATGTTATAAATGTTATAAATAAATAAATAAATAAAATATGAAAAAATATTTAGTTTTGTATATAAAAACTGAGAATATTGATAAAATTCATAAGGCTGTTGCCAGCAGCATTTAATTAGTTAATGCAGAAGCAATCCTGTACACATCTACCCAGATTTCATTGAATCTTATTCTCATGAACTGGGTTGAAGACTGCATCTTAATTGATCTACAAATCTACCAGGTTAGGCCTAAAGTTTAGGTTGCATTGTATTGGCTCATGTGCCATGAAGACAGAAAATCTGAAGTAGTTCTGTCAATTCAGCCATGCTTCATACATGAAGTTACAGTACTAATAAAGATGGTGTTTGAAAACTGCGGTCAGAAGCAAACAAACACAATAATAGTCCCATTTTGCCAGCCAAAGTAGGGGTCGGTTTACAATACAATATAGGACCAAGCTACACAGATCTTTGCCACTCCACCTTCCCCATCTGGATTTGGGCCTGCAGTACAAACAAAAAGTATTGGAGGACAGAGTAATCATTTTGTGGCATTGTACAACACCACCCTGATCACAGGGCATATCTGTTAATGCATCAGCCTTAGCTTCTAATTTCCTGGCTTTGTGGAACCTGGGCATGCATCTTCTGTCTATGCAACTTCACTAACTGTTGAAAACCTTAATTTTCAGGGTTTTCCCTTTCTTCGTTCTGCCCCTTCTTTGTCCCTTTTCTTGCTCTTCTGCTAGTAGATCTTAGCCAGCAGATCTCTGAATGAAATCAGTTGGCATTGAAGATTATTGCTTCTGGTGGAAGAGATGTTCTGCCTTCAGAAGAGTCTTCTCTATAATCCTAATCCCCTACAGCCATTGCACCTCTACTTTAGGACTACACTACCGATCAATTGAAGGTGCCAGTCATCTCCTGCAATTAACCATTAATTTGGAGTAGATTTTCATAAAGATTGGATAATTTCCTCCATTTCTTTCAAATAGAAGAATCACCTGATTAACACAGTGAGCCTCCCCTTTTGTGTCAATCTATGTTGCAAGAATGGCTCATCTCACAGAATTAGGTGTTCCATGAAATAATTTCATATGACCTTCCATGAAGCAGGATGGACCTTCGTAGAACTAGAGGAGCTAAGGATGATAGTGTACATATTGGTAACCTCAAGAATGGACTTCTGCAATGTACTACCTTTGTATCATGTTCGGAGACTTCCATTATTTCAAAATATGGCACTCAAACTAGTTACTGATCCATCTAGGAGTGATCACGTTACACCAATATGCCCATTAGTCTCTTCTTCTGGAAGGAGTGTTGGTTATTGCATTTAAAGCCCTACATGGTTTAGGCTCACGTTACCTATGGGATTGCCTTCTTTTACTCAAAGAACGGATGAGGGAACTGGGGGTCCCCACCAGCTGTCAGTGATAATTCAAATATCAGGGAAATTAGCTTTACAAGAAGCTTTGTAACCTTTGGACCATTGGCACCAACATATACCAGAACTACAAGATAGCAATTCAAATGAACACCATATACAGAGCTCACCAAAATGGAAATATGGAAAGGGGATAGCAGGGTTTCTAGGGGTTGCAGTGCAGAAATAATTACCTGTCCAATGAGGAGATCACAGAAAGCTGGAGTGGCTCAGACTGGGAGGTCTGAGGACAATACAGAACATACACAGACATGCATGCTGGCTACGTGAGACGAGCTTAAGTTTTGAAACCACACCTTAAAACAACCCCTAGGCAATGGGCTATCTGACCAGGTAACAAAAGCTGAAAGATTTGCCTCAAGAATCAACAGTGGGATTCCAGACTAGTTGATGGCTTTAACAAAAAGAGTGACTGGATCAAAATATCCCTAAAATGGATGGATGGAGAAGTTTGGCTGGGACACAAAAGAGGGTAGACAGAGAGAGATTGGCTTACTGCTTTAGGTGCAAAGAGATCATTTGTCTCAAGTTTTGAGAGGAAATGCAGATTACCTGGGGGAAGGAATAAGCATTTTAGATTAGATAGTTTTGTTTACCTGGATGTACACATGCTTGGGGGAAATGATCCTTTTTTTTCCTGGGAACCTGACCCAGTGTTCCCGAAAAGTTATCGATCTTTCAAAAACATGCTATCTTCAGATATGCAATATAAAAACACAAGTACCCCAAAATACAGCACAGGGTATGCAGCAGTGCTTGGCACTTCCCATGTAATCTGTCCCATACACACAAATCCTCTGAGAGACATTTACATTTACTTCAGTGACCCAAAATTAGCCTGGCAACTGATACTCAAAGGACTTTTTCTTCAACCACCCCCAAACTCAAGGGGGGGGGTGCCAGAGGAGATTAAACCCCTTGATATGCTGTCTGAATTTAAAATAGCACTAAAGACCAATCTCCTCCAGCAGGCCTATCCAGATGATTTTAAAATTATGAGTGTTTAAATTAGGAATATTATTTCTAGCATGTTTGCCCTTTTAAATATCTCTTTTAAAAATATGATGGAGATCAAAGGATTGTCCCATAATAAAGACTAAATGGTATATAAAACATAGCCCGCAGCATATAGGAAAATATTCTAGTGCTTATCTTTACTGTGAATAACATCAGCAACAATCAGCCAGATAGCTTTTGTTGACACTAAGCATCTAACCATTCCTGCTTTTCATAGTTTTCTTTTCCTCCTTAAAATACAACACCTGGTCCCATTAGTTGATTAGTCATCTCAGTAACAACAACAACAACAATAATATATTTATATCCCACCCCTCTGGGTAAGCAATCGGGGCGGGGTACAACACTTAAAAAAGTACAATTCAAATGTAGCAACCCAATCCCCCCTCCCACCCCTGAAGATTAAATTAAACTAAGGTAAGATTAAAAACAATGGAATAAAACCATAAACATTAAAATGGCTCTAGTTAACAATAAATGGGTGGCTTCAAAAATATCTGATGTCTTAGTGGGTAAGGCTGGATGGACAATTAGTGATCACGGAGTTTACTGAAATGTATAAAATTAATTTCGAAAAGGGGAATTGAATTGAAGTCACTGTATGGATTGTTGTGGAAGACACAAGCTGGAGCACGTGCAGAGGAGCATGACCAAAATGGTGAAAGTTCTGGAAACCATAACGTATGAGGAATAGCTTAGGAAACTGGGTATGTTTAGCCTGGAGAAGAGAAGGTTAAGAGGTGATATAATAGCCATGTTTAAATATTTTAAAGAATGTCATACTGAAGATGGAGCAAGTTTGTTTTCTACTGCTCCAGAGACCAGGGCATGGAGCAATGGATTCAAACTACAGTAAAAGAGATTCCACATCAACATTAGGAAGAGCATCCCGATTTGGACTCTTGCTCAGGCCGATGCTATTAATGTTATTTGTGGAGGGTTTTTTGTTTCGGTTCTTAGGGTTGGCGGCAGGCGCTCTTTCAGACCTGCCTGTGTGGCGGCAGCATAGGCCTGGATCTGGGGTAGGGGTTTCCAGGGCCCGCTGGCACTGGATCGGGAGTCCTCATGACCCGGGTAAGGAGTGATTCGCTGTGGCCATTGCGAGGGCCACAGTCGATTAATACCTGGTGACTAGGATGTCTCGCAATTCGATGTGAAGCAGCGCAGTTGCCTAACTGCGCAACAGGGTGGAGCTTGGCACCTACGTCATCCCGATGTTTGCCCCTGCTACCAAGGGTACATCAACCAACCAGGGTGTTGCTGATGGCCAGATCCAGACCTTATGCTTTGGGCCAACCCTATGGTTTTGTGTTGTTCTGTATGTGTGAAATGGAGCTCTCTCATATCTCCCCCCACTGCAGGCTCTTAAAAAGCCACTCCTTGAGCACTGGTGTGTGATGTGTCTGTGCAAATTGTGTAACTTTATTGTTTTCATAAATAGACATGCCTCTCACTTGCTAAGCAGCACTTGCAATTCATGCTAATATATGAAATACAATCTAGGAATTAAATCCAATGGTGCTCAGAACATCTAATATCCATTAATTAAGCTTAGAATTGCAGTCTTACTGACCAAAAGAGGTGTACATTAGCCTTTCAGTTTTTAGAAATGTTAAAGACTGGTCACATTTTGAGGGTGTATCACTGAAACAGCTAACATTACTTGTATATATGTTTTAGTCTAAGACAGTGAGGCTGAATTAAATGTATGCTTTGACTTGTTCCTCTTAGATTAACTCTTAATGCAGTGCAACTGTAAAAGTGTTTGGTAAATCAAATCATAAAATGATCAGATGGGGGGGGGGGAATAAAACTTCTTGCTGTTGAAAAAAAAAATCCCCCCAAAAGAGAAAAATCAAATGATGTACTGTAAAGACAAAGTTGTCATATGCATTGTAAAGTATTCATTAGTGATGCCTGTTCTGAGGATTCAAACCTTAGTATGAGATGTATTAATGTAGTGGAAAAGTTATGTTAATTTTTGTTAGGCTCTAATATTAGTGTAGTATGCTTCTGGTGCTCCTCTTAAATCTCCTACAGCTCCTTTCTGTCACCCAAAACAGATTCAGAGGGGTTTATCTGGATGAGCTTTTGAGGAGCTGTGTGGGGCTGGAGACAAGAGGGAAAACCATCCCCTGTGAAATTCATGGGTTTGCCATAAATTGACTGGTGACTTGAAGGCACACACACATACACTATTAGTAGAAATGCTTGCATTCATGAAATGGCATGATGTCTTTAGTTGGACTGAAGAGAAAAAGTTTTGCAGAACAAGGTGTATTTGCTTTGGAAATTCCAAAGTTTCTAGTGCCATCATGTGGCCATCATGTGTTTGTGGATAAACAATTAACATTTAGTATTAATTAATGCTGAAAACTTTGTAGTAACATGAACCAAAATTGATCTAACTATAGGCAATCACTTTCCTCTTCTGGTTCACATAGGTACTGCTTCTGAGTTTGTAATGTTAAAGGTACAGATACTGTCATAAAGAAATTATGGGAGATAGTTAAGGAACTTTGATTAAGAAATTAAGGGATATTGGAGTTTCCAATTAAATGGACAGCACCAGTATCAAACAGTGGTTGGAAATACATATGACAGAGCACACTTCAAATATACTGCTGTTAAAATATTGTATTGAGCATGTTTATTTTATTTTTATTTACTTTTACTTGGAAAGTTTGCCTAGAGCCATTTTATATGGAGTCATGTTTTCATATCTAATGACTCTATTAGATTGTTTTTATTCCATCACAAATAGTTTGTGGGCTATTTTACTTGTAGGGTTCAACACAAAAGTAAAGCAAACGTTCAGAATTCTTGTTTTTGTTGTTGTGAGAATGTAGAGATATTTGTAACTCAGTAGCACCATACAGAGCTTGGTAATTTGGTTTTAAAGGGGGAGATTCATACTTATGTTTATGTCCTGAGGAGATCCAGATCTCCACGGTGATACAATACCAGATCGATGTTCCCACTACAGTTTATGTGTCCGAATCTCTCCATGAAATTTAAACACTTGTCAACATTCATACACGAACCAAATTAATTCTAAATGGAGGCGCCTCCATTTCCAGAAATGATCCTGCGTGATCCGGACCAATTCGGTAGCATACTCACACCAAAGATCTGGATTGCTCCAAACCTTTACAAAAGATATAGTAAGGAACCTGGCGTCAAATACAACAGATTAGGTTTCTCTGTGGGCCCTCTACAAATGGTGGCAGGTACATTTGGGGCCAGTATGAACTTTGCGGAAATAACCTGGTTTCACACTGGGTTATTTCCATAATGTGAATGGGGTCTAGCACGTCATTGTTATTATAGGTCTGAAGCCACAAAAGTTTTACTGTTAATATTTAATTGAAACATTTAAAATATCTCTTTGTTTTCATGTTTCTCATAAGTAACTATAGTGGAGGCCCTGTATCAGTGGGGGTTCAGTTCCAGGAGCCCACACAGATGCTTAAAAACATGGATGCTCACACCCCATATTATTCAATGGCAATCTGAATATGCATGCTTCAGCATGTGTGCATTCATATAACTGCCATTGAATAATATGGGGCATGGTGAACCACTGGCAGTTAAATTCATGGATCAGAAGCCCACTAACAGTGAGGGCCAACTAAAGTTGGTCCACAGTCAGCTCTCCATAGCCACAGATTCTATATCCATGGATTCATCCTTCCATGGCTTGAAAACATTATATAAAAACATTTTATATAAGGGACACCATTTTCCTATGCTATTTTATTTAATGGGACTTGAGTGTCCATCGATGTTGGTATCCACAGGGAGTCTTTGAACCAAACCACAGTGGATACCAAGGGCCAGCTGTACTTACTTGTGTATATGTTTGTGGAAGACGCAGTACAAGGTGCAGATGGCCTGCATTACAAAACACTCTTTCCTCGAGTCCATCTCATTGTTATCTCAACAGCCTGTACAGAACACGAGGAAGCAGCAGAAGGTACAGCGCAAACCAGCACTTGAACCATGTGATTCTCACCCTCCTCTGTTTAGCAGGATTACACCCTATAATCTCAAAAGTAACTTGACCATTATAAAAATAAATTTACCATTACAGTACAAAAAGAGTGGAATCATGCTTCACCTGGTTACAATTTTAATCCAACTTTACTACAGCTGGTTATAACTTTAATGTAGCTGTGCCTTAATTGTGGAAAAACAAATTAATTACAAGTCATTATTTGAAACTAGTTATATTGAGCACTGGCACATGCTGCCTATAAGACATAACGAGTATATGGAAGCTTCATATGTTGATGTCATTAATATGGGGAAATATATAAATTGTGTAAATTAGGTATAGCCCTCTTCAGGTGTTCATAGCTATAGCCCTCTTCAGGTGTTCATTCTCTATTCAGGTAGTTTGAGCTGGTGGACTCATGCTTCAATCCTACTGCTTCCACAAGTGACCTCCCAATGTTGGCAGGAAAAAATCTGAAAAGGGAGCTGTGAATGCAGTTCTAGGGTTTCAAATGCTTGGGACTTTTGCCTTGTAAGCCATGTTGAACATGGTTAAAGGTCCTTTTCAGAGTTTTGCTAGGAACTTGGGAAGCTCAGGTGTGGAAGGGTCAGAATTGAAGCATGAGCCCTCAACTGGAGTGGTGCTGTCACAAGTGTGCCCACCAACCTGTCCTAGCCTATATACTAAAGTAATACCGGTAGTGGCTCTATTGAGTAACTATTGGGGCTGTTGTTGTTTTTTCCATTAAATTTAAGTAATTATAATTTATATTAACACTGAATTACATAACTACTGTCTCATTCAAATAGCTTATTTCATGATAGCTCTTATGTCAAATATTATTTTAATTTTTTTAAAAGAAGCATCATAACATAAAGTCCCATGTGATAATGGCGAGTTTTGATCCATTGTTAAGTCTGAAACTTGGGATATAAATGGATTCAATATTTCCCCAAAATTGCCTTATGCTATTTCTCCCCTCACTGCTTGAGCATTTATTATCCATTTTCCAATATTGCCGTCTCACAAAACCTGTCCAGCCAGCATCAGAGAGATCATCCTTCTACTTTTTTGTAGGATCTTGCTATTTCCTGTTCTAGCAGCTCCAATTGTAATTAAGATCAGATCTTTTTGTGGCAGTTCTGCATTTTCCTCATGAAAACTTAACAGTGGTCCAAAACACACTGGAAATAATCCAGTTTGGGACCACTTGAACTACCCTAGCTCAATGCTGGGGAACTCTGGGAAAAGTACTTTATTGTGGCACCAAAGCACTCTACAGTTCCTAGAATTCCTTAGCACTGAGCCAGGGCAGTTAAAGTGGTCTCAAAATGAATTATTTCTGCAGTGTGTATTGGGCTAATATTAACAAAGATTCTGAAAAAAACAATATTTTGTTTTATCATTTAATTTAACAAGCTTAGAATTTTTTCTTTAGAATATTTTTCCAAAATTCAATAACCTGAGTAGAACAACAGTATTTGTTACTATTTCACTCTTGTAGATTTTAGAGTCTAAGTCTAAACATTTTACCAGCATCTGGTATAGTCCTGGAGTTCTAAAATTAAGAATGTAATATGTTGTTCCATACATTTATTTAGATTAACAAATGTATTTATGTAACAGAACATCTATTCATTTTCTGTACAACAGTAATAATATGATTTCTCACTGTATATTCCTTAATGATATAACCTACATTATTCAGCATGCTCATTATGTGCACTATTTTGACCAACTGTGTATTTATGACCCTAAGTAGCCCCCCTGAATGGACAAAGAATGTAGAGTAAGTTGAACATTACTCTTAACTTGCATGTTTGAATGTGTATTTGTGGAATGTATTCTGTAAGAGCTAATACTATACAGATTGAGTCTCCCTTATCTGCAATGCCAAAATCTGAAACATTCCAAAAATTGTCCACATGGGTGGCTGAGATAGTGACCCCTTTGCTTTCTGGTGGTTCAAAGTACACAAACATTGTTACATGCACAAAATCATTTTAAAACCATTGTGGATAAAATTACCTTCAGGTTATGTGTATAAACTGTATACAAAACATAAATGAATTTCATGTTTAGACTTGGGTACCATCTTCAAGGTATCTTATGACATACATGCAAATATTCCAAATTCTGAAAAAAACTGAAATCCAGAACACTTCTGGTCCCAGACATTTTGGATAAGGGAGATTCAAGCTGCATATATGTAGCATACAGTGAATATATGTTGAGCTGACTACACCCTCACTCTGACCCAATGATCCCATATGAGCATAGAGCAGGGTAGACTAGATTTTAACTGAATTTGGAAGGTAAGCAGAGTCAGACTTGGTTAGCCCTTGGATGGGGACCACAATAGAATACCTGAGATCTTCAGGCTGGGTTAGGAAAGGATCCTGTCTGAAACCTTGGAGAGGCACTGCTGCCAGTCAGATCTGGTCATACTGGGCTAAATGGAACAAAGGGGCAAAAAAAGACAGTCGAAATAAGCAGGTTTCTGGCTGGTTTCGAGGCATGGCATTCAGATGATGCATGCTTCGAATCCGGTTGGAATCCGTTCCCAAGGTGCACTACAGGGAGAAAGGCCAGACTAAAAAGGACCTGAATTTTTCTGCTTCTTCCTGCCAAGTGAGCCCCTTTGCTCCTATGTCTAAATGCCACGAAGCCAGAGTGGCTCTAAAGGGGCACTCTATCCAAATCCTAACCCTAATTGTGCATATAAACACCCTGTCGCAGGAACACATTTCGAACACATTTCGAGTTGCCATACCCAAGTGGTGGGGGTGGCAATGCCCAAAAGAGAAACCGTGACACCTCTCATGAAGATAAATAAAACATATACAAACCAGACAGTCAAGGGGGGGACATGAGGTGAAAGGGGGCACGATTGTACCTTGCCAGCATCTGCATGGGCATACCCCTGCTCCAATGCCCAGTCCCTGTTGAGCGCTGCACATGCAACTATGCAGGTTCACAGGGACTGCCATCCATGGCAGTCGCTGGTGGTTTGCTCCTGCGAAGGTGCACAGGTATGGTGGGCAGGGGGAGTAAAAATTAGTACCCATAGGCATGGCTTGAAGCCATGCCATGTGGTCATGACATGCACACTCCAGCCGCTTTGGGAGCTAGTAGTGCAGTTGGCAGGGAATTGGATCACTTTCAGAAAATGCAACATCAAGTTGCTTTTTCCTGCCCACCTGTTTGGCCTGAAAGATCTGACTCAAGGTGAGGCAGTTTCCTATGTTTCTATCAACAAACATTACCCAGTGGTTGCTGAATAGAATCCACATGAACAAAAACATCATCTCCGAGTATCAAATATTGAGGACAAACAAGGGGTTGTCATTACCCTTGTTTCCTGCTTAGAGATGTAAAGGCCTGGGGGGGAAACCCTGGGAAAATTCAGAAAAGACTCCTACTTGGAGAAAAGAAGTCTGAATTAAACTAAGTGTAGGTTCACAAACCCCGCACCCCCTTATGTTCCACAGTCTGTACAACAGCCACTGGAGTGCTTCTTCAGAAGACAGCAACCATAGCAGATGGCTCTTTCCCCATGCCAATGTCATCTCAGGGTGCATCTACACTGTAGGAATAATGCAGCTTGACACCACTTTAAGTGCTGTGGCGCCATCCTACGAAATCCTGGTGCTTATAGTTTTGTGAGGTACCAGCCCTCGTTGGCAGAGAAAGCTCAAGATCTTGTAAAACTACAAATCCCAGGGTTAAGTAGAATAGAGCTACAGCACCTAAAGTGGTGTCACACTGACTTATTTCTACAGTGTAGATATATCCAGCATGTCTGGGTGGCCTACAATTGCCAGGTAAAACAAAGAACAGGACTCCTGTACCTTTCATTGAATGGCTATGTAGAAGAGGGGATTTTAGGAAGCATTTATTCAAGACAAAGGAAGAGTTGGCAACTGCCAAGGCAATTTTCCCCCCATAGAAGGTTGCATTTCCTAGTTTGGGGGCAAAACCTGTGGAAAAGAAATCCCAGGAAGGACCACAAGTCTGCCTCCAGTTTTCATTTCTGGATTTAGATGGAAGGGTTGGTAGTTCAGGATTGGGATGTGTACTCAAAGATGGCCACTACTCCACTTGTTTTTTGTTTTGTTTTGTTTTTTTGAGACATTTTGGGGGAAAAACTGAGGAATCTGGTGTCCATGGAGGGACTTGCGGAGCTGTTCTCTCCTACCTCCAATGTAGAACCCAAAATTCCACTGTATTTTAACATAAAGCTCTCATTGCCAGGAATGGTGGTTTAAGAAAGACATTTTTACCATTTCAAATGGGTTAAAGCATTAAAAAGCTGGGGAAACAGCAAACCATGAGATTGTGAGGAGGCGACATAGCTATTTTGGGAGCTCCAGAGTGTTGCGTTTGACAGTCCATGAAGAGTTACCACGATGTTATTAATTATGTTCCTGGCATGCTAACTTCTCAAGTTCTGTTGTTGTTTTTAAAGTGATTGTTTGAATTAACAACTATTTTGTTTCTTTTCCTCAGGTATACATTCACAGGAATATATACATTTGAATCTCTTATAAAAATAATTGCAAGGGGCTTTTGTATAGATGATTTCACCTTTCTCCGGGATCCCTGGAACTGGCTTGATTTCACCGTCATTACATTTGCGTAAGTTTCCCATTCCTTTCTCCTCCATTCCTTTCTAATTGCATGACAGTTCAATTGCATACAGGAGCATGAAAGTAACTTTCCTTTATAATACTGAAGGATGAGAGATGATAGATTCTTCAGTGAGAAAGGACTGGATATTCGATTCGTCAACAATCGAATCATGTTAGATAGAATGTTTATCCTGAACATATGTAATAGCTTATTTTTCTTACGTCTCACCTCTGCTCAAGAATTAAACCACAGGAGCAAGAGTTTTGCTCCTCTGTTATTATATGGTACTTATATCTATATCCTCTGTTATTATATGTTACTTGTAACTGTATTCATAGAATGAATCAAAATTGTTTCAGGGATGTTCATGTGAAGAAATAGATTTGCTGCTTGTTCTTAACATGGCTTTATTACTGAGGGATTCTTTTCTTTTCTTTTTTTCTTCGTGCATCAATATATTGTTTCCTACAGGTTGACTCTCCCTTATCCAGAATTCTGAAATCCAAAATGTTCCAGAATCCAAAACTATTTTCATGAGTGGCTGAGACAGTGACAGCTTTGCTTTCTGAGGGTTCAGTGTCTGCATACTTTATTACATGCACAAAATTATTTAAAATATTATATAAAATCACCTTATATGTGTATAAGATGTATATGACACATAAATAAATTTAGTGTTTAGACTTGGGTCTATCACCAAGAAATCTCATTATGTGCATTATACTTTTGGTGCCAAGCATTTTGAATAAGGGAGACTCCGCCTGTAGTAGTAAAGTAAATGATGAATTAACTGGTAGCATGGAGCGCATGGTATATTAGTAGTAGTTACTGACATAGAAACTGCTTTCAGATCCTGCATTTTCACCCTCCTTTCAGAAGAGGAACAGCCTTCCTAGTTACTCTACCTAAGTCACTTTAATCAGAAAGTTAGGCTTTCATAATAAAATCACTGTGGTTCATTTATCCAAGAACATTTAATTGTAAATTGACCACCATTGAAAGCTCTTAATGAAAGGCAAACTGCATTAAAAAGGTAATCATCTGACTGTTGCTTTTTAATTTTCCAATAACATACCCAAGGGGTCTCCATGAAGACCCTCGAGTAAGTAGCATGACGTCTGCCTCAATTCTGAATAACTGTGATTTAATTCTACAGGTATGTAACAGAATTTGTAAACCTAGGCAATGTTTCAGCTCTTCGAACTTTCAGAGTATTGAGAGCTTTGAAAACTATTTCTGTAATTCCAGGTAAGAAGTAAGTGGTGTAAGGTGTTAGGTCCCTTGTACCTCCCAATTGTTCCTTTTTATCCTGTCATTGTGTTTGTGTGTGAACTCCCCTATTACAGATATGTGACAGAGTTTGTGGACCTGGGCAATGTCTCAGCGTTGAGAACATTCAGAGTTCTCCGGGCATTGAAAACAATATCAGTCATCCCAGGTGAGAGCTAGAGGTTAAACACAGAGGCTGACTCTCAGACTCCATGGAAATTCCAACCTCATTTCTTCACCATAAGCCTTGTTGCTTGCTCATTCATCCAAAAAAAAAAAAAGGAAAAAAGCAGAAAAAGCAGGAATCATGTTTTAAACAAAAATGAATGCTATGATCCTTTGCTTTTTGCCATTTGCTTGTTTACATTTGAAATCAGCCTTTGCGTTTAACACATTGTTGCATGAGACACTTTAGTCCACGGCGTGTGTTATTTGCATCATACAAAGTCAAGCTTTGAGGTCAAGCTGTGACACAAGCACAACCATAACTGATTTTTTTTTAAACCATGTTTTTTTATTTATTTTTAACCTGTGTAATATAAAACTATATTCATTCTTGGTATTATTTTTAATGAGATTAATATCTGAATTGCCACTGATGATATTGAAATAGCTGAATTACTATTGAACAGAAAACAATGAAATAATTTTGAAAAATACCATGGAAGTTGCATGGGAAGTTTATTGTCTTTCCAAACCATCTGCAGTTTCTTAGCATTAAACTTTAGGATCTTAATTTACTCTTTCACTTTCAATATGTTATAAAATTGATGCCTGCAAAGTTCTGGGGTAAGAAGTGTTGGCAATTTATTTTTTTAAAAAAACTCCCATGCCACTATCATTTTCAAGCTCTGTGTGTCCCTTTTGGACCCAGCTGCACTAATTTCAGTAACACTTCCTTCAGTGTAATTTTTTTTTTTAGCTTTGATGTGATGGGAAGATCTGCTCTGTGTGGAGTTAAGGAAAAGCACGATAACAAAGTTACTTGTTTTAGCATTAAAACAAGTTGGGGTGGGGGTATTTTCACTTTTTTTGTTTTTAGCTAAGCGCAGTACATTTTCATCCACTAGTGCAATGAACATAAACTGCCAATGACCTCATCTTCACACGATACATCTTCACAAATGATTGCTTTTAAAAAAAAAACAGCCACCAAAAATCATTAGTTCACAAAATAGTGATGCCATTTATTGGGGCTTCTGCATGAGGTTGGTGAATTATTTTCTAAAAGGACATTACTGGCTTATGATGAGTTTGTAAAATGGGTATTTGCCATCATTCTAACAATCTTCTTCTGCTTGCAGGCCTGAAGACTATTGTGGGAGCCCTCATTCAGTCTGTGAAGAAGCTGTCAGATGTAATGATTCTGACTGTATTTTGTCTGAGTGTATTTGCTCTAATAGGGCTCCAGCTGTTCATGGGCAACTTGAGGCACAAATGCTTATACTGGAATCCAGGCAATTCTACAGATTCAAATGATACTTACCTCTTTAATCTCACACTTGGAGAAAATGGTACATTTAACAGTACACCCTTTGACTGGAACGAATACATACAGGATGAAAGTAAGAACGTAAATTTATATTGTCACTTTTTTGCAGATCCAGTGTCCTAAATCCCAATGTCCAATGTCCCATTGGATTTTTTGTCCTAAATCCAGTGGCTGGTCCAAATTGACCAATTGAATCAACAGAATTTACAGGGATGTTGACTGACCAAGTTCCCATTCATTCTCTTGGATGTACCATATATACTTGTGTATAGGTTGATCTTGTGTATAAGTCGAGGGTAGGTTTTGGGGCCAAGAGTCTGGATATTAATATGACCTGTGGATAAGTCAAGGGTAAAACTGAGGGGCATGTAACCAAGGATATAAAGCATGTCCTGCTCACTCTCCTTGCATATTCCCAGCCCAGCTGCCCCCTTCAGAAGCAACCAGGCTGGGAAGAGGCACGCTGCCTCGACCTACCATCTTATTACCCTATTGACTCGTGTATAAGTCAAACCAGGTTTTGGGGATCACTTTTGTAGTATAAATTCTTCAACTTACAGACAAGTATATATGGTAGTATAATTGAGACTAACAACTGAATTTAGACCAATAGATTTATGTGATATTTAATGAACATGGCTCAGATTTATTGAATGCATTCATAGCACAGTGAGGAAGAAACTGCTGAGACTTCATCAGTTTAATGCTTTCCTAAACAGAAATAACCCCTTTACAAGTGTTTCAGCCATTTGTACAAATATTTCTGAGCTATAGTCTACATTGACTTAATTATATTTCTGTGGCAGCGAAATTTTGCATATTTTATTTTTTATTTTCAAATTTATTTTAGGCATTTATATACTTTCATAAAGATTTATATCAAGGTAGTCCTGTAGGCAGTACAGGAAGTAACTGACAAAAGCACATCTGAGTAAGCCATAAGTCAATAGGCAACTTGAAAGCATGATGTAATGGTTTGAGCATTGGACTACGACTCTGGAGGCCAGGATTCAAATCCCCACTTGGCCATGGAAAGCCACTGGAAACCCACTCTGTCTCAGAGGAAGGCAAAGGACTTGAAGGTGGATAACAATGAGTTTGCAATGTAAATTTAAATCAAAACAACAGCATATATAATGAAGAAATTTAAAAGAAAAAAACCCACAGTTGAGTCAGTTCAAACAGAACATAGGAGTGGGAAACTGTCTTCAATACTTTCTTTAATAGTATTAAAATAGCAACCTAATAAAATGCCTGAGAGAATAAAAATAGTTTTTTGTGGGTTTTTCAGGCTATGTGAGCATGTTCTTGAAGAGTTTATTCCTGATATTTCACCAGCATCTGTGGCTGGCATCTTCACATGCTGACAAAACATCCAGAACACGGCCACATAGCCCGAAAAACCCACACAAAACTATGGATGCCAGCCATGAAAGCCTTCAATGTCACACAGAATAAAAATAACTTAACCCAATGGTAAAAAGGCAGCAAAGTGGGTGCCAGGCATTCTTTGGGGAGGCTGTTCTGCAGCTAAGTTGCCATTGATAAAATGTAGCCACGAGCCTGATCTTGTATGCCTGGGAACACTTTGAGCAGGATTTCAGTGACAGAGGGGCTTTCTAGATTGGCAAAAAGAAGCGTGTTCATGGCTGCATGAAACTCTAGCCTTTAGATGAGAAAAAGGGAAAGTGTGCCATGAAAACATTTGTTTTTTGTTTTGTTTGTTTGTTTGTTTGTTGCGTTTTAGGGGAGAAGAAGTGCCTTTAAAAAGGTGCGGGTTTTCCCAGCTTCTTTTTTAAAAACTGTGGAACAGCGTAGCTCCATCTAAAGGCTGTGGTGCAGCTGCTAAGCATTAAGGAAAAGGCAACTTCATGTCACACTTTCCTGCCAATCTAGAAAGCCCTATTGTTGCATATTTTGGCAGGTTGATTTGAGAGAAGGTGGCCCTTAAAGCACTGGTTTCCAAAACAAAAGTGCAAACTACTTGTACTTCTGAAATTCCACACCCAGTTTCTTGTGTTAAACTGTAATGTCTTGTTTGACACTTTGATGGTCAATGTGCTATTTGCTCACCAATATTATTGTCTGATTATTTTACATTAGTCAGTCTTTGACTAATGGACTTTCCACTTCATTTACATCTGTTGTGAGCACTTGTGGCCCTCCAGTTATTTTGGGGTCACAACTCCTATAATCCCTACATAATGGTTATGACTGCTTGACCTGAAAGGAAATGTATACTGAAACAGCTGGGGGATAACGGTTGACTAGCCTTTATTTACATTAATCGGAATTCTTACACAAGAGTGTTAGGATTTCTTTTTGATATAGACAGTTAAGTCATCCAGTTACTTTTTTGCTCCTGGACTTTTTTGTTTCACTTGGAGGCAGTCATCTACCATCACAACAGTTTAAGTCACATATCCTCTATTTTAAATTGTTTGCCTGTGACACCATAAAATTCGTAAAGGACTGATGGGCATTTCTTTGAGGAACTGTGAAGAATGGCTCCAGTTTCCATGTCCTAAAGGGACCAGTAGTCTCATCATTTTTGGGAATACATTAATCACATCTTGCAGTGACACAACTGCTTATGCTCTAGGGGATAAAATATCTACCAGTCTTGTTTTACTTGTCCTGTGAGAAGTATCTTGTTTAGCTTTTCAACTTTGTTATTTGGTGTGGAATAGTGTCCTCTACAATGGAAGGGCCTCATCTTTTTGCCTTCTTTTTGCAGTGACTATGCCAAATCTGTGAAAAGTAGAAACAATAATCTACTTACTTGAAAAATTATGGGAAAATATTATTTCCAATTTGAAAACTGTGAGCCTTTTTAACAACAAAAAGCAAAGCTAGCTAAGTTCGCCATAAAGGGAGCGGGGAGTCCAAAATCTATATTGATTTTTTAATTCAGCAACAACAAACTTGTTGAGGAGTTGCTGTTATTGTTATTTATTTGTATCCTGTCTTTCTTCCAAAATTGGAACTCAAGGTGGGGTACAATTTTAAAAGAACAATTCACCTTAAAACATACAAAAAGTGAAGATTAATATGGAATTAAACCAATCACAGTATTAAAACATTTCAGATCTACACTTAATAAAATGCACTTTAAAAGACTGAGAACTGTTTTAACAGTTGAGCTTAAAACCATGCAGCCCATTCTTTTAAAACTTTCTGTATTACTCATACATTCTGTATGAGTGTAACTCCATCTAAAACAGGCTGAATCCCTATTCCCTAATCTGCCCTTTGACTGACCAGAAGGAGCACTGACTGTCTGGATTACATTTCAGTTTATTTGTTCTCATCAAATCCATTACTAATGACCTTATTTGGATTGAGATGGAAAGGAATAATAAAGCTGAATCTCATTCCTATACTGATAGCACCACGGTCCAAAACTCAAGACAACCTCTCCCAGCAGTTTCATACATATATTAAATAGCACGAGGGAGAAAACTGAGCCTGAGGGACCCAATAGTCCAATGCCCAGAGGGTCAAAAAAGCTTCCCATCACCTTTTGGATTCACCCATCCAGAAAGGAATGGAGCCACTGTAAAACAGTCTCTCCATATCCCAGCCCAGCAAGGCATCAACCATGATTGATGGTACTGAAAGCTGCTGAGAGATCCAGCAAAGCCAAAAGGAACACACTCCCCCTGTCCCATTCCCTGTGTAGGTCATCCAGCAAGGTGACCAAATCTACCTCTGTCCCATAACCAGGCCTAAAACCAGATTGACATATGGATTAAGCAGACTAGCATCTTGGAGCAGCCTCTGGCTTCTCCATCCCTGGTTGCTCCCCTTTTGGAGTGGGACCTGGTGACCAGACGCCATGGTTCCAAGGCTGGCCACTGCTGTGGTCCTGAACAGGCTGCCAGCAAGAAGGACAAGCAAGGAGCTCGTTTTGCCTGTGTCCTTCATGTAGCTAAGGCTCAATCTGGGGGTGTGCATCATCTATATGGCATGCCCCCAGATTGGCCTGAAGCCAGCACATTTGGCCCGTGAGTTTCAGGCCATAGATCTAGATTATCTCTTTCACCTAGGTACCACTGGTGCTGGAAAGCCACCATACATTTCATTACCTTACCCCAAAATAGTATGTTAGACAATGACCAATAATTATCCATTTAAGCAAGTTGGAACATTGCCTTATAGTAAGGAGGCACTGACTACCCCCTTCACCCACATAGCCAATCCCCCCCTCTGGCCTGTTCAATAAAACAGGAAAGGCTCTCACCTCTCCAAGGATCCTGTCCATATCTTGCACAAATTGAAAAGTATCAAATAATACTGGATAAGCAGGTGCCAAGGTCACATTCCTGGAACTTTATCTTATGGTTAAGGCATCCAAGTTGGAGCAGATTGGAGAAATTTTATCTCCAAGGTGCCATGCAAATTCTTTAGGGTTGGCTGTTGAATGGTCTGCATTTTCCACTTGAGGTTGAGTGTGTAATATAGACTCCTGCCCTCTTGAAACAATTCTGCTGGGTGGCCCCTTGCAGATGCAATGATGTCAGTAAAAATAATTTATTTGCTTGCTGCACTGACACACTGACACAGAGGCTGTAGCCCATATTCATGCAGACTGGCTCGGAGTAATCTGCCAACAGTGCTCTATTCTCAGTCTCACTCATTTCTTTGTCACCAGTTCCCTGGAAATCCTAATCCTAACTCCATTAAAAGGGGATACTCATAAACAATTGTGTCCACTGCCCTGGCCATTTCCCCAAAGAGCCAGAGATCAGCCAGAGTTTCAATAAAATCACCTGTCCAGTTGACTGGAAAATTCCCAAAAGCTGTCAGGAATCTATCCAGATCTTCCTGAGGCAGATCATCTTAATTGATCCCCCATCCTTGTAGAGATTCCAGGTCCCAGTGATTCTGAACCTGACCAGGTCATCATCTGTCCATGACAATAGAGTTGTTACAAATAAGGCCAGAATATTTTATATAGTCTAGTAAAGCTCTGCCTACATAGGCTCCATGGATAGTGAAAGGGAGTAGGAGTCTATTGGGACTCTGACAAATGTTTTTACCTTATGGCTTTATGCATGATTACATAAAAAGCTGCCCTAACCTAGTTACACTAAAATTGCTTCATTTAAAATATACATTTATATATGACAGGTGTTCAGCACACAGCAGGTTTACTGCTCCGTTATGACTAGATAATCTGCAAGCATGTCATAGGTTATCCTTGTAAGGAAAACACCAAGGAAGGAAGAAGAGAGAGGGAGCAGAAGGGTTGTAGTTTTCTGACTGGCAGCTCTAGTTCCTAATCACAATTAATGTACTTTTAAAAAAATAATGCTAAATTAAAGAAGAAAGTGGCTTGATATGTTGTATGAAAGTTTGATGCCTAAAATAAAAATGAATGACATCCAATGTATTCAGTAATGTTTCTCTTGCAACCTGTCAGCTGGTAAGAAAACGTTATGTTATGTGAAGGGAGGAGCAATTTTAAATTGGTACCAAATTTAAAGAACTCCTGATGACATTTGTTGGATGGTGTTCATTTTTAGCGTTCCTAAGGCATCTTTTCTGTGAGTCAGCCAACCGTTTCAGGGGTGGGCTGTTATTACCTTCTTGAAGTATCACATTATATTCTATTGTGCTTTTGCTAGCTGTCTTTGTCCACCTTTTCAATCTTTGACCTGTACATTTTTGCATGCATGTGTGTGTATATGTGCAGGAGAGAAAGAGGGGAGAGAGAGCATGCACATGTCTATTTGATTGCCTACTGCTTGCCTAGCTGGTTTGGTCTGGATAGAAATTTGGTCCTTGTGATCTTTACCTTACACATGTTATCTGCTCCCCACCCCCATCGCTGCCTCTTTGAAATGTGTATGTGTTTTGGCAGGAGACTGGTATTGAGTTTAATTATTGAATGTTAACATGGAACCCGATCAGTCTTGTGTTGTTGTTTATTTCAGTGAACAGTGTGTGCACATTCCCTCTTCCCCCCATTATTTCCTCACTCGCTTGTGTGGAGATCTTACACACTGTCTTCCCCGACTCCCTATCATTTGCTCACTCACTTCTACAGAGATCTGCAATATCTGTATGGTAAGAGGGACTGTATGAGATGTTCCATAAGCAAGCAAGTGAATGATCTGGGGGGAGAGATTGAAGGGATGTGCACACTCCATTCACTGAACTAAAAACAAATATGACACAATGCTGATCAGATGGGGGGGGGGGGCAAAGTAAAAAGACAAAACAAATGTGAAACTCAGGTGGGGGGCAGAAAAGAGAGGTGGTAGCCTAATCTAACCCTTCATTACTGATTTCATGGCTGGACATTAAAAAAAAATACATAGAATATAATTTTAGTTTTTCTTCCTCCACTATGTGTGTGTGCGTGCGTGCGCACACACATTTAAAATTCACTCACTCACTCGTTGGAGTGGCAAAGGAGGAAAGGGGATTGTGTGGGGACTGGGGAGGCTTCCATCCAGCATGCAAGTGGCCTAGATTGACAGGCACAGAATAACAACTATTGGTTGATAGGCTGATGCATGCTAGAAAGGCAAAAAACAGCAAAGCAAAGTGAATTTGCTTGGGAGCAATGTGTGGCTGTTTAGGTCCAATGTCACCTTGCTGTATCTGTTCGTGGGTGGCATTAATGGGTTGTTGTGCAGTCATTGCAGATGAAGAAAATGCAAGAAAAGCCTGATTTTTTTTTATCAGTGTAAACTCCAGAGTGACAGTGAAACTGAGAGATTGAGAGTAACTCTGTGAATGAATCAGGACTAGCTTTAAAATATGGTAAAATAGGGTGGATGCTTCATGGGACAGGTGCTGGCAGATGGGGACCAACCAAGAGATGCTGGAGAACAATGTTGTTTGTGCCACAAGGACCTGCTGCTTGCCTGGATAGGCATCGGTGTCAAAGTCAAATTCTGCTGGCTGTCTTGTCAGATTTTGTATATGGGTTGGGAGGCAGCAAAGCTATGTTCCTCTCAAGAAGTAGAATGTCTTGGGTTGGCCCTGGGATCAGTAATAAGGCATGAGTGACATATTTGTAACCTCTCAGTTGGCACAAGCTCCTAGATTATTTTAAAACAGCTTTGAGAGAATAGGGTATCCCAAGTCTAAGGGGTGGGAATTTTATTTTTTATCTCCTAAGACTCAGTGCACCTCATTCTTACGCAATAGCAAGTTGAATATATTTAAAGTTCGTAAACCATATGCTTTCACCAAGGCAGGAAAGCAGTTAATTATAATGAAGATTAATTTGACTTTTTAAGGTGACACTCGCAATGTCTCTGGTGGAAATGAGGCATCATGAAGCAGCCTCAGGCAATACTATTTCCTCACAGCATTTTGCATTATGATGTTCTCTCTCAAAAAAAGTTGCAGCTTGCTTACCGTCCAGTTATTATCCTGGTCTTCCTCACACTTACACACTCAGCAGTGAGTGTGAGGCTCTATATGACAATGATAAACACTGACATCATTCCACTGTCATGCAAAAAGCAGCAACTTTATTAGTTACAGTTGAAGAAGCTTGGCCCAGCCTGGGTCTGGATCCAGGCATTGGTTAACCTGCTTGCTGTCTGATGGAAACCACATGGCCCATCTCACCTTCTTGCTTGATGGAATGACAGGGGTGGGATTTCACATAGGCAGAAGCTGTTGTGTGGCTTGTTTGTCATCTGGATCTGAGGCAGAGCCATTGGTCCCTGAACTGGGCATGAACTTTATTGCCTTCATCCCCATGGTCCCTTAAGGTAGCTTTCCCATACAGGGTATGACTGCAATTCAGGCCTCATCTACCCACAAACTGGATCCATCCCCCATGCTACAACCAGCCAAAGTTGTAACAAAATCAAATTATTGGTATGATAAGAAAAAGCCGTTAAACAACAACCATACCCCAAAATATAAACTGGAAGGATGGGTATGGCTGACACTGCTGAGCCAAATGGCTACTATATGGCCAGGGAGTGGACCAGAGTGAAACCTCCACTTTGTTCCCATGTTGGTGAACCTATGGCATGTGTGCCTCTTCTGGCACACGGCCCGGTCCACAAGGGCACAGCAGCTGCCAGTGGAAGGGAATGGAGCATGAGCACTCACACACCGCATGGCCCTGTTGCTTGTACCAAACCAGTTTGCCAGAACAATCAGATCACAGCAAGGAAGGGCGGGGAGGCACAGAACAGCGGGTAGACTCCTTGCTGCAGCCTGGGCCTCCAATGCAAATCCAATGAGGCACAGACCCTTTTCATCTTCCTCTCTCCCTCCCTCCCTCCCTCCCTCCCAATTCCTCCTCTTTGTTCCCTTCCCTTCTCATCCTGCCCATACTTTCTTGGCAAGTTTCTTCAAATGAGGCTCTCCATTGTCATTTTCTGTAGCTGAGAGAGTGTGCTTTCAAGTAGTTTATGGGGACTCTAGCCTGGGGGCTTCTGGTGACCTACCATGGGGTTTTCTTGCATGTTATGTAGATGGGTTTGCCATTGCCATCTTCTGAGGCTGAGAGAGTGTGTCCTGCCCAAGGTGGGTTCCATACCCCAGCGTGTGTGTGTGTGCTGTGTGCCTTCCAGTTTGCCATATGTCTTCCTCTGAAGCTGAGACAGTGTGTCCTGCCAAAGGTTCCCCCTCCCAGTGGGTTTCATAGCCCAGCACTGGGGACTATATTTCTACAGTGGGCATGAATCCAGAGAACCAGCCCTGGAATATCAGTATGCACCGGGTGTTCTGCAGAGGGGATTTGAGGAAAATGTAGGGCTTGATCAGATAAACACTAAAAAACACTTCTATAAATTTATGCTTCCTAGTCATGTTAAAAAGGGAGGATATTCAAGGAAAATGGAGAACCTGACCAAATAAAAGCTAAAAACATTCCTAGAAATGTCAATTCATGCTTCTTAGCCATGCTTAGAAATGGAGGACATTACAAAATAAACCCTAAAAATGTTTCTGTAAATATAAATCCATGCTTCTTAGCCATGGTCAAAATGGGAGATGTTCAAGAAGTTCAAGAAAAATGAAGGACGTGCTAGCATAAAAGCTAAAAACTTAAATATAAATTCAGTTCATCAGGTTTATTTATGTTGTTGTTGTGCCTTCAAGTTTGCAAGATTTGTTCAGAGGGGATTTTTGCCATTGCCGCCATTTGATGCTGAGAGAGTATGACTTGCCCAAGGTCACCCAGTGGGTTTCCATAGCAGAGCTGGGATTTGAACCTTCGTCTGCAGAGTTGCACATTCTGTGTGGAGGCGCGGTGCTGGAAGGCCTTACGTACTACATCTTTCTGTCCTGGAAGGAGTCCAAAAAATCCTCCATTTTGAGCAGGATTGTGGTTGTTTCTGATTTATCATGACCCTCTCTCAGGGTTTTCTTTGGCAAGGTTTCTTCAGAGGTTTTGTGTTTTGTTTTGTTTTGTTTTTTGGCATGGTCACACTCTGAGGCTGAGAGAGTGTGGCTTGCCTCTGTTTTTGTGTTGAGTCTCTCCCGACTTAGAAGAAACTCTAAGTTTCCTCAGACGGGGTTTGCCATTGCCTTCCTTTGAGGCTGAGAGAATGTGACTTGCCCAAGGTCTCCCAGTGGATTTCATGGCTGAGCTGGGATTTGAGCCCTGGTCTTCAGAGTCGCACACTCAAACCACTGGCTCTTTTTGTTCTTGTGCTGTACCTTCTGTGCTTTATTATGCTTGTTGTTGTTGTTGTTGTTGTTGTGTGCCTCCAAGTCGTTTCCAGCTTATGGGCCCAGAGCACCCCCCCTCTCTTCCGAGCACTGGTTCCTGGCAACCCTAAGGTGAAACTATCATGGGGCAAGCTTTATCAGAGGGGGATTTTCATTGCCATCCTCTGAGGCTGAGAGAGTGTGACTTGTGTGTGTGTGGTTCGTTCAAGTTGTTTCTGATCTATGGTTACCCTAAGGTGAAACTAACATGACACTTGGTGCAGGAATGCCACTGAGTTTGGGCACTTGGTCTCTAAAAGGTCCACCATCACTGCCTTAGCTGCGTCACTGACTTTCCCAGCCCTTTCCAGAAATTGCAACATGTCCACAGGCTCCTTAGAACATAGAAACTATAGAGGTGGCTGGGAGCATGGCCTACATCTGCACGCATGTACACACACACACACAATCTGCCACTGTAAGACACAACTGATACTCTTCCTCCTTCGATATAATCCTTCTTTTTAAAAGCCTGTCAAGACTATCCACCACAACTAACCTGCCCTCCCAGTACTGTTTTCATTGTAGTTGGCAGAACTGTGGGATTTCAGGAATGAATTCATTAAGCAAAAGTATTATATTATTCAAGGCTTCTGAATTATTTATTTTTAATATTGTATTATTGTAATATTGGAAAAAACATTTAATCTAATATTGTATTATTGTAATTCCCACACAGACAATTTTTACTTTTTGGAAGGACAAAATGATGCTTTGCTTTGTGGCAACAGTTCTGATGCAGGGTAAGACCCTCTTCCACCAGTAAGCTTTCAAAACAAATGTAAAGCATTTTCTGTTATTTATACATAATTCATATAACATATACTCCACTTGAGTATTGGGTTGGATATTCTCAGATTTAGTTTTATTTTGTAACAATTTAATTGTTGTGATCGATGAAATATATTGAAATGGATGACAAGAGAATCCCCTCTTTCATGGGGAGAAAGCTAGTTTGCATCTGCACTGCAGAATTAATGCAATTTGACACCACTGCCATGGCTCAATGTTGTCAGAGAGCTCTGGAGCCACAACAAGTGACAAATCCCAGGATTCCATAGGATGGAGCCATGACAGTTAACGTGGTATCAAACTGCATTAATTCTGTAATGTGGCAGTAGCACTAGTTATACTTTTCATACTGTGATATATGTTTCTCCCTCTAAACTACCTGAAGAAAGTTTGAGGGTGAAGCAGCAGATGTCTGAGGATCCCAAGGGATCAAAATATAAAGAGAGAGAAAGTCATGATAAAACTAGGTGGGAACGTAGGTTGTTTTTAGCATTGCCTAAACCCAGTGCTTCTCAAATGGAAGGAACACCACGGGGGGCATGAAATTTGCTCAAGAGCGGGCGGGAGACTTGGAGGCTCTGACCCCTCTTTCTCGTTCTCTTCCGAAATTTGTTTGTGTGTAAAATATATGGAAACGTTGAGTTGACTATTAAATTTATTTAATTAAAACTGTTCTAATTTGAATAATATTATTTCCTTATAAATATTAAAATATGAATATGCATGAATATGCAAACTAAAATACACACGCTAAATAAGCAAAATATTTTTATTCATATAGTATGAGTGTAGATGTAAAGGGAGGTCCCAAGGGTGAAAAGTCTGAGTACCTCTGCCTTAACCAATTATCTGCAGCTATACATTTATCTACTATGTGATAGGCATTTTAATTAATAAATGACTTTTGTTCAGTGTAACCTCTCTCTCTCTCTCTCTCTCTCTCTCTCTTAGTCAATGTCCAGAAGGATATATGTGTGTGAAAGCTGGTAGAAATCCCAACTATGGCTATACAAGTTTTGACACCTTTAGCTGGGCCTTCCTGTCTCTTTTTCGATTGATGACTCAGGACTTCTGGGAAAATCTTTATCAGCTGGTGAGAGAGGAGAATTTTATAGCATAATCTCAATTGGACTGATATGAAAAGAAAAATTGCACAGCTAACCTAGCCACAAATATAGCATTGTCCTAAACGCAACAACAACAACAACACACACACACATATATATATATAGCTTTTCAAATGTGAATATATTTTTATTTTCTCTAGACGCTACGTGCTGCTGGCAAAACGTACATGATCTTTTTTGTTCTGGTGATCTTCTTGGGGTCTTTCTACCTGATCAACTTGATCCTGGCTGTTGTTGCCATGGCTTATGAAGAACAGAATCAAGCCACAATGGAAGAAGCGGAGCAGAAAGAGGCAGAGTTTCAGCAGATGCTTGAGCAGCTGAAAAAACAACAAGAAGCAGCTCAGGTATATTTGTGATGAAGAATTAACAGGATTTAATTTCAGCATAGCTTCAATGTTATATCTTCATGAATAAAAGATACAGACACCTAATAGATAGCTGTCACTCTTAGGCCCCATTCCCACTACATTTTGATTCAAAGTGTGTTGCGGGCTATATCACCCTTGTTCACACTCGAATTGACTTCTGATCCTCATCGGGTTGATTAGTGGAGGGAAGGACCAGGTTAAAAGCAAATAGCCCGGGCTTTCCTGACACTAGTTTTAAAGTGGTGTTTTTTGGGGAAACACAATTCTGAAGCGTTTCCAGTAAGTGGGAACGCTGATCAGAATTGTGGTTTTTTTTTGGGGGGGGGGGTATTGATCACAAAATCAATCTTGTGCATTTGCAATCTTGTGCATTTGCAATCAGTATAATGAAGAAAAAGAAAACACACACACACACACTTACTCCTGGGGTGTCCTTCCTTCCTTCCTCTGCCAAGCCTGTGCTGCTCCCAGCCAGGGAGGATGGGCTTTTGTTTCCGTTGGGGCCGCTGCTGCTGCCAGGCCCGTCAGCCCCGGGAGCAGCATGGGCCCATCAGCCACCGGAAACAAAAGCCCATCCTCCCCGGCTGGGAGATATACTGATTGCAAATGCACAAGATTGATTTTGCGATCAATACCCCCCCCCCCCATAAAAAAGGGGTTGGGGGGTTAAGGGCAAAATCTGTGGATGCTCACGCCCCATTATATACAATGGCAGAGTAAACTGGTGTGCTTATACAAAAGGCAAAATCAAGGTTTGCCTATTGAAATATTTTAAGTATTTTCAAGCTGTGGATGCTTGAATCATGGATAAGAAAGACTGGCTGTATTTTGACATGTTATCTTTTGTTCTGTTCTTATTTCTTATTATGTGTTATTTAACATTTTAATTTTAAGTATTTGGATTCTTAATGATACTTTTTATTTATATTGGCAAATCCAATTGTCAGCCCTAGGAAAAGCTGACTCACAGAATCAATGAAACTTGCTTAAGTCTTATCAATTTTCCATTGATTAAATGGACTTAATTAGGTTGACAATTGGATTTAGGCCATTGCTAGCTGCATTGGGTGCCTCAGGTAGCAAGACACATTACCTTACATGAAATAAATAAATATCAATACAGGTATGTAAAACAGCAAGTATAAAGGCCAAGGGAAAACGCCTATAAGAAGAACCACTTTGACTGTTGGAAATCTCAGTTTGGTTGCATTAATCAAAGATATTGTTGTTTTGTATTTTCTTACATTTACATTAAAATGGTTCTTTACAAAAAGATAGTAAAGCAAAACTCTTAATGTTTTATGGCAGGCAGCGGCGACAGCTGCAGCAACAGCATCAGCTGAATCAAAAGAACCAAGTGCCGGAGGAGGAATAGGTGGACTTTCTGAAAGTTCTTCCGAAATATCAAAGCTGAGTTCAAAGAGTGCCAAAGAGCGGAGAAACAGAAGAAAGAAAAGAAAACAAAAAGAACAATCCGGAGGAGAGGAAAAAGATGAAGATGAGTTTCACAGATCTGAATCAGAAGATAGCATCAGGAGAAAAGGTTGCCGATTCTCTATTGAAGGGAATAGGTTAACATTAGAACGGAAGCACTCTTCTCCCCATCAGGTATAACATTAACAGAACCCAGAAACTAAAACAGTGGAGTTTATTGAGCAGGCAGTACGATATGCTACCTGGTGACCTTACTGGAGACAACTGACCTTTAGCAAAACAAACAAAAAAAACTGGTTCTTTAAATGCTACCATGCAGTAGTTCCAGAAACAGCAGGTCTGTTTCTAAAACATGGAAAGGTATTCTAGGGAGCAATTTTGTGATGGAAGGAGAAGTACATTACAAAGTTCTATAAAGTAGTTTTTAGTTTTTATTTATTAGAGTAGTTGAAAGACCTGATATGACATTTTAATATATTTCTGTGTATAATCTGATCCCAAGGTCTGATGTATCTTCAAAGCTTGTGGTACCTATGTAACAACTTCAGTACACCATCATCCCACATATTAGGCCAGGATTGTTAATCTAGGAATCCCCCCTTTTAGCATACCAGACCTTTTACAGTTAACTGTGGCATATGGAAACTTAAGATGTCTGGAAAAAAATGAATAAGGCAGGTTGTGGGGCAGGAAAGTGGTTTTATTTGCTCCTGATCTTTGGAGGGTTGGGCTGGAATATTTGGGCTAACTGCTGTCTTCTCCTGTCTCTCCTGCAGTCTTTGCTGAGCATGCGTGGCTCCCTGTTTTCCCCAAGGCGCAACAGCAGAACAAGCCTTTTCAGCTTCAGAGGTAGAGCAAAGGATATAGGATCAGAGAATGACTTTGCTGATGATGAACACAGCACATTTGAAGATAATGATAGCAGAAGAGATTCCCTTTTTGTGCCGCGCAGACATGGTGAACGGCGCAACAGTAACATTAGTCAGGCCAGTAGGTCATCCAGGATGCTGGCAGTGTTTCCAGTGAATGGGAAGATGCACAGCACTGTGGATTGCAATGGGGTGGTTTCCTTGGTTGGTGGACCATCTGTTCCTACATCGCCTGTTGGACAGCTTCTGCCAGAGGTGATAATAGATAAACCAGCTACTGATGACAATGTAAGGAAGTTTTAAATAGTTCAGGCATGGTGGCCTTTTCTTAATGCACCAGCCAGTGTGTCTACAGAATGGAATCCCTTGGGAATGATGATCCTTGGTTGGTCAAGCTGTGAATGCTCCTGCATCTTGTAATATCTTTTCTATACTAACAAAATCAAAGTTTAAACCATAATATTTGCAAATCAGTGAAAATATATCTGGAGAATGTGCAAAATATGTTGCTTTGTGTTTTATATTCAGAAAAAAACATGTTGGATCTTACTTTATCTGGCTATACATTAATTCTTTCTGGCCAGATGCAATAAAATTTCATCTTACTCTACAACTTAGAGGAAGGTATAATTTTTGATACTATATGGATTCTGACACTGCCTTGGTTATAGATAAATCTGACTACATTCTGTCTCGTGGGCCTCATTACAACATACAAACAACGTGGCTAGAAGTTCTGGTTCCCCAAACATTGGTAAAATCACTCCAAAATTTCACTTTGTACATCTATATATATATATATATATATTTATACATATATATTTAGCATTTTCATGCATCTTTCAACATGATACTATTTCCATCTTTGGCTGACAAAATAATTATGATATCTAATTGAGATATCCCATTGATACACACACAGTTCAAACTGCAAATATACATGCACTCATGTGCTTTTACGTATACATATTCTGTTTTTCTAGCTTTCTGTATAAAAATAGTAGAACCTTCCTGTGCTGATCTGGAGAAGCATGACAATGCTGGACCTTTTTTCCCCCCTTTTTGTTCATTAATTTTGAATGAGAAGCTTACTATCCATCTTAAATGCAAAAGATAAGCAAGTGACCTGCCACTCCCCCCACTCATTTTCAGATTTTTTGTTTTTAACCTGGAATTTATGTTGTATCTATATACAGTATGTGGGAAATGCTCACAAGTCATTTATTTCGGGTTAGAGCTAATGACTGATCATTTAAAGTCTTGTGTTGCAAACTGTACTGTTCTAAAAAGGAAGAGTGTAGGGATATTTACAAAAGCACAGATCTCAAATGTAGTATGTTGGGGTGGAAATCAACATTTAGCAAAGCCTGGCATACTGTCTAAGGCTGAAATCCTATGCATCATTACTTGGAAGTAAACCCCATTGAAATCAGAATGTACAGGTTGAAAAGTATGGGTAAGTGGGATTTTACAAAGCTAATGAGAATGAACAAGGCAGTTTTAAACAAACTAAACTAAGACACTCATGTAATGTTCACTGTAGGTCACTGGAAAACGCACACATACACACACGCACACACAAACACACACAATAAGGCTATTAAGATAAGAATGGCATGTTTCTTACAAATCTCAAAAAGACTTTGAAATACCAGGTTGATAATACAATAAGTTATAAAACATTTGGCATGAATATTTAAGCATAAAAGCATGATGCATGTACGCCTTCAAATCTAGACATTCTTCATAAAAGCTGTTATAGTCAGCTCCATTTGCAAAAAAATCTTATACTGTAATTTCCTCTTTGCAGGCCACCACCACAGAAACAGAAATGAAAAAAAGGAGATCCAGTTCTTTTCACGTTTCTATGGATTTTTTGGAAGATCCTACTCTAAGAGAAAGAGCCATGAGTATAGCTAGCATAATCACGAACACCATGGAAGGTATATATAGCAAGGTCACTTTCAAAATGCTGATTGTTCTGCTGTGATGAGAATTCAGTTAAATCCAGAGGTAGTCCATAAAATTGTAATAGATTATACTGGGTGTTCTCAAGTTTTCTATACATAACCCAGAAAAAAACTATATATGAGAAGTGTCTTGGAAATTCTTGCTTCAAAGATTTATTAAACCCAGGAAGAATAACAATTCATACTTTCTATTAGAACTAGAAAATAAGGAAAAGCAGTCAGCTTGGAAAAGAGTCTTGCCCAAACATCAAGGAGGTTAGATAGAGAAATCTTGTAGCAACTTTGTGACTAACTGAAAGAAAAAGTTGGCAGCATGAGCTTTCATAGACTAAAGTCTACTTCCTTAGATGCATAATGTCCTCAGCAAGGAGGTTAGTAAATGATGGTAAAGCTCTGACCAGAGACACTCAGGATGATCTCTTGTCTTCAAGCAGAAGAACTTCACCGTAGTCTCTCTAATTTTCAAAGTATTTTACAGCTTGGAATTGTGACCAGAACTTTTCAAAATTAAAATTAAAACAGCCCATAAACAAAAAGTGTAGACTGCCACGATCATTGAAAAGTCTGTTGTGAAGTTTGTTTTAATTCCAAGTTGGAAATGTACTGGCCTACCAAGTTGCCATACAATACTTGTTAATTTTTATAGGCCAGTGTCCTGTAGTGGTTTGACTATTAGACTACGACCATCGTTCAGATCCCTGCTCAGTCATGGAAACTCACTGGGTGACCTTGGGCAGGTCATATTTTCTTCAGCCTATGAGGGAGACAAAGGCAAACCCTGTTCTGAACAAATTCTGCCAAGGAAACTCTGTGATAGGCTCACCATAAATTGGAAACAAATTGAAGGCACCCAACAAAAGTAATTTTATAAAAAATAGTTTTCAAAGAAGTTCCCATGTTAGTCTCTTGCAGCAAAAAAAGGAGAAAGGAAAGGGGGGGGAAGAGAAAACGTGGCAACACCTTTGAAACAAACTGGTTTTTATTTTTGTATGAGATATAAACCCACTTTTTTGGATGCAATACTGTGCGATTCAAACTACAATAGCCTCGGTTTAGTCATTATTCTTTAGTCTTCTAGTAAAAGTTATAGTTATGTAACCAAGCCAAGGAGGAGGAGGATATAAAAACAAATAACAAGCCCCATTAAGCCTTTTATTTTACATTTGTAGGTTTGATAGGTTAGGCAGATTTATTAATGCATTTTATTTATATCCTGCACGTTCTCCCAGTACAGGGACCCAAGCAGCTCACATCATCATTAAATTGAATGGAAACTATTAACTTAATAAAAAGGGGGAAATGAATGGTATAGTACATTTGTTGAAAGCCTTGATTTTAGTAGTCAGTTGCCAAATAAAGAAAAGAGCTTTATTAATGAGATGGCACACTCAGTAAAATATTCAAGGGGAGGAGGGCTTTCATTTTTCTCCTTGAGAAAGCAGCTGCTTTATGAGTGTGTCCTTGATTAAGAAACTATCCCCAAAATGCATCAGGCTGATACATTGAAAATAAGGCACTTTTGAGACTTGGACTCAGCAATTATATGCCTCCCAAATGCATCTCACATGTCTGCACCATTTTGAGACTGAATAATATGTGCAAACAAATATTCAGTTTACTCTCTGTCTACAGACAAAGTATAATTATATACACCTCTATGATCCCCCCCCCCTTTACTTGCCAAAGTAATTACCAAAGTTATATTTTCAATTCTTCTTCATAGAAGAGATGCTGTAATTCCCCCAATCATTCTGGTGACTCTTGTCTGCCCCCTTTCCAGCTCTATGCTCTGCTTTCTGAGATGGGATTGCCAGAATCATATATAGGGCAGTTCTGCTTAGTGCATTCATCTTTAATAAAAATTCTTTCAGTGTGTGGAGATGGAAGTAGTAATTTGTAAACTGTTAGTACTTGATTAACCCTCTTTTTCTACTTTTCATATTACTGACCCTCTTTTGAAATTCTATGTGACACACCAGTCTAGTTTTTCTCCATTGTCTATTTAATTTTGGACTTCTGGCTATAGGGAGAAGACAAATATTACAATTTTGTTTTGTCTTAGTTGTGTTTGATGTTGCATTTTCTTTATTGTAGATATCATCATTATACAGATTGTTCTTCTTCTTCTTCTTTTTCTTTTAACAGAACTTGAAGAGTCCCGACAGAAGTGCCCACCCTGTTGGTATAAATTTGCAAACATTTTCTTGATCTGGGATTGCTGTCCATGTTGGTTGAAAGTAAAGCATTATGTTAACATTGTTGTGATGGATCCATTTGTTGACCTTGCAATTACAATTTGCATTGTTTTAAACACACTTTTCATGGCAATGGAGCATTACCCAATGTCAGAAGAATTTGCAAGTGTGCTTAATGTTGGAAATCTGGTGAGTCATCCATAGGATATTTCACTTTTTTATATTACTTGTTCTAGAGGTGTACATGAATTACCACACTAATATGGTTACACTTTTCCATTTAAAATGAGACTAGCTGTAATAGCCTTTCAAGGTCAATATATTTGTTACTACATATAGGAGCTGCTATTTTTTACTCATATAGTCCTGAATCCATTTACCCGTCTTCTCCGCACACAACAAAACATTGTTCAGTGTAACAGTGAAGGACATCAAGCTATCTAGTTTAAGGGTATGGGTTGAGAATATAATAAAATATCAGGATGTCCAAGCATCACTGCTTAATGCTTGTTTTTATTATTTCATGTTATGATGTTGTCAGCCATTCCATGACCATTTCATAGACAGCTGATAAGAACTGTTAGCAAAAAAGGTAGGTTTGGGTTTCCAAATACACTTGCTCTTATCAAGCAATACAAATGGTCCAAATATACTACAGTTGGCCCTCTTTTCTCACAGACTTGAGATCCACACTCCTGAATATTCATGGAGGGGCAACCTCCATTATTCTCAATAGGGCATGCCCCTGTGATGCATGCCCCACATGCATTCACAGGCATGTGCCCCATTCAAGTCTATGGAGTTTGAATATCTGAGTGTCTCCATTTTAGCAAAATCAGTAATGGAGCAACATATCTATGGGAACTAATAGTGTAAACTACTATAGTACAAACAAGATATATATATTCCAACCCAAAAGTATTATCCTCTGCAAATTCTGTCCTCAAAGTTTGGAATAATTTGTTTCAGTCTTAATCCTGGGAATTTTACCACTGACATCCAATGGTGTCACCAAGGGGTGTGGGGGTATGGCCCACCAGGTGACACCACACAAGGGAGGTGACACCCAGCAAGTGGGGCCCCACTTCCATGTCAGGGAGGGAGAAGGCCCAGTGCAACCCCCTGGCCCTGCCCTGCAGCTTTACTTCCAAGTAAAGCCACGTGGGACAGGGAGTTGGGCATGTTCCCTTTTGTCTCCACTCCCAAAGCCATCTCCAAAGCCCCATCTCCTGCACCAGGTGATACCCCGGTGTGGAACACCACTGCTGGCATCTATTATTACTTATGAGTTCCTAGACAAAGAACTAGGGAAAGCTATTAACATCTCATTGTGGGTGCTATAGACAGGTATTTTCATTATATATTCATTTCAAGAAGCACTATCAATGTAAGAACATGGCCCCATTTCCGTTTGTCCATATTAGATATACCGTATATACTCGACTATAAGTCGACCTCATGTATAAGACGAGGCCAAGTTTTGGGGCCAAAATTATAGATTTTGCTATGACCCGTGGATAACTCAAGGGTAAAATTTAGGGGCATATAGGAAAGGATCTAAAGGATGAAGCAAAGTAAAACAATGTCAAATAACTTCCAAAAGTCCATCAGACATAACTCTTTGTGTTTATTCTTAAGACTAGATGGATGAGAGAGTAAAGGGGGGTCAGTGCTTCCAGGACACTTTCTTTTCACCAGGGGATGGTTCCTTCTTTTAAATAGGAGTTAAGATACAGTACTTACATTGACCTGTGGATTTTTTGGGTAAATTTTTTTGACCTAAATTTCTAGACTTATACATGAGTATATACAGTATAGCAGAAAAACTACCCTAAGATGCCAAGATGCCAAGATGCAAATGATGAAATATTTTTAATGCAGTATAACACAAATAAATTAAACTCTCAAGTTTGTTTAATACTTTCTGAGATCAAACATCCCAATTTACTTACCACATATAGGAGCAAATGGGGAGATGATATATATTAATTTTTGCCTCAGTTTGTTATGTTTAATACAATCTCTTCAATTGTAACTAATTTAGTTCTTGGGGAAAAAAGTATTTAAAATAAAGGCAATGATATTTTATCCCATATAAACCAATCAAGATCTATTTTCAAATGTCTCATTAGAGATGTGGTTAGTGAAGAGCAGATAGCTTGTGAATCTTTTGGTTGTGTTAATAAATATTTTAAAAATGGGGGGGGGGTGAGAGGTTGGGTATGGTTTAAAAAAGTGCTGGGTATAAAATAATCTCAAAAGATTTCTTTTCAATCTTTTAAAATATAAAAAACAAGCAGAAGTTTTAGAAATAAATACATTTCTCCTGGCTGATGAACAAAAATCTATATTGATATATAATGGAAAAGGAAATAAATACCTTTGTTTCAAGACTGCTTGGCTACGAAATGATTTGTGGATGAGTTAAGTTAACATATAAGAGAAGAGAACAACTGCAATAGAAGAACAAATTTATAGAACAATTGAGCCTTTAAAAAAAAAACAGCTGACACATGATTACTAATGCAATTTGTTCACAAGCTGTAGTTATTGGCTGAATTATTATAAAATAAGGTTCTCCTCCTCTCTGTATCCCCCTTGCCTTGTTTTTTGTTATTCTTTTTCTTTCTGCTTTCTTTCTTTTTGCTTTATCAATATTTATTTATTTATTTCCTTCTTTCATTTATTTATATCCCACCTTTCTCCTAATATATGGATTCAAGGCAGATCACAGCCAATATAAACCCATACAAATTAAAAACACTCCAAAAACATTTTAAAAGTATAACTGTAACATTTTTAGAGGCAGTTCATAAAGGTAAAAACATTAAAAGAGTAAAATGTGTTTTAAAAAATTATATACAAACATTAAGATCTGAATCACACAACATTTAAAGGCCCAACTCATGTCAATTTGAAAAGCCTGGTATCATAAAAATATTTTTACTTGCCTCTGAAAGGAGAGTAGGCATAGGGCCATCTTGGCTTCTCAAGGGAGAGAGTTCCAAAGTATGGGAGCAAGAAGGCCCTCTCCCTTGTTCCCACCAAATGAAGACCTCTCCTGATGATGTTAGAGTTCTAATGGGCTCATAAACTGAGATTTTGTCCTTCAAATAACCTGAACCCAAACCAGTTTAGTGTAGTTTTATAGGTCTAAATCAGCACTATGAATTGTGCCCAGAAACGGACCAACAGCCAAAGGAGCTGTTGCAACAAGGAAGTTGTCTGCTCCTTTTAGCCACTTCTGGTTAACAACCTGGCTTTAACTCTTTGGGCCAAATATCAGAAAATGGAGTTTTTCAGCACTTTTCAAAGGCAGCCCCACATAGAGTATATTACAGTAATCCAAAATGGGATGTAACTATTAAAATTGTGTTTTTTTTTAAATAAAGCAAAAAGGCAGGATGTTTTATCAATAAATAGAATGTACCTAGAATAATGTGACATGCTGTGATTTCATTGGTGAAGGTGGCTCCTCCACTGATGCTAACTGTAGTGATACTACCATACAGCACCATTATGTTTGCAGATTTTGTGGCCAATTCGTCTCCTGTTGGTAAACCGTCTGGTTTTTGGGACTCTCCATAGTCAGTGGAACTGGTTCTCAGGCACTAAGCATGCCATCTGAAATCTCCAATGTTTTGTATAACCTGCCAAAGGCACAGCCTTTGAGAGCCCAGAAGCACCTCCAGTAAATTAGTTTCAAATAAATTAGTAAATTATCTAATAATATGGAATGGAACATACTAGGGACTTTATCACACGGGGAAACTTGGAAGTAGAAATAGTGATTATCCCATGAAAATTGCACTTTTACAATTAAGATTTTCACACAATGTCGTACATAAAGCGGCATTATAATATCCCATGAAAATTGTGCAATAGCAATAAAGGTTCTTGTATCACATCACGGTGAAAAGCAATTAAAGTGCCATTATCCCAGGAATAAACAGGCAATAATCAGCAACAAATCATTCACTGGTTATTCCCGGGATAATGGCTCTTCTATCGCACTGTGTGTGAAAATGTTAATCGTGTTTTAATCACAATTGTGTGATTTTCACGAGATAATCACTGTTTAAACTACCAATTTCCCCCATGTGATAAAATCCTAGGATAGATGCTTCCAGAAAAGAGATTTTTAGAAATAAAGAAACACAAATTAGAGTTATAGTGACTGTGGGCACTATTGTCAGTACGAAAATCTGAATAAATATATCAACCATGGTTTTGCACTTTGTAATTTGAATTTATTTAATATTGTTTTGTTTGCAGTTGTGTCAGGGGCTGGGGAGGGGATTAATTATGAGTTTTATCTGAATTGTAATGTACTTTTATTCTCATCGATTTGTATTGTATTGTATTTTTCATTGTTGTAACCCGCCCAGATTCCATGTAATTGGGTGGGACATAAATAAATCAGTATTACTACTACTACTACTTATTTCACACTCATAATTTGCATTTTTTTCCATTTAGGTTTTCACTGGAATCTTCACAGGTGAAATGTTTTTCAAACTAGTTGCCATGGATCCCTATTATTACTTCCAAGAGGGCTGGAACATTTTTGATGGCTTTATTGTCACTCTGAGTTTGGTTGAACTTGGGCTAGCTGATGTAGAAGGACTATCAGTTCTCCGGTCTTTCAGATTGGTAAATTGTGCTACACTACAATACAAACTGTGTTACACTACAAGGATGTTTGTATAAGGAATGTCAAAATTTTAAAAATGAACAATATGTAATTGCATCTTTATGCAAGCAAGTATAAATCCAGAACTTTTGTTTTAAAGGATTCTTCAAACTTATTAATTGTAACGTTAAAAGCATAATACATCTGCTGGGGTTTGGTTCCAGGATGCCCTGTGGATGCCAAAATCTGTGGATGCTCAAATGCCATTCCTCTTATAGAGAATGGCAAAACCAAGTTTTACTTCTTTTTTTAAAAAAAGTATTTTCAAGCCATGGATGATTGAATCTGTGAATAGAGAATTCGGGGATATGAAGGGCTTGCTGTATTGGTCTGAATATTTATAAATTGTCTGTCTTTATGTAGTCTTTGAAGAATTCTAAGGATTTTATCAATGGTGTCCCTTCATTGACAGATTACTCTTTGCTGCAGTGGAGGGTTCCAGCTGTAAAATGTGGATAAAGGCAGCTGTAGCAGATTCCCTCTTCTCTTGAAGCTTTATAGTCGCAATCCAAATTGGCTACAGAGTGCTGTACCACCCGTTGGGTTGCTAGGGGGCTTCAAGGAAAGATAGGAAAATAACAAAAATAATTTCTCTCCCTATTCCACTAATAGAAATGTCTGCTAGAATAAAGAGCCTTCCATCAGGAACAGGATACCATTAGTTACATGTACCTCCTATAACATTGCTTAAAAGACGTCTACAGCAATACCATGAAAAGTAAAGTTGAAATATATAGGCCATAATTCAATGAAAGTTAGTAATGAGTAATGCTGGTCATTGACCATATTAGTATAGGTTAAATGGTTAAGTTTGTTGTGACTAAATTCCATCAGACCAATGAAACAATGGCTGCCATTCTGTTGGTTATTTCCAACTAAACCTTTTCAGTTAATTATTGGTAAATCCCGTTAACTGAATAGGTCTACTCTAGTCAGGACCCATAGTCCCCAGAAGCAACTTTTCTAAACCTTGCAATTATATGAAAAGTACTTCAAGCTGCATAGATCAGAAAGAAATTTGGTCCAAGGCAATGTGATTGGGCCTTGCACAGTATGGGTAAGAATTATGCTGTCTACAGATCTACTACAGTAGACTTTACAGGATTTAGGCCACAATTGTTTAGTCTGTAAGTTCTACAGTTTTCAATTAAACATACTCCTAAGAAAATTGGAGATTTGCAGATTTCAAGTAGAATTTTAACAAGCTCTCACTGGAAGTACATGAATTAAATAAGACTCTTTTCTGAATAAATATTATTTGGATTCCATTGTTTTTGAACTCTCTTTGAACTCATGAAAGTTAACTGCACCTAACTTTTTCCATCATTGAGCCACAATTTTTTTTGATACTTTGTATATTCCCCATTACAGAAACTCCTTGTCACTTTTTGTTTGTTTGTTTGTTTGCTTTTCAGCTGAGAGTTTTCAAATTAGCAAAATCCTGGCCAACATTAAATATGCTGATAAAGATTATTGGCAACTCGGTGGGTGCTTTGGGAAATTTGACTTTGGTCCTGGCCATCATTGTTTTCATTTTTGCCGTGGTTGGAATGCAGCTGTTTGGTAAAAGCTACAAGGAATGTGTCTGCAAGATTGCAAAAGACTGTGAGCTCCCACGCTGGCACATGAATGACTTTTTCCACTCTTTCTTGATCGTGTTCCGAGTACTTTGTGGAGAATGGATAGAAACCATGTGGGACTGCATGGAGGTTGCAGGTCAAGCTATGTGCCTTACCGTCTTCATGATGGTTATGGTGATTGGAAATTTAGTGGTATGTAATTTCCCCAAAATTAAGTATTCTGAATCATAATAATACTGAATCGAGCAAGAAGAAAGATTGTCTATACTCCTATATCAGAACTCTTAAAACGTTCAAGGTGATATGATTACCAGATACTATACTCTATGTTCAATATTCATTCTTACAGCAGAAGTGATTGGTAAGCAGAGATCTACCAGAGAATAAAAAATATTTTATTTTTTATATACACTACATCTGTGCAAGAAATCTGTGCATCATATAATAGCTTAAATGGTGGGTCTGAAAACTACTAATCAGAACCAGTGACTCACTCTGTAGAGGTGGCTGCAGGGGTAACTGTAATGCTGAAATCTGTTAATGTGAAGCTTCGTATATGAACACTAACACCAGTCAAGCATAAACAATCTTGCCTAGATAGTTATCTCCCTCAAGAACTTGGAACTGTTCCTTTTTGACTACAGCTCCTAAATTCCACATGCTCTTATGGTTTTTGGAAGTTATAATCCCCCAAACTAATTTTGCTAGGTTCTGCAAATATGTGAAAATTACTTTGAGATCAGAAGATAATTTAGATCAAATTTTGCCCAATGGAAATGAGCTGGACTTTGCAGATTATGTGAAATATTATTCCAATGGTCTAGAACAGGAATTTGTAACAAGTCACCTTATGAGATGTCAGAAATTTCTGATAGGAAGTAGAAAAGAAAAAGACTTAGTACTATGGCACTTTTTCTAGGGGCATGTGTACTGCAGCCTACTCCTTAGACATCATGGGCCCCTCCTACATCTCTAGTGGTAGGCTTATGTACTGGTTTGTTCTCGCTTTGTGCCTTGAAATTCTTCACAACTTATGGTGATCCTTAAGTGAATCTATCATGGGATTTTCTTGGCAAGATTTGTTCAGAGGTGTTTGCCTTTGCCTTCATCTGAGGCTGAGAAAGTGTGACTTGCCAAAAGCCCATCCAGCTTAACAGGGATTCAAACCCAGGTCTCCAGAATCATAATTCAACACTCAAACCACAACAGTATGCTAGCTGTAGGTCTACAATATATTTCAGATGTATTACCCATGTCATCTAATGCATAATGGGTCACCCTCAGCATTCCAGTCTCACTTGATTTCAGAAGCTAGGGTCAGACATGGTTAATATTGAACGCAAGAAATACCAGGGATCTCCAGATAAGACATAGAAAGAATCCTGCCTAAACCCTGGAGAGCCCTTTCCAGGCAGAGTTAATAGTATTGGGCTCAGTGTAAGGCAACTGTGGATGTTACTAATGTCTACAGAACAAAAGATGTGATCTTTTCTCCCCTTTCTCCCTTGAATAGGTGCTGAATCTATTTTTGGCCTTGCTACTGAGCTCTTTTAGTGCAGACAACCTTGCTGCCACAGATGATGACAACGAAATGAACAATCTCCAGATTGCTGTGGCAAGAATAGACAAAGGAGTTGCCTATGTGAAAAGAAAGCTCCATGAATTCATACAGAAATCCTTTGTTAAAAAGCAAAAAGCTTTAGATGAGATCAAACCTCTTGAGGAGCTAAATAAGAACAGCTGCATTTCTAACCATACTGTGGAAATTGGCAAAGATCTGGATTATTTTAGGGATGGGAATGGGACTACAAGTGGCATTGGAACAGGAAGTAGCGTGGAAAAATATGTTGTTGATGAAAGTGACTATATGTCATTCATAAATAATCCAAGCCTGACTGTGACTGTGCCAATTGCTCTCGGAGAATCGGATTTTGAAAATTTAAATACAGAGGAATTTAGCAGTGAATCAGATCTAGAAGAGAGCAAAGAGGTAAGCCTTTACTTATCACTGTGTTTGGCTTAGATCATGATATATTTCACTGTTAAATTTTCTTGAATTAAGCAGTGTGAGATATCTTCTTGCACAGGAATTGGAATACAAAAAAGTTTTTTATAATATAAGAAAGAACATCCAAAATGCAGTTTGTGTTCTAATTCACTGATATATCCTGTCATCTTCAGCTCTGCAAGTTCCTCTCTCATTTTATACACTATGTTCCATTTTAACAGCTTTGACAGAAATTGCTGTGATTGTCACATCTCCATACCTAGGAAAATGAAATGTTTGATTTGCTGGCATATAGACTTCATTTGCAATTAGATTCACACAAACAGCTAATTCACATAGCACCAAGGTAGACAGTAGCAAAATTATGATTACTTGTTACAAACATGTGTTCACAGTGTACCATAGATGTTATTCCATCAAATCATCATTTTATACTCTACTGCATAATGCATTTCAGCAGTGACACCCCTATTTACGTGGTTTCTCTTGACTTGCCTCTTTTCTAACAGCTGGCTTACATACTCTCTGATTGAGATCTTGTACAACAGTGGGCTAATGCATGCATGTAAAATTCTTTCACTGCATACATGAGGTAACATGAGAAAGACATATGCTCATCCATATACCCTCCAACTGTCCCAATTTAATAGGGACAGTCCTGGTTAATCCTCATTCATTCCACTTGTTCAAAGGCTTTTAAAATGTCCTAGTTCCTCTGTCCTCCTCCCACGTTTTCCCTTTATCCTCAGCTTGCTTCCATTGCTTCAGACCAAGTTCAAAATGAAAAAATAGGTTTTTTTCACTCAAGTGACTCAGCAGGGGGAGAGACAGGAGTGTTCAGTGTGCTTCATAATAGTCCCGTGCAAAAGTAAACTGCTGCAGCTTCTCATAGCCTGTGTGTTTTTCCTTATTAATCATTTTTGGTATCTTGACCACACTCTAATGTTGTTAGACCACATGTGTTCTAAGTTTTCCTCTATTAAATGGTGGATGGTATGCATCCATCAAATCCCAAACTGTTACAAAGCAGATATTTAAAGTACAGCTAATTTTTGTAATTTGGTGTTATCAGTATTGTTTTTCTTCTCCATCCTAAATTTCTTGCATATCCTCTTTTTATTATTATTATTATCAGAAGTTAAATACCTCTAGCTCATCTGAAGGAAGCACTGTAGATATTGGAGTTCCAGCAGAAGAGCAACCAGAAGCAGAACCTGAGGAAGCACTTGAACCTGAAGCTTGTTTTACAGAAGGTCAGGGATGACTATTTGAAGCATCTGATAAGTTAATTGGCTAGGCCTCTGCTTAGATTTCTTTTTCTGGATGAAATGGGATTTGAAGAAATACTAAACAAATTCTATGTGTAGCTATATTATTGCAGAAAGGTGAGAACTATTTAATCCAGATTATACTGTGTGTAATATTTAAAAATACTGATTATTTCTTCTCTTTTTTTTCTTTTCAAAAATTAATATATTTTTAGGCTGTGTTCAAAGATTCAAGTGCTGTCAAGTTAGTGTGGAAGATGGGAGAGGAAAACAATGGTGGAATCTTAGAAAAACTTGCTTCCGAATAGTTGAACACAACTGGTTTGAAACCTTCATTGTCTTTATGATTCTTCTTAGTAGTGGTGCTCTGGTAAGTACAAACGGAAACAATGTTGTTGTTTTTTTAACTAATATGCCTATAAAAGTTTTTTTCTTTGTATTTTAAGTCTAACACATTCCATTTGTACTTTTTTTTAAAAATTGTCAAAATGATAGGTCTGGAAGATAACTTAGTAATTAGGAGAACCTTTGGACCAGTTCTAATCCTCCCTAGAATTCTTGAGATTTTTACTCAGGATTATCATTTCATATTTAATCAGAAGGTCTCACTCATTAATGTTATAGTCACAGTCAAATTTAGGAAAGTCAATACTGGACCTGAGGACTTTACCACACGAGAAAATGAAGGCAAAACTGATTGGAGAATAGAAGCTTTCTCCGTGCTGCTCTACATGTCCTCGTAACACTTCCATTCTCTTCCCGATGGGAAACAGTCATCAAAGCATGCCTTTTGCTTAATGGACTTTTCCTGTTCAGCAAAAGGCATACTTTAACAACCTTCTCCCTTAGGGTAGAGAACAGAAGTGCTACGATGTCACGTAGAGTGGCACAGAAAAAGCCACTTCTCTGCTACATTGTGTCTTCAGATTTGCTTCAGGTCATGTATACATTTGTCTACCTGACTTTATAAAATCTGTAGAGAGAGAGAGAGACAACAGTAACAAGTTAGGACTGGATCCAGTTAGTGTCACTCTACTGACTGAATGAACGTCGATCCAGCAGAGGCCATCCACAGATCTGGGAGCCATCAGACATTAGTGGTAATCCCTTCCTAGCCCTGCAAAGTCCTCCACACTCTGCTGAGGAAAATTATGGTAGAACAGAAGGGGAACGGCTAGCCATCGCCATCTTTCTCTTTCTGGTCCAAGGGACCAGTTGCTCTGCTCTTTTGTAAAACCAGACATAGACACATAAATGGAGAAAATGAGGCCACAGCTTTATTGGATACAGCTGCAAAGAGACTGGCACCCACATGGGTCAGATCCAGGCATTGGCCAATCCACCTATTGATTGATGACTCCAGACTCTTGCTGGGTAGCCCAAGGATTCTTTGTTGCTTGGGAGTGAGACCCCCCTTCACAGCCTGGAACTGGGATCTCAAAGACTCCTTACCAATATCTTGGTCCAGCCAACTTGTACACTCCGGCTTCCTGGATCTGGATCCTGTGCACACTGCCACAAACAAAGTCTGAACCTGGGATGCTGGAGGATGTGCTTAAATATCCCAGCACCCAACTGGGGTGAAAACTAGTGACTAGCCTCAGTCTGGTCCCACCCATCAACAAAGCCTTTGAATTGATTGCCTTGTGTTCCACTTCTGGGAACCTCCTGTGGATCAAATGGCCTTCCATCAGCCGGGTGACATGGACAGGATACAACATAAAGGCCCCCTCCCAGCATTTTTGAGGCCAGCACATGAAACCTCAAAACTATTTTTGCACAAAAAAGGTCTTTTGTTGTTGTTGTTGTTGTTGTTATTATTAAATGGTCTTGCATGGGATGTTTAACATGTCTCTCCACCCCACTGACAGCTTTTTTTAACCCAGGGGAGACCTTATTTCATCCAGGAAGTAAGTTAAAAGTAGAGTTCTTTTTTATTTCCTGGGGAAAAAAGCTTCTCCTGTGGGGAAAAAAGACATGGATGCCTAAAAAATGGCAAAATTGTCCCCCATGATCTCTGAAAGAGGACTTTTAAAGTTGTTGTTGTTAGAAACTGTTTAAAACAGCAGAGCGCAGCAGGATTCGCATGGAAGTCCCATCTATTTCTCACCTGTGCAAGACATAGGGGATGTTGTCCCATTATGTCTTATTAGCATTATGGTAACTGCAGTATAAGTTGCAAAAGTGTCCCGTACCTCTTCTTTATATGAAGAAGTAATTGATGTAAGAGAAATAAAAAATAACAGGTGAAATGGCCAACATCCTGTTAGTGGCATATGCAGATGCAAGTTATGAAGTGCATGCTGACTGGTTTTTCTTTTTGGACAATGCACAACAGTTGTAACCACCTGGCAACAGCGTAACCAGAGTGGTGCAGTGGGTTAATTCAACATGGAATAGTACATTACAAGTGCATAGAAATGTGTGTTGTCTGTACCTATTGCCTTTACATGTTGCGTATTGCAGAGGCACAATGGATTGTCAGCCATGCTCATTGGCCATTGATCCACATACATTACTTTAAATTGCTATCCATTATATGAGTTATGTAACATAACCCCACAAGCAGATATTTAGGCTAAACTGAAGCATTGACAGACCTTGTCAATGTGTCTCATTGTCTTAAGTAGTAGAACTGGAAAGGTTTCTCTAACAGGCTTGATTTTGAACACGTTTTTGCAAATGTTGAAGGAAGCTGAATGGTGGGTCTTTCTACCAATTTGTTTACCTTGAATTCTAAGCCACTGGGAATAATTTGCAGGCATTTGAAGACATATACATTGAACAAAGAAAAACTATCAAGACCATGCTGGAATATGCTGACAAGGTTTTCACCTACATCTTCATTCTTGAGATGCTTCTGAAATGGGTGGCATATGGATATCAAACGTACTTCACCAATGCCTGGTGTTGGCTGGATTTCCTGATCGTTGATGTATGTACCCTACTCTTTACCTACTATTGTTGTAGTGTTGAATGCTCCTTTTTGCATAGCTGTAGCTGACCATACTTTCTCTTGTTTCTGTCTCTTCAATTGTTAGTCACCATCCCATGACTTCTAAGCATGCTCACTGGGCTGCTGGATAGTACCTAAGACCTAAGAGGTCATCATCCACCCCTGCCCTGACATTTGTACTTCTGTGAACTTTGGGGTCCTCCAGTTCCACTGATTCCTCCCCACTCTCTGTGAATAGTGTTGCTTTGGCTGCAGAAGCATTTTCATTTAGAGAATGGGTTTATTAGAAGCATAGAAGATTACTTTTATTAAGATACATCAAAGCTTCTTCAATGTTCATTTTGAAGATATCCCTCTGGCAAGCCTTATTTTATTGCTCATTTTAATCAACAGTGTAAGTCATAAACTCTTTGAAGAGCCTTCTTGTGCTCATAGGAGAATACTCAGTCATCATAACATTTATAAGGATGGCTAGTTTCCACATAACATTTCCACATTTGGAGAAAAAAGGCTACAAAATGTTATCTTGGAATAAGTCCTTAGTAAGTAAAACATTGTGCTAAAATCTTAGAGTTTATTTTCACTATACTATTAGAAAGCTTCCCAGGCAAAATTCTGCCAATTTAGATAATATAGCAAAACTTGATGCTGACAAATTTCATCTGCTGTTATGAAGATGATTTGGAGCCTTTGGAATGTCCTTTTTGCATTGGTGAAAAATCCTTTAAGTCTTGTATTCTTGATTCAAAACCCTTCAAATCAAGTACTTTAGAAACATTTAAATCTACACCAATACAAATACCAAAACATCTAAACACATACTGTTTGGTGTTGTTTGATTTCCAGCCTGGCCATGAAACCCACTGGGTGACCTTGGGCAAGTCACACTCTCTCAGTCTTAGGGGAACACAATGGAAACCTCCTCTGAACAAATCTTGCCAAGCAAACCACATGATAACTTCTCCTTAGGGGTACCATTAGTCAGAAAATACTTGAAAGCACACAGCAACAACATATAATAAAATAAAAACATTTAAAGCTGATAACTATATGAATAATATACTTGCCCACATAAGCTTTACAAAAATGTAATTAATATAGACAATTCTCTTCACTCTTGATTAGTCTTACACATTAATCTGCAGGTAAAAGATTTGCCACGTTTTTAAAAATGAAACATGTTGCTGTGCTATATTCTTATCTTCAAGTCTGACTGAAGATATTTATTGCCCAATGTACAGTGCAAGGTAGTGTTGTGTGACATCCCATTCCCCATTCAGAATTAACCAAACTACTATTTGGATCAACACAAGCAAACAAGCAACACCCTCCTCTTCACTGAGGACAGTGGGCTATCTGAGCAAGTACGTGTGGAGAAAAGGCCACACTGCCTTCTCCAAACACAGATACAAACAAGACAGCTACCCTTCTGTGGCAGGAACACTAAGCTGATCTAGGTGACCGCCTTGCCTAGGTGAACACCCATTAACTTGCCCTTCCATCGTGATCCCAATTCAGGGATCAAGACACACATTAAAAAACCAAAAAACAAAAGTGGAGTAACTTGGAGATTTTTGTAACAGCACCTTAAAGCTCTCAGGCATCAAGAAGTGTTTTCACATTGGAAGGAGAGAAAAATCATGTATTCCAACAGGACTGAGATTGATGTAAGGATGCATTATTTAGCCTGTGTCAATTCAGCCTTGGATGTGTCCAGCGAATTGTAAAAGGTGTTTTGGCTGCTCTGAACTATTTGCCCAATTTTTATGTGTGAAGCTGATGTATAAAGAACACTACCTTAGTGTATGAAATAGGACATAATGATTTTGGGATTTTTCTAAGCTTGTGATTTCATCAGACTATACATACCTGAATACAGAGGTATTTCCTAGAATGTAAAAGGATGATTTGGGTTTTCATTTCCACAGGTGTCATTGGTTAGCTTAACTGCAAATGCATTGGGCTATTCAGAACTTGGTGCCATTAAGTCTCTTCGGACACTGAGAGCTTTGAGACCTTTGAGAGCCTTGTCAAGATTTGAAGGCATGAGGGTAAGATGAAATGAGAGAAAAGCTGATCCTAATTTAAATGCATGTCTAAATATCAGGAATGTTTCATGCATGCCATATAAGGAATGATAAATCCATGCAGAAATGCTGCCCTTTCATTTTATTGCATATTGATCAATAAGATAAGCAAAAGGCTTCATTAGCTCACCTTAAGCCTTATTTAACACCACATACTAGCTGTATGCATTTATATTACTTTACTTTCTAGCCGATCTGAGGAGTTTTTCATAAATGTATTTAAGCAGATTTGCTAATAGTGATCCTAAAGGTGAGTACTTTTTATATCTGCTCCTAACAGAAATAAATAAATAAATAAATAAATAAATATTGGCAATTCACAACTGGGTTTATACTACACTGATGTGGGTTTTTTAAGCTGTCATAAAACCAGATCCAGTATGTTCCTCTTATTTAATGGGGAATACTTGAACTCCCAGCCAAAATAAATTGTGATAGGCTTCAATTTAGTATTTCATTCAGTAGGTCAAATTTTATATGGTCAAGCCTCCAGACAGAGGTGTGTTTCCTATTTTAGTGCTTACATATACTAGTATATAAGCACAGTTAGTAATCATAATCTGTAGATAATTCATTAAACTCTAGTACAGTATTGTGCCATTAATTGGACTCAACCTTTTAAATGGCCAATTAACCAGATTCTTCAACTTATTTCCCCTCACCAAACTATAGCTAATAATTTCTGTAGGTTGAAGTACTTCCAGCAGATCCCCAGCATTATGTACACAAACCTTGCAATATTACATGTTTGATTTCTGGGGTAAGCAAGATCACCATTTAATCTCTATCAGAAAAGTTCCTAACACTAAACCCCTGTTTTCTTCTCTTCATTAATGTTGCCGGATGGATCTGTGACTGCACTGAAGTCACCAGTAGAACTCCAGACACATCACTTGTAAACATTAATTTACCCACTGTATACAACCTGATCCAAATTGCATGTTGGTCAAACCTGTTATTTTTCAGAGAATGACTTTTTGCCACTTCATGGAAACATAAGAGGAAACAGCTTTTGAGTAATGTTAAAAAGAAGCCTTTCTAGTGAGATGGACAGCTGATAAACATGCTGCTGAAAAAGTATTTAGAAGTAAAGTCACACCAGTACCATGAAATGAAATTTAGATGATTGGAGCTCAGTTCCTCAAATTGTATCCATCAGGTTGCATATCTTTTCTTCAAAATTTCTAAAAAAGAAATACTATAAATTGAAACTGACTCGATACATGAATTTCAGGTGCATCTAACCACCCCTTAATTTCAACAAATCCCTTTAAACAAGAAATTCATGAATTGAGAAGTCAGCAGTGGAATAGGGTAAGAGCTGGTCAATTCCTGTAGTGTTCACGAACATTCATTCAGTTTTCAACTAACTGTTTGGTTTATCCATATTCATACTTCTTTTTATTTACTATTCATGAACATTCTTGCAAATATGTTTTTGTTGGCACAAATGTTTCTGGAACTGTTGTCCTTTGTACTCCTTTCTAAATAACCTTAAAGAATATCAATGATGCTAAATGTTCATGTAATATGAGTACCAAGAATATGGCAATCTGAAAAATTATTTCGGTACACATCTGGTTCATAAGAAAAGAAATATGATTATACTTGGTTTCATTTTTTTCATTTTCAAGCGATTTTCTGTTGCAATGATTCCAGCTAATGCTATTTAAAAGGAACCAAGGAGTCACATGTCCACAATGATATCAGCTATTTGCCATTTCTTATGCATTTTCCCACATGTAAAAGGTTTCTATTGCTGAACCAAGGAGCAAAAGAAATAACCTCTGACTCTGGTTGTCCCTAGACACAATGCTGACAATAAACAGATCAACCCCTTGATAAAGTGTGCAAACAACACAGGAAAAATTATTTGCCCAAAGCACATGGCCAAAATTTAGAAAGAGTATGCCTTCATAGAAATCAATGTTTGTTAATGAATGCTTCGTGAACAGGGAAAAAAAACTTCTATAAAACATTGGAACACACAACTGACCAGCTCTCAATGACATCACTGATGCATAAATGACATGCTTTTGAGACGGTTTCAGTTAGTGGAAAAAGAAGGTTTGAGTTGAGGAACAGAGACATAGCTCATATAAATCCTTCAAAGGGAGTAGTGATTCAGATTGCACGAAGTAAGTGGGACTCAACTATTACTGGTGCAGCAACAGACTAGAAACACTAGAATGCTTGAGGAAGTTTATCATTTAATTAATTAATTAATTAATTTCTATCCTGCCTTTCTCCTGGCACAGGACCAAAGGCAGCTTATAACAAAGATATTTTAAATATTAGATATGAGTGTTTTTCCATGAGGTCTTTACTTTCAGAAAATAGACAGAAAGCCCAAAACATCTCCACATGTCTTTTGGGACCTTGATTCCTGGCATGCATCATAATACCATCTGTTTCTGACATGCAGTATATGGAGTGTGGCACTGAAATGGGGCTCTGATTCCATGGAGGAGCCAAGTATGGATGCAGACCAGTTTACGACCAAGGTTGGGAGGCAGTAGTTCTCTAAGCCATTGGTTACCCATCTTGAGTTTACATAGAGAAGCTATAACAAATTTGCAAGTAATTCATAGTGGTAACCACTATTCAGAAGTTAAAAAGATCTGAAAGCACTGGGAGTTAAAACTCATAAATAAAGACTATTAATTCTATGTAAAATAGTTGTGGGCAGACTCTGAGCTGGCAGCAATAAGAACAATTTAGAGATCAAATATCAATACACTGTGTTACAAGAAGGATTTGGCGGGACATTTTTTTTAAAATAACTTCTTTAAAAAGGTTTTTTCAGTCTTTTCAATCTAGATTTTGACCAGTTTTTGCCAAGTACAAGTTTTGGTTTTCACATATTTGTATATTGATATTAAAATGTGGAGCTTTAAATTAACTTCATATGATTTTTCTGTTCAAAAACTGGTAAAAAGTATTCCTTCTCAGAAGACAAACTCAAGACCTAAGGACAATGTAAGTCTGTGAAATATGACTCAACTGTTTTAACTCTCACATAATTGCCCTATATGGACAAGGAGAAATTTCATCAAAATATGTAGAGGATTTTGAAAATTCAAGTTTGTTTTGTTAATCTGAAAACTGTTTCAATATATTTAAAAATAAATTTCAATCACTGTAACTCCACATAGGTGCTGGAAGGAAAAGTAAATATCTATTTTCATTTGAATGGAATCTGCTATAGATTGAAAGCAATATTCTAATCTCAGTGCATGTAGATCTGTTCTACTTGTTAAATGAGATTTGAATATACCCATTGCTTGATATTAATCATTTTAATACTCTCTGTAATGAAATGGTTTTGCAGTAGTTCAAAATATGTATGCTATTATAAATGTAGAAAAATAAATATCCATTGCTTTGCTAAATTAAGAGGATTGATTTCTTAGCAGTAAAGCATGTGTTTATGTGTGAATTCACTGGAAGAGAGCATGTTATGCGTGCTTGATATAGTTCTTCTAGAGCAGTAAAGCAGAAAAGGACTTTTAAAAAAGATCCACTTTGCAGTTTAAGTTTTGCATGTCTTATGCACATTTCTGGCTGATTGCTTTAAAGTTTTTCATATTTCAAATTTCCAGTCCAGTTTCTGAGCTAGCAATCTAAAGAAGAAATTGGTACAGTGAACATTATTCACATGCCTTGTACTGATATAGTAATAACATATCTTATAATTGACAGCATCAAAAAAATATTTTAAACATCTGCAGGTCCAATTGTTAAATTATAATTGAGATGAATTATGTGGATTGCTAATTCCTCACTTTAGTTTTTCTGCAGTTCATACCCTTGTTTGTTTCACGCTGCCCTTAATTGTTTCATGTTATAGCAAGGATATAATGACAAGAAGTTAGAGTTACAGAATTACCTGTATAGCCCCTTTGATGGACTGCAAGGCAGCACAGTGCATCAGGAAACCATCATTATCCAATGTCTGGATTTATGCCTCATGCAAGACGAGCACTATTACACTGTGACAATGAAGTTGTGGTCCCCTTTTGTTCAAACCAGATGTCTCCTATCTTGTTTCTTCCTCTGCTCATGGCAACGGAAATTATTGCTTAGCTTAAAAAAAGCAACTTACCACTGCTGAATTGAATTTTAACTCAGGCTGCATCCAGATACTATTGAACGTGTTTTGCTGCTGACATGGCCAGTCAGGTGCAGCCCTGGTAACATCTGTCTAGAAACCGAGCTCAGCTGGCCGATTTGCAAAGCCAAGAAGCTTTAAAAATCAGCCAGCTGAGCTTGGATTCTAGCCAGATGTTACCTGGGCTGCACCCGGCTGGCAGTGTCGGCGACAAAATGCAAGCGATAGTATTGGATACTTACGTGTGCGATAGGATCCAGATGCAGCCCGAATTAGAATTCAATTCGGCAGTGGCAAGTCACTTTTTTAAGCTGTGCGGTAATCTCCATCACCTCAGTGCTAGGCCTGCAAAGAGGAGAAACGTGTTTTGGAGTTAAAACCTGTTAGTGCTAAAAGTATCCTTCTTTATATGGAAATCAACTTTGGCACATGACAGAGCTGTTTCACATCTGTTTCACAGCCTATAATAAATACAGTACTGAGCAAGAACAATGAAAGCCTGCAATCTTCTGTCTCAGGTGTAGGCAGCACCTACCAGCCCTTGCTACCATAGCCAATGCTGAAAAATCATGCCTGCTGTGCTCCAGCAGTATCCGGAGGCCGACACAGTGCCTACCACTGCTACTGCTACGCACACATATATGACAGTAAGTCTTATTCAACTCAGTGTGGTTTACCTCTGAGCGAGGACCCATTCACACTACAGAATGATGGCTCAATTATTCCACTTTAACCATCCTATGGAATCCTCAGAGTGGGAGAGTGTTTAAAAGCACCATTTTTGCCAAAAGGATTATTCCAGCTTAGCAAATGGGACATTTTTATGACACTTTTATGAACCTCTCCCATGATTTTACAACCAGAAGAGAACGAAAGCAAAGGACATAAAGTGGAAGGAGGGGAAAAAATCACTTGTCTTTTCGTTTGCCTGCCAGGTTTGTTTAATAAAGTGATAAGGCTCTTATCCAGAGAGCTTCCCTGATGAGTCCCCAAACTATGGAACCATGGCTGTTCAAGTGGAGTAATAGTTCTATAATTGTGTGGTGTGAATGAGCCCTAGGTATGCAAAGGATTATGCATACTTGCTCAGAAATAAGTTAGGTTCAGTGAGACTTACTTGTGCTTGATGATACTTAATTCCAGCTAGGTGTATATACTTGCAACCCAAATACAACAATTCTCTTCCCTTTGCATATGATTTTCTTCAGTCTTTCAATACTGTAGCTCTATGACAGAGCATATACTTTGTGTGTACAAGGTCTTGGTTTCAATACCATGGCATTTCCATTTCCTGAAACCCTGTAAATAATGCTGAGCTAAATGGATTGGAAGTATAAGGCACTTTTCCTATATTCCTTAGTGGATATTTGGGAGCGTGAGCACTGCTGTAGAACCTACATACCTTATTGTATGTCATATAGATTTCTGCACCAGAGCTGTTACTTAGATCCAGCCAAAGGTTACTGCAGAAACCAGATCTGTCTCCTTTTCCTTACTAAAACAGCTTTTTTTCCTGGAAAGTTTAGAAAGTACAGCTTTTTAATATCTAATTCTTGGAGACACATTTTCTCAGTACCTTATTGCATGAAAACAGCATTTTAAAACAATGGATGACCTACACTGAAATTGTAGACATAGTTGTGATGCACCAAGTCCCATTGATTTTTTTTTAGTCTCTCCAAGTTTGATCAAGTTGGAATCCAATTCTGTTTACAATATCAGAGCTTAGAACTGTTTCATCAACAAAGCTGCAATCTTTAACCCACTATTTGGAGTAAACTATATAGTAAAGTCTGCCCCTCCCTTACTGGGGGATCCGTTCTGGACCCACCCACCCCATGTAAGGAGAAAACTATGTATGCTTGCACCCCATTGAAAACAATATTTATTATTCATTCATTAAATTGTGCCAAGGCTTCAGCGTATGCTGAAAGCTGTGGAAGAGAAGCTTACGTATGGTGTGGGCTGACTGTATTTAACTTGATGGGAATTACTTTTGAGAGGATTGCACTGCAAAATTATTTTTTAGATTCTAGATCACCATCTGATACAAAAATGCTGTATACTTTCTTTAAAGTCCAAATGTTTCTTGTTAATTTATGAGCATTTAACATCATTTTAAAGCCAAAGGAGAATTCAGATATGGGATTTTAGATTTAATGAGATCTATGAAATTATGTATCTATTTTTTTCTGCTTGTGAAAAAACTACAACACAGTTACCTGGCTAGACTCTAAAATCCCTGGGAACCAAAGAAGGCTAAAATACAGTGCCCCTTCAATATCTTAGTAACAATCATTGACTGGTGCCACCATAATATATTGCACCTAGTTCCCAGTCCACTTCCTCAGTCCATCTGATTTCTATAGTCTAAGCTACTAGAACTAATATATGAATTTGGTCCTTTTCATTTCTGCATTGGAATTGCACTGTGAAAAGACAAGGGCCTATTCTTCAGGACTGTTAACACAAACGCGATATGTAGCAATGCAGTCGTCCCCCGGGTTATGAAAGTAATCCGTTCCGGGATTACTTTCGTAACCTGGAAGCTTTCGTTTCCCGGGGGACCGCTAAACTCAATGGACCGCGCGGCTGATTTAAAGGGGCCGCGCGGTTTTTTTCTTCGTATCCCGGGGGATCTTTCATATCCCGAGGGATAGGAAGCCGGTCCGCCGCCTTTCAGATCTCGGGGTTTTCGCAACCCGGGGGATTCGTAAGGCGGGGGACCACTGTACAGTCGTCCCCCGGGTTACGAAAGTTATCCGTTCCGGGATTACTTTCGTAACCCGGAAGCTTTCGTTTCCCGGGGGACCGCTAAACTCAATGGACCGCGCGGCCGATTTAAAGGGGCCGTGCGGTTTTTTTCTTCGTATCCCGGGGGATCTTTCGTATCCCGAGGGATAGGAAGCTGGTCCGCCGCCTTTCGGATCCCGGGGTTTTCGCAACCCGGGGGATTCGTAAGGCGGGGGACCACTGTATGTTATTGTTTGGCATACTGCAGTTCTGAGTTCCAGACATGACATTTCCAGGTCATTCCATCACACACACACACACACACACACATTTTTGTCAACTTTCCCTCTCTGCAACAGATATTCGGCATTCTGTGCCCACTAATGGCTATGCTGTCTGAGGGATTAGAGCACAAATAGTTACCCAAGATAGATTTTTCAAGCCCTCATTTTCATTGGGCAGTCTGAGCTTACTGTCAACATACAAGATGCCCCCCCCCCATGTTTTTCTACCTCCACTTTTAAATCTAGGCTCCTTTAACCTCACCGATTCCCCTTCATTGCTATGGGTCAATAGTACTGTTTTGACTAAATACAGAAGGAATTTATTATTAGTATACAGGATTCTATTTCCCTGCCGGCCAGGAAGAAATAGTGGTGCTCTCACATGCTACTTCCATGACCCTGCCACAGTAGTTCCCAAGGTTTAGAAGAATTGAAAGCAAGCCTTTATCTTAGAAGGCACAGCCTGCCTCTGAAACTGCCCTAACTTGAGATCCCTGACAGTCTAGGACTACTGCCAGTTGCACTACGTGTGCACTTAAAATAAAGTAGCTAATGGAAGAACACAGCAGATAGAACCTTGGATTTTGACAACATCCAACGAAAAAGGAATATAGAGCTACAGGGGAAGGGAGAAGAAGGGACCTTATGACTGGACAGTTTTGTGGAAAGGAGAGTAATTGATTAACTTGGCTTGAAGCCAAAGTTTCAAATAAATTCAAAATGTAACCTACCCTAGGAGGAGAAGAATTGCCTAGAAAGCGGCATGGACTCTAAGAGGCCCAATTAATAATAGATGCCATTTGAATATGCAGATATGAACAGGATTCTCAGATGCAAGAAGAAAAAGAGTACCGAGGACGATGGCTGGTGGAACATACACTCCAGATGATACTCTAATGTTTTTTTCATAGTGTCGATCCATTCATTTTAATACTATCTCAGTACCTACATGTACCAGATTGTCCTGTGTTGCTATATCACATGCATCTTTCCTTCATGTCTGTGTTGAAAGAAAAGATATTTGCTGCCCAAACTGGTGGATATAGATTTGCAATTGAATTTTGTACACAGAAAGTCCCTAAACCCAGTATATCCTGCTTCTTCATGAATGCGTTTCTATCAACATTCATAATTTGTCTGTTACAGGCATTCTAATGAATGTTTCCATAATCTGAGGGACTATTAAAAAGCAATATATTATAATTCTGGGAATAAAATAATAATAATGTACCACTCTTACCTTGTTTTAAAATAGCACTTCATTTTCTCATTCTTTTTTTAAAATGCACTAGAATGGTTATTTTCAGGGCTTTTAAAACACACACACATACATCAGAATGCTACAAGGTATTGGCCCATGGTATAAAACAAATGTAAGTAGAGATGTCATACATTCCTGTAATTATTTTTTTTAAAAAATTACTTTTAACTTTGCAGTTACACTGAAAAAGGTGTTACGTTGTCCCTCATTACATTACAATTGTAACATAACTTAATAATTGAAAAAAAAATCATTAACCTTAACTCATCCTTTATAACTCATTATTTGTAACAAATTATTTTTAGGCTCTGTTAGAGGCTGTCTCTGTGTTGGTGTCAGATTCAAAGGACCTGCTGTTATCATTCTTTGAGCCCACCAATGCTGCTGATAATAACTGCAGTTTCCTTTACCATCTGGAAGTTTTGGGAAAAAACATAACACTGGGTTTTGCACTTCTAAGATGCTGATGGGTTCTGGAAAGGCTATTCTATTCTTTCTATTCCTGAAAAAGCAAAAAGACAGTGAACCTGAGAATGCAGGGCTGGCCAAGTAAGATAACTGCTTCAAGGAGCAGGTGCTCCAAATTATTCCTTGACTAGTGAAAGAAAGAGCTGCATATACTACACAGTGTTGTGCCCCCTAAACTAGCTTTTTGCCTCTGATCTGGTGGAGGACAATTGTAATATTTGACTGCCTGTGGAGTCAGCTTCTATATATGAACTGCTGATGGAGCACCAACCTCTCCTTTCCCTCCAGCTGCAAAATGTCTCAGGTCCCCTTCACAACACAGAATTATAGCTCTTCACATTATAGCACTACCATTCCACATTAAACTTTGTTTTATGTTATTTTATTTTATTTTATTTCAGGGATTTATATCCCACCTTTCTCCACCTTTTGTCCAATGGAATCTCGAGATTTGTAGTTTGGTGAGGCACTGGAGCTCCCTGGCTGAGAATACTAAATGCCCTTCTCTAAAATGCAAATCCCAGGGATGAAACCATGGCCGTTAAAGTGGAAGCAATGTGCCATAACTGTTTGTGTGATACAAACCTTAGGCCTGTCCTGGGGCAAAGATTTAGCCCAAGCAAGTCCCATGCAGTTCTGACTCTATGGGGAGGACTAGAACAAGAAAGGCATTTTTTCCTAGTGCTCCTTAATTAGATGACTATAAAATTCCTGCGTTTTCCTTTTTGTTAAAAGTTATAATGTTATTGTTATAATAATGTTATAATAATTGTTAAAAATGATGAGACAAATTGCAGTGTCTCTGAACATGCTGCTCATTTCCATCAGGCCAAACTCCCCCATGCTGGTGCCATTTGAGATGTATTGGACTACAACTCCTATCAACCTCTGTCTAGCCAGTTTGGTTTGTAGTTTGTAGAGGTTTGTAGTGGTTACAGTGTTGGATTATGACTCTGGAGACCAGAGATTGATTTCCCACTCGGCCATGGAAACCCATTGGGTGGTCTAGGGCAAAGTCACATTCTTTCACTTCCAGAAAACCCCATGATAGGTTTCGTCTTAAGGTTGCTATAAATAGGAAATGATTTGAAGACACACAACAGCAATAGCAACAACAATTTAACAGAAGGGCATTTGATTCAGCCAAGAGTTTATCTAAGAGAAGGGGAGAAGACTATTCCTGTGGATTCTCCCTCCCTGGTACAACTCCCCAAGTAGATTTTCAGGAGCCTGCAGAGGGAAGATAGTATCAATGGCCCCTTTTGATGTATTGCCCCAGATAACACACTTTCCATAAATGACACTCTGCTCCTGAATCTTAGGTGCCAGCTTCTTACATATCTCTATAACATTTCTTTCTAGGCATGTATTATTAGGCAGACACACAAAATCATTGTACTCAAGCAACTTGGACAGTATCTTGGTTTATTCTGCATTCAAATCTTTTTGATCCTTTAACCACCACCACCACTCTTTATCAATGTATGAATATTTTCATTCGTTTATTTATTTTAACAAAATATTTAATTGAGAAGAGATTCATTTGCTTAATAAAGACTGGAGCTTGAAATAAACTATGTGATTATTTAGATATGCACATACTGCAAAATTGTCTGGCTTTCTTATGCAAAGAAATTAATCTTTGTAATAACAACAATAACAACAACAACAATAATAATGCATGGTTAAGAGTACTTATCAAGATATGTACTAAATCTGAACTTGGTTTTTTTATAACTTTTTTTGACACTTCTATTTTTAGTTATACAGAACCTATACAATCTTTTCAGTTCATGAGGAATCACTTATTTCCTTTTTATATTTTGTTTTCCTGTATAAATATTTTAACATATATCTCTTTTCCTTACAGAGATCAACAATCTTCATGTTGCTATTATAAGGTTTATTTTTTAATTTTTGCTTTTACTTAGATATTTTAGTTTTCCCTACCTCTGTTGTCTTGTTGAGTTTGTATTTTTATTTTTTTATTTTATTTTTTATTCTTTTATTAACTCTGTTGCCATCAAAATTGTGACTGGTCATTTTACAAGTTGCTTTAGTTTGAAAGGTAGAACAATCACACATTGATGCAACAGAGTAATGAGATAACTGCTATTAAGTATTCTTACACTGTTTTCTTTTCCTCCTCTATTTGTGTACTAGGTGGTTGTGAATGCCCTTCTTGGAGCAATTCCATCCATTATGAACGTGCTTCTTGTTTGTCTTATATTCTGGCTAATTTTCAGCATCATGGGAGTAAATCTGTTTGCTGGCAAATTCTACCACTGTATTAACACTACAACTGGTGACATGTTCCCAATCAATGAAGTTAACAATTATTCTCAGTGTGAAGAACTCATACAAGCAAATGAATCAGCCAGATGGAAAAATGTGAAAGTTAACTTTGATAATGTAGGATTTGGGTATCTTTCATTGCTGCAAGTAGTAAGTGAATATTCTTTATAGGCTTCTTGTTTGCTTGATATAGAGTAAGAAGTTGTTTCCATTGTTTTTAATTGTCAAAGTATTGGGAATGAATTACTTTTTAAAACTAATTTTCCAAGCTCCGTAAATATACACAATATTGTGTGAGATCATAGCAGAATTCTCTTGTCAGATCTATTATATCTTAAGTTACCTATGTGTATTTTGAAGTCTTCTTTGAAGGCTTGCTTCAGGTGTCTGCCGAATGAAGTGGGATGGGTAGTGACATCCTAGTAATACAGAAAAGTTTTCTTGGTGCCATATTTGTCCTTTATGCACTAGGTGAAGTCCTTTTTCTTCACCCAAATCTTTTAAATAACTGATGCATCTAGGGCCTTGTGGCTTAACTCTAGGACTGGTATTAGTTTGGTTTTCTATTTCTGTATTTACGCTATTTGGATTTTATGGTTTTATGACTCCTTTTGTACTTCAGTTGTTTTGTACTTGTAAGCAACAAAGAGAACTTTAGATTGTAAGTTTCTTATTTGTGCGTTTAAATGCATTATCTTTCCTAATTAGTTATTGTATAATTAATAAATTGAAAAATTGGGTTTTAAAATTCCAGTTGCTTTTGAAATATCTTAAACATACAAGAGTGGGTACAGAACCGGTTAGTTGCACAGAATTGAAAATTCTGTAGTACTTACCATGTATTACTACTGTAACATATCATTTATAAAAAGTGTAATACAAAACAGAGAATAGTATTCTCAGTTCAGAGTTTCATATGTTGAATATTTTTTCAAAAACAGGCTACATTTAAAGGATGGATGGATATTATGTATGCAGCTATCGATTCAAGAAATGTAAGTAGCTTTTATACCTTTCACTGCTAGTCATTAGATTTTTATGAGATATACCTAACATGAAAGAAAAAAATAGTTTATGTTTAAGTCAAATAATGTTTCTGTTGTTGAGATATCAAGCTGAGAATTAAAAATGAAACGAGAGGCCTAAATCGAACATAGCATTAGCAGAGGAAAACAGTGCACTAGTAAAGTTCTGCTGGTTTTTCAACTTGTACAGACACTTAATCTTGTGGTTCACAGACATGATTTGATTTTGTGCAACTGATTGCACAAGTTATCCAGCTGGAAAATGTCTTTCATTCCTCATATGCACAAGTTACAAAACCAAGTATTCACAATGCGATTTGAAGTAGTGGAATGATACCATGGATATTAGCCATAATCCTACAAGTTATTTAACTAAGTATTTCATTGCAAATTTTTCAGACCGTTTCCTTGTTTTGTAGGTACTTCAGCAGCCTCAGTATGAGGACAACCTTTACATGTATCTTTACTTTGTTATTTTCATCATCTTTGGATCATTCTTTACTTTGAATCTTTTTATTGGTGTCATCATTGATAACTTCAATCAACAAAAAAAGAAGATAAGTATTTATATGGATCACTGTAAAAGTCCAACATACCTGCAAGTTTATGCAAGAGGTCTCTTTAAATAAGGAAGGAGTTATATTATGATTTGCTGAAAGCTGTTGAATTTTTTATTCTATTTTCACTCCTATCTAGAAACACTATAATTTTCTGTTTTCAAAGTTTCTGTTATGCTAATCTCCAAGAAACTGAATTGAGCTTTAAAAAATTGAAATACTTATTCTGGTATGAATTAATGGATTCAGTATTTGAGGATTGACCAATGTTGTTAGAAATCTGCAACAACTTATAGTTGAAAAAACTAGTTGAGCCAATTAGTTATTTCAATTTTATTATGAATACAGTAAAATACAGTACAAATGCAAATACATTTAAATGCTCTATGAGAATATGATTGTAACCAGTTTTCATATTATGCCCTTACTTTGGAGGTCAAGACATCTTTATGACAGAAGAACAGAAAAAGTACTACAATGCAATGAAAAAGTTGGGATCTAAAAAGCCTCAGAAACCTATACCTAGACCTGGGGTATGTGAAACTTTCCAGTATATTTTACCCTAAACAATCAATCTGAAAAAGAGAAAATGAGTTGGAAAGCAAGGGATGAGTGGGTTTGACTGTCTGATGATTGTGGATATCAGTCAATATTGGATTATATTTAAAATGTTTTTCCTTTCTGGACAGCATGCATGTTACCTGATGTGTATAAATTGGAAATAATTTTTGATTTAAATATTCACTTAAAATGAAATACCATCTCTTTTATATTTCAGAACAAATACCAAGGAATGGTCTTTGATTTTGTAACAAGACAAGTATTTGACATCAGTATTATGATTCTTATCTGCCTTAATATGATCACTATGATGGTAGAAACAGATGATCAGAGTGAACAAACAGAAGAAATTCTATATCGTATCAACCTCATATTCATTGTCCTTTTCACTGGCGAATGTGTTCTCAAGCTGATTTCACTACGCTACTATTATTTCACTATTGGATGGAACATTTTTGATTTTGTAGTTGTCATCCTCTCCATTGTAGGTAAGAGCTTGTCTAAATTAAATTAGATGTCTAAATGGGTTTAAGACGCTCCACACTTTCTTGGTTATTCCTCTTCCACCCAATAAAGCCCTCAGCAGGAGGGCTTACCTCAATAATTTAGGTAATATAAGAATGTGGTTATAGCCACCTACTAATGCTGAAAAGTGCTTTTGTTCAGCTTCTAGCATTTGCCTAAGTGGGCTGGTACCTATTACAGCACAATGACCTCTTTAAATGAATTAGTCACAAAGGGGCTAAAAAGACAAGCAAAAAGAGGTGCTTTCAGGCTGGCTTGAAGACGTGGCATTTAGATGATACATGCTTTGATCCAGCAGGAAAGTGCCCTCTAGGCGCCTTATGCAGAGAAAAGTTGTTTCAAAAAGAAGCAGCTTTTTCTCTGCTTCTTCCTGGCTTGATGCCATGTCATGTGGTCATAACATGCTACTCCAGCTGCCTTGGGAGCCAGCAGTGCAGTTGGTGTGGCTTCAGTGTGGCTTCAGAAAAGGCAGCTTCAAGCCACTTTTTCTTGCCCATCTGTTTCGCCCCATTAGGAACTATCCCTTTTAGACTTCAAGTAACAAAGTAAACCTGGCTTTTCCAAGTTATATTCTGTAAAATCTGAAAATAAAAGAGTCAACTTCTGACTTATTCTCCTGCTTCTGATTTATTCTCCTGCTCATAGCCACACTGTATAAAGCTGGGCAGTTTGCAGTTCAGTCCTGTGCATGTTTACTCAGTAGTAAGACTTCCTTTATTCTATGGGACCTCCATATACATGGCATTGCAGCCATAGTTCTTGAAGGCTCATTGAAATGAAGATGTAAATGAAGGTAAGTCAGCGACAGTTACAAACCACGAGATCTGATAGTATTTTATTTTATTGTCAACAGGTATGTTCCTAGCAGAGATCATTGAGAAATACTTTGTGTCTCCCACCTTGTTCCGAGTGATCCGACTTGCCAGGATAGGCCGGATCCTGCGTCTCATCAAGGGTGCTAAAGGGATCCGCACTCTGCTTTTTGCCTTGATGATGTCTCTTCCTGCCTTGTTTAATATTGGCCTCCTCCTTTTCCTTGTCATGTTCATCTACGCTATATTTGGAATGTCCAACTTTGCCTACGTGAAGAGAGAAGTTGGAATTGATGACATGTTCAACTTTGAAACATTTGGCAACAGCATGATCTGCCTTTTTATGATTACCACCTCTGCAGGCTGGGATGGCTTGCTGGCACCCATTCTCAACAGCGGGCCTCCAGATTGTGACCCTAAAAAAGACCATCCAGGCAGCTCAGTCAAGGGAGACTGCGGTAATCCTTCTGTTGGGATTTTCTTCTTTGTCAGTTACATCATCATATCATTTTTAGTTGTAGTGAACATGTACATTGCTGTCATTTTGGAGAACTTTGGCGTGGCGACTGAAGAAAGTGCTGAGCCTTTGAGCGAGGATGATTTTGAGATGTTCTATGAGGTCTGGGAAAAGTTTGACCCAGATGCTACTCAGTTTATGGAATTTGAAAAACTCTCAGAGTTTGCGGCTGCTCTGGAGCCTCCTCTTCATTTACCAAAACCAAACAAGGTTCAGCTTATTGCAATGGATCTGCCCATGGTAAGTGGGGATAGGATTCACTGCCTTGACATTTTGTTTGCTTTTACAAAACGTGTTCTGGGAGAGAGTGGAGAGATGGATGCTCTCCGCATACAGATGGAAGAACGCTTTATGCAATCCAATCCTTCCAAAGCTTCCTACGAGCCCATTACAACTACATTAAAACGAAAACAAGAGGAGCTATCTGCTGTCATTATCCAACGGGCTTACAGACGTTACCGTCTCAAACAAACAGTACAGCAAGCTTCATTTGTATATAAAAATAAAATAGAAGGAGGGGCTGGCCAGCGCATCAAAGATGAAATTCTTATTGACAAGATAAATGAAAACTCATACACAGAAAAAACAGACCTAACCATGTCAACAGCTATTTGTCCACCATCCTATGATCGTGTAACCAAGCCCATTGAAGAAAAACATGAAAAAGAAGGCAAAGATGTACAGAAGAAAAAATAAAATGCAAGTTAGAAACTCTGATTGGGTGACAAAATTGTTTACAGCCTGTGTGAGTGATGTAGTTGAGTCAACAGGACTCCTCTAGGTGGTATATGCCAAAAGGACAGTTTTTACAAATATACTGTATCCTTAAGGTCAGTGCCTATAACAAGACAGCAACCCCTTGTCATCTACATGTGACTGTAAAACAGGACGGCAAGCTTGACAGGAGGTTACTGTTTTCATTACCAGCTGACACTGCTGAAGAGGAGGGAAAAATGGCTAATCGGACTGTAGGGACCAGTAAAAGGGGTTGGGGAAAAAAACCTAATATTTTTTGTGTGTTAAACATAAAACACTTAGTACAGTCAGTGTATCCACTGTTTGCATTTCAACTGCCACGTTTGTCATCTTTTTACAAAATCTGTGTTGGTGGATTCCATCTTTTTTTTTTTCTCTCCTCCTTTTTATTCACACATTGTGACTATTTTTGTAGATGGGGTTTATGTTGGGGAAGGGGATAAGTACTGTACTGCTTTACCGGTATGAGGACCAGATGTTCTATTATATGACTCTCTTATATGCACACCAAAAACGATTTGCATGGAGGCATGCTGCACTTATAGATCATGCATGGAGGGAAAACATTACATCACAAAGAGCAACAGGTTTTGAACAACTCTGTTAACTGTGAGGGAACGCTCCATTCTGAGGTGCTTGACAATTGTACTCATGTTGCATTAAAGCCAGACAAATCTTTCAATGCCTCTCTAGTCCCCTCCAATCCACAATAGCAAAACAAGTGGATTATTTTTGTACAGTTAAATTTTAGCCAGAGCTGGAGTCAGGAAGAGCCGGTCTTAAAGTTCTTGTCAATTCCTCCCCTCCCCTGTGTGGTATATTTAAATCAATGTGCCCTTAAAAAGAAAAACGACAACTGAACTGACCAAAACCCCTTTATGAATTTGTTCTGCTTTTATCCTGCAGTATTGTTTAGCCATCTTCAGCTCTCAGCAAGATTGCCAATGTATGTGTTTGATGAAGAGCCCTCTGTTGTGTAAATAGTAATTTTACCTGTGGTGCACGTTTGAGCAAATGAATAACGACCTGAGCACATTTATTGCATCAAATATGTACCACAATAGGTTTAGTGTGCAAGCTTTCAACAGGTAAAATTATGTATTCTGTACCATTATAGATAGCTTGGATCCTATCGATGCATGTTTATATTGCCTATGCTTCTCTTCCTTCAAGTGTCTGGAATCTTAAATATGGGAAGCCATATGACAGAGGTAAAGTGAGAGAAAAAAAGGGTTCAACAAGACCTCATTCCCTCATATCATTAAGCAATATTTGCAGCTACTTGAGAGATTTCCGTTTGACATTTTTAAATTTTGAGTGAAGACAAATCTCATGTATAGCCAGACTGTACAGATATGTTGCAAACTGCTAAACCTGTTGAAAATAATGTGGTTAGAATTTTATAAGCAAATATAAATATTGTAAAAATCATTTTATTTTATTTTTGAGCATTATGTACATAAAATAAGAAATGAATTTTATCTTAAGGTTGATGTTGCAGCCTTTTGGGTTACATTCTGTCCATAGCACTTTTTCCATGGAAGAACTACAGAAAATAAGAAACGAAGAAGAGACGGGTAAATGTAGCTTTCTGCTTTTGAAATTCTATTTGCAAACATTTTTCAAGGTGCAATAATTCAATAATTTGTTCAGGAAAGAATCTGCTTGCTTCCAAACAGCTGTTCTTTGCCGTTGGAAGAGGATGTAATGTTTTGTTTGAATTACTAGGAGTGCCTGCATCAGAAAATGTAGCCTTTTTCCTTTCAAAGAACCATGTTGTTTTTCAGTTTTTATTTATGAGATTCTGTTCATTCATTTTACTCCTGCTTTAATAGAACTGTTACAAATATATCTTGGGTCCACTGTATTTTTTCACAGACAAAATAGCAAAATTATATAACCAAACACACCAGGACATTTTATGTTTCTTACACAGGATATGTTACGTATAGATTTCTTTTAATAAACTATCAACTTATACTGTATTGGTGAACTGCATGCAGGAAATGCTACTAATATTCTAAATAATGCTATACATCATTACTAATGTGCAAAAATAATAAAGATTAATTTTTTATTGTAATTTCCTTGACTATTTTTCATATCTAGGAGAATATGAAATTCAGCCTCTGATATAAATAGGAACATAACTAAAGTGGTGATGCCAAGAATGTTTGCAAGGAACAATGTTCCAATGATATTAATGAGAGTTCATGCTGAATTCATCAAAGGAGACATGCAGATCCCATTTGTGAATTATGTTCCATCTTTATGACTCCTTGCATCTGGGTCTAGGATTTACAAATTGCATTTTCGTAGACCAGAATTTTCCTTTTCTGAGCATCAGATCATCTGGACAGTTTATGCAGACATGTTGGTGCATCTGACTGTTTCACTACTGGGACCGATGTATTGGAGTACAGAGAGTAAACCACTTTTTAAAACTATATTCCCACCCACTGTACTGAATAACTCTCTAATGTTGTGCTTGGAGATTTTCAGAAGGAAAAAAAAATGCCAGGAGTAGAAGGTATACTCCCTGCATAATTGTGCGATCGCGCTGAAGATTTTCAGACAACATCATGCTCAACCCAAGCACAACATCAGAGAGTAATTTAGTACAGTGGCTGGATGTGAATGGTTTGGAGTATTCCAGGATCTTCACCAGGTAAGTCCTGGATGAGCACAACATTGTCTGAAAATCTTCAGTGTGATCATGCGATTATACTAGGAGTATGCCTTTTACTCCCAGCTTTTTCTCCCAAAAAATTACTTTTTAAAAGTAATTATTGCTTCAAAATCCAAAAATTAATTATAGTTTGACTTAGGGTCGCTCTAACAGCTTGAAGGCACACAACACACACGTGGGAGCAGAGCAGAGAGGAGGAATCTTGTTCTTCCCAGTAGACTTGGGCAAAAGCAAACTACTAAAGCCTCTCTTAGCTTGTCTGTTCTTCTTCATTAAAAACTTTTGCCATCTGGACCACTCTCTGAGTTCCTTGTCTCAGTTTCCACCCAAGATTCAGAAGTGTTACCTGAGACACATCTGCCCAAAATGGAAAAATATTCCCCATTATTTCATTGGTGACTGAAGGAACACACTTGCAATGCCCCTATATCCTCATTATGAACCACTGCCTAAATGCTTTACACAGTGGCAAGCACACTACTGCATATTGTTGATTATTATTATTATTATTCTGCATTTTGTTACAGTAATGCCATCTCGTTTCCAGAAAACATCGAGGGGTAGACGTGTTGGCCATATAACAAACCCAGTAACATAAAAAATCCATCAAACAGTATCACTGTTTGTCATCTGATTTGTGTTGTTGTATATACTTACCACACAATAGTCCACCTTGGCTTCTGTTTAAAGCTCTATAGTGCTGCTTATGAACCAGCAAATGATATGATACTTTTGATCAGACAGCTGTGAGAAAGTCAGGGTGACCAGATGTCCTAACTGTGTCCTAACCTAAAGCAAAGGAGGACAAGGCACTGCAAAATGTAGAACATTCAAGAAAATGTAAGACATTACCAAATAAAAGTTAAAACACTCATATAAATAGAAATCTATGCTTCAAAATGGAGGTCATTGTGCAATTCTTCTTGGACAGGCTAAAATGTAGGACATGTCCTGGAAAAGGAGGATGTCTGATCACCCTGAAGAAGGTTATTACTCCTTTCTGGCAGCAGGGTTGCCACAGCTACTGAAATAAAGGTAGGACTTTGTGATGAATGCTTTTTTGTTTGGTACCATTTCAGCCTTAGAGTTGCTTGTTTGGAGTTTTGCCTGATGATGCTGGTAGCAAAATAGGATGTCAAGAAATACGCTTCTCCAGTCTGTTGCCTCATTTGTAGTAGTTGTGTCTGGACACTACGTTTTAGGTTAAAAGAAATTAAGTCAACAGGCAATCCTCTACTAGTCTTGCCTCCGTGTTGCAGTTGCTGGATGTAAAAATGGGACTAAGGCATAAGTGCCACCCTGTTTGAAGAGCTGAAGATCTGATCATCAAATCAGTCACAAGCTGGACTCTGCAATGGTTGCATCTTTGTGACATTTCTTCACAATTCCTCACATTATGAAATGCTAGCTATTGCAATGTTAAATTTATATTTAACCTTTATGTGCCAGTAAACCCAGCAATGGCTGCATCTGCACTGCAGAAATAATCCCATTTGTCACAGGCCTTGGCTCGGTACTAGGGAATTCTGGGAATTGTAGCTTGTTGTGGCACCAGAGGTCTCTGACAGAGACTAAATGTCTCACAAAACTACACTTCCCAGAATTCCACAACACTGAGCCATGACAGTCGAAGAGGTGTCAAACTGGATTATTTCTGCCATGCAGATGCAGCCATTATAAGGCAATGGAAGTACTTTGTGGGTACTTATTTTCTGTACTTGTCCTCAGTATAGGCATGGAGGGAGACTGTTTTTTCCCCCTTGTGTGTAAATGATGATCACTAGCTGTCTGGCTGCAATAAACAAACTGGTTATGGTCTGAAAAAACCTGAGACGTAACTGAAACAACTTTTCTTACATCAAAAGCAACAGTCTTTTGGAATGTCAAGAGGTTTTAGGATAAAATACCTTATTTCTGAAAATACATGGGTTCTCCAGACATCTTTCGTTAACCTGTAACATGTTGTTTTCCTTCTGGTTCTTTCACTTTTTAATTATTATTCCATACCAAAACACTATTAAAGAAGGAGGGATAGAGTTAAGTGCCCCATAGCTGGAAGCTCCCTAAAAGATCTATTGTGGGAGTACAGGGCCATTTCATCAGATGCAGTGCCATCCTGAGGGGGCAAATTTAAGATATTTAAGACATTACGCAGGTTGAGTCTCCAAAATCTGAAATACGCCAAAATCCAAAATTGTACACAAGGGTGGCTGAGACATGACACCTTTGTCTTCTGGTGGTTCGGTGTGCACAAACTTTGTTTCATGCACAAAATTATTAAAAGTATTATATATAAAATAAACTTCAGCATATGTGCATTTTGTGTATTTTGCTGTTGTTAACTGCCCTTGAGTCAGTGGGGACTCATGGAGACCCTGTGGATGAGACATTTCCAAGGTGGTTGTCCTTCCACATTTGTGGCTTTGGCTTTTGCAGATTTGATTATCTGTGGTTTTAATTAAAATGATCTCTCTAGGAATCTCTAGGTTCTTCAGTACAACTCTGCCAGAAGTTGACCATAGTGTTGTGCTGGAGAACACTAGAAATTCCTAGAGGAAACACTTCTCTAAGCATTTGTAGGTCCTCCAGCATGATTCTATGATCAATTTCTGGCAGATGTTGACCTCAGATGACTCTTTCATACAAGGCTAAATTGGAAGTATAATTTAAGGTCAATTCGAATGCAATCATGGGTTTTACGTTATTGCAAATTAACTCTTCACATGCAAATTCGGGCAGGAGGGAAGCCAATTCGAATGCAATCATGGGTTTTACCTTATTCCGAATTAAAGCTTCGCATGCAAATTCGGGCAGGAGGGGGTTAATTTCGGGTAATGGGAAGTAATTCCGAACGGAGCAGGGGTTCATGTAAATTCGCTAAACAAGCGAATTTACATAAATCCGCATTGGCTCCATTCGGAGTTGGGAGAAATTCCTCCCCGTTTGAAAGAGTCCAGAGTTGCTCTGGAGGAGCTAGAGATTCCTAGAGAGGTGTTCTCTCAGGTAAGAAGGAAAGTGTTCTTTTATTTGTGGTTTTTCCACATTCACGAGGGTCCTCAACCCCTAACTGCAGCAAATGTGGAGGGACCACTTTATTACTGTCTTTTTCTCCCTTTTTTTAAAAAAGCATATCTTTATTGATGTCACAAATATCAAAACAACAAAACAACATCATTATAATCCTAAGAAAGTAACTACTGAATAAAACAAATATTACAGCATAAACAAAAACAGAAAAAAGACAACCACTAAAACGATTTTTTAAATAAAACCACAAAACACTTATATAGTGACTTCCTTCCATGTAGACCTTGTTATCACTGAGACTAATTGTTTTATCTTATACTAAATATAATTGTAGATTTCAAAGATATAGCCGTGTTAGTCTCTAGAATCAGTATGCGGAGAGACCTTGCAGCACCTTTGAGACTAAATGAAAGAAAGAAGTTGGCAGCAGGAGCTTTCATAGGCTAGAGTCTGCTTTCCCAGATAAATCTATCTGAGCGGTTAGACCTAAGTGAATAACTTAGGCTAGAAGCCTCTTTATTCATGGGATAATTGTGCGATAATCGCAATGTCGCACAATGTTGTGTGAAAATCTTAGTGTTATTGTGCGATATTGGTGAGAGCATACTGCTATGCTCTCATCTTTTTTGGTAACGTGATAAAGTCCTAGGAAAGCTCATGCTGCCAACTTCTTTCTTTCAATTACTGCCAAAAGTGCTACAAGATCTCTCCGTACTAAATATAATGGTATAATTGTTTTTTTTCCTAACAGACATGCTTTACCTTTAAAATGTAATAGTAAAGTAAATCTAAATATGCATTAACGAGGGAGTATCCAAAAGTTTTAATGATCACCTTTTAAAAAAAAATTGACAGAAAGTTTGTTTTGATTTGTAGCTGTTAACTTATCTCTATGTAGTCACCATGCAGATTTACACATTTTCCCCAGCGTTTCTTGACCCTCCGAATACCTGATATTGTAGAAGCCTGCAGATTGCGCCTGACAAGGATTTTACACTTTAGTCACTTCTGGCACAAACAGTCACAAAAATAAAGGACACAATGAGTTCATTTTCTCAGCAACGTGCACTTAGGAACCAGTGATGACACTGACAAAATTTCATCAATTTGCCATAATAACTTCTGGGTGATAATTATTACTTTGCGATATCCCCTCGTAAGGCGCAGTCTGCAGACTTCTATGATATCAGGTATTCTCGGAGGGTCAAGAAACGCTGGGGAAAATGTATAAATCTAGATAGTGACTGCATAAAGATAAGTTAACAACTAAAAATCAAAACAAACTTTCTGTCAATTTGTTTAAAAAGGTGATCATTAAAACTTTTGTATACCCTCTCTTACCAGCCAGATAGATAGATAGATAGATGTATAGATAGATTGACACATAGATATATAGAAATAGAGGATAGACAGATAGATATAGATTATATATAAATAGATATTGAAAGACAGATTATATATATATATAGAGAGAGAGAGAGATGGATTGATGGATATAGATATACATAGATTATACATATATAGATAGATAGCTATTGATAGATTATAGGTAGATATAAATAATTATAGAGAGAGAGAGAGAGAGAGAGAGATGATAGATATAGAAATAGATGATACAGATAGATATAGATTACATATAAATAGATATAGATAGATATAAATATAATTATAGATGGATTGAAAGATATAGATATACATAGATTATACATATATAGATAGCTATTGATAAATTATAGATAGAAATAAATAGATTATATAGATGTATAAAGAGACTATAAAATAGATAGATGTAGAAATAGATGATACAGATAGATTATATACTATATATATATATATACATAGACATATAGATAGTTAGATATAGATTTTATATAGATAGATTATATATAGATAGCTATAGATTATAGATAGATAGCTGTACAATTTATGACATTCAACAAAATAAGCACAGTGTTTACTCTCCTGCTTGGCACTAGTTTGTAGTGGGTAAAGGAGGAGGACCCTCACCTCACCTCAACACAATCCATGCCGCTGGCTGCGTCCCAGCCAATAAACGCACGCCGTCGGACGCTCATCTGCACAAAAGCATCCCCTCCTCCTCTTCAGCCAATGAGACGGCGCGTCTGTTCACACCTCCCTCAGTCACAACAAGCCGAATCTCTTCTCTCCCCGTTCCTGATTGGCCAAGCCAGGAGGGAGCTCAAGCGCCCCTTTCCTTTTATCAGCAGAGTGACAGGGCGAGATTGCTGCACTCACTACGCCTACTCCTCTGGCTGCCTCCGTCCTGCTGCATTGTGGGGCTTGTAGTCCAGTGAGGCCTAAGAGCTCCCTGGCTGAGAGTTCTAAAATGCCCCTCCCTGAACTACAAGCCCCACAATGCAACAGGACGGAGGCAGCCAGAGAGCAGCAGTCAAAGGGGAAGAGCAGCAGGGCTCCAGGCGGTTGCTGGGGACGCTGGCCACTAGCCATGGATTCCTCCTCCTCCCTTTTCCAGGTTGGTCAAGAGGGGCTCCTCTTTGGCTGCACCCACACTGCAGAAATAACCCAGTTTCAGGCTCAGTGCTAGGGAATCCTGGGAGTTGTAGTTTGTTGTGGCTCCAGAGCTCTCTCTCTGACAGAGAAGAAGGCTCAATGTCTCTCACAAAAACTACAATTCCCAGAGGTATCCCTAGCATTCAGCCAGGGCAGTTAAAGAGGTCCCAAACTGGATTAATTATTCTGCAGTGTAGAAGCATCCAGTTTAAGAAGGATTTCTTTTTAACTGCCCTGGATGGATCCATCCTGGGGAATCCTGGGATTTGTAGTTTGTTGTGACACCAGAGCTCAGTGGCTCACAAAACTAGAGTTCCCAGAATTATCCCTAGCACTCAGCTGGATTGTTTCCTATGCTATGCTCTGGTGCGGTGCCCCTGAAAACTACACATCCCAGGATTCCATACCTTTGAGGCACGGCGGTTAAAGTGGTGTCAAACCACATCATTTCTGCCCTGTTTTGTTGTTTTCTCAGGGATCCCAGGCCCTTAACCCTGGCAAATATATATAAGAGTCCGCTGTGGACATGTTTTCAAGGCACACCGCTGACTAGCAATTTTATGGTTGGGGGTCACCCTTTAATACAGGTCCTCATGTTGTAGTGACCCCCCAAACCATAAAACTGTGGTGTCTAGGTTCCTAAGACTATGGGAAATATGTGTTTTCCGATGGTCTTAGGCGAACCTTGTGAAAGGGTCATTCGACCCCCAAAGAGGTCACGAACCACAGTTTGAGAAACCCTGCATTAGAGCTTTAAACTTGGAGTGGAAGCATATTGGCTGCCAGTATGGTTCCCTTAACATCCATGCGCAAAGGCGACTTGTTTCGCCCTTGAGACGAAAGCTATATCTGTACTGAAGAAAAATAATCCAGGTTGACACTGCTTTAACTGCCGTGGCTCAAGGCTGTGGGATTCCTAGTTTGCTGTGGCACCAGAGTGCTCTGACAGCAAAGGCTAAAAGTCTCACAAAACTACCATTTCCAGAATCCCATCTCATTGAGCCATGGCAGTTAAAGCAGCGTCAGACTGAATTATTTCTATAGTGTGGATGCAACCCTCCTGAGAGAAAGATGTTGCCGTATAAGCTTTTGTAGACTTGGGTTGCTTCCCCAGATGCATGGAGTGAACTGGCACCAGTTTGTTTCATGTATCCAAGGAAGTAGAACAAGTTTGTGAAAGCTGATGCTACAACATCTTTCGCTCAGTTAGTCTCAAAGGTGCTACAAGTTCCCTTTGCTTATGCTGGTTCTCTGAATTCTTCTGTAAGACCCATGTCATATGGATCCTAGATGACATTAACCACCTTATTTTGCAGTAGCTACAGACTTCACATTGTCTTCAAAAACAGCTCAACGTATAGTTGTCTAAAAGGAAAGACAGCAACTGGCAGGACGACTCAAGTTGGCTCCCGGCACAGAGTTTCCAGTGACACAGGTGGATCCAGGAGTACAGTGGGCCTGCCATATCTGCAGGGGCTTGGTTGAAAGACCAAATAATATAATAAGTCCTTATTATAAAATGCAGCGGAGGTGGCAGCAAACTCGGGCCACCAGGCATTCGGCCTCTCCTTCCTCTGGGGAGCCTGCCAGCTGCCCACTTCCGCCTTACAAATGAACAAGGTGGTGGCAACGCTTCTCCTAGTTCATTCACAAGGTGGATCTGGGTGTCAAGTGGCTCTCTGGAGGCAGAGAAGACTGAATAATGCACATCTGGAGTACGGGACTTGTTCTTACCTCCACTGCTGCCCTTACTAGATCTCATATATAATTGCTTTTTAAAAAAGATCTGCACATTTAGTCTGCTGCAGGTTCTGTATTCACATGCTATGCACCTGATCCTTCGTGGAGAAGTGCAACCAGTTCCCTAACCAGGGAACCACCAATCCACAGAACCTCTGCCTAATAGGGATTCAGTGTCACTTTATTTGTCCCCAGCTTTATCAGTGTACTCATTTGCTTTATTGTGTTAATCCAGGAAACCTTTTCCTTTCAGGCTTTAATTAATTACTATTGCCAGGAAGGATACTTTCGTCATGTTCAGACAATTGCCGGTGAAGGTGTTAAGAAGTTTGGAAGTGACCCTGTGTTCATTTTCTACCGCATTTACGGAATCCTGATGGAAGGTAGCCACTTATTAAATCTCCTTGGAAAGCTGTAATCTGGGGTTTATTTAACCAATACACAACTGTTGTCAAGGTTGTTTTCCCAAAATGGAGATTATTTTTACAGCTCAATCTGTATGCTTATTGTATGCTTCACAGTGCAATCTTTATGCTCATTTTAGTTGGAAATAAACCCTAAATAAATCTGCCAAAGATCACTTTTGTCAGGAGCTGAAATTTGGATCTCAGAAGATCCAGTTCAATACTCTTCTCATTAAACCATATTGCCTCTTCTCATATGTAGGGATATGTAACCTATGACATTAATGGGCTGTTTAGTATATTGAAAGAAAACTTGTGAATCACGATTGCCCCTCATTACCTAAATTTGGTAAGAGAATGCAGTGATTTCTCCAGGGGCACCAGGTGAACTGTATACAGATATACATGTATATCAGTTCTACATGCTGTAAGGCAGGAATTAAAAGGGTTTGGTCCCTAAGATGTTAGCTTTAAGAAAGTTTATGTCAATACTGCTTGCTCCTTTTCTTCTGTCCCGCTTCCATGTATGATATGAAGTCTTACCAGTTCCTAAATAACATTGGATAGGATGCAGGTGGTTTTTGGGAAAAGGAAGGAATTCCCCATTGAGCTTGAATTCTAAGTTAAGATAGAATAAGGAAGAACACTGAAGGAGATTCTGGTCCTCATCCTCTCCATCACACAGTTTTTAGGAAGGCATATCACCCTCTGGAGAGGTTTTTGAAGGCTGTAGCTGACTGAGAGGGATAGGAATCTTACTTTCTATAAACTTTCTTAAGCTTTTTGTCTTGGGATGCAAGCATGATGTGTGGAGGAAAAACTAGTACTCTAATCATAGCTGTAAGGCTTGGAAGAGTTGTGTTCTATTGCAACTCTTCAAAAAGGTGAATATCACATTTTATACACGTGTGTGTGTGCGTGTTGATATGAATGTAAGTAGGGTTTTTTTATTATATCAGTATTAAAGTAGCAGCTGATATATCTAAAATGTTGAGGCATGTATTCTGTTCCCCAAGAAAATTTAATTTACTATCTTCATATTTGTTTCCTTAGGGCACATTCAAGAGGCTGTTCTTGAGCTTGAATCTATTAAAAACAAGCCAGAAGTATCTCTTTGCACGCTAATGGCCCTGATCTATGCCCATAAAAAGAGCCAAAATCCAGGTATAGTTCTACTTTCCTCTATGACTCATAGAGCTGTTTGGTTTCTGAATAGTTATGTCATTGTATATACTGAGTAGTTATGCTTATTTTTTTTAGTTTAATATGAAAATATGAATAGCACCTGTAACAAAATGTTCCGGTATATTCTTACTATTTAATACTAATCCATTTCATTCCAACTGTACATTTTTTTCTTCCTTCCCACTTTACATTCAATATGCTCTAGCCACCAAGTATGCTTACTCCTCATTGGGATGCAGTGAAATGTTCTCTCAGGGGCTAACTCTTATTTTTTCAGGGCAAAGAGGGTTAATTTCAATTTTTTTGCAAATCTCATTGTTCTCATGAGCAGACTAATGCCCCTATCAGGGCTTCCACTTACCTCCACCTCTGTCACCAATGTGTGGACTTCTTGTCCCACTAATGTGGTCACCAACTGTGGGAACCTCCTGGATAGTCCTCATTGTTCCTCTGTGAGACTTTACTCATCTTATCTCTCCACCAGACCACCACCACTTTGTGTTCCCACCACAGACACCATATCTGACCTCAGGCTTTCCAATATGTAGCATTCTCAGAAGCTCCAGTGTATAATGTAAAATGATTTTTTAAACAAAAATTGACCATAACATCACAGATTACTTATTTAATACATATTTATCCTGACACTAAATCTTAACACACATCTCTCATTCTGTCTCTCACTCATATCCTAACTCTGATTCTTACTCTTCTCTAACTCTGACCCTGAGTAACTCTCCTTACCAATCAAACTCCTAAACCCACTAAATTTCCCACCAAAAAGTCCATAACATCACAACCTCCCTGTTGTTTCTCAGAGGCCCAAAAAACAGTTTCCCCAGTGGGTTCTTTTCTCTTGGCACTCATCACCTGAGTTTGTTTTTCAAAGAAGTGATATTGACTTATCTTGAACTTTTGGGATAGGATCCAGAGTGCAGGTGTTGGAGCCAGCTTCTGGAGACAGACACAAGCCATAGGCATGCAAAGTATTGCATAGAAGGCTCCCCAGACTGGTTCTAAAGAAACAGGAATTCTCACAATATACAAAGGATTCTTGTTGAATTCTGGAGACTGATTGTGCAAAAGACGTTGTAACATAAGCTTTTGTAGACATTATCACACAAACTTCTTTCTTGCCACAGTTAGCTTTTAATAACTGGGTTATTAAAAGATAGTGAAAACATACCAGACTTAGAGCTTGCCACACCTCTCCTCAATAATACAAGGGGATTTGGGTGCCATTGAGGGTCCCAGCACACTCATTTCCTTATTCTCACTTCACTGCACCTCCCTGCCTTGGCCAGCATGCTTTCTCTGCCCAATTCTGTCTGCCAAAGGAGAAATAACAGGGACTTCTCATGAGAAGAATCTAGCACAGGAGGCCCTTCATCTGGCAGGGATCAGGGGAAGAAAAGAAAAGAAAGTTTTCAAATACTGCCTGTTCTGGAATAGGGAGCAGGAGCGGGAAGGAAAGAGAAACTCCTACCACACGTCTGAGCAATACTGGAATTGCCACTGGAGGAGTTATCGTACTTGAGGACAAATGCTACAGAAGTGTTTTGGGGGCTTTATTCACAGATGTTACTCATCAATGAAAAGGGATACTCCAACAGCAAAGCAGCAAGGAACTAGCCATGGTGTTGTGTGATCATTATTGCCAAAACACTTTTCTCTAGTTTTAATAGCAGATTTAAAACCTGGTGTGATAAAGTTATAGGTCTACTTTTTCAGATGCATCTTGTAGATTATGCTACAGCTTCTGATATTTCAGACTAACATGAAATAATATAGTTCATTGGGTTTTGCTGGGTTTTACCAGTTGTTGTCTCTTCCATATCCATTTGTTCTTTTCCTTTAGAAGGCTGTTTGTGATTATTTCTTGGATCTGCACTAGGACTCTTCCAAAGCACTGGTTAGAGTGATTCAGCAATGGGAGAGTGCCATGAAAGGTGCTGGCTTCTTTTTCGTCACACATTTTTAAGCAGAGTCTGGATGCTTATGTGGTACATAATAATGGATTTCCTGGAATGGTGTGGGGTTTGAATAGATGACTTTAGAGTCCCAATTAATTTTATGATTTCATACCTTAATGTCACGTTCTTCTTGCCTGTTTCATTTCAGAACATTTTGCAGTATGCACAAGTGTGATGTCTTGCTTGTGATGGGTCATTTCAGGACATATGCTACACAGTTTCAACAATTTTACTGGTTTGTTTCAGATCAAGAAGTTATCTTGGAACTAGATGCCAAACTGAAAGAACATCGTAAGACAGCAGGACAAGAGGCTCTATATTTTGCTGGCCTGTTCTTGTGGCACATTGGGCGGCATGAGAAAGCCCGTGAATACGTTGACAGAATGATCAAGATCTCCAATGGCAGTAAAGAGGTAGCCTCTTTCCCATAGTCACACTTCATATTTGTAAGCCGGCATGCTGCAAAATGAGACCCAGTAGCCCTAAGCTACGATGAGTCATCCTGCAGATCATAGCCGATTATGACTGCTTCATTTAATGCTCAAGAAGTCTTTTGGCGGAGTCAGGACTGTATGAAAACTAGCCTGATGGTTTCTGTTTAGTTAGCTGTTAAGAATGTCTGGTTCATTAAGTGAAATGAGTCACTGGCCAGTAGCGTTCTTTGAGGCAGCTGAGCAGTTCCATGGCTCTGCATCGCAGATGCTTCCGGTGCTTGTTGTCTTGTGCTGACATAGAAATGCCACACTGGTACATTCCATAATGTGTTGTATCCACTGGCAGCTTTACTGAGTGGATAGTGCTTCCACTCATGCAAGGATTTTTACTGTCCCCATCCCACCCCTTGACTTTCTTGTCTACAGCACTCCGCTTGACCTTATTCCAATCCATTCTTCAGGAACCTGAAAACCTGAGGAAATGTTTGGGAGTTCAGTCAGTCAATCAGATCGTTTATTGTGCTAGCCAAAGGCTATGACAAAAAGCTTTTCAAAAATACACAATCCATTTAAAACAGAAAACAAAAATACAAAAGAATAAAAGACATCATCATTTAACATGTAGTTAAAATTATTACTGATATAAGATAAAAACCTTTTCTGAATATTGGTACACTTACACATTGCCACTATAAAAGTCTGATTTTGAGTCTCCATAGCAATTTATAGCAATGTTATTTAACTCTCTCTCCCTAATCTTTTTTGCAGCCATGGCAAACAGAGCCACTTTATGTGTTACATAGTCATTGGTATCACTGAAAAGAAATTGAGCTGAATCTACAAAAGAGCTCCTACTTCCATTTGTCAGCAAGGGTACTAGGAGTTTCTCTCTAGGATTGTTATACAGATGACAAATTAGTGCACAATGGACAATGTCCTCCACCTGAGACTGACTGTTTTTAAATAGCATTTTGTTATAGTGTCCATCTAGAACTGCAGTTGGCATTACTTGAAATTGTAGTTCAGTGATGGCAATTCTTAAAGTAAACAGTTTGATTTTCATCAAATATCTGGCGCTAAAATGTTCTGTTTTCAAAAAGGAGAACCATGGGGAAAATTTTGAGGTTCTAATTGATTGTAAATCTCTTCTTGAATTTATTTGGGAGTTGTAGTGGGCAGGAAGGAAGGGTATGGGAAAATTGGGTGTCCTGCCTTATGTTCAACTGAAATATGCATTCCAATATGGTAGTGGTAGACCAAGTGCATCCTTGGAACTACATCCAGCTCCAAGGCTGTTTCTCTTGGAAGCCTTCAAGTTTACTGAGTCACCTTTCCAAATAGGCCACAATTCTCCCTTGCTGTTTAACATAAGAAAATGTTTTTAGATCAGGGGTGGAGTTCTATCCACTTCCTGTTTTGTTGTCTATTTGGCTGTCCACTTCACCCCTGGAAAAAAAAAATCAACTCTCAAATCCACTGGAGATGTCCACTGCTCTACTAAGACAATTGGATTGAATCCTCTTAACTTTGAATGGAAGAATCCTAAATTACTTTTAATTGTGCATATTCATAAGGAAATGAATTGTTATGAAACTGATTGGAATGCAATTAATGGGCTGAAAGAGCTAAGGAAATTGAATATTTTGGGTAGCCTTGACCTTCTCTAACCTTTAACCCCTGTCCATTATATTGGAGCAATGAGGCAGGACTCTTTATTCACAGACTGTGAAAGCAAAGTGGCAGCATTGCCATGGAACTCATGTTATGCGCATGATCCCAAAGATCCAAAACTGCTTGAGCAGGAGATTTTATTCTCTTGTAGATGTTCACACGGAACCTGTGCATACAGATGTTTGGGATTTTTTTTATCAAGAAAAATCCAACTTAATTTGATCTAGACCTTTGAAAGGTTGCCCTTTTTGGATGGCAACTCCCCAAATCCCACAGCCAGCATGGCCAGCCTTAATCATCTTGGGTTTGTCATCCAAAGCATAAAATCTGAAAACAGATTTTGAGCAATGCAAATTATATTTTTCCTGACATGTGCATTATTAAATGTACCATAGGTCTGCAACATTCCAGTTGAGCCACCAGGTGGGGTTGAGCATGATCAGCCATGGTTCCCCATCTGAGAAACAGACAAAGCAATCTATTTTACATTGGTTGCATAAGGATGAATGTAGCTTGAAAACTACAATGACTGTGCCATTGTTAGAATGGTCAGGTTTCATACAAGATGGGGCTCTTTCAGTTGCAGCTTTAAACTTGAACAGATCCTGGATCAGGAAGAGGTATTGTAAAGCTCTGTCATGCAGAACTATGCAATGTCTCCTCCCTCGTCTCCCCAAACCAACTTGTAGCTGCTTCATCCTCTCCCCAACATGACAATTGACTGGCCATGGCTGGCAGAGAGTAGAGGAGTACAAAGGAGCACCCAGCTCTGTTCCTGTAGTTGGATGCCAAGATAACATTGTTGCTGTTCATCCAGTTATGGGAACAGGTCTGGAAACTTCTCTATGCCCCCCTCCACCACTCTCTAACAAGCAGTAAATAGCTATGTTTGAGGCAGAAGATGGAGACATGCCATAGTTCTACTTGAGGTTAATTTATTATACCTCTTCTTCATCCTTATAGCTACAAGTACCCTGCATGGATATTAACCTGGCAGCCATAGCTGTCATAAATGTGTCTACTTATGCTACAATGAATCTCATGGCAGTTACTTCCAGGTATGTGTGCATGAGTTAGAGTGATTCCCAAACTTTGATCCTTTGGATGTCCTGGACTTTAGCTCCCAGAATTCCTGACTGTTGACCGAGCTGTCTGAGGCTTCTGGGAGTTGAAGTCCAAAACACCTGGAGGACCAAAGCTGGAAATCACCTAATTGTACTTTTAAAACTCTTTTTAATGTTGCTTCATTTTTACAGGGATTGATCTTGAAGGGGTGGCTTGATGTCACCAGTGGGAAAGAAGCAAGTATTAAGAAATCTGCAAAATATTTTGATGAAGGGCTGCAAAATGGAAATGATATCTTTGGCCTGATGGGTAAGGTAAGTGTTTTGAAATAATCTTTTAATCCCTGTCCATTACACAACAAGCATTGTTGGTGATGTGGACTGATGCAGCATCAGTTGCTATATGTGACACCTGGGTTGCTTGATTTGGATCTGGGACAAATGGTTCAAGTTAGTTCTGAGTCTGGAATTAACTAAAAATAAGTTAAATAGTAAAGCCAAGGTATCAAGGGGATTTCCTCACACTTCAAATGCAGATTTGCAGACATTCCACAAATATGACTGGGTTTCTGTGTTTGAACACCAAATCTTAGATAATTAGATAAAAGAAAGTTTTTATCTGTGGTCAGTTAAAGGGCTCACATTGGAACCAGACTATATGTGAGCAGGGAGCAAAAAACTTAATTCTTCACCCAAATTTTAAAAATATTCAACCTTCTCCTAACATGGGCCAGCATGGTGTACACTCAACATTGTTTGAACATTGGAGTGCAACTCTGGAGAATTCAATTCCCTGCTTGGCCATGGAAACTCACTGGGATGACCTTGGGAAAGTCACACTTTCTCAGCCCCAGAAAACCCTGTGACAGGGTTGCCATAAGTTGGAAATGACTTGAAGGCACATAACAACAACAGCAACAGCAGATGTGAGACAACTCTAAAGATAGTCAGAAAGGAGAATGTTTGACTGTGTACATCTTTAAGTGTAGTATCCGTCAATCGACATCTTTAGACAGCTTTAAAAATACTGTTTTTTATATTATTGATTTTAATCTGTAACAGATTTAATATTTTTTTAAGCATGGGAAGAGATGTAGCTTGTTTTATTTGATGTAATTGTATTTTACTGTTGTTAGCCGCCCCAATTGATCTCAAAGAGGCAGGGTATAAATAATTTTTTTTTATATTAATTAATTACTTGAGTCCTTCTTTTGAGGGAGTTTCATCAGCCCGCCTCTGTGTTCCTCCTTCCCTAGAAGTTATTTTAGGAGCAATTCTTCAACAATTTTTTCCCAGTTACCTCTGCTTGCTTTTAATTAATTTCTTCCAATTCTGAAGTATATTTGTATGTCTGTGAGCCTGGATTAAGGCTGCTTGTTGAGGGAAAGGTTGCATCCATACTGCAGAAACAAAGAAGTTTGACATCATCTTAACTGCCGTGACTCTATTCTACAGAATCTGGGAATATATAGTTTTGTGATGCACCGAAGCATTCTGATAGACCAAGCTGAATGCCTCATCAGTCTACAAATCCAAGGATCTGTCATGGAGCCATAACAGTCAAAGTGTTGTCAAACTGCTTTATTTCTGCAGCATGGCAGGCCTCAAAAAATCTGTGTTCTGTTGAGTGTTTTCCCATTCTACTTGAAAATGTGGGTGTTCCCACACCAAGGAAGGTGATTAATTTAGTCCTTCTGTCTTTCATCAGGCACAGTATTTTGAAGCACGCCAGAATTACTCAGGAGCCTTGGAAACTGTGAATCAAATAATAGCCAATTTTCCACAGTTCCTTCCTGCATTTATAAAGAAAATGAAGCTACAGCTGGCTTTGCAGGATTGGGAACAGGCAACTGAGACTGCACACAGGTGAAATATACTTAACTGCTCTTGTCTGAATTAAATTAGTTAAATCCTTTGTTATTTAAATTGCGAGGCTTTGGAAGTAGACAAGTTTATAAAAGCTAAAATTGTGTCATTTGTCAGTCATTTCCCCCTAGTCTTGATTCTGCTAGTTAGCAACTATGATGCTCATGGACTTCCCTTTTTCCAAGTAGCAGCTCAGGATGATGATGATGTTTATTTATGTTATGCTTTTATCTCAATAATGGGACTTAGGATGGCTTACTAATGATTAAAACCAGGATATGCAGATGCGTACAAAAGCATCTGTAAAATATATAGCACCCCTGCTCCTTGGCCACTTTGTACACTTCGTATACTGTATACTTCCCACCATATTTCAAAAATACCATTATATAATGAGTGGCAAGTCCATAATGGCAAGTTGCTATTTTCTTCTGCCTAGTGCTCAACAAGCAGTAGAACAAATGGCGAAACTCTGGACTTGCCTAGAATGTCTCAGTGAACATGAACAAACATATACTTATCCTTGCTGAAGAGAGACCACCTACAGCACAATCCATGGAAACTTTAAAGTTAGCCCCACTTGATCCAGTGGGATTGAGTCCCAGATTAGTGATGCTATGTGTCTTAGCTGCTGCTGTGCCATTCAGATCTGTTCCATAAACTTCACAATATCTACTTATTCAGATCATGTGAATAGGAGCTCAGCCTTGAACATCAACTTTTCATATGATTTCATCTCATTTGCTTCTGGTCAGGAACAACTAATCTTGGTTTCTCATTTCCTAGGGCATTTTAAAGCAGAGAAACAGCTGTCTTAAAGAAAATATCAATTTTTACAAGCTGATGTTTCTGTAGTTTTAACTTGAGAAAGATAAAAATGGCATGGTCAATGTACAGGTTGAGTATCCCTTATCCAGAATTTTGAAATCCAAAGTACTCCAAGATCCAGAACTTTTTGAGCTAGCTACAATGCAAGCACAAGCAGTATAGTACATATCTGTACAGTGGAATCTTGTTTCATGTGGGGATCCATTCCAGACTCCCCCGCATAAGGGAAATACCATGGGGTCTCAAGTCCCATTGATTTTAATGGTGGTGCATAAGCCCATAAGGAGGCTAGGGCTCGCTGTCTGCGTGACCTTCAGTTTGGCGTATGGCGCGGGTGTGCTGTATTGTATTTACAAGGCTGGAGAGAGAGACACAAGGATCTGTGAAGTGGCAGAAATCCATGTTCCTGCCACTTCACAAATCCACAGTCTTTCTCCAGCCTTATGATGTCTCATTATGTATATAAACAAACAAATACAGGTATTCCAAAATAATTATTAAAAAAAAAAACTCCAAAGTATAGAACTCTTCTGGTCTCAGGCATTTTGGATAAGGGATACTCAACCTGTACAGTATTTTTTTTAATATAGTTTATTTTCATTTAGACTGCATGCTACCAATTTGTATCCTAAAATCTTAACAGGAAGTGAGAATTGCAAGGCAGGCAAGTTAAGGTTTTCAAAGGGATATTTCTGACCTTTTTTTATTAAAGGAATGGCAGAAAATAACTCCTCTATAATAAAGTTAGTAATACCCATTTCCCCTTATCACTGATCTTTTTATCTTTGAAAGTTCATGTATTCCAGAAGAACCTGGAAGAAAGAAAAAGTTTTAAAGTCAATTAGAGTATAAAACTTGACTCAAGAGGAGAGGAATGGAATGCCTGCTATTCTACATCTGTTGGTATTGGTTCTGAGTAATTGTGTTTCCCTTTGAGAAAACTCTAAAAATTTATCACATTTTGGGTGAAAAGGTGCCATTTAGCCATTCCTCAGGCCAGGATTCTGGGAGCTATTATCCAAAAAAGTAACTTGTCTAAACTCTGATTTGAACCATGGTCCTCTGTTGCATGAAAACATCGGATTGTTAGTAGCATTGTGAAGACACAACTCCTGTTAAAACAAACATGTTTATTCCAGAATGTGTCAAGCTTTTAATATACTATTGTTTTGTATCAGATTGCTGCAAAAAGATGCTCTTAATCTGGAAGCTATAAAAATGGACGCTATTCACCATTTATGTCGAGAAGGAAATATACCTGAGGTGAGTCTTCAGTATATATTTTTACAGTAAGACTTTATTTCAGTTGGTATTTCTTAAAGGTACTTCATGTAGAGTGCTATGTATTTATTATTAAATATATAAATAAATAAATTTAAGCATTGCTTCCCTGTGTAAAGTAATAGTTGGCATCCTACATTACAGTTATGGATTTGTAACCTAGTGTTAGAGATACCAAATTGCACAGTTTTCAGCAATATTCTGTATCCATGACTGTGGCACTAATGCCATGATCACAAATGAATCTTCCCTTACCTACCTTAACATCCAGCAGCTGCATCGAACAACAGAAGTCTGTTCTATTGGTGATTGAGGTGCAGAAGGATGATGTTTCAAACCCCCTTGTGCCAGCTATCTTTGGTGCAACAATCAAAAACAGGACTTTTATTGATGTTTTCATCGCACCAGAGACAGCAGGAGGGAGGAGGTTCAAAAAACCAGTAGTGCAGGCCTCCATCACTTAATGCAGCTGTTGGCTGTTAAGGCAGGCTTGGGGAATTGGGTCAGGAGGTAAGACATGGGCTGCATCCTCACTGTGGAATTAATCCAGTTTGACACCACCTTGATTGCCATGGCTCACTGAAATTCTGGGGATTGTAGTTTTGTGAGATACGTATTTAGCCTTCTCAGTCAGAGAACTCTGATACCACAACAAACTACATTTCCTAGAATTCCACAGCATTGAACCATGGCAACTAGGGTGGTATCAGACTGGATTACAGTATTTCTGCAGTGCAGATGCAGCTATAGTTACACATTCATAACTACATCCTAGATGTAGATTCTGAGCTACGTACTTTGCCAGCAAACCAGAGTTTATTTTAAACCACAGTTCATGATTTGTATGTAAGTACTAGCTTGGAATTTGCTAAAACAAAATAAAAATCCTGGTTTATTCTTCCTTCCAATTACAAGATAAAAGGAGGAGAGGAGAGTAGGGAGTACATGATCTCAGCTCTTTGTGGAAGCTCCTTCCTGTTCATGCATAGAATGCTGAATTACTATTTGGTGTCTGCTGTAAATTGCTTGTTGTAGATTTATTTAAAAGTATTTTCATGTGATTAGAGATTCTACATCTCCCTCACCCATAGTAAGGTCAATACTGTTTTATTTCCTAGGCGTCATCAAAATTGGCAGATTTGATTAGTGCACTGGATAAATTGGAGCCACATAATCCTCAGCTCTTCTATAAAACAGCATTGGTTTTTAGCAGAACAGTAAGTGGATTTTTTTTATATATAAAAAAGAAAAATGTCACAGTGATGTGTATGATCCATTGATTTTCATGTCCTGTAAGTAGGAATTGGTAAGAATTCCTCATAGGTTATCATAGCTTCTTAGCATTAGAAACTGTTATATAATTAATATCCATTTTGGATCATGCCCTTTTAGCATGCTTGCCAAATCCTTTTACTATAATCTAGGCGTCCTTAACCATGTATCAAATTGCTCAAATAGATTCAAGGGTTTTGTGTGTTGCTTTGTTTTTTTAATCTGAGGAGTGGGGAAAGTGTGAGCTTTTAAGCTCCCCTCCACAATTTGGGGGTAAAATTTGTTTTTATTTTAACCCCCCCCCCCCCAATAGCAAGTACAGTAGTACTATAGTAATAGTGTACAGTAGTGGTACTACTGGCCATTCCTTTATGTTTGCAGGGCTTTGGCCTCTCTTACCTTTACTAGCCCTGGATGGGGATTCTCCCCCCCCCAACAGCAGGTCCCCTAAAACTGGATCCTATTTTCTGAGACAACTCTATCCATCAGCATTCAGACAGCAAGGTAAGCTGGGACTCTAGAGTGTACCATCAACACTCAGGGCTAGATCCTAGATCAAATATTTGTCTATGTCAGTGCTTCCCAAACTTTTCTATTCCCCACATCCCTAGGAAATGTTTGATTAATGTCCATGCCTGCTGCAAAAGTAGTACCACAACTAAAGATGAAGAAGTTTTAATTTCTAATTTTGGAACCACAGAATGAACCACATGCAATATGGTGGGTGAACAAATTGAACTTTTTAAAAAAGCTTTTAACTTTGAACATAAAATGCAAATCTAAATTGAGCAGTTAAATTCTGATTTATTCATTAAACATTCATTACAAAATAAATTCATTAAAAAATATAAACAGTAAAATTAATCCCAACTGTGAACATAAAATTCAATTACTTCTTTGCTCCTGCTTCTCATTCATGATTTTGTCAAAATGTGGAACTTTCTTGTTCACTGTGATCCATTGGTCTGCCTGTGCATTCAGTGATTTCTAGATATTATCTTGCCAAAAGAGAACTGAATAGAGATTCACACAAGTATCTTTCTCACACCCTCTGAAATTCCATCTTGTACCCCGGGTGGGTACCCCGGGTCTATGGGATGTGCCCTTAGACACAACAAAATGGCCAGTAGCATCCCACAGATGGAACGGTGAAGTATAACTAATTTGGGGGTCAAAATAACAAAATTACCCCTTAGTGCAGTCCATAGGAACACCCTCCCCTTCCTGGGAGTTGTCCACACCTGAGGCCCTTTCAGACTACATGTTTACATTACTCTGATCCCACTTTAGTTGACATGGCAGCATCCTATGGAAACCTGTGGTTTGTAGTTTGGTCAGAGGCACTACAGAGGAACTCACAGGCTGAGGATTCTAAAGGGCCCTTTCCCTAAACTGCAAATCCCAGAATTCTATAATATCTTGCTGTGGCGGTTAAAATGGAATATAGCACTATAACTGTGTGATGTGAAAGGGACCCTGGTTTTGATGGCTTTTTTTCCCAGTTTGGTTTTTGAAGAGAGTTATGTTGTCACTTTGAAACTTTCTACAGGTCTTCTACCATAGCATGAGTTGCATTTTGACTGTAATGGAAACACATATATTTGTTAATACTCATTTCCGCTTTTTTATGGTTCCCTTGTGGTGGTGGTGGCTGCCAGCTTGTGACAAGTGGATTGCCTGAATCATTTATCCTAATTTTAGAAGGAAAAGAAAATGGAAACAAGCTGGTGGCATATAAATGGAGGTTGTGCTCTGGGCCTTTCGGTGAAATGACAAATTTGCCATGAGCAGGGAGCTGTCAGGGACAGAGAAAGAGAAAACTGGCTGGATGACTCTAAGCTGGCTGGTCATATATATTGGCCTTTGTTCTGAGTACAGCTTTGCCAGAAGGCCTGGAAATCAGATTTTAGTTCTGTGTGTTCAGTCATGTTTAGCAAATCAAGGAACATACTTCCTTTGATTATATGTACTTGTAAGCATACCACTGTTTAATTCAAATCCAACCTTTCACATTCTTAATTGTTCATTTTTATTTAAGGTTATTAACTATTATTGATAACACTTTTTTTTAAAAGAGAAACTGTTGGTTTTTCAGTCTGTAATCTCTCGTTTTGAAAACTATTTTGAACTCCAGTGTGGCCGGAATTCACTCATCCTTCAGCATACTCAGACTCTGGTGGAAAGAGCTTTTAGCTTAGCTTCACACAATACAGATATAGCCACGGAACTTGGCTATCAGATGATTTTGCAAGGGAAAGTGAAAGAAGCTGCAAAATGGTACCAGACTGCTATGGCTCTTGACGAGACAAGTGTTCCTGCACTAACCGGTATGGCTTGAAATTGAATTGAATCCAATTTTGGGTGAAAGACTGGATATAAATCCAAAAATGAATGAATAAATTTGGGTTTCAAAAATTACATCAACTATAGTAAGCTTTTTCTATGTAAAACAGTATGGATTTCTTCTATAGTCAGCCCTCCATATCCACAGATTCTACATCCATAGATTGAACCATCCATGGCTAGAAAGCACTTTTTTTTAAATCCAAAAGCAAACCTTGATTTTACCATTTTATATAAGGGTCATCATTTTACACACTCTCTCTCTCTCTACACACACACGCACACGTATATATACACTATATAATTGGACTTGAGTATCTATGGTTTTTGGTATCCACAGGCAGTGTCCTGAAACCAAACCCCAGCAGATACCAAGGGCACACTGTAATTTCAAAAGCTATCTGCAAGTGAACCACCCTCTGGCAAAAGTGCTCTGTCCTTCTTTCCTGGATAGAGAGGAAGGTGAATGGGGGAAAGACTCTGTCAAAAAGATATTGAAAAGTAGATGATCACTGAGCTGCACCCATAACAAATTGAAAGTAAGGGAATGTTGCTGTGCATAGTAAAAATATACCCAAGCCCTATTGTAATCTGTAGAAGCTGGTTTAGCACTCTCCCACTGCTACCAATAGAGGGAATACAGAACTGAATTTTTTTTGTAAATAAAACTAAAATGAAATGACTTTGCATTACAGGCATTATTCGAAGCCAGCTGATGGAAGGGAAGTTAGATGATGTAGAGCAGCAATTGGAGTTCCTGAATGAAATCCAGCAGTCTATTGGGAAATCAGCAGTAAGATAACAATCCTTTCCAGAAATCCTTTGATTCTGATCTGATTGGTAGTGCAGTTCAGAGCAATTCAGTGCTTGCAGAAAGTTCTTTAGCTGAGGGCTCCAGTTTGGCTTCTTCTCTCATTGTAGATTTCAGTTCTAGAGTGCAGCATTTAGTTCATGAGTTTCAAGACGAGGAAACCTTTTCTTTAAAAAATTCAGATTTGAGCAGGACCAATTATACTATAAAATGGAGCATGGCTGCTGCTTCAAGTGGCAAAAACTGCAGGTGGCAGCAAGGTGGTAAAAGAAAGATCTGTGTGGAATAGAGCTTATTTGCTGCTTTCACTTGTGGTAGAGGATGCTGTTTCCATTGCTTGCATTGAGCAAAATCCAGCTGCTGGTCCAATTAGTTTGCGAGACTGGAGTGAAAATGGAGTACAATTTTGTTTGCTTGAGGGAGTAAAGCAGTTTAGTAAACCTAAGTTTATCAGACTTACTGCTAGTACAGACTGGCAAAAACAGCTGGCTTCCCAGTGGATTGGGGGAGTGGCGTACATACGATGCACAGTCCTAAGATGCTGGGAACATGATGTGAAGCCACCATGAGCAACCACACGGCAACAGCATTGTGGCATTTTGGCGGCGCATTATTTAGATGCCACACGCCACTGAAAACTGGAAATATCACTGAAGCAGCAGCAAAGGCATGTTTTTCCCAGCTCAAAAAGGAGCACCTTTCTGCCACTTCTTTTTATGCCAGGAAAATGCTAGGTCGAGGTATGGCGTGCGGTTGCCGTGGCTCCAACCCGGTACTCAAAGGGGCAGCATTAAGCTGCCCACTTTCCTGCCATCTATTTTTGACCTTTGATTTTCACATTTAAAACCAAATAATGTGACACTTTCTAATTATGAATAGAAGAGGAATTTACTGGTTGAACTCTTCACATCAAAATGGTTTGGAGGTTATCACTTATAAATAAATTTCCAGGAAAATTCCTGTAGATCAGTCTCCTGGGTGTTATTCCTCATTATTAGTGGTAATCAAATGAGTAGAATGGTAATTTGGTAGAACTGCGGCTATTTTGTATAATTTTATTTTTTATTTTTTATAGGAACTATCTTATTTGCATGCAGTTTTGGCTATGAAGAGACATAAAAGACAGGAAGAAGTTATTACTTTATTGAATGATGTACTTGATACTCATTTTTCTTCTTTGCACGGTTTACCTCTTGGTGTAGAATATTTTGAAAAATTAAATCCCGATTTTTTGATAGAAATTATAAAAGAGTATCTTAATTTTTGTCCTTCTCAGGTAAGGCACTAGAATTCATTTCCTTCTCAAATAAGGAAAAAATAATTATGACTGAGATATTTATAAATCAGAAAAAATAATTTTGATTGAGGTTTCAATTGTGTGTACTCAAAAAGGTGTAGGAGTGAGCATTGATGTGATTTATACTGGAATAACCCCCATAGTAGTAGTAATAGTAGTTGTTATTATTTGTAAACCAGTTGTAAATAATGCTGAGAATTATCATGGCATGAATTAGATGAACAATATAATCTTATAAAATGTATTGAAATGATGAATATGGAAATACATTATATTTACTTGGTGATGAACAGGGTTCCATGTAAATAGTTCATGCTGACACTCTTCACTGACTTAAGAGTTTTGTTTTATTTTTCACTTATTAAAAGATCCTTTCTTTACCACACTAAGGATACAGGAAACTGATTTGTTCTTTCTGGACCAATCGTCAGTTTTGAGTACAGTTTTTGTACTGCTTCAGATTATGAAAAGCAGTTATTGTCTCAAAGAACTACATTCAAAATGCATATTTTGGAGACAAACATATACACAAATGTATATTTGGAGATGATGTGTCCAGCTCTTTTTCTATAGCTGGTCTCAGAGCAAAGATATTACCTGCAGGAACCACTGAAGAAACCCCAAAAGTCTCTGTGGATTCCTGTTACTGTGCGTCTGGCTATAGGAAAATATATCCTGCTCCTGTTGCTCAGTCTAGAGCAACCAGGAAATGGCTGATTCAAACAAAAAACCATCAAACAGTGATACCTTTATTGGCCAACCGAAATGCACAATATACTTGTTGCAAGCTTTCGAAGCTCCACTGGCTTCTTCATCAGGCAAGATGTTACATACCAAACAGGAGAAAAATTAGAGATGTTAGTTAGATGCCTGCATTTTGTTTTTTGTGTCTTTAGTTACGATGGTACGGGGGAGGGTATCTTTAGCAGGCTGGAAGCTGCAACTGAGAAAAGGTGAGATTTTGTGGGGTGGAGGTGGGATTGAATGGGGAGATTATTGTAGTTTTATCTTGTAGTTGTATCTCACAAGGATCATATTGTCCAATGGTGAATCTACACCAAATAAATATTTTATCAGTTTAACACCACAATAAGTACTGTTGCTCCATCCTGTGGAATCTTGGGGTTTGTAGTTTTACAAGGTCTTTAGCCTTCTCTGCCAAAAAGTTGTGGTGCCTCACAAAACTACAAATCCCTTGATTCTGTAGAATAGAGCCATGGAAGTTAAAGGTGGTGTCAAACAGCATGACTTCTACAGTATTGATGCAGCCCAAGACAAAAGAATTAACATTACCACTCAGTGTTGCTATTGTTCAGATCTCTCTTGGAAGATTCTGTAAAGTTTGTGTATGTCTACACATAATGAACTTCTAAAGATTTTTAAAATATTTATATATACATAGAATGTTACAAAAATAATATAATTGTATCTGGAAGCAGTTAGTGACTCAAAAGTGCCACATACTGAGAGTACAGAAAGAACATGTAGTTGTTCAGAATGGTATAAAAGCACAGCAGATTTCACATCTTAACTCAGAAAGGACCTTTATTATGAATCATGCCTACCTATCTTTAAAGAAAAAGAATATCTTTTAAATTAATTTCTCAATGAATACTTGCCTCTAGCCTGCAGGTCCAGGACAGCCACCTTCATGTCTTCTCAAACCATGTGCATCTGTCCTTGAAACTGTGGTAAAAACAGTTCCTGGTCTCCAACAAGCTGCCTATTTAGCTGCAAAGGTGAAATATTTGGCAGGTAACATCTAATTTTGAGCTGTATATAATTGTTCTGAAAGCGTATTTTGTTCTTTGAATTGCAATTGATAAAGCATCTTTTAAGTCAAGTTGGAGAATACATGGTCCTCTAGATGGTTTTGGACTGCAATTCCCATCAGCCCAAGACAGTGCTCAAAATAGTGAGGAATGATGGGAGTTGCAGTCCAGCAGCATTTGGATTTAAAGCCACATGCTCTTCCTATCCCTGACATTACAAGCTGCCAGTGACTTCATTTGATCTCTTTCTTGTTATGTTATGATTTCACTGCTGTTTTATTTTTTGAAATAGTAAAAATAAAAAGTAAAAATACCAGCATTAAAAGTAAAAAAAAGTAAAAAGTTAGAGGGAGTTGCGCACCCTTTTCCATTACAGCCTCCAAAGTACCCTGAAATTTGCTCCAAGAGAGCAGGGAAACCCTCCAAAGCCTGTTGTTTGCTGGCTTCTAGGACTGTAGAGGGAGCAGAAGGAATTTCTGTGATGTGTGTTTCACGTTGGATTTGGCCCTAATTGTCCTTCAGCTATAACCCATGTATTTATTTATTTTCTTCCTTTCCTGCTTTGTGTGTTTAATTTGATCAGGCAATTCTGAAGCATCTCAGCGTATTCTTCAGCACTGTATAGAACAGGATCCTTCGTATGCAGATGCTCACCTACTTATGGCTCAAGTTTATTTGTCACAAAACAACTTCAAGCTCTGTTCTCAATCCCTGGAACTCTGTCTCAGCTACAACTTTGAGGTGAGCTTGACTGGAAGAACTAGCATAATGTACTGAAGCATTTTATTTTCACTGTGCACTTGACTGGTTGGTTTTACTTCTATCATTGTAAGATGCTTTTTTAAAAATATCTTTATTGTTATTTTATCATACAATTGCAAACATGAAAAGAAATTGTCTATATTCACTCCATCCTTATACAAATAAAATTATTTGTTGGTATTTTTTTAATCTCCATCCTGACAGGCAAAATCCATGTCACGATTCCCCATCACACCTTGAGATCATTCATATGAAATGGGTGGGAACATCAGTCAGCTTTCTCCCTATCAACATGGGAACAGATCCCTGTTGATAACAACAGCTGCTGTCTGGGAAATAGGGACTAGGGGACTTTCACAAACCCTAATTATTTTCTAAAGCAATGAATACATAAGGAACATAAAGTCATGAATGTGTAACTCATTCGTAATTGCCTTAGTGAATTCCAGCCAAAGTGTCTAAACTTAACTAAGCTTAGTGCAAGTCTCGCATTAAACAATAAAAGGGAGTTGAAAGTGTTGCGAAGATAGAGGGGACAGATCACTGTGACAATGTCAGAAAAAAGGGGGTTGTGTTAACTGACATTTACATGCATTTGGGTCCAGATTGATCTTCCTTTGCCAGTATTCTGAAAAACCCTGTCAAATCTGTTGATTGTCTCCCTGGCCATAATGAACAAAATGGCAAAAGTTATTAGCATAAAAATTAGTATTTATAGAACCACACTGGTCACTAAGCTGGTTATATTAGAACCATGTAGGTTGATTTGCAGATATAAATTGCTTGTATTGTGTCACACATTTCATCTTTGTTCATGCTGCTAGGTGCTAGAATGTAGCATGGAGCTAGAGCTTATACTAGTTATGCATTTGAGATTCCTAGGGCCTTTCTTTTTGCTCATTATTATTCCTTCTTCTTTATTTTTCTATCATTTTAGTGTATGAGTGAGTGCAGCTGTCTCCCTTGGGCAGTTTTTGGGCTTTGGGATATTGTATTCGATCAATTTGATTAATGAAGCCACTAGGTTTCCCCTTTACAGGACCCACAAGGCCCCAAAGGAGATGATGGATATGGAACAAAGATGTTGCGATCATGATGATGATGGTGGTAGTAATAATGATAATAATAATACAGACTTTGCCAGTAATATGATGATTTAATTCAAGAAATGATGTTTTCATTGTTACTAATTTTCCATTGTTTCTGGAAAACTATATAGTACATAGATACTAATTATTCATTTTCCTTAGGTTAGGGAACACCCTGCATACCACTTAATAAAAGCTCAAGCCCAAATAAAGATGGGTGAAATAGCAGAAGCTGTTAAAACTTTGCAGATGGCAATGAATTTGCCAGGGATGAAAAACACTGCATCTTCCTCAAAATCAAAAACAAAGAAGATTGAAATAGATGGAGGTGACCGTGTATCCATCTACCTTGAACTTGTGGAGGCTCATCGTTTGAATGGGGAACAGGTATGACATGATGACATGTGCATATTCTTTCATTGTGATATGAAAACTAGATATTGGTTGCCATCTTCAGTTTTTAATAAGCCCTAAACAGATTTGTGATATCTCTGCTAACAGTGACAGTTGGCCATGTTCAGTTATCCTGTTCACCTTTGGTTTAATGAAATGTGCCTAAGCCACCCCTACCCCACCATGCTTTTCTTGCATAGTTGGGAGGCAGAGTTCAGCTTTTGCTTCACTGCAGGTTGCCACTTTCTAACAAATAGTGCGAACTGCCTTGGGTTCCATATTGGAATGAACAAATTATACGAGGGGGTATCCTAAAGTTTTAATTATCACCTTTCAAAAAATTTGATGGAAGGCTTGTCTTGATTTGTAGTTGTTAATTTATCTCTATGTAGTCACCATCCAGATTGACACATTTTGCCCAGCGTTTCTCGACCCTCCGAATACTGTTATTGTAGAAGTCTGCAGATTGTGCCTTATGAGGATTTTACACTTAAGTCACTTCTGGCACAGCCTGTCACAAAAATAAAGTATGCAATGAGTTGATTTTCTCAATATCATGCACTTAGGGACCAGTTGTGACACTGACAAAATTTCATCAATATACCATAATAACCTCTGGGTGATAATTATTACTTTACAATATTCCCTCATAAGGTGCAATCTGCAAACTTCTACAATATCAGGTATCTGGAGGGTCAAGAAACACTGGGGAAAATGTGCAAATCTGGATGGTGACTACATAGAAATAAGTTAACAACTACAAATCAAAACAAACTTTCTACCAATTTTTTTAAAGGTGATAATTAAAACTTTAGGATGCCCCCTAGTATGTGTGAATGAATGAATACTAACTAGTTCATCTTTAGCTGTGTGTAGCTTCATAAAAGGCCAGCAAACCACAGCTTGAAGATGGCTTATTTGAAACCCAGTAAATCTGGCTCCTGCTCTGTGTGAACTGACTGCCCTTTATTTACCCACCCAACCCTGATTATCTACAGCAGACAGAAGTATGGAGTGGGTTTCCTGAAACTCCTATGTTTAAGAATTACAGTTTTGTAGCAGTGATTAAGGGCCAAAAATTTGCATTTGACCAAAAAACATAATTCCCCCCCCCTTTTTTTTAAAGCATGAAGCCATCAAAGTCCTTCAAGATGCTATCAATGAATTTTCTGGCACTCCTGAAGAGCTAAGAGTCATGATTGCTAATGCAGAACTAGCTCTTGCACAAGAAGATGTGGAAGCAGCATTGACTATGCTCAGAAATATAACACCAGAACAGACTTATTATGTTCAAGCCAAAGAAAAAATGGCACAGATCTATCTGGAGTACAGAAAAGATAAGAAGCTATATGCAAGCTGTTATAGGTAAGAGCAGATGTTATTACCAAAATACTAAGGGCACATCATAGTCCTTTTCTGCTTTTTTTCCTGCAAAAACTGTAACTTGATAGATGAAAAGACATTCTTTTTGAAAAACTTTCTCTGTACTGATGACCAAATAGAAACAAATCAGCATATTGTTATCATTTTTTTTAAAGTAATGGGGAAATATAAACTGGATTCACCCATATTTGAAATTTTTCCTAGCTATTTCCTTGGTATCCTTTAGCAGGGGTGAGTGTTTCGGTGATATTTCCCATTGGCATTTAAACTACTGCTGCTGAAAATGGTGATCCGTTTAATTTACTAAGAAGCTGATCCAGAAACCATAAGATGAGAGGTTTTAGAAAAGAAAGAAGCACCTGTGCCAGAGGGCACAAATACAGTATTGGTCCCTAGCCTATTGGAAAAAGAATAATTCCTAATCTTCCACATTAAGTAGCTTGGGGAGCCCTGTTCTAAACCATTTTTACTTAACATGACTACTGCCTTTAGACACAATGCTTGACCATTACATGAATTAGCTTCTTCTGGCATGTCTCTGAGATCAAAAGCTTCTGCTCCCATTTTGTATTAACTGCAATTTCCCATGTCTTTGGAATGCATAAACTATTGTTTTTCAGTTGGCTTGTTTCAACCAACCATTGTCAGTAAAAATGGAAGCAAAAGCTGTAATCTGTCCAGAGGAGGGTGACCAAAATGGTGAAAGTTCTGGAAGCCATGCCTTATGAGGAGCAGCTTAGGGAGCTGGGAATGTTTAGCCTGAAGAAAGGAAGGTTAAGGGGGGGACATGATAGTCATGTTTAAACATCTGAAGAGATGTCAAATCAAAGAGGGAACAGTCTTGTTTTCCACGCCTCCAGAGACTAGGACAAGGAGCAGTGGAGTCAAACTACAGGAAAAGAAATTCCATCTAAATCTCAGGAGGAACTTCCTGACAGTCAGAGCTATTCGGCAGTATAATATGCTGCCTTGGAGGGTAGTGGTGTCTCCTTCTTTGGAGGTTTTTAAACAGAGGCTGGATAGCTATCTGTCAGGGGTGCTTTGATTGAGAGTTCCTGCATGGTAGGGGGGTTGGATTCGATGGCCCTTCTGGTCCCTTCCAACTCTATGATTGTAAGTCTTCTCAGAGCCTCAGCAAAGTTGGATGGAGCAGCATGTGATCTCAGGGCAGGCTATGTTAAAAAAGCTGAGATTTAGAGTTGTGTCTAAACTAGCTCATTCTGTTTGATGAACAGATGTTGTAATACTACTGTCAACAAAAAAGGCAAGTTGATGAAGACTGAGATATCTAAATGAAAACTGAGATATCAAAGATCTCATATTATTATTATTATTATTATCTATTTCTGCTAAACTGAAATTTCCAAGGACAGCAAGCAAATACTTGCCTCCTATATATGTCTATACAACATGTGGCTATAGAAACCTGGCTTATTGATTGAGCAGCAAAACAATAATTTCTTTCCTTCTTCTTTGTAGAGAGTTAGTGGAGAAACTACCAAGTTCTCACACTTTTCTTCTCCTTGGTGATGCATATATGAATATTCAGGAGGTAAGCATCTATAACACTGAGATGCTGTGGTTAGAGAATGAACATGTTGTGAAAAGGGATGACTGGCACAAGTCTACACCCACCCCCAAGAGTGGATAATGCATAAAACAAAAAGATAAAAGTTTTCTTCTAGGAGGGTGGAGCACAGCTTACCTCAGCCTCACACTCTTGTGGGAAATGATCACTACAGGACTTAAGAGAGATTTTTTCCCTCCTCCCTCAATATATACTTAGATCTCTATCCTTCAGCAGTCTCCAGTGACATGCCATTTTGTGTGGATGTTACATTGTCAGGTAGATTGATAAGGATATTGTAAGTGTGCATATGCAGGTTCTTGCCCCTGTAGTAATCAGAGATAGGAAAATTAGTGAAAAGGTGATTAATGGCTCATTACTGCATATTGTTTCCTGTTTTCCTGGCTCTGTTTTTACTTCCCAAGATAAACTCTATTCAGGGATGGACAAAGCGCTCCAAAGCTCCAAATGTCAACCCACTACTAGTATACTTGTTTTTAACACTGATAAGCTGATAGACATCAAATTCAGGTCTTCTATGTGTACATAGATGATATAATCTTCATTTCATCTGTTGGTGTTCTAGCCTGAAGAAGCCATAGAGGTTTATGAACAGGCTTTGAAGAAAAATCCTAGAGATGGAGCACTGGCTCGTAAAATTGGAAATGCTCTAGTCAAGACTCACAACTATTCAAAGGTAAAATGTGAAGAGTCCATACCAGTTATAATCAATATTCCCCCCTTTAGATTTCATGGCCTACAATTTAAATCATTTCATGGACATGCTGGCAGGAATAGTGAGGGTTGTAGTCCAGCACAACCAGAGGAGCCCAGGTTGAAGAGGACTGGTTTACTGAAATGCATAGCTTGCATTTCACCATTTAGCTTCCTAGCCTGCTTGCCAGTATAGTGATAATTCCAGGAAAAATAATAATTTGCCCTGAAGAAGAGGACTCGGTGATGAAAGTTGTGCTCCCCATCAAGTAAACATGATAAGAAGAACTTTAAATCTTCTGATGTGAAATTGCTAGTTCTTCCTCATCACACAGAAACATTTTTATTTTGGTTTAGACACCAAAAAAGAAAAGGTTTATTAATACTCAGATCAGTTCCTCTCAAAATAAAACCAGTATAGAAGTGGGAAAGAAGAGTATAGCTGTATGCAAGTATGATGCCTAGATAAACAGTGCATCTCCTGACTCCAGTTTCCTTTCCTTCCAGATTCCTCTAAACCAATGCTTCCTAAGTTGTCAGGCAGCAGAGTCATTTTCCCAGTGTACAAGGGACCAGCAATATATTTGAGCTCCTTTTTTTTCTTCCCTGGAAACACTCTGCATAGTGGGAGCCAATAGCTCACAGATCAGAACTGGTCCATGGACCACCATTTTGGAGTACCATTACTCAAGACTGTTGAGGGAGCTGCATACCATTGGGTTTCCTTTTGAGGGATGATTAGGTGATCAAAGAGAGAAATGGTTCCTTTCTGCCAACTTAACCCTTGCCAAGTACTATTAAAGTTGTAAAAGGGACAGACAACAACTTACATGATCCAGGGATGGGAGTGCATGATTGATTGGGAGACACGGTCAAGTACATATCTGCAGGAAATTATTGAGAACAAAATATAGATGCAACAGAATTGTGTTACTTGTTCACTGGTTGAGGCTATCTATCTATCTATCTATTTTATTTATTTTATCGTTATTGCGTGCATTGCATTCTACAAGCATTATAGTTAAAATCTGGGCTCTTCTGTGTGTTTGTTTGTTTAATTATAAATTTTCCGCAGAAACTTCACAAATGCCAAATAGAATATTTAGATGCAATATTTGTTGGTTTGCTTTTTTAGGCAATCAATTATTATGAAGCTGCTCTGAAAACTGGCCAGCAGAATTTCCTCTCTTATGACCTGGCTGAGCTGCTGCTGAAGCTTAACCAGTATGACAAAGCAGAAAAGGTGCTTCGGCAAGTTTTAGATCATGAGTCTGGTATGTACCTGTTCTCTTTGTGTGTGCGTGTGTGTGTTTATGTGCCTTCAGGTTGCCTGTCAACTTAATGGTGCCCTCGTGAATTTCATGGAGTTTTCTTAGGCAACAAGTAATCAGAGGTGGTTTTGCCAGTTCTTTACTCTGAAATATAGCTTACAGCACCTGGTATTAATTGGTATTCAGTCCCATCCAAGTATTAACCAGGGCTGACCCTGTTTAGATTCCAAGATCAGACAGGAACTGGTGCCTTTGGGTATTTAGGCTACTTTACTATTTTTTTCTTTTTTCTTTTCTCTTTTAATCATATTCGTGTGTACTTGCTGTTTGTACTCCAACATAATGTGCCATCAGTGATATTTTGTGTTATTTCCTGTATCTTCTCTTTTCAAAGCAAATGATTTGTCCTTTCTGATGGAAGACATCAGGTACCAGATTCTCCTTGCAAAAGTTTACAGCAAAATGGAGAGGACTGAGGATGCTGTTGTTTCTTTACAACAGGTAAAGGAATATTGAATATGACAAAGTCTGTGGAATTGAAATAGCCACATATTCTTCTCTTGCTTAGCCATGCATCTGCTGTAAACACATTGGAATGAATATCTGCCATACCTCTTTTTTGTAGCACTCTGTACATAAATAGTGCTGTGTTAATAAATAAAGAATAGAGTATGGGCACTTCAGAATTTTTGTCACAGAAGCAAGATACATGGAGTCATTTCACATTACACATTTTTGTAGCAGTATTATAACAGTGATTCCACTTTGACTGCTATGCCAACATCCCAAGGAATCCTGGGATTGTCAGTTGAGGGAGGAGCCCTTAGACTCCTCAGCAAGAGAGCTCTGGTGCTTCTAACCAAACTCAAACCCCAGATTTCCAATAGGAGGAGGCCTTGACAGTTCAGGTGTGATCACTGTGTTGCATGAAAGAGCACATGGTGTCTTGATAGAAGTCAATGAAAGTTTTTTTTTAAAAAAAAAGATCTGTAGCTATTATCACTAACAGATAAATACATTTGATGATTTCCCTCCATCGTTGCATCTGGAAGGGCCTGCCTTCTCTCACCATAGTTGCTATGGATTTCCATCCCAATCACAGGGCTTTGACTATATAAATAGTCAAGCTATGTTAAGTCAGCAGAGAGTTTCATAGAGTTTTCTACCCTTTGCATATACTAGTCAGGGGTAAGAGTTAATCTGGCCTCTTCAGAGTCTTGTAAACTGAGAGGCTGAAACTAAGCAGTAGACTAACTAAGTGGTAGGCAAGCAAAATCATCCAGGTTCTTGGTCTCTGGAAACTCTAGATATGGTAGACCTGGAGAAGACCCCCAGCTGAAACCCTGGAGAGCAACTGTGAACCAGAGTAGATAAGAACTTACATAGATAATACAGTGCAGATAATACTGACAGGCCAACAGTCTCTGTTGATGTAGCCTCATTGCATATATCAAGAAAAGCACACATGCAACCCTGACTTTATAAAATAAATGGGTCCTTCTAAAATATGTGGCTTGGTCCAAATTCGTTCTCTGTGCATTATTGCCGCCTATAAGCCATTCTCTTTGCTCTTCCATCAGGCTCGGGATTTGCAGAACAAAGTACTGAAAAGGATTCAGATAGAGCAGCTGGATGCTGTTCCTGCGCAGAAACAACTGGCAGCTGAAATTTGTGCAGAGATAGCAAAGCATTCAGCTACCCAGCGGAACTATGAGAAAGCAATCAAATTTTACAAAGAAGCTCTTGTTTATTGTGAGACAGACAATAAGGTCAGCTGAGCACGAAGATTAAACTGGTTTCCTTTAAGTCTTGCTAAAACAGCCAGGCTGTGGGTATAAACTTTGGTTGTAATGCTTTAAACAGAGCTTAAGAAAGAGAGAGAATTTACATTTGACTATCCTAATTAGGGAGGGAAATAATATTTGACAATATTTGGAAAATGGTTTAAAAAAGTGTTTCTTAAATGTCAAAAAGTCCTGACAAGGAGAATCTTGGACTGAAGAGACATCATGTTTTAGGGCTTACTCTGTACAAAATTTACACATTTTTTTTGTGCAGAACATAGCATTTTTTTGCAGGTAACTGCATTTTCTGTACAGGAAAAAAACCTTGCATATAATTACTATTTTCTGCTTTAAAAGACCATACAAATTTTGTGCAGAGTCTCTGAAAATTACACAGTTTTCAAATGTATTCTTACATGGGAAAGAAAATTGCTAAAATTATGTGGTGCTTCCTTGGAATTAGTTGCTTCCTTAGAATTAATGGAATTAATGAAGAATTACCTCTCTACTTTTAATACTTAGGTGATGTTGGAACTTGCACACTTGTACCTTGCACATGACGATGTAGATTCCTGCCAGCGTCAGTGTGTGCTATTGCTGAAGAATGATCCAGATAATTCAGCTGCTGCTATGGTTAGTTACACAGACTGGAAGACTGTAAAATTAATTGAATTATTTTAGATTTTGTTTAAAAATATATAAAATGGTAACTTTTTCTAGGCTTTCCCTCTACCATATGATTATTTCCTTTACTCTATATTTTCCACATTAGGAGAGTACTGCATTTTGTTTGTTTGTTTTTACAACTTTAGGCTCCTTTTTCCTTTAGTATCATGCTGCCACCAGGACCTTTCCCAGGGTCTACAATCCTTGCCTTATATGACCACAAGGATACTGATTTAGAAATTCTGAGGGGTACTGAATGAGCAGGAAGAATAGTTGATAGTATTTAAGGAATGTTTTATTATAATACATGCTTGAGATACATGATATAGAAGGAGAAACACAATTCTTTTCTACTATACAGATATTTATGTGCAGCAACTCCCAAGCTACCGAGACTTGAGGGTCTGTCAAAAGGAAACAGACTACAAAATGATGGTTTATTGATAATATAAATATGTAAAAGGAATGTGGCAATAAAACCTAAAGGCAAAGACAACTCATCTCCTTTCAGCTGACTGAAACTATGCTTTGTCTGTAGAATAAACTGAGCAGTGTCCCATGGATTGGATTCCTGGGCTGAGTTAAGGCCAATGCACCCCTCCGCTACAAATTGCATAGCAGTATTTACTTTGTTCATGCAGTTCTAAATCATAAACTATTTCTATACTGTCATTGTAGTTAATTCATTACGTTACTTTCCCACAGACTACTTTTCCTTCATCCGGCTGACTAACATTCTCCCTCTGCCCCCCCAAACATTAGCCCTGTTCAGGCATTTGCCTGAATATGTGTAGGCCTATAATACTAAGCTTAGGATGTAAGCCCTGCCTCTCCTCCAAGAGAACCTATAAGTTGGTTGTTTGTGATTTGAGTGTGAAAGCTTGAAGAGGGCTCTCTTAGCAGTGTTTGGCTGAATGTAGTTACAAAGCTTGTGTGAATAGGAAACCTGACAATGCAGGATTCTCAGTCGCAGAATATTTGCAATTGTGTTTAGCAAAACACAGTTACAGAGCCCTCTTTAGATATCTGTGCTTAAAACATGAAAGTCTAATGTACATCCAGGTGCTCGTGACCATTGGAAGCTAGGGTACTCCCCGTCCCCATGTACTCATCTCCAGTTTTAGCCCTACTTATATTCAAGTGAATGCCTGCACAAGACTTCTGTATCTTTCTACTGTCTCACATCACACCATTCTTAACCATTCTTCATTCAGCCAGTCCCCTTCCACATGCAGACCTATGCTTTCTGTCAGTCTTTCCACACTTGCTGCCATTTTGGCAGCCACGATGTGTAATTGTGTGACATAGCCCCTGGGCATTTTCTGAAGAGAGCCCTGCCATAGACTGCTTTTACATGATATGCATCAGGCTTTAAAGAAGTATTTAATTAGGACGTCTGCTTTATGCTTATAGATGATGGCTGACCTTATGTTCAGGAAACAGGACTATGAACAAGCAGTATTTCATTTCCAGCAGCTCTTGGATCGCAACCCTGGTGAGCACTGCATATTTTTGTTGTTACTTATACAATTTGGTTTTTTTTAAATGTTTATAGTAAAGCTACATGTTAGGTTCCACTGTATAGAATTTGATGAGTGAGTGTAAGATTTTCAAAAGTGATTTTCCTGGAGGGAAAAAGCTTTTACTGTACTTAAAAGTGTGATAGGATAAGGCACATCATGTAACCTCCCAAATTAGATGGTCTTGATTGTATGAGTGAAGAAAGTAGGAATATGCTAGCTGGCCCCAGCCCTCCATCTTGTTTCCATGAGCAAGCATTCCCAGTCATGTGGAGAGTTCAGGTCTATAGAGTGGAGTCCGCACTTCAAAACTCCTTCTCTCCAGCATGCAGAATCAGTAAATGCAAAGTTGTTGCTACCTGGTGGGGAAAGTATAACTTTGAATGACCCAAGAAGTATAGATCTGTAATGTTAGCTTTATTTAACATCCATAGATTTTTGTGCAGAACTTTTAGAAAAATACAGTTGCTTTCTATAATGTCCTGAATACTTACATTAACAGACAATTATGCAACACTGTCTCGTTTAATTGACCTTTTGAGAAGAGCTGGAAAGCTAGAAGAAGTTCCAAGATTTCTTTTGATGGCTGAGAAACACTCTCCCAGGACAAAGCTTGATCCAGGCTTTCATTATTGCAAAGGACTGTATCTTTGGTAGGTGTGACTGAAAAATATACTGAATAGTACCAGTCAGAAATGGTGTTCTTAACTTGTGTTTAATTGTATTTTTGTTATATATATATTTAATTATAAGCTGCTTTAAGTTTGAACATTGGGAAAAAGTGGGATATAAATAAATATAATAATAATAAGTAATAATTGTATTCATAAATGCCAGGAAAGCAAATTCTGATAGTCCGTTAACACTATTATTAGTAGCTGGTTCTTGCTACTCAGCATGCAAAATCAGTGCCTGGCTCTTTTTGTTCTCTCCCCATGGCCTGGATCACAGTCCCCCAGGACTCTTTGCCTATGTGCATCCCCACTAGACTGTCTCTCCTGTTTTTAGATGAGACGTATGTCCCAACGTTTTCCCTCCTCTTTCGACTCTCTTCCATACACCATACATCTGTCTACATGCCTCATTTCAGCTACATCTCTTTTTTATTCCCTTCTTCCTGTGATCCATATTCTGAGTAAATTCTGATGATATTCTGAGAGAGAAAGGGTTCAATTAATGGAACATATTATTGCACATTCCATTATGCCCCCAGTGCTAATACTATGTCTATATCCTCCTTGTACTATTAGGCTAGTGTAGAAGGTTAAGAGGGATTTGTGTGTCATTGCTGTATTGCGGCTATGGTTATATAGATATAGAGATATACAGTCCTTCCTCTTCAGACACACGTCCCTTGCTTATGTGCAAGGGCCGAATGGAGGGAGAATGAATGGGGCACGCACACACAGCACACACCTGCTCACACTCCCATGCCTATATTCAAGCCAATGGGGTTTGAATATATACAAAGCTCCATTTTTGCAAGGGGGTCCGGAACGGATCCCCCATGAAAAAAGAGGGGCAATTGTATATAAAATCTGAACGCTAGAGTAGGGGATGTGAGAAGGTGATGTGCACACTAAATCAGTATTTGTTTACATTGAAGAACATTTTTATACAATCGGACCTTCGCATCCATGGTGGAACTGTTCTGGACGCACATTCACATATGGGTACAAGTGGGACCTCAAGTCTCATTGTTCCTAATGGCAGTACAACATGTGCACGTCTGAGTGCATGCTTTGCCATTAGGGATAATAGAACCTGCTGTCCACACATGCCTAAATCTGCAGATGGCAATCCTGTGTATAACAAGGCCCCACTGTACTGCTTTTCTTTTAGAAAAAAATCTTAAAAGTCATTTACAGTAAAAACAAACAGTAAGTCCAATTATGCATAAAATCATCCATTCAAAACAATTAAACCAAGGGTGAATGACTATGTTAAGATTGTCAAGTGAATAATCAGGGAAATGTGTCCCCTTGTTAACTGGTGACAACAGTAACATGGTTGTGGGTAGAGAACATTGTTGCAATCTATAAAGAACTTTTTGTCAGCACTGTCAGTCTTGGAAATGATCCTAACTTATTTTACTATTTGAAAGGAAGTTTGATGTTGTATCTCCATTTTTATAGAACGGAGCTTATAAACCTGCTAAATGTAATTGGGAAAACACAGGGATTTGTCTATAAAATTAGGCAGCCTTCAAATTGCTATCAAGGGTTCTCCTTTGAAAGCAGTTCTGTTCCATTCTTTGAACGTGCCCTTGGGGACCTTCCTTCTTAGGCCGCCTTTCCATTTTACTATGGAAGATGTTGGCTTCCCTGCCATCTCTCTCCCTGTTCATAATAGCACAATAGTGCAGTTCCCAGTTCCAGGCTTTGTGTGAGATTCTTTCTTTGGCCAAGTGATATCTCACTTCCTCAGAGCAACTGCATATGTATTTACAGTACTCACATTCTCTGCCTGACCTTTCCTTCTCTGCAGTCAGAATATCTCTAACATCACAATAGGTCAGCCAGTGGGTACAAAACCCCAACTGATAGACATCAGTATTAATTGGGCTGTTTTTTGGAAACATGCCTGGAGGGTTTTTAAAGACTGAGGTGCTGATATGACTGACAGACAAAATTGGGTAAGTTCTAAGGCTACACTTTTGTTTTAAAGTCAATTCATGCAAATTGTTAAGTGAGTTGGCTCGTCTTGTCTAGGTACACTGGTGAACCAAATGATGCACTTCGACATTTTAACAAAGCAAGGAAGGACAACGATTGGGGACAGAATGCTGTTTATAATATGATTGAAATCTGCTTGAACCCGGACAATGAAACAGTGGGAGGTGAAGTGTTTGAACACCTGGATAATGACACAGAGTGAGTGATCATGAGAATGTTTTAAATCCTGTTGTCTTAACATTGGTTGAGCCAGAATGGTATAACAGTTTAGAGTGTGGATTAGAAGTCTTGGAGACCAGAGTTTGGATCTCTGCTCTGCGAGGAAAAACCCACTAAGTGACCTTGGGCAACTAACACTCTCTCAGCCTCAGAGGAAAACAATGGCAAACCTCCTTTGAAGGAATCTTGTCCACCCAAAAAATTATCATAGGTTTGCCATAAGTTTTAATTGACATAAAGGTATGTAACAACAGCTAGCTAGGTAGGTAGCTAGCTTCCTTCCTTCCTTCCTTGAAATCAAAAATAGTGCTTAAAACAATCCTTCCAAAAATGTTTGGGGTGCCAACAATTAGAATAGGGTGCTGGATTCAATTCTTAGTGTATCTTGTGCATTGTTAGATAGTGTGAGTAATACAGGCATCTGGAGAAAAAAATTATATATACTGTAATTTCTCTTACCAGAAGACCTCTAGGTAGCATTGAAAAAATCCCAAGATTTATGAAGTTCTTTTGATGTGGCAGTGGCCAGAAGTGGGGCAGTTTCTGTAATTACACACTGACTTTGCCTTTCTTAGGTTTCTATTTGTTTCCCTCTCCTAACCAAACAAGACTAAGCCAAGTGATCAATTGAATAACTTATCATATGGGTAGCCTTGTGACATATGCTGTGATACACAAGCACCAATTCTTCCTGTCTCTTAGGCTGCCTCTAGAGCACTTATGCCTCTAATGGCTGAGTGAAGTGGGTGCAGAGCCATTTTTAGTGTCCCTGGGACTCTATGGAGGTAACATGGACTACTAAAAATACTCTCCCAAATTGAGGAGGGGGACAGAAGTGGCAAAAAGTCCATTTCAGATTTTAAAACCTATAGGTCTTTAAAAAATGTTAAATGGTACAATGAGGATCTTCGACCTCTTTAATAACAATTCACCCTCTCTTGAGGGGGCAGAAGAAAGGGGAGTCCCTGTATTCTGGAAGGGTCACCAGAGAGTCTTGGAAGCCATATTTCATCTCAGGGGTCCCTGCTGTAATGACTGTGGTATATACAAAAGTAACAACAAATGCCCTTGCCATAATCATCATCATGTTGTAGTTCTTCACTTTTACTCTTGAATACATCCAAGAACATGCCTGATAGCCTCCTCTCTTTCTTGGCCATTTTAAGACTAAAATTGTGTCCCTGATTTGAGACCCTTCATGTTTTTGTTTTCTTATAAACAGTAGTTCCACTGAGAAGCAAGAATCCGTGCAGCTGGCTGTGAGAACAGCAGAAAAGCTCTTAAAGGAGCTGAAGCCCCAGACAGCTCAAGGTCATGTACAGCTTCGCATCATGGAAAATTACTGCCTTGTGGCAACCAAACAAAAATCAAATGTTGAGCGAGCATTGAATGCTTTTACAGAAGTTGTTGTTAATGAGGTAGGTAGTTGTGGCTGTTGCTGAATTTTATTAAAATGTAAACCAAATCAGTTAACATGTAGCACCACATTTATAAGTTCTTTCTAATAGAGGAATGCAGTAGGCAGCACCTTATAACACATTCCTAATCTTAGCAATTTGATGTATAATATCTTTCTAAAGGTGAACATGAGAAGCCAGGATGTGAAACTCAACTGGAGCTGCATCCACACTGCAGAAATAATCTGGGTTGACACGACTTTAACTGCCATAGTTCAGTGCTAAGGAATCCTAGGAACTGTAATTTGCCAGAGCTTTCTGATAAGAGAAGGCTAAATGTCTTACAAAACGACAAATCCCAAGATTCCATAGCATTGAGCCATGGAATTTAAAGTGATGTTCACCTGGATTCTTTCTGTAATATGGATGTAGTCTGGGTTTCTGTTTATGTATAAAAACACGGGCTGTTAACATGCAGCTGAGCCTTAGAAGCATTACAAGTGTGATAATAAATAGAACATCTGTATGATATGATAATAAATAAGTCATGACATTTATTAAAGCCTCTTCCTTCAGCCCTTCCCAGCCACAAATGGTTTATGTTTTCCTAGGACAGACACCAGTAGTTTCACTGTGATTAGTAGTGTCAGAAGCTCAAGACTCATCATCCCATGGTGTTCCCATCATCCTGCCCCCTTCTCAGTCCCAGCAATGGTAGGAACTCCCCAGAAGTCAGTGCTACAACAGGCTCTGTAACAGACAGATTTACAGGGCAGAAAAAGATGTTCTATACATTCAAACAGATGTTCTATAAATACAGTTGAATGAAATGGTTTTATATCTTGACATTCTCTAGAGCGAATATGCATAATCAGTAATTGCAGGTACAGCTTTTTAAGAGTCTACACCTGCTATCACAAAGAGCCATCTTTCCCTGCAAGTAAATAAATCCGTGCCTCTGATCTGCATTGCAAGAATGGATTTACACAAAGGGGAAAAGGTGCTGTACACCCATCAGTAGTTGCATCCTAAAGGTGCTGAATAAGCTTGATAACACTTAATAAACACTCTAATGGATTCTGAAAGAGTGTGCTAAAATCTTTGATGAAAACCTTTTTCTTCCTAGCTGTTCTCTCATAGGGAGACTGCCATGGAGGTCAGCAGCACTTTACCTCTGCCTCACTGACAGGCAGTGGATCACTAGGGGTTCACGTGTAATTATTTCCTAGTCTTGTTTGGAGATGGTAGGGATTGAACCTGAGATCTTCTGTTACAAAGCATGTGCTCTAACAATGAGCTAGGGCTTACTGGGAAGGTGGTATGGGAGGAAAGGGTTAAAGCTACATGCCCCAGCCACATGCCATGGTGTGAAAAGGCCATGCAGCTTCCAATTACAGTGGTCCCCCGGGTTACGAAGGTAATCTGTTCCAGATTACCTTTCGTAACCCGGAAATCTTCGTTTCCTGGGGGACCGCTTTAAGGGACGGACCGCGCGGCCAATTTAAAGGGGCCGCGCGGTTTTTCTTCTTCGCATCCCAGGGGATGTTTTTTGGTCCCGGTGGTTTCGGGTCCCGGGGATTTCGTTCCCCGGGGGCTTCGTAACCCGGGGGACCACTGTACAGTTGGAAAAGGAGAAAAATGCAAAATAAGATATATGTCCTGCAACAAATATTTGATCTTCTGCAAATTGCATTCAGTATTTATGCTTGTCTTGTTCAGTCACTAATTTTACACAAAGATCTAGCATCAAAGAAGCAGAGTAGAATATTTAATGGATTAAAAGAATATGTGAAGTGAAAAAAAGAAGCATTAAAATTGTAATATACTGCTGAGAGATGTATGCCAAGTTTTGTCCACTGCTTTCATAACAGGATGTATTAAATATCTTTTTAGTACTATGAAAGGTTATTTTTTTCTCAAGAGTTGATTAATGAAATAATCCATTCCAACCTGTTGTCTTCTAGCTGTGTTGGAATGCAGCCTCCATAATCTCCAAACACAATAGCCAATGATCAGATAATGTGAGTTGTCATCCAAAATTTCTGGAATCCAGAATTAAGCATTAGTGCTGAATACTGGAAATAACCCATCTTTTATGGTCCTCCAGCTTGCAAGTTACTAAATGATATTGCTTTCTTTCCATGCATAAATGTGCCTAGATGGAAATAGAAAAAAAAACATCTGGGTATTTACAGATTTCATACACAAGAACTTTCCTGGTCTGCTAGATAGCATTGGCGCCTCAGTTCTTGTGACTGAAAATAAGATGGCCAACTCACACCAACAAGGTTGCTCCCTGTAGGATTCTATAACAGTATAGTGTGTATGTTCCTTCAAATTGGGTGACCCCGTGAATTTCACTGCATTTTCTTATGCAAGGAAAACTCAGAGGTGGTTTTGCCAGTGTCTTCCTCTGAAATATAGCCCACAGTACCTGGTATTCCCTGGCCGTCTTCCATCCAAGTATTAATGAGGGCTGACCCTGTTTAGCTTCCAAGATTAGACAAGATCTAGTGCCTTTAAGGTATTTAGGCCTCTAGCTTTAAAACAGTATAGATGATAAATGTGTCCATTGTAAGGCTGAAGGAACAAGCTTCTGGAACTACAGAAATGTACACTGCACTTCTTGCTGGATGATCAAGAAGAATTCCTCCCCTCCCTCCCTCCACACACACACACACACACAGGTTGGGCTAATGCACCTGCAAAAGGCTGTGGTGGAGCAGGCATCAGCACTGGTTTCAACTAAGAAGCTTGTTTTTCCACTGAAAGGAGCTCTATTCCCCTACTTTGAAAGAAGAGGGTAGCACAGAATTTGTCACAAGGAACCCCTTCTTCTTGCATCTGTTTGCAAGAGGAAGTTGGTGGGCTCGAAGAGTATTTTTGCATTCGCAGGTCTTTAGGTTGGAGCTGTGCCTGCTGTTATCAGTGTTAAATGTATCCTTTAGAGGCCCCATTGATATCTATGCCAGGTTCTCTCGTTTCTCATCTGAGTTGTTGCATTTGGTTTTGCTTCCAGAAAGATCATGTGCCAGCACTCTTGGGAATGGCTATAGCATATATGATCTTAAAGCAAACCCCACGAGCCAGGAACCAGTTGAAGCGCATTTCAAAAATGAACTGGAATTCCATTGATGCAGAAGAGTTTGAGAAAAGCTGGCTCCTGCTTGCTGACATTTACATTCAGTCTTCCAAATACGACATGGCTGGTGAATTACTAAAACGATGCCTTCGTCATAACAGGGTAATCCACAGTCCAGGAGCAGTCTCTTATCTGCTCTGTTAATGTTAACACCTTGAGAATTTTAATTAATGTAATTAACCTTACAAAAAGACATGGGGATCACTCAGACAGGAGGGCAACCATTCAATGTAGTTTGTGTAGCTGCAGTTTCTGACTGTCCAGGTAATAGCAGTCTTCACCATTCCCTCTCCTGGCAAGGCTGGATGAGGCAGTCATTTATAGTTTTCTGTTTCTGTCCACTGTCCATTTAGAAAATGATCAACAAAATTTTAGCTTGTTATTTTAGTGATCAAATAGAACTTGTTCAAAGTTCAGTTGGTGTAGAAGTAATTCTCTTTTTCCCCTTCTCCCTTTCTAGTCTTGTTGTAAGGCTTATGAATATATGGGGTATATAATGGAAAAAGAACAAGCATACAAGGATGCAGCAGCCAACTATGAGATGGCTTGGAAGTATGGAAACCAAACAAATCCAACTGTAGGTATGTTTGTCACCAGCTTCTACCCTTTTATAGCTTCGATTGCCTCTCATTTTCCAAATGGAGAAAAATAATTTGCCTAATGTCAGTCATATGAGTTTTATTGAAGTGGTACTCACTAATAAAATTTGCATGATCTGATACATAAATTAGAATAGTGCTGAAAAGCAAAGCTCATCTTTCAATCAAATGCATGCATGCATCACAGATTGTGCCATCTTAGAAGAATCTTTCTGTTTATGTTAAGGCAAATGGTTCTTCTAAATGGCACCTTGTTTACTTTAGTTAATTAAAATATTTTAATCAGTTAATTTATTTAAACTCTTGATTTACTAACCTATACAGCTTTACAAAGTAGTATGTCTCAGAATAAATCATTAGGTCTGGATCTGTTGGGTCCCCTGTGGTGATAAAGTCAATAGAAAATTTCAAAGGAGATGAATTTTCCCTCCCCATATTGGTGCTCAGTATCTGCTCTGAAGGTCTGGGAAGCATGCCAGAGCACAATTTTAAATGGTACAGATAGCTGGTAGAAAGGGGGAAAGGAGAGCATTCCGTGTGAGGAGGACTTTGTTGCAGAGGGAGGAACTTGCCTCCAGGATCTCCTGATGGGTTTCTTCTGTTGTCTCAAGGAACTAATTAGACTGTGGTGCTAGCTTACAGAAAGTTTCCAATATGAGAGGTCTTTGTGCAAGACTGCCTTTGACATTACTCCTCTGATGGGTGTCAGACATGCAGGCATGATGCTCACCAAGATGGTAAAGGGAAAAGGAAAGGAGTCCAAGGGACACTGGGGAACCAACCACTTACCCTAATATGCATGGAAGTCCTGTGTTTTGAAGAAGACTTACAGAAGGCCTACTACAATCCTCTGCGATGGCTGTCAGAGCCCAATAAGGGATGGAAGAAGCCCTTCTTCTTTGATCCAATGCTGTCAGTACAGTTTGAGTCAGAGGACACATGTGGGTTTCTGTGTTCATCCTCAAAGCTCACAGAGACTTATGTTCCTCTCATTGGCTTTGGGACCAGACAGCATGTTCACATACATGGACTTCTGTGGGCAACTGCCACTGAAGTATAACAATTATTGGATCTGCCTCTGTTAGCTGAGCAAAAGAAACATAGCAAGGGTTCCTCCAGATCGATCTAAAGAAGTGTGAGTCCTTGTGACATAACTTCTTGGTTTTTATCTAGTTTTACTAGTCTGATCTCTGCATCCGCTCAGTCTATTTTTGTGGGGCTATTTATGGCAATTTAGATTTGAATTAGGGCTCTTCCAAGGGGGTGTGTGATTTCAAATGGGGTGTTTGAATTACTAAAGGGATCATATAGTTTGAAGGGCAATTGTTTTTCCTCTCTGAATTGTTGGTTGGTTATCCTGCAAAAGTGCCATTTCACAGTGCACTATAGCACTAACTATATATATATATATATTAAAAAGAACAACATATTGAGCATAAGGGAACATGCTGTTCCAATATGTCTTCAAATTAACAGGCAAGTTGCTATTGTTCTGATATTTTTGATAAAAACTCAGTTACTAGAGTGATAAATACTGCCTCCTTGCTACACTTGCTCCATTTTGCTTCTTTAGTCTCTCTGGCCTAGGAAGTAGCTGTCATTGCAGTTCTGCCCCCTCTGCTATAGTCTGGCACTTTCCGACTTGAGCTTGCGCCACTTTCATGGAGCCCACCTTGAGAAGACATTCTAGTCACTTGTGTTCAACCTTGGAGCTTTGTGATATCAGCATAGGATCAACTGAGGTGATACCCAAATTGCTGGGTTCAGAAAGCTCACTCTGAATCTCTGCACAAGCTGTGTGTTTATCAGTCCAAATCAGAAGAACTGTGGCAGATGTCCATTGAAATAACTTCATACAACTAGAAAATGTGGGCGAGTTGGGTGAATGTTAAGGGGAAATCCTTTTCATTATTCCTTGTCTACACTCCACCCTACTCTGGCCTTTTTACTATTTTGGCAAGTTCCTGTTTATTTGCTCTGAATTATAAAAATGTGCTTCTCATTTTATGAAAACAGACTCCGGTAAAAATCCTTATGCATACTAAGGTTCGTGCTTGGGTTTTCTGTGCTCCTCACAGAAGACAAGAACAAGTGCTTTGTTGCCTATATCTGGAGAGGGAGATCTATACAGAGAGACAAAAAAGTGCTCTTTTTGAGAGGGGGCACACCCCACAAAAATGTGAACAATAAGACATTGATTTCTCTTCTCATTTTAGCCTTTTCCCTTTTGTTCACCATAATTTAAACTGTTACGAGAAGAAAGAAATACAAAGATTGTGCACATACCATATTGTCTGTTTCAGAAAAGAGAACGCAGCTCTGGCATAGAAAGGCTTAAAAGCTTTTCCCTGTGCAAAATATGATATGTTGTTTTTACAGGTTTCAAGTTGGCATTTAATTACCTGAAAGCCAAGAGATATATTGATGCAATCAATGTCTGTCATAAGGTAAAGTATCATGAATTTAAAATAATAACTCTAAGGAGTTGTATCTTTGTGTTGTATTTAAAAAGTGGAGAGGCATAAATATAGCCACAATTTCTAATCTAAAAATTGAGCATTGCATTTACATATGTGGGAGATGCTATTGGAGTAAACCATGGTAGAACAACACATTATGTAACCCAGAGTGGGCAACTTTGGAGGACTAGGGAGGTGCATTACTCTTCCAAGGGGTGTTGGAGAGCCAAACCTGCTCTCACAAATACTCACACACAGAGATACATATATGCCATCAAAACCCTCTATGTGACAAACAGTCTCTACTGGAACCCTAGAGGGCATTTTAGGATAGAGGCAAAACCATTTTTAAAAATGTTTTCACAAAATTTCACTTTGACTCTGGGGTCTCCAGTGGCTCCAAATGTGGGCACAACCTCCACACCTCCTAGACATTTGGGGGGGGGGGGGGGAACTGACCCTTGCAGGGACACCTGCAAGCTACACTTTGTCCTTCTCTGATGTAACCAGCTATAATGTTCTTTGTATTTGTCACTTGACGATGCATTCTTTGGAAGTATACTGCATGACTGTTGATGTAAAATGCTTTATGTATGGCTCAGTGGATAGTTGAATACCTACCGGTTATTGTTTAAAAGCAAACATTTATGGGTATTTTACTACATACTTTGTTTCTTTTAATAGGTTTTAGAAGCACATCCAAATTACCCCAAGATCAGAAAAGAAATACTCGATAAGGCACGGGCATCTTTAAGGACCTGACTATTATTGCATGTACTTATCTCCATTGGAGGTGGAGGAACTACATGGGAGGTGAAGACATCTGTGTAGTTTGTGATGCTTTGCACTCCATTAGTTCCCAATTGAGGGTGAGGCAGGGGATGTGAAGAAAAAACTACTTGGAGATTTATTCCACCTCTGGAAGAAGATGCTTCAGATCCCCCAGACTTACCATTCAGTAAATACAAATTGGAATCTGTTACTATCCACCTGTAGGTATTGACTGCAATCCAAAAAAAACCCACTTCACTGTAAAGAAACAAGATTCACAGGCAGAATTCTCTGAAGATCTTTCTGTGGCACAGAAAATCCTCAGGGAAAGTTCCCAACTCTGCTCATGGTTCTCCTTTGACCTGCATAGAGGCTGATTTATTTGGGATGTGTTTTCATAATCAAAATCCTGGAAAGGCAGGAGAAAGAGGGGAAATGGTAATACGATATTTTGTATGTATCAATGTTTTAGCCGACTGTTTCAATTTTGTAAAATGGTTTTTTTTCCTAGTAATCATGATCAAACAAACTAAAGATCCTAATAAATTCTCATTTTCTCTGGCATTTTCCAATGACTTCTTTTGCTTCTTTGTGTTATACAAACCACTCTAATGTTAGAGTAACTTCCTAAGGATGCAATGATGTGTTACACTGGTATCGTTCCTGGGCTTTCTAAGATATGCTTCCAAAATAGGAGTTTAGCCTTAGAAGCATTATAAAGCCTTCTCCAAGGCTACCTCTGGGCTTCTGAACAGGAGACTTTGAAGTTCAATTTCCCATATGCAAGCCTCAGAAATGAGTTATTTTGATAAACAAGGTTCAAAATTTAAACTGCCCTGCACACCTGGAGCCCCATATATGGTTATACCGCTTTAGTTGGAGCTTCCACTAAAAATGCCCGCTGTCTCTGTCTTACCAGTTTGTATAGTTCATACCTTGGGTGATTGGGTCAAATTGTTTCTTATGGAGCAATTTATTGCTGCACAACTTCAGAGAATTTTCAGGTATTACTGTTTCAGAAAGTTTAATGCAGCTGTATTTGAATACAATTCAAAGTGGCGTGTATGAATCCTCCCAGATTTGTACTTTTCCTTTTAAAAACATTGCCCATGGGCACTTCGTTCCCATAGTGTTCTAAAAGCCATTTAATGTGAAAGGTATTTTAAAAAGGAAACCTGATGTTTACACTCAATCTGAGACAATATGACTCTCCAGATATATTGAACCACAGCCCCCACAATCCTTTACTATTAATTGTATTGGATGAGGCTGAGGGGATATGTAGGCCAAAAGATCTGAAGGACCAAGGACATGCTACCTTTGTCACGAGGTGTCCTGTTATACAAGTGGAACTGAGTCTACAGATGCCCACTTCATTGTGAGGTCAGTGCAAGGTGACTGTGTTATTTTCCTGCTTTCCCAAAATATGGTGGATCAGTTGTGCACATATACCAGCATGTACTAGATGCAATGTCTGGTACACAATATATGGCTGAGGCAGCTGAATATCAGTGTAGTCTTGAGATTTGTAATAAGCTTAAGCACACTGTGGAAAAGGTCAGAGATATTTTTTGAAAGGCATTTTTGTGGTCATCTCAAGGAGATGGAAGCCGTGTGAAATGAACCAGGATAAATCTAGTAGTTTTCAAAGAAATAGCTGGGTTACTCTTTTACAGCATGAAAGTAACTGTTGGCTCCCACTATGAACTCACTGCCCATTTCTCAAGCCAACTTTCAGCACAATCTGAGGACGATGCACTCACAGCTAGCTCAACAATAACACAGGAGAGTATGGAAGCAGAAAATCCAGATATAGGTATTGGCAATGCACTGACCACGTACCACACTAAAAAATAACTCACAGACACTATTGATTTAATCCAAGTCCTTGGAGGTTCTTTCGCTTGAGTTGTAATATAATACAGATGTTCAAAATCTCTCTGACTTCCTGCATCTCCTCCATCTGTTGTACACCAACAATGCAACTAACCATCCAACACTAATCCACCAATCCACTTCAATCCACATGTGACCTGTCTCCTGAGCCACTTGTATACTGTGTTGGTTGTGAGTCATAATCTGGTGCCACACAGCATGATGCAACCTCTGCAGTAAGTCTGCATCATGCCATGTGCTCTGACTCAGCGTTATATGGCAGTCCCACAGGATATGATGCCACCTGTCCATAGAAATATTTTCAAAGTTGTTTAAGGAAATATTTCTCCCAACAGGAAGGGAATGGGGAAAAAGAAGGAAAGTGGCAGCACCTTTAAAGCTAACTGGTTTTTATTTTAGTATGAGTTTATATGTATATCAAACCACTTCTTCAGATGCAGAACGGACTCATATCCACACCTCTGAATATAAAGCATATTTGCAGGAGTGGGATGGATCCAGAAATCTGCAAATCGTAATATTAAACATAAAGTGATACAAGTTTTTCAGATCTTTACAGTAGCCAGTTAGTGTTTATGTGTGAAAGCGGTAAATCTACTTACCAAATGCAATTTCCTTGGGTGAGATGGTTTCTTTTGTTACAGTAGCAAGGATTCTTGTATTAATATATGTAGTGTGCCATGAAGCCATTGTCTTTGTTTGTACCTCTGTTAATAGATTGGAATTTGTGGATATAATTCAATTCAGCTGTTTCTCTTCCTTTGTCATTTCCTTGTTCAAGGATTGCAACCTTTAAATCCTCTGCTGTATATCTAGGGAGGCTGGAATGTTGTTTAGGTACTGCCTCATCTAATATCTAACTTGTGTCCATTTATCCTCTTGTTTATAGCATCCTGTTCATCCAATGTAGAGTACTTTGGGGCACTGCTGATATAGGATGGCATATATTACATTGGGGGAAGAACGAGTAAATGTACCTCTGATGTGGTTGATATTACTCCCAGAGTAGACGCAGGAAGAGAGTTGACATCTAGGTCTGTAGTAGGGTCTTGTCCCTGTATTACCTTCCTTGTTATGCAGCCTGTTGTGTGTAGCTGTAGCCCAGTACAGTGGTCCCCCGGGTTACGAAAGTAATCCGTTCCGAATTACCTTTCGTAACCCGGAAATTTTCTTTTCCCGGGGGACCGCTTTAGTGGACGGACCGCGCGGCAAATTTAAAGGGGCCGCGCGGGTTTTTTTCCAGATCCCGGGGTTTCATTCATAAGCCGGGGCCGTTTTTGCGGACCCAGCATTTTGGACCCCGGGGTTTTCGTACCCCGGGGTATTCGTAACCTGGGGGACCACTGTAAAGGCCTGCCCTCTCACAAGCTGGTAATATCACATGCATTTATGGGTGACAAAAACTGTATCTTTATTTTACTAGGCTTAAATTGATGACAACAAACTTCTGTTGATTTGATTTTATGACTTTTAAAATCGTACAACATAGTGGATTGCTTTATGAATTTCTGTAATGTTGATGTAAGTGACCTTGTGCAACTAACTGGAAAAGTGCATATAAATGTATCAAATAAAATAACAGCAGACACTCCAGTCTATTTATATGTAACACATGTGCATGTGCCTTCAAGTTGCCTGTTGCTTTATGGTGACTTTGTGGATTTAATAGGGTTTTCTTAGGCAAGGAATCCTCAGGTGGTTTTGCCAATTCCTTCCTCTGAAATATAGCCTATAGCACCTGGAATTTATTGGCAGTCTCCCATCCATGTACTACCTAGAGATGACTCTGCTTAGCTTTGGAGTTCAGACAGGATCTGATGTCTCTAGGCACTTTGATACCCTATAATTTTGTGGCAAAGCTTAAAGTTGTGATATGAGTCATTTGTTGTAAACTGCTACTTTCAGCCATCTTAAAATTGACTTCGGGAACAAGGTTTCATCATTATAGCTCTTCTGGTTAATTGCAAGTTCCATGTGTGTACTGTTGCATCCACATCCTCTGATTCACAGGTCTGAAGCTACAGCTGCTGTTGCCCACACCACAACCTTTATTTAGTTCTGTCACTTGTTGCTTCTTTTTTCATTTTCTTCTTAAAATCTAAGCTTATACTAGAAATTTCTGTTTCCCAGCTTGTCTGAAAGGTGTAACAGATATACATACATACATACTCAAATGTCCTATTGACTTTAATCAGGCTTATTCCCGGGTAAAAGTGTATGAAGGATTGAGACCTAAAGCTCTTTCCCTAGCTGGTGGAAATCTTCCTCATTTTTGAAAGGTCACGTTTCTATGTGGAACCACGACAGGAACTAGCCACATTCTGATCTACTGATCTGGTAAGCTGTGTTTTGCTTTTATGAACTTGCCAATATAGAAGCCTTTGGGAAAAAAAGGTTTTAAAATGCACAGTCCTGAAATGTCACACCTGTGTTGCATTTTTTATTCTGCAAGTAGTTTTGTATTTGACCACTGCAGTCTCTTTACTCTGCTTCACATTTTCTTTTGTCGGGCTTTGATATCTGCAATCACTACAGGCTGATATGATGTAAAAGGCAAGCTCTTGGGAATGTCCCAAACCTGTATTGGATTGGCACAGGCTTCCTTTTTAATACTACAGCAAACAACCCAAATACTCTTAAGGAAGGGTGGGGCTGTTTTTAAAAGGGGTGTAAGAGGTAATTTCTTTCCTTTAAGATACAATACTCTGAATCTATTGCTGCTTGGGTTTTTTAAAACTAATTAGCTATACTCTAAGGGCAACGGAAACTGATTAGTTTACATGTGCACTTTGTAATGTAACTTTTGTTTTCATTTTATTCAACATAACTATTTACATTTTTTTTTAAAAAAAAAATGAATGTTACAAGCTGCTGGCCTATAGTACGACAAACTCTCATTCATCTTGTTACAAACCAACACTTGAACCATGTGGTATTTCCCTTCCACCATTTAATGAGCCACAGCTCTGTAACCATAAAATTATGTTTATTTATACTGTACTGTACTGTATTTATACTGTGAAGTTACCCCACATTACTGTAATCTACATTTGTACATTACATTTTTATTATAGGAGGGAAATTTATTACAGTCAACTAGTTGTGACTAATCTGTACGCAAAGAATGTTCCCGGATTTGATAAGAAAGGATATCCTGATACATTGAAACACTGCAACTGCCTTAAGTTTGATTATAATTCAGGACTTTAAAAATTGTTTATGGAAAATAAACAATATGGTGCTTTTTTCGCATAATGATTTTTTTAAAAAAAAATATCATCATAGAATCATAGAAACATAGAGTTGGAAGAGACCACAAGGGCCATCCAGTCCAACCCCCTGCCATGCAGGAACTCTCAAATGATCCGTTTTTTCCGGGTGTCTTGGAAGAGCAGCGTTTACACACCACATGCTCTGATGACGCCTGGAATCCACCCAGCTGCCCAGATATGGACAACTACAAGACACTCCAGCAGTGCAGCATTCACCTGTCACCGGGCTGGGGAAACAGGCTTTTTCCTAGTACCCAAAAACTCTTGCATTCATATAGAAGGGAGGAAACTTTTGAAATGGAAATGTATGGAAAACTGAAATAAAAATTATCTGTAGCAAATAGTGCATTCCAGGCTCACATGTATGTAGCAATGCCAACTATCCATCCTTTTTTCAGTGTTGTAGTAGACTAAAAGAGCATTGTTTTGCAGTTTATACAATGTGAATAGTCTCAGCCTTCCATCCTTTTGTAGACTGGTAAAATGAGTACCCAGCTTGTTGGGGAGGTACAGATTGTAAACTGCTTAGAGAGTGCCTAGCACTATACATTGGTATAGAAATGTAAGTGTTATTGCTATTGCTAAGGAGGAGGAGGAGGTTTCTGTATCTTTGATAGCTTTTCAGGAATAGGGATTTCAGCAAACTGAGATTGTCAATTTCTATAAATCTATTAAAGGTTCAGGAACCATGTCTTCTTTTTGCATCTGCCCACTTTAAATAGTTTTCTAGGAAAATTCTGTTCTGCAATTCATTCCAATCCCAAAATCCCCAGGGAGGATTTAATATTGCCCGTTTCCCCCTCCATGGCATTTAGGTTCATATGAGCCATTTGGAGATTTTTTTTTTGCTCTCTCAGAATTGATGATAAAATGATGATTTTCTCAAATGCAAAAACTCTAAGCTTTTAACAGTATTTTTAACAGCATTTCCCCCCTACATCCCACACCTTCTTTCAAGGCCATATCCTGCATAGCCTTGGAATTGAAAGGAGGAAGAGCTGGATCAGCAGTGTGAATGAAAAAGAAGTCCAGTGTTCACTATGAAGTTGCCTAGCAACTCACCTTGTACTCAGCCTTAGGAAGAAGGGAGGGAGATTGCATCTTCTGTTCCCTCATTCACTTGCGCTGGGGATTTAAACTCCTTGTGGCTTATACCAACAACATAGAGGAATGATCTCTCTTTATTAATGCAGAAGATACTTAAGTTGTTTTTGGAAAGGTGCCCATTAATGTAATGTGAGATTCTCACTTTATGTATACCTGTGTGACCAAATGTGCAAGGGAACAAAACCACTATTATCATTTGTCCAGCTTTCACACCAAAACAAAAGCAAGTCCTATATTAATAACTAAATTATATACAGTCAGCCCCCCACAGATTCAACCATCCATGGCTTGAAAATAGTCAAAAAATATGAAGTCCAGAAAGCAAACCTTGATTTTGCCATCTTATATAAGGGACACCATTTTACTACATCACTGTATATAATGGGACTTGAGCATCCATGGATTTTGCTGGGGGAGGGGGGGAGCTGAAATCAAACCTTAGATTCCAAGGGCCCACTGTATGCAATTCCTTAAAGGTTCAGCAAATCATTTCAAAAGGAAATCTGCGCAGGGCTTTCAGCAATTTAAGAAGCATAAAGGGCAGTAAGCTAAATAGCTGTTTACAAAGCAAAACCACAAACAGATTTTTTAAATATTTTTTAAAAACAAGTGGGCAGAAATGTAGGTTGCAGTCTGCTTTATCAATGAGAGTTTTACTACTGATTTTAGGAAGAAATAGGTGGCAGTGAAAGTCATACCAGCAAGAGAGGGTCCGGGGTGCAATATCCGAATATATAATTTAAAAAAATTAATTAAACTTGGGTATTTGCTTGAGAAATAAAACAGCCTTGTTTAGTAAAGATTCGTGTTCAGTTTGCCTTCATCTAACTGGGGCTGCATCTGCACTACAGAAATAATGCAGTTTAATACCATTTTAACTGCCATGGCTCAACTTTACGGAATTCTGGGACTTGTAGTAGTTTTGTGAGATATTCAGCCTTCTCTGACAAGAAAACTGGTGCCACTACAAACTACAGATCCCAAGATTCCATGGCATGGAGCCATGCCAGTTAATGGAGTGTCAATCTGGATTATTTCTGCAGTCTGGGATGTGCTGGTCATTCAAACGAAATGCCGTTTGATGGAGGAGGTGTCTGCGAAAAAGAGGTGAAAGTACCTGCTGCCCCTCTCTTCTCCTAGGTTTTGCAGTTCATGGTGTATCTAGCGCTGCTCAGCTCAACATATGAAGCAACATTTGGCCATTTTTGGACTGCAACTGTCATCCTTCACCACTGCTGCTGAGAGCTTGTGACAAGATCTGGAGAGCCATGCATTCCCAGCTCCTGGTTCAAAATCTAGCAGAACAATAAATTGCTGACATGAGGAAGGGAAATGGCAGACAAGGACAAGGTTAAGCAATCTCTCTCATCAACTTTCAGAACTGGCCCTTGCTGAACTAGCTTTTCCTGAAAAGCTATGGGGAATTGAATGTGTCCAGCCTCTATAAAAATACCCTGACCACATACCCTGATAGGACCAGGTCCCTCCTTGTCATTTTTGTCTTAAGAAAGGTATTTACAGTTAAGACTGATACTGTCTTGAAGCCTGATGTGTGTATTCCAGGCCAGATTCCAAATGCATTCATTAAAGGGGAAATCCTGCTTGAGCAAGAATTGGTGAAGTCTCACTGACTTCATTTATAAAATAATGTATGCATGAGACAGGCGCAGTGGGCTATCAGTACCAAGGCAACTTTCTTACTTTTTAAAAACCTTTTAACAAACTGGATTTTCAATAAATGTCAGATGTCCTGGTGCAAAACGTACATATTAGGTCTGGGAAACCTATAGTCCTCTTAATAATGCAGGATTGTATATGTACCTAAAAGTCACATGTCAGCCTATGGTGACTCCATTAATTTAATAGGGTTTTCTTAAGCAAGGAATACTCAAGGGGTGATTTACAATTACCATGATCTCTTATTCAAACTGTGCTATCTGAAGCTGATGGGAACTGTAGTCACCATCTTGAGGAACATGGTTTCCCCACCATTAGCACAGATTGGGGTGCACTGAGGTTGCTTTTTGACTTGTCCAGATTCCCAAGGCTGCCTTTTTTGCTGCTTCCTTCCTGCAATGATGAACTGACTCTCTAGGAAGCTTCCCAGAGTAGTACCCTTTAAATACTTTTAACAGTTCCCTTGCATAGTTTAACATGAAAAACAAAACAAAGGCTTTGAATCAGAAGTGGAGTTCCAGCCACTGAACTATTTATTTCTTTTGTTGATTTCAGTAGGGCTTAAAATTAGTCAAGAATAATTCTAGCTCAGAAAGCCAACATTGTATATTGTTTTGAACGTTGGACTAGAACTTCAGAAGACCAGGATTCAAATCCCCTCTTGGCCATGGAAACCCAGTGGGTGACTTTGAGCCAGTCTCACACTCTCATACTTAGAGGAAGGCAAGGTTAATCCCCCACAAACAAATTTTGCCAAGAAAACCCCATGATAGGGTCATTTTGTGTATGTGTGTGTGCAGACCTTCTAGTTACCGGTCAACTTATGGCAACATCATTAATTTTATGGGGTTTTCTTAGGCAAGAAAAAACTAACAAATATAAATCTCCAAACAAAACAAGAAGGAATGGCAAACTATATAAATCTGTAATAAAGGCATTTGGAAGCAACCTAGAGATAAACTCATTGACGTTCACTAGGGCTGGTGTCACCCGGTGCGGTAACTCATGGTATGTAATAAGGTCACTCATTAAGTATAATTCTTGTGTGTCACTGAACGCAATGGCAATAGCTGTGACATTAAAAAAAGCCAAATTAAAATACATGTCAGTGTATTTACATATACATAGTTTCATGTGGATAAAGACAAAATTTGGTATAATATGATGTTCTACAGGAAAATTAAGGATAAGTTTTTAAATAAAATGTTAATTTTTAAAAAATTTATAAAAAATGCTTTCTAACTTAGGGGGCCTCTCCTTTCTCCTCTCACTAAGTCTCAAGCCACCCACCCCATCTCTTCAGAACTTTAATGGAACACAGACGAATGCCACAGCCCTGGTTTTACCCAAAGGTAGCTGCTAGGGGACATTAGGTTGTTATCTGGTGCAGTCCAAACCCTTTACGCTCCCCTTGTGACACTCCTGGATGAACTGAGGCTATTACAAAGGCAAACTAAGTACCAACTGCCCTTCCAGCAGATACAGAGCAGGAGCCAGAGACGGAACCTTCACAGGCAAGCCATTACCAACTGCATTCCAAGACCTACACAGCGGAAGCCAGAGGCGGAGCCTTCAGAGGCAAGCCCAGTACCAAATGCCCTTCCAGCAGCGACAGAGCGGAAGCCAGAGGTCCTTCAAGCCCTTCTGCACGTGTTGCGTCTGCAGACTCACGTCCGGCAGAACTGTTTACGGTGGTAAAGGAACTGACACAGGCTCCACCTGTGCAGAACCCCTTACTTAATCTGCGCTGCCTGCTGTGATGGTTTTAACAACTACTTTGCAGATAAAATCTCTCAGATAAGAGCCAACTTGGATGCCGAGATTACAGCAGAATCGACTGATGAGGTATCTAGTAAGCCCGTTTTTTAAATTAAACTGTATCGGCTCAAGTCGGTGTACACCAATGATGTGGACAAGATTCTTAGAAAGGTGAAGAAGATGACGTGCCCCTTTGATCCCTGCCCGTCATGGCTGTCTGTCTGGGGGGGGGGGGGGAATAATGCCTTGATGACATTTCTCAAAAATGTCATCAATGCATCCCCTAGGGAAGGCTATATTCCAATACGTTTAAAGGAAGCGGTTGCTAAGCCACTCCTGAAAAAGCCTTGCCTGGACCCCCTAGATTTGAAAAACTATAGGCCCGTATCATATCTGCCATTTTTGAGCAAGGTTATCGAGCGAGCCATAGCCCTTCAACTCAAAGTGATCTTGGATGAAACTGATTATCTAGCTCCATTTCAAACTAGCTTTAGGACAGGATATGGGGTGGAGACTGTCATGGTTGCTCTGGTTAATAACCTTCGTCTAGGCATTGGCAGAGGAAACGTGACCCTGTTGGTGCTTTTAGACCTCTCAGTGGCATTTAACACAATAGATCATGATATCCTTTTAGAATGCCTGAGAGAGTTAAGAATCAGAAGCACTGCATTGCAGTGGTTCCGTTCCTTCCTTTCAGGCAGTTTCCAGAGGGTGATGCTCGGGGACAGTTGCTCCTCAAAAACAGAGCTTAATTGTGGTGTCCCTAAGGGTGCCATCCTGTCCCCAATGGTATTCAATATTTATATGAAGCCGCTGGGGTAAATCATCCATACACACGGGGCAAGGTGTTATCAGTATGCTGATGACACCCAAATATATTTCTCCATGTCTCGGTCAGCAGCCATGACAAGAGATAGCATTTCTCTCCTCTCCTCTTGAAGCATTAATGGACTGAATGAGGAAAAACCAATTCAAACTGAATCCAGACAAAATGGAGGAACTTACAGTAGGGACCCCCAAAAACCAGGTTTTGGATTGTAACCTCTAGTCCTGGACAGGATCAAGCTCTCCTCTAAGGAATGTGTTCGCTGTCTAGGGGTGCTCCTAGACCCATCGCTTCACATGATAAATCAGGTGAATGCGACAGGAGCGCCTGTTACCAGCTCCGGCTGATACGCTAGCTGTGCTCTTTTCTGGAAGTAAGGAACCTAGAAACTGTAGTACATACACTGGTAATCTCACAACTGGATTTCTGCAATGCACTCTACATAGGGCTACCCTTGTACCTAGTTTGGAAACTACAGTTAGTACAAAACATGGCAGCCAGGCTAATCACTTGTAAAACTAGAAGTGATCATATTACACTTATTCTGAAATCTCTTCACTGGCTGCCTATTTGGTTTCTGGGCGCAGTACAAGGTGTTGATGATTACCTTTAAAGCTCTACATGGCTTGGGTGCATACAATCTGCCCTGCACCCTCAGGTCATCTTGGAGGAATTTATTGCAACCCATAAAAACTAGACTAATAGCAACCTCCCAGAGGACGTTCTCCACTGCCGCTCCCAGAGTATGGAATGCCTTGCCGGAGGAGATCCATCAAATAACCAGCCTAGACAGCTTCAAAAAAGCTGTCAAGATGGATCTCTTCTGGCAGGCCTTCCTGAACAGTTCCACTTAATTTCTGTATTCTCCCTACTTTGTATGTATTATTCCAATATATTTTAGTCATGTAAGCCACCTTGATTGCTGAAGCAGAAAGACAGGGTATAAAAATAAAGTTTATTTATTTAATTTTTTTAAGGAAGGTAAATTGCAAAGATTATTGACTTGGTATCAAGATAGTGGTAACCATGCTTTGCCTTGTCGATGAGAGTAACAAAGGTATCCACTTGAAGATGGGTTCCCAGGGTCCCCTGGAGCCCCTAAAACTGGCAGGCATGGCAGGGGTCATGGAGAATTCAGGGAGTGTAATTGGGACCTCACGATGGAATGAACAGAAGGAAAGGGAATAAAAAGCTGATCTCAACTAGCCCAAAAAGATGCGCCAACTGTGGTGATTAAAACCAGCCTGTGAAACAAGAGAATAAGAGAGAATCCACCAGCAGTGGCAAGGGTAATGAGGCAACAGAAAGGCAACTTGAAGAGACAGTTATTTCTGAAATCTTTTGTGTGGAAAAACCAAGCCTTTGCAACTTTGTTTTCTAACTTTGTTTGTTCAAAGGTGCTCTAAACACATTCTTGTGTTGAACAAAGAAAACACACACAAAAACCTCCAAGGTTAAATATGAGTCAGCTAAAAGTATAAAGGCATGGATTGATGAAGACCTCTTGAAACAATCGTAAAAGATTCTGGAAATAACCATCTCTTCAAGTTCCTTGAAGCCATAGGATTCTAAGCCTAATGTTTTAAAACATTATTTCCCAAGTTTTTTTTTTCAAGCCATAGGATCTTCAGACCTCAGGTGCTGCAAAACTTACATCACAGACTATATGAACTTTATGTCTTCTTTAAGTTTACTTGCATTTGAATTGTGGACATTACCTTACTTATTTCTGATTGTTCCCTTGATTATTTATTCAGTTTTAGAGATGGGATACGTCACATTATAGTTACGTTACAAAATTTTTACCGTATTATCATTTTCTAGATGGTTTATATAGTTTCATTATTTCACTGGATGCTTAAAATTGTATTATTGTAGTAAACACATACAATTTATAGTTTAATAATTTGAGGGGGGGGGTAGTATTGTTAAATAACTATTCACAAGTACCTGTCTTTCCTGGTTAGTCTTTTTGTGTTATTCAGTTTAGAGACCTCCTGTGTGTAAGGGTACGTACCCTATTTTTCCCTTTTGGTTTCTAGTACACAGGCAGTGGGGATCCAAACACAAGCAAATGGGCCACCATTTGGCGGCAAGGACCAGAGGAAGGGCACAATGAAGAGCAGACAGAGGAAGAGGCAGCGATGAGGATGAAGAACACTGGAAACCGAAGAAGCAAGGACATTTGACGGGGGCGGGGTGCTCTTGGGAATGGGCTGATAAAATCTCTGAGAATACTTGAGCAGCATTTAATGGTTGCTTTAGGAGGTATCCTAGGGCAAAGATACCAACCAACTGCTAGGTAGCATCTGTAGTGATGGGTGACACTGGTGGAGGGTCTTTCAAAAACAACAACAGTGACACTATAGCTAAAACATGCATAGAGGAAAGTAGTGGTGAACTTTTTTTCTAGAATGTCTCACCAAAATAGCCCTGTGATGAGACAATCCAAAATGAACTAAGAGGTAGGGATAGGATGCAAACAAAGTGCTAAAAAGACAGAGCAAAGGGCAGTTACAAAAAGGGTGGTAGCCAAGGGAACAACAGGACTCAACCACAATCGAAGTCAAGCAATAGGTGTGCTCAAAAACTAAAAGAATGCCCAAAGCTGTACTACATATTGTAGGAACATGGAGTGTGAGAAGCATGAGTTGAGAGTAGCTAGAGAAAGTTTAAAAAAATGGAATGGGTTGGATAATTCCACAGTGTTCTAAGCAGGAAATGAAAATACAAGAAAAAACAGGGTGGCATTAAGAGACATATTGTAAAATCAGTCAAAGGATATATAACACAAAGTCAGGTCAAATCACATCAATAAGATTTCAGGGAAAATCCACAAATATTACCATAATCTAAGTCTATCAATCTCAGAGCAAGTCTACCAATCTCAAAGGAATAATCTATAAATCTACCAATCTCAGAGGAAGAAAAAAATCAAGAGATTCTATGGCAGAGTCTAGGAAGAAACTGATAAAAACACTGTGCTGTCGTGCCCGGGCTATATGGTTTCAACAGAGCGTGGATGTGGTGATTCTCTTCCCAGGGGATTGCTTCTTGCCCTCCTTTAGAAACTTTGGGTTTCCCAAGAACCAAACCGAACAGCTACTTTAGCAAAGGGGGTTTCTTCTCTTTATTAAACAAACAAACAGAAAGCTTACTTTAGAGTCCTTAGTAACTGTAGTCTTGAGAACTCACCCGGATGGCTCACCAAAGTCTCTCTCTCTCTTTAACTTTGAGGCAAGGATGCTCAAAGTCCCAGCCAGATGACCTATATGAAGGCAGGGAACATTCCTCTGTTGTCAACTGGCTGTTTGAGGGCGCTCAAAGCTCCTCAGCGTCACTCAACCGTGCTAGTGCTGAGTATACTGTTTGAGCTTCGAGGACTGAAGAATTACATACTGGAAGATGGCTTGACCAAGGCCTGGCTAGCACACCCTCCAACACGTCCACTCTGTAGAGTCTCTGATAGTTGAATGAGAGGAAAGATGGCTTCCCCTTCCCAGATCCCCAGGAGAAGGGGAGAAGCAAGCTAAGCAATAATTGGCAGGTGCCAAGAACCAATGAATGCAATCAAACCTTTAACAAGTTACAAAATACATCAAAACAGTGTTCTGTCACACACACCAAACAAGATTTCTTGTTAATCATAGCGGACTGGAATGCAAATGTAGGAAGTAGAGAAGAATCAAACAGCAGAAAAAATTGGACTAAGTTCAAGAAATGAAGGAATGGTAAGAGTTTTGTGAAACCAACAATCTATTCATTACAAATACCTTCTTCATACAACCAGAGGAGACTGTACACGTGGACATCACTGGATAGCAAATACAAAAATCAGATAGGCTACATAATTGGGAAGAGAGAAGCTCTAACCTTGCAGCAAACAAAACAAAACAAAACAAAAACAAACAAACCCAAAGCCAGGTACAGATTATGGCACAGACCATGAATTGCTAATTTCAAATTAGAATAAAGGTAAATATTAACCATAATGCCAAAATATGATCTGAAAAACACCCCAGCAAAATTTAAAGATAATGTAAAAAAACTGATCTGCACTATTAAGCTTATGTGACTGAGAACCAGATGAATTCTGGACAGAAGTCAGGGACATAGGGAGAAATGCAGAAAGACTCTTATCTGTAGCCAGACTGAAAGAGAAGAATCAATGGATGACCATTGAAATACTTCAAGCAGCAAAGGACAGATGAGAAGCAAAAGAAAGGGAAACAGGAATAGAGCCAGAACTATGAATGCTACAGTTCATTGATTAGTGCCCAAAGATAAAGAGAATTACAACATCAACAGCAACAACAACAAGATATAAACTGACAACAAAAAGGAAAAACAAGAGACCTCTTCCACAAGTTCTGTGAAATCAAATGAAAATTTAAGCAAGAGTTGGATGCTCTATGATAAGCAGATGAACAAAAGAAGCAGCAGCAGCAGCAGCAGCAGATGAACATAATACACAGCCAAGATAAAATAAGATGATGGAAGCAAAACATAGAAGAGCTATATAAAAGAGATGAAAGGATAAATGACACATGAGAAGACAAATCATATAAATCATATTATAAATCTGCTGTGTATCCAGGGAGGCTGGAATAATTTGTATGAGTGTGTAGAGCTTTTTTTCTTTGGTCCTGTTCTCCATTTTTTCTTCAATGTCTTCCATTTGGAGCATGACTGAAAAGCATGGATTTATATTTATATTTTTATGTGTTTTAAAAAAACTATTATTGGAGGATATCCTCCATTTTACTTCATGATGAAGACTCATGGATTTACATTTCTATGATTTCCGTCCTTCTATTCCATCCAAAATTCCAGTTTTTCATTTGGGGCATATACATTTGCCAATACATATTTATCCTCCCCCAGTTCTCCTTGTGTTATTATATATCTTCCCTCATCCTCTTTTAATACCTTGTTTATTGCAAAATTACATTTTTTGTGATTATTATTGCTACCCCCTTGAGTTTCCAAATGCTTTCTCATAATTCCTTGCCCAATTTAATTTCAATTCATTCTTCCCCTCCTTCCGTTGATGCATTTCTTGAACAAAGAAAATATCTGCTGAGTCTCTTCTTAATAATGCTTTGATCCTTCTTCGTTTAACCACCAAACCAAGTCCCTTGGTATTTAAGATTGTAATTTTTATTTTATTTGACAAAACCCCATTTAATTCTACTTCTAATGGCTCCGATTCATGCAACCCATACCCAAATCCCATTTCCTATCCCCCCCCCTCTCTTTATTCCATTCACCTCCCCACTTTCATTCACTAGGGAACATTGCCCTCTCCTTGGTTGCCAAAGCAACCCATGTGGAGAGGAGTGACATCCAAAGGCCCACTGCCTGCCCTCATAAAATATTAAACTTAGCTTTTTATTTGATTGTAGTAATCCTAACTTTCATCTACACAGCTCCAGCTTCTCCAGCCGCTCCCAGGATTTCTTCTCCTTCAGTCACTCCAACCTTCATTCCTTCTCCAGCTCCTCTGGATGTTATCCTGCTCTCTTCATCTCCTTTCCTTCCAGGTGTTTTCATAGTTCCTCCAGATGATTTTCCTTCTTTCTTATATATACCCAATCCTTTCAATAACTGCAGACCTTGTTCCACAGAGTTAGTCCTGTATCTTCTTCCTGTCCATTGAAATTTTAAAAACACAGGCTGTTCTCATGTGAGATTAATCCCTGCCTTCAGCAACACAACTGAACATGGTTTCATTAATGTTCTCTATATTTTTGTTTGTGGGCAGTAATCATTATAAATTTCCACTTTAGCTTCTCCAAATCTTAGTTTCTCTGAGTTTCTTATCATCATATTCATTAGTCCCTCCTTCTTGTTATAATTGGTCACTCTGACAATCACATCTCGTGGTATTATCCTGTTCTTCCCAGATGCAATGCGATGAATTCTCTGCACATCAGCTTCATTCCAATAAGAGTTAGGGAAATCTGCTTTAACCATTCTAATATTTCCATTTTCAGATCGGTTTTCCTATTCCCTTTCCCAGCTTCACGTATATTTTTAATAACAAAAATTCATTTTCTCTGGTCATCTTGCAAATATACAAGCCTCTTGTCCATTTCAGTAAGCTTATTTTTTATCTGTATTCCCTTCTGATGTGTTTCTTGAATGGTTTTACATACTTTATTATCCAATTTTAGTATTTAGACATCTTCCTGAATTTTTTGAATGCTTTGTTATATATCCCTAAACTTCTCATCCGAACTTTTTCTTTCAAGTTCCATTTGCTGTTAAAATTGTTTTGACATAGCTTCCTGCTCTCCCTTTATTGCCTCCAAAAAACCTTGTTTCTCCTTCTCCCTTTGTTTTTGCATTTCATGTCTCTCTCTTTCCAGCCACTGATTAATCTCTGAGAATTTTTTCCCATTCTCCTCTTTTATCATTTCCATGAATCTCCTCATCATTTCTTCACAATCCATCATTTTTGCTTCCTTTCTTGTTCCTCCTTTTCCTTTCCCTCCCTCCCTTGACTCAAAATGGCTGTAGGAGATCATGAACAGGTTTTTTTTGGGGGGGGGGGGGGGTGGTGGTATTTTCTTCAGGCTTCTTATCATCTCTGATTCTTGTGAAGGGTATATCTTCTCTCCTGTTCACATAAACCTGCTAAATGATTTATCAGAAGGTCTGGCTTTTTCGTATCTCTGCCAAAATTTCTCTCCTTCTGTTTTTTCCCTTCTCTGCATCAAGCCCGTTCTCTTCCTCCTCTTTTACTTTTCTCCTCCTCTTCTTTTAATTAGTCCTTAACACCATCAATATCCCCCCCCCCGGCCAGAACTACTGTCCATTTATAAATTATGGGTTAATTACACCCAAATTCAAGGCAAGTCCAAGGCAAGCTTCCTTTATTTCTATGATCGTAATGCCTCTAGCTGCCTCAATCTTTTTAATGGCTGGAACTTGACTGAGAAGCATGGATTTATATTTTCGTGGTTGTTTTTTTTAATGGGTCTTGGCCTCCATTTTTCTTGAAAGTCCTCTATTTGGAGCATGACTAAGAAACATTGACTTATATTTTCACATCTCTCTCTCTCTTTTTTAAATGGGTTATGGCCTCCATTTTTCTTGAAGGTCCTCCATTTGGAACATGACTGAGAAGCATGGGTCTATACTTTTTATGTGTGTGTGTTTTTTTAATGGATCATATATTCTCCATTTTTCTTGAAGGTCTTCCATGCAGACCATCACTAAGAAGCATGGATTTAAATTTTCACGTGTGTGTGTGCATTTTTTTTAAATGGGTCATGGCCTCCATTTTTCTTTAAGGTCCTCCATTTGGAAAATGACAGAAGCATGGTTTTATACTTTTATGTGTGTTTTTTTAAAAAATTGGATCATATTCTCCATTTTTCTTGAAGGTCTTCCATGTGGAGCATGACTGACAAGCATAGATTTATATTTTGATGTGTATGTGTACGTGGTTTTTTTTTTCCAACCATGTTTTTTATGGGTTATGGCCTCCATTTTTCTTGAAGGTCGTCCATTTGGAACATGACTGAGAAGCATGGGTTTATACTTTTTATGTGTGTGTTTTTCTAAAAAATGGGTCATGTTCTTATTCTCCATTTTTCTTGAAGGTCCTCCATTTGGAACATGACTGAGAAGCATGTGCCTTTACCTTTTATGTGTGTATGTGGTTTTTTAAATGGGTCATATTCATATTCTCCATTTTTCTTGAAGGTCTTCCATGTGGAGCATGACTGAGAAGCGTGGATTTATATTTTCATGTTGTGTTGTTTTTTAAATGGGTCATGGCCTCCATTTTTCCTTAAATTCCTCCATTTGGAACATGACTGAGAAGCATGGGTTTATACTTTTATGCGTGCATGTTTTTAAATTGGATCATATTCTCCATTTTTCTTGAAGGTCTCCCATGTGGAGCATGACTGAGAAGCATAATTTACATTTTCATGTTTTTCAATGGGTCATGCCTCCATTGCGGCGTCCATTTTTCTTGAAGGTCCTCCATTTGGAACATGACTTGAGAAGCACGGGTTTACATTTTTATGTGTGTGTTTGTTTTTAATTGGATCATAGTCTCAATTTTTTTCTTGAAGGTCTTCCATGTGGAGCATGACTGAGAGAAGCATGGATTTATATTTTGATATATGTGTGTGAGGTTTTTTTTTTTTCCAACCATGGACTCCATTGTTTCTGGAAGGTGAGTGAACGGTCATTTTCAACAGTCCTCCTTTTTGGCCCCCTGAAGGGTCCTCCATTTTGAGGTGCCCTTCTCTTAATCTTCTCTGGTGGTCCCCCACAGACTCAGAGTCTGAGGTAGGTAAAAAGGAAAAAGAGATTCCAATGAGGGCGACAGAGAGGAGGCCTGCCCTGCCAGTGCCAGCCTCACAAATGTAAACTGAAGTTGAGGGAAAGAATTAAAGAAGAAAGACAGATGATGATTGATTGACAAGAAAGAAAAACGGGGTCCCCTAGCAGGGGCTGTTTTCCCTCCTCCTCCCCCCTCCCACTTGGCACGCGGCCTTCCGTTGGAGGAGGAGGAGGAGGAGGAGGAGGGGCTTCGGAATCGCCGCCGCCTCTACCTGAGTGGGTCAGGTAAAGAAAGAGCCGCGCGCGAGACAGGGGAGAGAAAGAAAGCGCGCGCTGGGAGAAAAGCGTGCGCGCGCGCGCGCTGGGCGGCCGTTATTATTATACAGTATAGCAGCTCACCTGGTGGGCGGAGCCTGAGGCAGCAGCAGCCTGTCAGCCAGCAACAAGGAAACGAAGGCGCTGCTCAGTGCTCTGAGTAGTCCTCTGTGAACACAGAAAGGGAGCCAGCGCGTGCGGACTGGGAGGAGGAGGAGGGATACACGCGCGCGCCCCCCGCCGTCCCGCGCGCCGTGCATCACACTCACATCATCATCATCTTCCTAACTATTCACTAGTACCCTAGTCGTCTTCTTCTTCTTGACTACTCTGCTGCTGCTGCCGCCAGGTAAGGAGGAGCGCGGGCGCGCGCGGGGCTCTGTCCTCCTGCTGTCTGAGCACAAGGGCCATTATTTGTCTCTGAAGTAGGGTCCTCTTTCTGTGAGGGCGGGGGAGGGAGGGAGGGAGGCATAGAGGGGTACAGTATTATTAATAATGATTGATGGGTCTCTTCTGGGTGAATGGAGGACGCGCTTTCCATCCCACCCCACCCCACCCCCCTTGGCTAGAGGGAGTCCTCCTTTTCCCGGACACGTCCTACATCCCAGCCTCCAGGAGGGTCCTTGAACAGGAGTCCTAAGCAGCAAATATATATATATTATATGTTTATATTGAGAGTCCTTTTGAGCTTTTTCTTTGGTCTTGTCCTCCCATGTTCCTTGGATGTCCTCCCTCTTGGACATTCATTTCCATCTCCATGAATGCCTTGAGCTTTTTCTTGGGCCATGTCCTCCTCTCTTTTCCTTGAATATTGCCCTCCCTTTTTGGGATGAATTTCCATTTCCGTGAGTGTCCTGAACTATTTCTTTGGCCATGTCCTCCTCCTCCCTTTTCCTTGAATGTCCTCCTCCCTTTTGAACACCAGTTACCATTTCTAGGGAATGTCTTGAGCTATTTCTTTGGCCATCTCCTCCCTTTTCCTTGAATGGCCCAAAGAAAAAGCTCCAGACACTCACAGGAATCTAAATCCATGCTCAAAAGGGAGGCCTTTTTTGAGCATAAATTTAGTATTTCTTGAAGTGGCTTGAGCTTTTTCTTTGGCTGTGTCCTCCCTCTTCCTTGAATGGCCTCCCTATTTGAGCATATAAAGAAGAAGCATGGATTTGTAGTGGGCAAATTTTATCATCAATATTTAGTTAATATTGTGCATACAAAGAGTGGGTTAATATGAGGTGGTTGCTGTTTGTTTTAGCTTTTCTTTGGTCACGTTTCCTTGATGGTCCTCCATTTTGCAGTGCCTTGTCCTCCTTGGCAGGGAGGACATATCTGGTCACACTGCCCCCATCCCAAATCTCAAATCTTTTAGAGGGAGGAAGGAGATAACACACACACACCTCATGAAGTGGACACTTTTGAAATCCACCATTTTCAGTGGGAGGGAAGAAGTAGAAGAGGAAGGGATGGGGAGGATAATGAATAATAATAATAATGCATAATAATGATAATACATATTAATTTGTTGTTGTTGCTCTATGTCTTCAAGTCATTTCCGACTTATGGAGACCATATCATGGGGTTTTCTTGGCATGTTTCTTCAGAGAAGGGTTGCCATTGCCATCCCCTGAGGCTGAGAGAGTGTGACTCGCCCAAAGCCACCCAGTGGGTTTCCGCAGCCAAGTCAAGATTTGAACCCTGGTCTCCCAGTGTCTTAATCCGGTGTTTAAACCATTAACCATGCTGGTTCTCGTTAATTAATACATAGTAATGAGTAATATTGCTTGGCCATGTAAACCCACTGGGTGGACTTGGGCAAGTCACACTCTCTCAGCCTCAGGTGAAGACATTGGCAAACCTCCTCTGAACAAATCTGGACAAGAAAACCCCATGATAGGCCTGAGTGTCACCATAAATCAGAAAAAGGACTTGAAGGCACCCACCAACAATGTGCCATATTACAAGTTATTGAGTAATACTTATTATTCGTTTAATGTATTGTCAAAGGAGATCTGGCTAAGCATAGTTTCTCCAATTCCACCTGAACTGATATTTTGACCAAATGCAGGCTTGGGACTAACATCGTCATCCTATTTTCCCCCCCTCTTGTATGATTTTTTAACACCTTTGCCTGAAAAAGATAAATGGACCTTCAAAAGCATACAACATGCATTTTGTGTGTTTTGGTTGACCCAATAAAAATATCACTGTTTCGTGGATTTTGGATATTATTGTACAGTGTTACACAGCTACCCCTGGATATGTTTGTTGTATGGAGTGAGGCAAGCTTCCCTTCTGTGAAAACTGCCTCCTGGGCTCACTGAGGAAGGTACTAAACTCCTTGCCTTTTCTCCTGTTTGCTTTAAAGGTTTGCCCTGGCCCACCTTCTAGGAGTGGATTCATGCGCTCTGGAAAGAGCCTGTGGGTGTGGGCAGGCAAATCCAAGCCACCTTATCCTTCCAGGAACTGCTTCCAGGAACTGCTGCTAGTGGTGATGTGGAAGGTCTTAGTTCTCAAACAGAAGATGTTGACATAAAAGAAGGGAGGTGCGTATAATTGTACTTGGTTTTCCTACGGCTCAACCGGAAATACCACGCCTTGCTCTTTTGCTACATTTAACTTCATGTCTAAAGGACAATTCATGGTCTGGGCAGAGGTTCCCCCCCCCCCCCCCCGATTTTTTAAAATATGAATAATACTTTTGTGCATCTTATTTATTTATCTGTTTAAAGTATTTCTATTATCACCTACCAGCTCACAAGGGCTACACAGGTGATGAACAAATAAAAACCAATTAAAGCAATGCAAAATATATAGTTTTTTTAAAAAAACATTCAAATACTGCATTTTGATTGCAGCTTCCAAACACTTCTCAAGGGCAGCTCACACATTACAGTAGTCTTAATTGGGAGGTAACCAAGGCATGAACACTTGCCTTCCCCAAGAAAGTGGTGCACTAGTTGAAGCTGGGCAAAGGCACTCCTGGCCACTGCAAAAACCTAACTTCCTGGGAACAGAGCTGAGTCCAAGAGCACCCTGAGCTTTGAACCAGATCTTTCAAAGACCTTGCTATCCCATTTAGAATAGGCTGCAGTCCCAATCCAGGTTGGTTTTCCTACTGACTAGCAGCACTTCTGTCTTACCTGGATTAATTCTCAATCTGTCCACCCACAACTAGTCCTTTACTGCATCCAGACCATAGTTCATTACTATCACAGCCTCCTTGGCACCAGTTGTAAAGGAAAGATTGAGTTGGGTATCATCAGCAGACTGATGACACCCAACCCCAGAGCTCCAGATGACTTCTCCCAGCGGCTTCTTATAGATGTTAAAAAGCATAGGTAAAGTAAAGCATAGGTAAAGTAAAAGTGAAGGTTTTCCCTTGACATGAATGCCTAGTGGTAATGGACTGTAGGGGGCAGTGCTCATCTCCGTTACTAAGCCAAAGAGCCAGCATTGTCAAAGACAACCCTGTGATCATGTGGCCAGCATGACTGCACTGTTTACCTTCCTACTGAAGTGGGACCTATTTATCTACTTGCATTTTTACATGTTTTCGAAATGCTAGGTTGGCAGAACCTGACACTAGTGATGGGAGCTCACTCTGTCACACAGCACTTGGACCTCAAACTATCAACCTTCCAATCATCAGATTTGGCATCTTAACCACTAAGCCACCACATCCCATAGAGTTAATATGTATAGAGATTTTGTAGCACCTTTGAGACTAACTGAAAAAATGAAAGAAGTTTATAGCATGAGGTTTCATAGACTTTAGTCTACTTCTTCAGATGCTTATGGTGGAGTGGAAGCCAGGGACAGACGGGAGTGCAGGAGTTTAACTGAAGAAAATTGAAAAGGAATGTTGTCTACTGCAGACCCAGCCAGCATGAGTAGAACCCATGACCTCTACATGATACGTAGTTTGCAAAGGGCTTCTCACACTCAGGTCCTTAGGAACAACATCCCGTTGTTTGCACTGTTTGAGAAAGAAGATACCTGTCTGTATCTGGGCAAGTTTCTTGAAGAGGTTGATGGATTTCCATTTCATTTGGCTAAATTTGGTGGTTTCCATAGTGGTGTTTTGTAGCACCTTTGAGACTAACTGGAAATATCAAAAGAAAAAGAAAAAAGAATGGGATGTCATTCCTAAAGACCTACATGTGGGGAGTCCTTTGCAAACTGCGCATCATGTAGAGCTCATGGGTTCCACTCCTGCTGACTGGGTCTGCAGTAGCCAACATTCCTTTTCAGTTTTCTTCAGTTAAACTCCTGCACTCCTGTCTGTCCCTGGCTTCCACTCCACCATAAACATCTGAAGTAGACTAAAGTCATGCTACCAACTTCTTTCTATTTCGGTTAGTCTCAAAGGTGCTACAAAAATCTCTGTACATATTAATTCTACAGACTAACACAGCAATATCTTTAAACATCCCATAGAGGGCAGTATTTATCCCTGTGGAACTCCACAGACTAATGGCAAAAAGGCTAAAGCCCCCAGCACCACTCTCAGAACATACCCAGAGAGGTGAGGTCCGGTGAAAGTTTTTTCAGCAAAGATCTTGCAGTTGCTTCTTTTAGAGAGATTGGAACATGTCCCTCTTTCAAAGAAGCATTTACAACCTCCACCGCCCAATTTGCCAGTCCTCCTCTGGCACCTTTAATTAGCCATGATGGACTTGGGCCCAACATACATGTGGTTGGCCTTACCTCTTCAAACAATTTGTCTGCATCATGTTGAACAAAAAGAAACTTATCAATAAAAATTAGACAAGTATATGCTTCAGTTGCCTCTTCCCCTAGACCTGTTTCGATAGCCCTTTGGTCTTCATAATGTTGCTTGCTATAATATACCCTCCAACCAACTCTGGGGCTTTGCAGAAATAGGCGTGATCATGTGACATGAACTGATTTGGCAATTTGCATTGCTACTGTGGGCAGTATTTTGCACCCAAGCTATTTAATGTCATATTTAGATAAATGACATAAGATCTTAGTAGACATGCAATTTCTGAAGGTTATCTGGTAAGCCTATGCTTGACCCTTAAATGGACCTTCAGCACCATCTAATTTAAATAATAGATCTGTGTACTGTAAAAGTTTTTGATGGTTTCCCTTTCTTTCTTATCAGTGGACATTTCCTACACACTGATAATCTCTTCATACAGTCTTTGTATTTGCCACAACATGTGAATTGTGAGACAGATTCGTTTTGAACTGCCAACCCACCAAATGCTCAACTTTTGTCCAAACCATTTAATCAAGGTACTTGGTAAGCACATTTTCTTACAGAGATTTTCACTGTTTTTATATACTTAATTAAACTCATATACTTTTCAGTCAATAAAAAACAGCAAAGTGGTTTGTAATACAAATGCAATATAATATAAGCTGCTTTTGAAAAAAAAATTTGAGACTGGTTAATAAGTGTTCTTAATTAACAATTAAAAACACTTATTAAGAACACTTATTAACCAGTCTAAAAATGTCAAAAGCAGATAGCTAGATCACTGATCAAGAAAAACTTGTAGAGCTTGGGTAGAACCTTCTGCTTCTGGTAACAAGAACAGAAGGAAGTTACATTTCAAAAATAACATGGCGCTGCAGATGTTAAATGCTGGTACTGCAGCCACAACTTTGTAAATTCGATCCTAGAGGAGGGCTACAAGGTTCACTCAACCTTCCATCCTTTTGTAGATTGCTAAAATGAGTACCCAGTTTGTTGGGTCTATTGCCTTACACATTGTAAACTGCTTAGGAAATGCTAGTTCACTGAAAAGTGATATAGAAATGCACTTGCTATTGCTATATATAACAAGTTGGGGGAATGGCACTGTGAAATCGCCTTTTTACATTGACAGTAGTGCTTTCCAAGCAAGGTACTGGTAGGAAGTAGGCACCATGGTTCAAAGGCAATGTGAAAGGATGAAATGCTGATGAGTACTTTTCTGTTTGCAAAATTGAACATTGTCACTCTGATGGTTGGTAGTGAGAACCAGTGTCAGAATCATGAATTATTGTTTTGTAGCCTCTCCCTTCCACAAATGGGATGTAACTGGTCTTTAATACTGAATACAGCAACGACTGACTTTTCCTTTCCCCTCTGTCCCCCCAAATAGGAGCAGAATTGACCTCTGAAAAACTAAAATGAAATAATTGCAATTAGAGCATACTTTTGCCTTGTGGATACTTTTCTGAGTGCCAGTTAAATATTGTTTCAGTATGGATGTTTCTCATACTGCAACCCATGGCATACCCTTATGGAAAGTGAATAAATAATTTTGAAGACTTATTGGCAACAGGCCTTCAAACATTAATGCTATGAAAACAGGCCTAATAAACTTTCAGACTTTCTGAAATATATGTGGCAGTGCACACAGAGCAATGAAAGGCAGAAGTGGAACTGGCATACCCAGACTGATGTAATCACTATTACCTACGGTTGGATAGATACTAAATGCTACAGGGAAGGTTTCCCCTACTTTATCTTTCAGTAGTAGGAAAAAGCACAAGGGTAGAGGGGCAGCTGGGTGAAAATGCATCATGGAGTATGCTTGGTGACATTTTGGGGGAAACTGTAGAGAAGGGATGAATATTTAAGCAGAACTGTAATCCAACACCAGCATAGCTCATAGCTTCATTAGGGTACGCAAGCCTCTCCCCCACAACAAGGCGACGTCAATGGAGAGGGATTATACTACTATCCTGCTTTTTGTATGTTTCCCTTCTTGCCCAGATAAATTAAAACAAATATTCTTAGGAACATTGATATATATTTGTATTAACATCATTTCTTTTCCTCAAACATCTTGCAGGTATTATTACCATTTTAGCAAATATCTAGCTGCCTCTATGAAAAAAGAATAACATTATCGAAGCACGTCTACGTATGGACTCTCCATGATGGCAGCTTACATAAGAATGCTAAGACGATTCTTAATGAAACAGTTGTCCCAGGGAAAACTTTGGAAGTTTACCTTCATTGTTTTTATCTTCTTAATATTTTTGGTTTTGTTGCAACGAGAAGTAGGTATTCAGGATGTTAATGAAGAGCCAGGGATACCGTCAAAAGATGGAAAAATAACTAATGTATTAGGTTTAGTGTTCAAAGCTGTGAACAATGTTAAAGCTGCAAAGCCAAAAATGCAGATTAAAGCACCTATTAGACAAACTCAACATGCTGGACCAAAACGTTGCTTGCCAGGATCTTATACAGCAGCAGAGCTGAAGCCTCACCTGGACCGACCCCCTCAGGATCCTAAAGCTCCAGGGGCTTCTGGTAAAGCATTCAAAACTATCAATTTGAGTCCAGACGAGCAGAAGGAGAAAGAACGTGGGGATGAAAAACATTGTTTTAATGCTTTTGCAAGTGACAGGATTTCTTTACATCGGGATCTAGGACCAGATACACGGCCTCCTGAGTATGTTAAAATGGATTTGAGAGCAAACATATTTTGGTATTTATTTAACTATGAAAAATATTGAAAATAGTTTCAGTATTTTAATTTGGGTTATGAATATGTTACGACCACTGTCATTAAAATTAACATCTGTAGGCATAATTTCTGTAAGTGTAGTACTCAGTACTTTTCTAAACAAATGTCTAACTTTGTCTAACAAATTGTTTAACAGTAGCAGAAATGTTAATATATCCTGCTGTAAATTCCTATGGACTTAGAGTACTTTCATACATTTCTGTCAAATGAATTGATGAAGCAAGAAAAACATTTATAACTCATGACAGGGCTTTCTGGCCTTGAATGTCCTTTGCCTCTTTTTTCCCCCATCATGAACTCCAAACTGTTGACAGAGTATCTTTTGTGGATTATACTAAATTTTTATATGCCGTTCATGATTTGATGGGAAAATCTCTCATGTTATTAGAATTCTTTTTCTACACTGAAGCTTCTGTGGCATTTCTTTCAGCATATGTGTGATGGGTGTGATTTGTACTGATGTGGAAACATTTAGAGGTTCTGTCATGGTTGCCAACTGTGAGAGTACTTTTCGTCCCTAAGTGTAGGTTTAGGATATGATTAAAATATTTGGGGGGCTCCCAGCAAAGGCACATAAGCTAAAAATATTTCATCAGAAATATTTTACTGATGTTCTCAAGTTCTCAAACCATTATTAACATCTGTGTGTGCACTGAACTTTAAAATATAAATCTAATTTATATTAAAATATAATATAAACATAATACTGAAGTATATGAATTTATATATTTATTATGTTCTATTATGTATGTTGTAGTTCTTTGGCGAGTAGAATGTATATTGACTGATTACTTACAGAATTTTGTAGCTTATCATTTTCTTTGAAATTCACTAATTTTACTATATATTTCATAAACAATTGACAAATAATGATATTAAGAAAGACAAAAATGCAACATAATCCCTCTTCTGGACCGTTAGGCCCCAGTAATTTGTACATTTTCCTTTATGTCTTCTCAATCCTGTGTTAGAGTACAAAGATCTGAAAGTTTTAGTTCATATCTGGTTCTATAAACTCTGGTTTTATCCCACAGATGTATTGAGCAAAAGTTTAAACGGTGTCCTCCGCTTCCTACCACAAGCGTTATCATAGTTTTTCACAATGAAGCATGGTCTACTCTACTGAGAACAGTTCACAGTGTGATGTATACTTCCCCTGCAATATTATTGAAGGAAATAATTTTGGTGGATGATGCAAGTATAGATGGTAAGACGATGTTCCTTCTGAGTTTTGCTGTCAGTGTTTGGGGTGGGGTAGTTATTCTGTGCTACAAACAGATAATTTTATTTAAAGAAAAACTGCAAAAGGACTTTCAGGAGGAATCACTGTAAAACAAAGTTTAATTGTTTTATTGTGCTTCTTTGAAAATACAGATTTCATTTTTTTGTTTTGCTTCTTGGCACAGTTCAGACATCACATCAAACCATGGCTAAGGGACTTATTTCACATCTAGATGTAGAATCTAATTGACTGATATCTGAGCAGCATTCAAACTGGAATTGGAAATCATGACTTATAGTGGCTTTTCAAATCGTGGTTTGTGCTAACTAGCTTGAAATTATGTCTGAATTGACCAATCATAGTTACAGCCATTGCTCTGTCTCAAGAGGATGCTGTTTCACAGAGTCAAGAGTAAATTTAAAAATTTAATGAATCTGATGCAGAGAGCAGAAAACAAAGTTGTAAATCATATTTGTGAACATCAAGAAGTTTAAGCCACAGTGTGGCCTCATGTCTGAACTGACCCTCTGTGGTGTTAGTTATCTCTTGTCGTGATATATCACGAAACACCCCACCCCCTTGTGTTGCTTAGCAAAGAAAGCAGGACCCTGGTTGGGTTAGATAATATTGCCATTTATTTATAAGTGTGGTAAGTAAGAAAATATATTACAGCCTGAGTTAAGTGAAAATGTGTCTGATCATTTTTGGATGTATACATGTTGAAGTGTTGCTTACACACATGCAAGTGTCTATTATTTTTGTACCCCATACGCATCCTTCCTCCACCAGCCAGCTGTCAAGTCCCAGGAGGAACTGCCACCACTACTATTTACCAGTGAGGAGTAGCGAGGCAATTCCCTCAGAGTGTGGTGGAGTCTCCTTCCTTAGAGGTCTTTAAAGAGAGGCTGAATGGCCATCTGTCAGGGATGCTTTGATTGGGAGTTCCTGCGCTGCAGGGGTTTGGACTGGATGGCCCTTGGGGTCTCTTCCGACCTTATGATTCTATGAATTCAAACAAGGAAGAAGGAGTTGGTCTCAGCACCAAGGAAGGAAAGAAATGAGAGTGCTCTCCTAGATGGAGAGCTTTCATCTTCGAGCCGAGACTAGCTGTATCTTCCTCCTCTGAAGTCCTCTGCCCTTCCTACTGTCTTTTAAAATTTTATTACATTTAAGCATGATGATAAAAAAGTAAAAGGTAAAAGTTTCCCCTTTGACAAGGTTGTATTGTTGTGACCAACTATAGGGGGCAGTGCGCATCTCTGTTACTAAGTCAGACAGCTTTGTGAATAACAGCATGGAACACTGTTACCTTCCCATTGAAGTGGTACCTATTTATCTTCCTGCACTTTTACATGGTTTCGAATTGCTAGATTGACAGAACCTGGGACTAGTAATGGGAGGTCACTCTGTCATGTGGCACATGGGCCTCGAACTGCCAACCTGCTGGTCTTGTAATTGTCACAGTCAGCTTCTTAACTGCTGAGTCATGCATCTTAACCATGATAGAAGTACATTAAAAGGTTCCCAGTTCCCATCCCACTGTTAGCAGAAGCATTGATAGTCCTGCCAGAGTCTTGACAGCTATCAGAACAGGATAGGAGGAGGGCATAGAACTGCACAAGCTGGTTTCTAAATTCTGCCTGTGTGATGCAGGATCTTGGCCTATAATTGAACATATTTCCAAATAAATGAACTTTGACTTTTACTCGTTATGAAAAGGAAAGTAATGATTTTTCTTAGGCAAAAAAATGACTTGATGTCTTTTCAGAATACTTGCAGGATAAACTGGATGATTATGTGAAACAGTTCCATATAGTTAAGGTAGTCCGACAAAAGGAAAGAAAAGGGCTTATTGCTGCTCGATTATTAGGTGCTTCAATAGCAACTGGAGAAACACTCACTTTTTTGGATGCACACTGTAAGTATAGCTAGAAGGTAGTAGATTTCAGTCACCAATATTAAGGAAATTTCTTTTATCTTAATTTCTTCTGTGTACTTTTTGGCCATTTTTATGACTTAATATGTTTTCTTGAATAACAAGAGACATTGCTGATAGAAATATACCTGTCAAAACATAAAACTAAAGTGGGTGGAGAAGATTTTGGTTTCTATAAGTGAAGAGCAGCCTCTTGGTGGGTTTGGAATAACATTTGGTAATTATTTGGAGTAACATCAAATAACGGTTTATAGACCTGTAACTTGAATCATAGGATAGGATTTATAGTGCTACTGGGAAGCTTTGGAAATACCACTCTGGAATACTACTGTATCATTTCACAAATCACTTCCCAAAGCTGAGAACCTTTAGAAAAAGTGCACTCAATACCATGCCCTCCAACATTTCACAGTTTTACATAGTCACTCCAATGTGGATGAGCGAGGGGTCGAAATGTATTGTTTAATTTGTGTGTGTATGTGTTTATGGGAGTGGAAAAAATCAGTATTAAAATCGTGAATTTCTTTCCAATCCTAGGTGAATGCTTTTATGGTTGGTTAGAGCCTTTGTTGGCTAGAATAGCTGAAAACAGTACTCGTGTTGTAAGCCCTGATATTTCGTCTATAGATCTCAATACATTTGAATTTGTTAAACCTTCTCCTTATGGTCAAAATCACAACAGAGGAAATTTTGACTGGAGTTTGTCCTTTGGATGGGAATCTGTTCCTGAGCATGAAAGCAAAAAAAGAAAAGATGAAACCTATCCTATTAAGTAAGCAATAACACTTTCATTTTGCTTTTGCAGATTGTTTTATTGGAAATATGTTTGCTAATCATTTCCTATTAATTTCACATAATTAATATCACATTTTATTTTGTAGTTAGATTAATAAATAAATGAGTTATTTAGTTTCTTCTGTATACTGTGTGCTTCTCACATGGTATTCCAAGTTTCACACTACTTTTTCAAAGAATTATAAACAATATCTAAATCAGTTAATGCTTGACATTTTAATTGAAAATTTAAAACTAAGACCAGCAGTTCAGGCACAGAATGAAAGGGAAATATTGTTACTAGACTGTAGAGAGGGCTGGAGCAGATGGGCAGGAAAAAGTGGCTTTATCCTGGCTGTTCTGAAAGCTGAGCAAACCTCCGCTGTCCCCACGGCCGCACCCAAGATGGGCCAAAAACTCACAGGCTGTACACACCACACAGTTGTCAGGTTGTGCTGCGTAATTATTATTTTATGCTGCCTCCCCACCATGGATGTGCACTATCACACAACACAAATCTCCAATTTCCTCCCTCTTCTTGCCTAGATGCCATTCTGCTCACCTGTACAACCAGCCACAAAGTCGCACATTCAGTGCACCACTTGTACAGTGCATCAGTACATTGGTGTGCCCAGTGATACATTGACAAAGCACATACTTACCTGGCAGGGGAGACACCATGATCACATTGGCAAAGCACTATCATGGGGGCCCCGATACATACCCCCTTCACCCTATGCCCCCTTGTTGGACTACCTGTTTTTCAGCAATGGAGGTGGAAACATCCTATTGTGGCTTGTCTTGCATGCATTTTAACATGCTACAAGAAGACTGGGATATCTCTGTTGTGATCAGTTGTTGATCTCTCCATTTACAATGCAGCTACTTCCTCTGCACTAGCAACAATCACATCCATCTTAGATAAATGTAGGACAGTGACATGGCCTTAATCTTTCACATTTGAATTTGTTAAACTGTGTGCTTTGCCACAGTCCTGTACTGGCACCGGGATGCTTATATGCCAGTGCAATGATGTGCATTTTCTGCCTTGAGTTGGAGTATCCCAGCCTCTTTTTGCTCGGTTTTTTTAGCCCTGGAGTGTGGCTCCCTTTTGCTTTCCACCTGATATCACCTCATGCATCATCTTCTAACTGCCTTCCAAAAGGTTAGAAGCTGCTTTATTTGGCCAGTGTGGACTATCCCTAAATTAATTTGTAGCTTTTGGCTTTCAGGATTTTTGTTTATATTACAGGCTGCTGTTTGGATATAATTGCTTGAGATACTTGAATTATAATCTAATTTGTAATAAGTGATAAAAATAATGGCAGATAAGAGTCTGATCTCCCCCACCCCCCAGTATAATTATAGTGTTTTGCACAGACTATTTCATTGTAGTAACTTTTGACTGTTTCACTGTTTGGTTTTGAAACTGATGTTTGAATAACACCTTACCATGATGATACCTTCTCCACCAAGGCTTCCATGAATGGATTTATCTTTACTGTTGACTCATTTTCTTTTCTGAATGGTTAACAGACTGTTACTGCTACAGACTGAAGGTCCCTTAATCGGAATTCTGAAATCCAAAATATTCCAAAAACCAAAACTTTTTTTTCATGGTGGCTGAGACAGTGACACCTTTGCTTTGTTTTGAGCACAAAACTGTACAAAAATATTACGTAAAATTACCTTCAGGCTACATGTATATCGAACATAAATGAATTTTGTATTTAGACTTGTGTCCCATCTCCAAGATATCTCATTATGTACTTATATGCAAATACAGGTATTCTGAAATTTAAAAAAATTCCTAAATTCAAAGCACTTATACTCCCAAGCGTTTCAGATAAGGGAGACTCAACCTGAACTATAATATACCCCATGTTCCTAAATAATTTGATCAAGTTTTATGGAAGAAAGATAGGCTTTGGGATCTTACAAGGATGGACTTTGGGGACTTACAGGGATGGTCTTTTTAGTCAAATGAACAAGTTGCTGAATTCATAAATGACTATGTTTTTCTGTTTTGTTTTTGTTTTTTTGCAGAACACCTACTTTTGCAGGAGGGCTTTTTTCAATATCAAAGGACTATTTTTATAATATTGGAAGCTACGATGAAGAAATGGAAATATGGGGAGGAGAAAATATAGAAATGTCTTTCCGAGTAAGTTTAGAGACAGAATTTCAGCAGCCATTTACCAGACGAATCAACATGTCTGTTACATTTAATTTCACCTTTCAGACATAAAAGAACAAATGAAATTTGCATCATGGTAATGATGGGCTGAGAAGAAAAATGTCATACTGACAGAAGTACTTGGTCAGCACACTGTCTGACTATAGTATCAAATAAATATATTTTGTTTGTGATAAATAACATGCTTTGAGTAGTAATGCTTATGGGTTTGAATCGGCAAAACATATTTGCTACAAAAATACTCCTGTAGCAGTATTGCCTGATGGCTGCTTCTATTAAATGTAGACTAATAGAACTATTATTTTTCAGGTATGGCAGTGTGGGGGTCAGTTGGAAATCATACCTTGCTCTGTTGTTGGTCACGTATTTCGCAGTAAGAGCCCCCATACCTTTCCAAAAGGGACTCAGGTGATTACACGTAATCAGGTTCGCCTTGCAGAAGTCTGGATGGATGAATATAAAAATATATTTTACCGGAGAAACACAGAAGCAACAAAAATTGTTAAACAAGTAGGTGGCGATGGTGGTGGTAGTAGAAATCAGTTGCTGCATTGAAGTTCTTGGTGAGCAAAAATTTATTGTGAAATTGAGAATTTATTGTGAAAATATATAACAATAGAAAGCACACGCTATTCAGTCTGTTTTGCAATATGTTGAATGGATCTGTCAGTGCCCAATTTAATTTTCAGTTAATTTTATTTAGCTTTGGTTGTATTCATCCTCTTCTGTTATAAATAAAGTACCATGCACCTGCGTTATATGCAGGCGTGCTTTATGCAGCTTCTACAATATGCTGGAAGCCAGTGCTGGAAAAAGCCTTGGCACACCTGGAAGGGGTAATGGGGTGCATGCCGCCATGTGCCTGAGCCCCATTCATTTAAATCGGGCTTGAGCATATGCAGAACTCTCCTTACCCAGGGGGTCTGGAACGGATCCCAAGCATAACGAAAGGGCTCATTGTAATCTTTCTCAAGCTTTCCATTTGAATATGCATGCAGAAAGATCTTGTAGCACCTTTGAGACTAACTAAAATAAAGAAATTGACAGAATGAGCTTTCGTAGATTTTAGTCTACTTCCTCAGATCCATCTATGTATTGATTCATCAGGCTAGCATGGCTATATCTTTGAATTTGAATATACAGTTAAAGTTAAGAGTGGCTGCAAAGAGAATCTGGTTTTATTGAAGTATTGCCATATCTGTAATAAATCTTTCTAATAACAACTGTCTATGTTGAGATAGCCAAGAGACTAACTGGTTTCATGGGTAGAATATGTTAATAAACATGTTTGAGCTTGCCAATAGAAAGAGGCCATATATTCATCACTAACTCTAAAGTGTTTGACAGTCAGTATGTGCATGTTAGAGATGGGATAGCTGGAAAGGAGGAAATCCAGTTCCTGAGGAAGGCAGTGAGTAGCCTGCCATCTGTTCTCCTAAACACTAAGTCCCTCAATTTTGTGCAAGAGCTGTGTTCAGTTCTACAGCCTCCAGATGTACCACTGGAATCCAGTAAATCCCAGTATCTTGGCCTGGAAATGAGATACCCATTTTTAACCCAAATTGGACATTTTTTGCCTACAGACTTTTCCTTTTCCATAGAGAAAGTTCAGTGACACTTCGCCACCATTTATTATGAGTCTCCACTGATATGTATGATACAGTTTTTTTTAAAGAAGGGAAATTCTTGTTCTTTCAGTATTCACATTATAAGAAATGAATATGATGCCATAAGCAAACTAGCAATCCTTTGGAAAAAGTCATATGGAACTTTAATGGTATGGATTTGTTTTTTAAAATTTAGGCAAGGATGGAACCCACAACAAATGTGGTAGCTGGAATGCTATTATTCAGGGCTCCATCCAGCCTAGGAGACAATCTTTGTAATGCAGCTTCATGCTCACAGAAGACATACTTTTCCTTGCTGTGCTAAACAATGCTAAAATCAGGCTTCCACATTTTTTGTTTGCTATAGTGAATGTGCTTCATCCTCTGACAAGTACTGCAAATGACAAGACTTTCCTCCCATCCTTATAATTGCAAAGATGAGATAGGATCATCCTGTCACCTCACTTATGTGGACCAGCTCAGGAAATAAGTTAATAAAACTACTACTACTACTACTACTAATATTTACTTATTTATTTATTTGTATCCCACCTCTCCCTTTTGAGGATCAAGGCGGGTAACAGCAAGGTTAAGACAATTACAGAAGATAGTAACAAAAATAAAATAAAGTAAAATAAAATAAATTAAAAAATCACACTGCCAAGGCAGAAGGGTCTACTACTTCCTCTAAGTCTACACTGTTGTCTTTTAATCTTCTTGTTTGTGCTGCTGCTTTATTGATGGCAGCACAAGCAATCTTGTCCCTCAGTGGTTCACAAGGATTCCTTCCCCAGGGGAAGGTATTGTGAGTTGTAAACAAGGTGGTCTATATGGCTGCTCCTTTGCTGTATCAACAACAAATATGTTTTAAGTATTTTAAATGTTTTTTTTAAATAAATGTGTTTTTTTTTTTTAAATAAATGCATTTTAAAATACTTCGAACATTATTTACTGGCACTGCATCAAAGTGGCATCCAAACGGGTAATCTTCAGACCCACCCTGTCAACAATTCCATCCTTCTGAGGATGTACCCTTGCTTGGAGCAAAGCATGGCATGAGACCAGCCATTCTGGAGAGCTTCTCAGATAAAATTGTATTAAATTTTTAAGAAGTAGTAGAAAGTTTAAGAAGTAGCAATTAAACAGTTAATAAAAAAATGGTAAAATGTTCTTTTATTTAGAATGACAAACCAAAGTTAAATTAATAACATCTTGTTACCGTAAGATACTGTTAAAATTGTTTGACAGTAAACCAGCAATTCAGTAGATTTTGTGGAAAATGTTCTGAAGGTATGATAGAAATATTCCTGAATAATTTACAGATGCAAGTGAATCAAATACTTTTAGCATATTATTAATGAAGTATCGTGAAATCAGCAAAATTGGTTAAGAGCTGCAAAAATGTTTAAGTAGATGTGTCACCAACCAAGCTTCCAAACTTCGATGATTAAACAGGGTATTATTTTCTGCTTAGGAAAGGATGTCTTTAACCGAGCCTCTAGAAATAGAGTTATATATAGCCTTGGCTAATATAGGCTAGATCTCCCCTCCCAAAAGGGAGTAGAAGGAAAATAACTTAAATAAATAAATCCTGCATGATTCTACACACAGACATCTGACAGGTAGCTCCAATAGCAGCTATATTGTAGAAGAAAAGAGATCTTGGGATTTAGTTCTTTTTTTCCCCAGTTGCACCACAGTGCTGCAATGTAAGGTGTTAAAAAGCCCTTCTGTACGCTGAGCACACAATTCAACCTATTAATCAGGCATCCTTGTATTCAACCCATTGATGTGCTCAAGGTTTTACTGTAGTGCATGCTACACTGATTTTTTTATTACTGTCATGAAAATTAAAATCTGATTTGAAACAAGAGCCCCTTCCTTTTTTTAAAAAAAAAAAAAAACAAGTTTCAGAAAGCATATCTCACATTAAAATCTTTACTTTCTCTTTTGCACAGGAAATAGGATCCTGTAGTGCTGCAATTTTGAGACAAAAATAGAAAGTTGAACACTTCTAAACCATTTTGTGAATTGCCATAATTTTCTTGCTGCAGCTTGCTACAATATCAGAGCTCTTTATCGAGCAGCAGTTATTGATTATTTTTTGTGTTATGTATAAACTAGTAGGATTATATTTAAAATGCCCTTTGTAATGGCTGTTATTAAAATTCCTTTGTAGAATCCAGTGAGGCTGGATTGGTATGGTATGTTTCCCTTTGCTTAAATGAGCTATAGGTCTTGTTAGCAATGCCAGTCATAGAGCAGAACCCCTGTTGCTACCATTGCGAGATCTGTAGTGTTTTCCTCTGTGCCACTATACAACTACGTTATGGGTTCCTGGTTTCTGTGCATGACCTTTAATAGTTCCACTTCTATACCCCCCCTCCCTCAAATATTTTTCATCACTGTTGACATCACTGAATACATTAATGTCAAGAGAATTAAAATGTTAACTTTGTTTGCTCTTTGTAACTTTCAAAGTCTTAATTGTGTATGGGGGAAATTAGAATATTAGCGTAATGACTGTTTATATATTACAGTACTGCAAAGAGTACTGCTGTGGGGTCTGTTGCAAAAAAAAATTGGAGTCTCCAAGGTCAATTTTAGATATTAATAGCTTGTTCATCAAATTTAATTTATAAATACCCCAGTTTCTGCTTTCAATAAAAGGTGGTGTTCTTACAATGTACTATTTCAGTTTGTCTTGTAAAATTTATTACTTAGCATTGTTTCAACAGAAAACATTTGGTGACCTCTCCAAAAGACATGAATTAAGGCAACGGTTACAATGTAAAAACTTCACATGGTATCTTAGCAATGTTTTTCCTGAAGCATATGTACCGGACCTGAATCCTCCATTATCTGGATTTGTGAGTATGCCTTTATTTTAAAAGAAGATTAACATAAATGTATAGTATTTAATGATACTATTCTGCACTCACATGTGTCCATTTAAATTGTTCTATTTAGCTCAAAAATGTTGGAAGAAGAGCATGTCTGGATGCTGGTGAAAATAATCAGGGTGGCAAGCCATTAATTATGTATACTTGTCATGGGCTTGGAGGAAACCAGGTAAATATCATATTTTTAAAAAATAACTGGTACAAATAAGTCCATAATACAGTGCAAATTCAGGCAAAGTCCAGAAGCCAGCAGGAGATGTTCACTGTTAGAACAATGTCAGTGGCATTTGAAAGTAGCAGTCTCCTGTCCCTGCTGTCTCCTCGATGTCTACCACCACTACCCTGGGGTCTAGAAGGATGGGGAAACCCCTGGAGCCACTTTTGGGCTGGTGTTGAGAGGAGACAAAAAAATTCCATTGTACATGTCCTGAACCAGAAGCTCAATATTGGATTTAAGCCTGGGTTTCAAATTTACCAGAGTCCCGACTATACAATTAGAAATAGCAAATACTGTAAGTTATTTGAAAGACATATTTTCTGCTTATATCAAACTTTCACTAGAACATTCAGCTGTTAGAATATTCTCTAGTATTCTGTGGAACATCACAGTAGGTAGTCTGAATCTGAATATATTTGAGATACCTTATGCAAAAAGCAATTTTCTTAGTAGTAATAGAGCTTAGATACTTTACTAGTATGTGAAACAACTTGAAGGCACTCAACAACAAAAGTATAAACTTTCTTTATCTAACAAGAACAAATTGTCATCTAATTAGTCTCGCATATTGTTAACGTGTACAAAACTTCAAGATATGGTATTTAGCTATGAGATATGGTAAGCAGAGACATCAATAATGCGTGTAAAGCAGAAAGTATATGAATCCAGTTTCCAGGAGTTTCAAACATGTAAACATTTTATGTGGGTGTTATTAAAGACTCAGAACAGAAATGGATGGGTGGGGGTGTTGCAGCCTTCCCAAAAATACCAGCTACACCCACCAAAGCCTGGTGCTCTCTTCATCTCCATATGGCTGCTGTTTTTCCTTTAGCTATAGCTTGAGCCTGGGCAGCTGCAAACACAATTTTTGTTTCCTACCCAGTGTCCCTGGACTCTGGCAGTAGCATCACTGTGTACCACCAAAAGTGACCCAGGGGCATTGGGAGGGAGTAAAGTCATCTATCTAATCGTTTATCTAACCACTTTTGGGTAGTTTGGTGTGCTTTTCATATGCCCTTATAGGTGAGCATTTTAAACATATTCCATTTCATGTTATTAAACTGTCCAAAGTAAAGACATGGCATCTCTGGCTATAGAATTCTGGGAATTATAGTTTTGTGAAGCATTCAGCCTTCTTGGTCAGATCACTCTGGTGTCACAACAATCTACAATTTCCAGAATTTTGTAGCATTGAGCTATGGCAGTTAAAGTGGTGTCAAACTGGATTATTTCTGCAGTGCAGATGTAGCTTCTGTTAGTTTAGAGTGAACATGTTGTTATCATAGATGCTGTAGAACTCAAACTGAATAGCACTTTTCACTTTCAGTCCACTTCTTGTTACTGATTCCACATTTTTAACCATGTGTTAATAACTTGGATGGTGTCTTAATGCTGCATCTTGCTTGTATTTATGCTAGTTTCCTGATTGTCTCTGCCAAGCACTCTTCATCTCTTCTTCAGCTTTTTGTCTGGCCCTTGTCTTTCTACAGGAACACTCTTCATTTCTGCCTTGTAAGCTTGAAAATTTTGACTCTCTCTTTCTCTGCCTCTCCTACCTGTACCTTTTCCTTTGCTTCTAAAACTTGTACTGTCAAGGAAGATGCCAGTGGGTGACTGAACAACCAGGACTGAGTCATCCATCCTGTTGTATTTAAAGCCTCATTCTGGGAGACTAGAACTACTAAAAACTAGCTAGCATTTTGAATCTATCTGTATCCTTAGATGGCTGATTTTCTTATGAAAGTTCTTTGACATACAACTTTCAAGGCAGGGGTTGTACAGAGCACACCAGCATCTTCTAAAATTTTGCAGCTCTGAAAAAGTAGCTAGACACACCAGTTGCTTTTCAGTCATTTAGTTAAATCTAAATAACTGCAATGGTAAATGGAAATTGTCAAGTTAACTAAAATAAGCACAAAAAGCAGAAATAGTTTCAGCTTGCTATGTAGCAGAGGTAGGCAACTGCATTGGGACCTGGAGCCACATTCAGACATCTGGAACCACTTAATTTGTCCCACAAAAGATACAAATAAATCAATTTATTCATTCCACCATACATTTAACACCCAGCTGACATAGTAGGTTCTCCCATTTAGTGATGTTTCTTTTTAATAATACAGTAATAATAATAATAATAATAATAATAATAATAATAATAAAAAATATTTATTTGTATCCTGCCTCTCCCTAGATTAGATCAAGGCGGGTAATAACAGTTAAAAACAATAAAAATCCAACATATTAAAACATTGAAACATACCAAAATGTAATAGTTTCTGATTCCACATCTCCCTCCCACCCTATAAAAGCATTAAAATAACAATTCCCAGTGAAGTTTCCAATACAATCCATCATGGGAACAACTAGACAACAGTAGCTAGACAGTAGGAAAGCTCAAATACAAGGAGGTCAGCCAGGGAAGGCTTGCCAGAAGAGATCTGGCTTTATCACCTTTTTAAAGGCCTCCAAAGATGTAATATGGCAGATCTCCTCTGGCAGGTCATTCCATATTTTTGGAGCAGCAGCTGAAAAGGTCCTCTGGGAGATCATCACTTTTTACCATGTTTTGGTAGCTTCATGTTCTGAATTATTTTATACATAAAAACATATCCATTTACAAGATGAAAATACTAATTACAAATATAGAAATCAGAAATCTGTACAGAAAACAAAAAGGAAAAAAAATCCATCAAAATTATCAAATAAACTAGTGCTGTATAACATCATGTTTCCTACCAATATATAACAATTTTGTAGTCAGATTTACAAACGAAAACCAAGTTCACAATTGATAAACATACTGAACAAAAGCATAATAATTTTTTTCTGGTTTTTTTTTTTTTTGGTAGTTTCATTTCAGAATAAGACAGGAACAGGATTGTACTGTACAGAAGAGCTTTCAGTCTGGCCCATTCTACCTGTATTTGCAGTAGTGCTGCTCTAGTTAAGTTTTCTGATTGTGTTTCAGCTAAAACTTTAAGAGTTTGCTGAGTTGCAACAGCAAGCTAGCTGGTTCCTTGCTTATAATTTGTTGGCATCTTGAGTATGATACAACAGACATTAAGTACTTAAACCTCATTATTTTCAGTTGCAGAACGTAAATGCTCCCTTCAGAATCACTGAGCCTTAAAAGATCTTTACTTTTTTTAGATTACATCTCTTTATTTCTGAATTTCTATGTAGTTTTGCTATAATTTGCCCTTCAAAAGCTGTAGATGATAAATATGTTAATTTAAGGATTTTAGACATTGCACAAGTTTTTCACACTAATGCTATGCCCTAAAAAATATTTTTTTCTTGGACTCTCCTGCACAGTTATCCCCTCAAACTCAACTCATCTGTTTTGTGTTTTAAAATAAAAAGAAACAAATTCTAGATTTTCAGTAGTCATGCCACTCTTTAATGTCCTGTGTTATATTCTGTTGCATTTGCCAGATGCCATGATTGTTTTGGTAATATGTGGTACGCTTGTAAATATTCCATTTGCAAAATGTAATGTAATTGTCTAAACACTAATCTGGAGACAAAAATAAACTTGCATAATATTTTGGATGGTCATTTTTCCTTACCAAGTGACATTTACTTGCATAGTACTTTGAATATTCTGCACATCGTGAAATTAGACACAACATCCAGAAGGAGTTATGCCTACATGCTTCTCAAGGAGCTGTACAACTTTATGAGTGCAGCTACAAAGGCAAGAAAAGCAGAACTCCTGGAGAAGAAAAATGGGAGATCAGAGAGGTAATTTCTTAAAAACAAAATACAGTTTGACAACACTAAATGTACAGATCTCTATAACTAGAGGTTGATAATGAATTCATGAGTAGGCAAATTATAAGCTAGCAGAATCTACATTGTTGGGTTTTTGTGTTTTAACTAGGTCCATGAGCCAGAGCCAGGTACAAAAGATGAATGTTTAGAATTAAAGTTAATAAATCTGGAGTTTGTTTTTGTTGTGGAACAAGTTATTCCACACACATTAATTTTTTTAATTTTGAAGCACTTCTTTGGTTTTGCTGGTCAAGGAAGATCTTGATTTGACTGGTTTGCTTTTGAATGTTTTGTCCTCTTAGCTCCTTTTTGCCAAAGCATACTTGAAGAAATTGTAGTTCTGAACATGTGCAAGATTTTCTACTTCCCATCCTTTTTCTTTTTACTTTCCTTCTTGAAGTTCTTTAGAGTGTGGTGGGAGTCATGAGGCCCTCCAAATCTCAGCCAGTGCTAGCCAACATAATCAATAGTGGGCAGTGCTGGGAGTTGTAGTCCAATGCTTGGAAGAGCTGGGTATCTGGAGTGCTGTATGATTCCCATTCCTTTGTTAGAGCCCTGTTTTCAGAGATCATTGCATCATTGTGAACTGAATACTGGGCAGAACCAGAGGAGTGGTGAAGTATACAAGATGGTATCTCCAACTAGAACTGGAGAGACTTAGGATCAGATTCTCATGGAATTATGTAGTTTGCTTATCCACCTACTTCACAATATTATAGTGAGGACATAGTGGCTGAATACCTTCATGTCACTTGCTTGGTTTCTGTTTCATAATGCAAAAATAATTTTCTGTCTTGTTTCTTTAGAACTTATTTTTCATTTTTATGTTGCCTTTCTCTCAAAAAAGGGACCCAAAGTGGCTCACAAAATAAAAACATTTCAAAAAATTCTTACAGTAAAATTTTAAAACAGTTAAAATAATTAAAACAATATAAAATTATCATGAAAAATACAAAAAATTAAAGCATAACTAAAACACACATCCTATATAAAACCACCCTGTCACGATTATCATTAAAAGCCTGCCTAAATAAAAAGGTTTTTGCTTGCCAGCAAAAGACAAGCAGGGAGGGACTCGTGTAGCCTCCCATGGAAGGGAGTTCCAGAGGACGGGAGCAGCCACCGAGAAGGTTCTCTTGTGTCCTCACCAAGTGAGCCTGGGATGGTGGCGGGACCAAGAGAAAGCCTTCTCCTGAAGATCTTAGGATTCTGGCTGGTTCGTATGGGGAGATATGGGGGCTGTACAGACAGCCCAAAAGGAGTGGCTCTATGCCACCCCTAAATGCATGAGGTTGGGACTCCCCAACTCCCCCGGCCTGCCAGGAAAAGAAGCCCCAAAAAGTAGCTTCTTTTGGAGGTGTTAACAGGAGTGCCATAAGGGCTGTGTCACGCCCTCGTGATGCTCCCTGTGTGTGGCGCCATTTGTGCAGCACGTACGAGTGATGTCATCATGGCGCCCCCTTGTAAACAGTGGTGCACTAAGGTGGCACGTGGTAGTGCTTGGGAGCATGTGGACACTTCGCTCTCCCGAGCCCTAGTTTCAGCCCCAGGCCAGCACAAACCGCTGGTCTGTGGCAGGTCATGGTCTGTCAAATAGTCTGGATAATGTGGACAATTCTGTATGCAACCCTGATTGTCTTGGAGGAACAGTAAAATAATCAATGTCTTCTCTTTTTTCATATTCTAGGGTCAGTTATTGTACAACACAGCATTAAAGATGTGCCTTACAGGAAACAGAGAACATCCAAGTATGGTATCATGTAATCCCTCAGACCTCTTCCAAAAATGGATTTTTGGACAAAACACTTAAGTCCTGCTACTGTAATTAGATATTTTATAAATAGTAACAGCATCTCCTTCATTTAAATTAAGTTATGCAAACCAGCTAACCTGTAAAATATTTTAAAGCATTTTACCTGGCAATATATCCAAAGAATACATAGGTTTCTCAAAGGTTGGGAAATGTTTACATAATACTGGAAATTGTATTTCCAATTTAATCTTTTTTAAAAAAATAAATAAATAAAATTTCTATCTTTAAGATGTTGGAATTCTCTGTGGTTTGGGGATAGTTTCTAAGTGCTTTATATGCATATATACATGTTAATAAATTTGGAGAAACTTGTCTATAAAGATTAGGAGATTTTTTTTCTTCTATAGAAGCTGTAGAGTGCCTTATGATGTCTTTCATCATTTTAAAATGATGAATTGCCTTACACAGCTCCATTTTGTTATAGATGTTCATGTAGACAGCTGAACCGTCTTAGAAATATCTACTATATACATTAGCTCCTTTGGAAGTATGGAGTTTTCTCACCACATTTGATTAATGAAAAAGATATTCTTGATATCAGCCCTTTACCATACCATTGCTCCTCATATATTACTGCCATTTTGGTGGGTCCTTATTTGCAGTCATTTTATTATGCTTTTGTTCGATATATTTATCAATATTGAACTTGGTTTTAGTTTGTAAATCTGATTACAAAATTGTTATATATTGGTAGGAAACATGATGTTATACAGTACTAGTTTGTTTGATAATTTTGATGGATTTTCCCCCATTTTTGTGTTCTGTACAGATTTCCGATTTCTGTATTTGTAATTAGTATTTTCATCTTGTAAATGGATATGTTTTTATGTATAAAATAATTCAGAACATGAAGCTACCAAAACATGATAAAAAGTGTCTTTCATCAGAAATTTGGAACACTACTGTAGTTCAATTTAACATGTTTGTGTATAAATATGATTTCTACATGAAAAGAATTTTAGAAAAATGTCTTGCTGGTTACAAATATTATAATCAAACACCTTAATTCAGAATTGTTATTCAGTTTTTTTATTGTTTTTTGAGAATGATTTAAAAATGCTGACAAAAATAAATCATTAAATCAAGATGTTGCATAATAAGAGATCATTTGTTTGTGATTAATGTCAGAAAGTGTACATAAATGAAGAAAAGGGTAGAGGGTTTTTTCCCCAAGCATTACAAAAGAGGAAAAAAGCACACCTCTGCAGGAGCTTTTTATCCTTGAGAACTGCAAGCCAACACTACCATCATTCAGGTTTTGTACCGTATTCCCTATGCACACTGTGGGTGAAATCCAGTAGTGCGGATGTGCCAATGGAGTGAGCATCAATGACTGGATGGTTCCCCTACCCACTCCCTGCTGCCCCCACAATTCTGATCTAGAAGACTGTTTCAGGGGATAGTTTTCAGATGAGGAGCAGAGGGCTGTAAATTAAAGGAAAGTTTTCAGTTGTATGAATGAAAATCCAATTGATGGATGATGCCCAGGGGCTTTTCAGGTTCTTCCTGTTGGTCACAGCTTCTATCCTGTGAAGATGAAGGAGTGTCACCAGAGTTAAAATGAGTCAATTCAGTGCCCATTTATGCATAGAAACATTTTGCATGACCCTTGGGAGCTTCCACATCCAGACCAAAGCACTGTTATATAGGTTTTTCAAAAACAAGTCATGCCAGAGCAACCTGGTTTTTATACACACACACACATATATATAAAATTACCAGCTTAGTAGATGAAGGGAATGCTGTGAGGCCTTTGACAAGATCCCCCATGATATTCTTGCAAACAAGATAGTAAAATGTGGGTTAGACAATGCGGATTAGTGGATTAGTAATTGATTGACTGGCCGAACCTAAAGGGCGCTCAGCAATGGGTCCCCTTCATCCTGGAGAGAAGTGGCCAGTGGGGTGCCACAGGGTTCTGTCCTGAGCCCAGTGCTATTCAACATCTTTATCAATGACTTGGATGAAAAAATAAAGGGCATGCTTAACAAATTTGCAGATGACACCAAATTAGGAGGATTAGCTATTACCCCAGAGGAGAGGATCAAAATTCAAAATGACCTTAACAGATTAGAAAGCTGGGACAAAACTAACAAAATGAAGTTCAACAGGGAGAAATGTAAGGTACTGCACTTAGGCAGAAAAAAAATTGAAATAAATAGATATAGGATGGGGGACACCTGTCTGGATGAGACTACATGTGAAAGGGATCTAGGACTCCTAGTAGAGTTCACAAGTTGAACAGTGTCGACAGTGCGATGCAGCAGCTAAAAAGGTCAATGCAAATTTAGGCTGCATCTTTGGAGGATTGTGTCTAGATCAAGGGAAGTAAGAATGCCACTCTATTTTGCTTTGGTCAGGCCTCACCTGTGTCCAGTTGTGGGCACCACAATTCAAAAATGACTGAGAAGCTGGAGTGTGTCCAGAGGAGGGTGACTAAAATGGTGAAGGGTCTGGAAACCATGCCTTTTGAGGAGTGAGACTTAGGGAGCTGGGTATGTTTAGCTAAGAGAAGAGATGGTTGTGATATGATAGACATGTTTAAGTATTTGAAGGAGTGTCATTTTGATGGAGCCAGCTTGTTTTCTGCTGCTCCAGAGAATAGGACCTGGAACAATGGATGCAAGGTACAAGAAAAGAGATTCCATCGAAACATGTGACAGTAAGAGCTGTTCAACAGTGAAAGACACTCCCTGGGAGAGTGGTGGAGTCTCCTTCTTTAGAGGTTTTTAAACAGAGGCTGGATGTCCATTTGTCAGGGATGCTTTGATTGTGAGTTCCTGCATGGCAGAATGGGGTTCGATTGAATGGCCCTTGTGGCCTTCTCCAATTCTATGATTCTATAGCATTCACACTCTCAGAAGGTAAGGAGGGTTTTTTTCTATATTCAGTTATCTTTGGGTTTAAAAAATGGTAAATACATTAACTATTGAAAATATTGGATATATAGTATATAAAAGTCTTACTGATAAGATGAGACTTGCCCAATAAAGTTTTGCAATGTGGTAGATGCTGGGAAGAGGGGAGCTGGGCAAGCCTGGTTGGAACCAGCTAGTCACAGCTCTGGGAATGCTCTTAAGGGAGCAGGGAGAGAAAGGATACAAAACAGGCTTGTCTCTGTCAGAGGGCAGATTAAGAAAATGACTGTATACAGATAGGGAAAACAAACAAACAGCTTCATTTATATACCGCTTCATACCGCCTAAGCAGTGTCTAAGCGGTTTACAACTGTAAGCTACTTGCCCCCAACAATCTGGTTACTCATTTTAGCGACCTCAGAAGGATGCAAGCCTGAGTCGAGCTTCAGCCCTTTTGCTGGTCTTGAACTCGCCACCTTATGGTTTTGAGTGAGTGGCTGCAATACAGGCATTTAACCACTGCGCCACCAGGGCTCCTCAGGCTGCTGAGAGATAGGATCTGCACTTCAGAAATAATATAGTTTGACACCACTTTAACTGCCATGGCTCAGTGCTATGTAATTCTGGGAAATGATGTTGGTTGTGGCACTAGAGCTCTCTGACAGAGGCTATATGTCTCCCAAAACTACAGTTCCCAGAATTCCATAGCATTGAGCCATGGCAGTTAAAATGATGTCAAATTAGATTATTTCTGGCATGCAGATGCAGCCAGTGAAAACATTGTAATGGAGACAGGAACTCAACCAGAGGAAAGAACTCACTGGTTTTGAATGATTAAGGAATTTAGGATCTAATGTGGTATCTACGTATGTCTTTATCAACTTCCTTTTACAACTTTTTCTGTTCTTATTAAGTCATTGGAAATTGATCACACTTAACAGCAAATCCACTGCAGCTACTGGTTCACAAAGGTGGACAAGTCTCGTCTTGAGGGACAATTTATTTTATTTTATTTTATTGTGACAAATTCTCAATCCAGGAAGGGATTAAGAGGGGAACAGGGGCAAAGTGAGTGCCAGGAGCCCAAAAGCTAGAGCTGCAGGGCCAGCCTGGAAAGCAAATCTATCACATATATTTGGTGGCAGTGGTGGGGTATTGTGAGGAGACCCATTTGGTTAAGAGAGCCAAAAAGAGATCTTGAGTGGACAGTTGGCAGAGTTTTGCCAAAAGTGGCATTGAAAGGAGGGAGAGTTGAAAAGACACAATTGAAATACCTGAGGAGGTGGTGTTACAAAGTTTTAGAGGAAAGTGTAATCCCTGAGATACAAAGATGAAGTAAAGTAGGGGATTACCAAAGGAACACCGAAAATCCATGAGTTGACAGGAACCCTGATCTTGGGTGATTTCTGTGGTAAAAGTTTCAGGTGAAGTAAGTAAGGAAACAAGCATATATAAAGTAAAAAGTTATCTCGATCACAACAGAAGTATTTTCTGAGGCCAAACCCTGGTAAATGCAGTCTGTTGCCAACTTTAAACAAGTGTTCAGAAATTGTGCAGGCAAAGTACAATTGTGTTGGTATCTGTGTCAAGAGAAGGAGATAACCTCAGAGCAGTAAGTAGAACAGGAGAACAGATGTCAAAAACAATGAAAGCCTGAAGCAAGGGCTGCAGAGTCAACAAACTAAGCAGCCTTCCTCTGGTGCAATAATAAACTGCTGGCTAGTTGGTTAGAATGAGAGTTGTGCTCCAATTAAAGGTGGTTTGTAGCAGAGTCTGCTAGAAAACCTGATGTGATGACACAAGCTTCTATATTCTGAACAAATCAATAGTGCCTGTGAATTAGTGAGGTCCTGCACAGTGAGGTTTCCTGTCTTTTATTACCCAGTACAACGTAATTGCTGTATAATCTCTTTTTTTGACTAAAGACAAGTGGGTCTAAATTGGCCAGCTGTTCTGTACTGACACTCTAGAGACACTGAAGAGTTATAACATCCCTCTAAATGCATTTCTGCCCAACTTTGTTGTCAACTGTCATCAGGTCAACTTTGAATTATGGCGACCCCATGAACGAGAGACCTTCACCTCATCCTCTCATCAACAGCACTGTCCGGAGTTGTAGACTCAGGGCCTACTGATCTTTATATTGAAAATGAAGGTGCCCTCAAAACTCAGCTGTGCAACAATCTCTTGACTGATATTCTCATGAATAGACAAAGCAATACTTCCACATTTGGCCTTTCTAGAATCTTCTTGTTGTCCATTGTCCCGAAATGTGTTTGCACTCTCTTAGACTTGCATATAACTCTGCAAATGCCTCAGAACCAAAAGGTGAGATGTCATTTAGATTGATTTAAATGATTTTATCTTAAATCAGTGAAGATTTTCAGACCAGCACTTGAGCACTGGTAAAACGCCGGTAAAACGTTTAGGTTGCACACGTGTGTGAAAGCCTGACATTCTTCCTAAGTATCAGGGAATCATCAGCTCGCCTCCAGCATCCCTGAATCGTTCAGGGACAGACAATTTCCTATGAACGCAAAGTTTCCATTCATAGGAAATTGCTGCTCCCCAAACAATTCAGGGACACTGGAGGCGAGCCAACGATGCCCTCAAGAGCATCAGGCTTTCAAACACATTTAGGAAGCGCATCAGGCTATCATACACATGTGTGTCCTAAATGTTTTACCCAACAGTAAGCACTGGTCTGAAAATCTGTGTGTGATTATTGTGTTCCCCTTTTCTTCCTTGCTCACTCAATAAATTCTTTTATATACTCAATAAATTCCTTTCCTGAAATTTCTCATTAAAACCCTCTCCATCTGCTCAACACCCATTGTGTTGTTACAATATTTTATCAAGTATTTGTTGTGTCCTCTGGGCTCTAGGGAAACAAAAGCCCAATTCCTTGCTGTTTTTATATTTCTAGAGTAGGATTGAAGGAAGGGGAAGGAAGGATATGAGGAAGGAATGTCAACCATCTAAGCTATGAGGATGACACCTTACTACTAGCAGAAAGCATCACAGACTTGGAAAAATTGCTAAGAAAGGCCACGGAAGACAGTGCAAAGGCAGGGTTACTGCTGAATATAAAGAAAACAAAAATAATGACCACTAAAGATCTTCAGACAAAATGAAGAAATCTAAATAGTTAAAGACTTTCCACATTTTGGAGCAAACATTGATCAGAATGGAGATGGCAGTCAACAAATAAGAAGACTAGGAATGGGAAGGGCAGCTATGAAAGCACTAGAAATGGTCTTAAAGAGTAAAGATATGCAACTGGGCATGAAAGTTAGTCATCCAAGCCATTGTACACCCCCATCACTATGTACAGATGTGAGAGCAGAACAATGAAGAAAGCAGACAGGAAGAAAACTCATTTTGAGATGTGGTGCTGGAGAAGAGTGCTGAGGTTACTGTGGATGGCCAAAAAGACAAACAAATGGGTCCTTGAACAGATCAAGCTTGAAATTCCCTGGAAGCCAAGAGATTAAATTGAGGTTGTTGTACTTTCATCATAAGAAGAATTCAAAGATATAGCCGTGTTAATCTGTAGAATCAGTACATAGAATCAGATCTTGTAGCACCTTTGAGAAAGAAATTGGCAGCATGAGCTTTCGTAGACTTCCTCAGATGCATGAATCAATGGAAAAGACAATAATGCTTGGGAAAGGTAGAAAGAAGGAGAAAGAGGGGAAGGCCACACACCAAATGGCTAGATTCAATTAGGGAGGTCATGAGCCTGAATCTACAAGACCTAAGCAGAGCAGTGGAGGGCAGGGGGATTTGGAGATGTCTCATTCACAGGGTTGCCTGTTCAATAACTCCTCCAGTGGCAATTCCAGTACTGGGCAGGCATGTGGTATAAGTGTCTCCTCCCTTCCCGCTCCTGGCCCCTATTCCAGAGCAGGCTAGGTTTTAAAAACTTTTTTCTTTTCTTTTCTCCCCCTGACCCCTGCCAGATGGGGACCCTCCTGTGCTAGATCCTCCTCATGATGCAACCCTGTCATTTCCCCTTTGGCAGACAGAATTGGGCAGAGAAGGCATGCTGGGCAGGGCAGGGATGTGCAGTGAAGTGGGAATAAGGAAGTGAGTGCGCTGGGACCCCCGATGGCACTAAAAACAAAAACCCTTGAACTAACCCAGTTGCAGTGAGACTGTGAGAAGAAAGAAACTTGTGTGATAATGTCCTTAGTGTACAAAAGCTTATGCTACAACTTCTTTTGTACAATTAGTCTCCAAGGTTCAACAAGAGCCCTTTGTATATTGTGAGAATTCCTACTTCTTTAGACCAGTCTGGGGAGCCTTCTGTTCAATACCTTGCATGCCTATGGCTTCTGTTTCCCTTCAGAAGATGTCTCCAATACCTGCACTCTGTATCCCATCCCAAAAGTTAAAGATAGGTCAACATTGCTCCCTTGAAAAACAAACTCAGGTGGTGAGTGCCAAGTGAAAAGGACCCACTGGGGAAAAAAATCTTGCTTGAGTTCCTAAGAAACAACAGGGGAGGTTGTGATGTCATGGACTTTTTGGTGGGAAATATAGTTTCATTTATTAGATAAAGTGTTGTAATGTATGTAGAGAGATCTTATAACACCTTTGAGACTAACTCAATAAAGAAGTTGGCAGCATGAACCTTCGTGGACTTAAGTCTACTTCCTCAGATGCATTTGGACCAAGTAGACCAAAGTCTACAAAAGCTCATGCTGCCAACTTCTTTCTTTCAGTGAGTCTCACATGTGCTACAAGATCTCTCTACGTACTGATTTCACAGAGTAACATGGCTATATCTTTGAATTCTACTAGTATTGTAATGTATGTAATGTATAGTAGATGTAAAAAGGTGAGGCTCTGTTGGGAGACTGGCTTTGAAGTCTGAAGGGATGTTAAAAAGACAAGTATATATGACAATCGAAGATTGAAAGTTGGGTCTGTCAAGATTAGGAATTAGTGGGGTTTAGGACTTTGAATCGTTCAAAGACTTAGGAATCATTCAGATGTTTTTGTTTTTTAGCGAATCACCTCACCCATGCATTCCAGGTTTGTTATTCACACTATGGAACCGCATTGATGTGCATCTCTGCAAGTTCGGTTTCTCACATGTGCAAGCATTCAAATAAAGATGGAGTCAAAGTGAATGCATTTGGAACACATTCAAGGAGAATTTTATCCTGGGTCTATTCAGGTGTATTCACATTGATTATTCACACTACTGATGATACAAAACTATTTTTAAAAAAACTCAGGGAAAACCCCAATATTGATTATCTCAACAAATTCAACCCAGATTCGTCCTGGATTATTTTTACCATCTGACAACCCTTTATCAGGGTCAGAGACAGAAGAGTAAGAACCAGGGTTAGAGTTTGTTAGGATACAAGTGAGAGACAGAATGAGAGAACTGTGTCAGAGTTCGTGGCAGAATATATATGTCTCCTGATCCAGGATCTTGAGCATGATATTATTATTCAGAACCATTAACAGATTTTCAAAATACAGTTTGTAATAATTAATCACTACTTTATTTGATTGAATTATTTATGTTTCAAATGCACTGAAACCCTGAGCAAACTGTACAAGGATACTAATAGACCATGAAAAGAAAATATTACTTGGTAACTTACTGGATAATTTTATGCCAGTTTTAGCTATACTATTTCTCATGTTTTAAAAACTTTATTTTACATGTCTCTTCTTCAATGAATTAACCAGCAGAGGGTGCTGCTGCAAGAGTATATCCAACAGTGTCTGAAAATGGCTTCCTAGCCTCTTTCTTTTAACCCTGCAGAACAAAATTCACCAGATAAGCAAGGCGATTTAATGGTGGCTAAAGATACAAGAACAAAATTTAGCTACGTGTGGAGATGACCGTATTGTAATTTTACTCATGGAAGCACGTGATTAGCTGCTTTGAGCATGAAAGAAAAGAGAGGAGCAATTTTTTCCATGGACTGCACATGAATCCACTAAGGGCTTATCAAGATGGCATCTTATTTTGGAGTTTCCAGAGCACTATGATCTCCAGAACCACTGCTCAGTCTATACTACTGCACTTTCAGAGGGAAAATATTAATTTCCCCCTTCTATATTGTTTTCATGACTATCTTACCCAGGGGTGATTCCATTAAATCTATGCGTATATCCTCACTGCAGAATTAAAGCAGTTTGACACCACTTTAACTGTCAGGTCATGAGTCTATCCTAAAGAACCCTGGGATTTGCAGTTTGGTGAGGTATTCAGGCTGGTCTGTCAGAAAGCTCTGGTGCCTCACCAAACTACAAATCCCAGGATTCCGTAAAATAGAGCCATGCCAATTACAGTGGTATCAATTTGCTTTAATTCTGTAGTGTGGATACACACTATGGATTCAAAACATGAGTATAAAAAGGAAGTGAATACAGTACTAAAGTAGGGAAATCTGAAAAATTTAAAAAAAAACACCCAAATTTTAACTCCTTTTCCCCAAGAGAAAGTTTGCAGGGATTAAAAACTCATTTAATTGTTCTGTTCCAATACTCTTTTCCCATTTTTCCAAAACTGTCATGAAGCCATAACTGTTTACACATAAGATTCTGGCCAATTAAAATATTTACATCCCACCGTATATCCTAGGATTTCAGGACCGTGTAGAAGTGAAATAAATTATCAATTTAAAGCCATTTATAATTGAAAACAATAAAATAATTTAAAGACTAAAACCATATTTAAACAACCGAACAGACTAAGACAGTTTAGAACTAAATGCATATGTATTTTGGAATAAAACAATTGGGCTGCAAAGGGCTTAATAAAAAAACAACAACATGCTTTTGTTTGGCACAAGATTGAAGCTAGCGTTGGCCAAAAAAAGGCATCCAGCAATTGGGAGGGAGCATATCGAAGCTAGACTTCCCACAGTTTATTATCTCCATTGGTGGGACACAGAGATGGTCCAGTCAACATAAATCAGGGTAACAATATCAGCATAGTGCAAGACGGATCTGAACTGGTGATTGGAAGAGTGTGTCATTCTGCAGTGAAAACCCTGTTATCATAGGCAACATGGACCAAGGTAAAGAAAAGGTAGCACCATCTAGCTAGAAGTGAAAGGTACTATATATACCTGGCTGTAAACTGACCTCATGTATAAGTCAAGGGCAGGTTTTGGGACCAAAATTATGGATTTTCATATGACCCATGGATAAGTCGAGGGTAAAACTTAGAGGCATGTAACAAAGTATGTAAAGGATGAAGCAAAGGGAAACAACGCCAAAGAATTTACAAAATCCCAGCAGGCATCACTGTTTGTGTTTGCCCTAAAAACTGGATGGGTGAGGCACGAATTATGGTAAATGGTGGCTGTATGATGTGTGTGGGAAGCAACCACGTGCACAAAGGTCTAAGAAAATGCACACATGCCAAAAAGGGTGAAAAGGCAAAGAAAAAAAATGACGACGACATTAGCAGTGATTACATTAGGAGCAATCATAGCCTTTAATGTGATAACTTTGCCTGATTTTAACCCAGAAAAGATGTCAGACATACACAAATGTCTTATTCAGACCCTTCAAAGCCCAGTCCTCTTGGTACTCCATTGAGGGAACGTGCCAAAGAGCCATGTTTTTGTACTATAAGCCACTCTGATTGCCGTATGGTCAAAGAGTGGGATATAAATAAAAGTTTTATTTTGTTTGTTTGTTTATTTATCCCTGCTGCCATTTTCTCACCCAGGCATTCAAAAAGGTTAGAAGGCATCACGGTGGAGAGAGGAGAGGAGGCCAGTGCTTCTTTTAGGTTCTGTTGGGATGGACTTAGCTGTTGTCTATATCACATATTTGAAACCCAGCAAGAAATTTCATTATAGGGCTCCTAAAAGAGTGTACCCCCCTCACAAAAAACCAGCCTGCCCCTGCTGTAAACGTTACTATGATTTTGTTCCTGGTAATATGTATATTCAAGGTAATATGTACATATCCAGTTGATACCTCTGATAAGCCCTGATTAGATTTTCAGAGTTGCAAAGCAGTAGCTCCTATACAAACAAGAGATAGCACATTAATACTTTAAGTACAATAGATGCTTCACACACACAACCCACAGGACAAAAGAGACAGTGCTCGATGTAACGTAGAAACCCGATTTACTTTGTTGCAAACAAATGGACAATAAATATATCTTGTACAATATATAATAAAAATACAGCATAATACGAGTGCCACTAAGAAAAAAAAATAACCTAATTTTAAGACTTATAAATGCTTATTTTAATATATACATTGCAGAAATAAGCCACAATAAATACATCAAATTACATGTCATTCATCATAAATACTGAAAACATAAATACAGAAGGATACAGTTAAAATAAAGATTACACCATAAGGTTCAGGTTAAGATTTTTGTTGCCTACATTACCCTTTTGGTATTTGTGAGGTTGCAGATAAAGCAAATTGAACCAACGCATGGACAGTATAATATATTGTCAATTATAATTTGTGTGTCTATTTTGTCAACATTCTATTCTTGTCTCATAAGTTTCTTGGGCAAGGAGGAGGAAGGAAAAACCTCTGAAATGTGAACTTTTTAGGGAATACTTATGACTGTTCTGCTCAGAATATGGTCTGAAAACACAAGTGAGTAGAAGCTGTTTAACATGTATCACTAAAATGAACTGCTTTGCAAGTAGTGTATGCAGTGGGCAAGACAGGAGACTCATTCATCAAGATAAAAAGGGATCTAATAACAGATAAGCATGTGTATCTGCCCTGAAAGTTGTTGAGTGAACTTATTCGTATTTTTTAATTGTTTCAGGTAGCTGTAATAATTAAAATCTGCATTTCTGACTTCAGACATCCGTTATGAATCATTCTCTTCAATCATTCTCATTCCCAAAGAACAATTGACTGGAAAAACTATTGGACAATCTGCCAACATCAGTAACTATGCACGATTTACTTAATTTACTAATAATATTTTATATTACAGAATTTCTGATGAAACTTTCATATTTTCAATTCTATTAGAGGGTATAAAAGGGAGAAGGATTGTAAGGCAAGTACTGTAACTCTCACAGCAGCTGGTATTATTTGAAGAGAAACTTTTATAATCACAAGTGTGTCTTTTTAAGGTCAGTGCTGATGGTAATGATGCAACAGAAATGCTATCATTCTTACAAAAGTGCTGTAATAACACCTGTCCACATATGAATGCTTTCATTTCTGAACAGTTCTTGCACCAGGAAAACAACAAAATAAAGAGCAGGAGTGGGTCGGTTTCAGGACAGCCCCCGGGATTTTGGGGGTACACTTTCTTTTTAACCATTTCTGCATTATTTGATTTCTAGGGTTTTTTTTAAAGCAAATGGAACACTATATATGTGTTTTCATGAACTAAAGTACAGATAGATTTCTATGGAAACTTCTCTCCACTGAAAGAAAATGCAAGCAATAGAAATACCAAGAATGGTGTGATGTGTGAGATAATTAAACCTGTAAATGTGAAGATTTTTCCAGGGCAGCCCCAGGAGTCTGAGAGGGTACATTTCCACATGAGGAATATAAATAATCTTGCAAGACTTCTAGGGCAGCTTCGGAAAACCTTTGTACTCTCTGGTTTCTCTGTTGAGGACCTTCCTTCCTTCTTGCTATTGCATTCTATCATAGGATACAGAGATGGATCAGTATAATCTTCAGAGCCCTAGTCAGACCATAAATAATGATGTTAACGTAATAATGTGAAGAGGGGAATGCACTCTAGTCCCTTACATGCTCCCAAATCAGATGTCTGTTTTAACTGGATTGCTGAACTAGGGTTTACAAGGTGAAGTGTTTTCTTTGATAAGCATTAAGTGTCTGCAGTAACCGAACATAATGGATGTGGCTTACAGTACAACTCCATCCTGTCAGTTTCCGCACTAAGATGCCTCCATAATTGAAACAAACCCGATTCACTTAAGGTTGATAGAGAAGTTGTGCTTTGTTACTTAATTGTTCTGCATCCTCAAGGTCTCATTTTCTGCATGTCCAAAATTATTATGGAAACCAAAGCAAAATTATTAATAGCAATAACAATAGCAATAGCAATAGCACTTACATTTCTATACCACTTTATAGTGCTAAGCACTTTCTAAGTGGTTTACAATCTGTAAGCCAATTGCCCCCAACAAGTTGGGTATTCATTTTACCAACCTATGAAAGGATGGAAGGCTTAGTCAGCCTGGAGCCCTGTGGGATCAAACTCACAACATTGTAGCTGCAGTATCGGCATTTAACCACTGCACCACCAGAAGAAAATAAATTTATCAAGTTTGGACATATTAAAGCATTGGCACTTCCCACAAGTTTAAAAGCTTTTCTATGTGATTCAGTAAAGTGCACCCAAAAATGAGATTTTTAATCCATGAAAATTCATGCTAAAATAAACCAATTGGTTAAAAAATGCTGAGGATGGTGTAATGTGCTTCATTAATATTACAGATGCTACTAGCATCTTAACCTTTTTATAAGATAAATGCAGTTGCTGTCATCCAGCAAGAGCAATTGTGGCATGTTTCGTGCCCCATTGTGAAATCTGACCTATCATCATCACACATCGTCCATCTGTGTAGATGTCTTCTTTGCTGAGACAATTCTAATTGCTGGTGTAAACCTACTGGGCCAGTAAGTTTACCATACTATATACATGGCCATAAAAAGGAAAAAAATGAATATTATACAATGATTGTAGTACATACTCTAATGTCAAGTGTTTATTATGTAATCAATGTCATGTACCCTCGGTTTCCTGAAGATCTTACTTTGGGAGAACCAAGGCATGTACCAAACTATATTTTCCCAAACTATTTTTTACATTGAACTGAAGAATAGAATTACAAATATTCCTGTAGAAAGAACATAAACTGACACAGCAGCCGGGTTTTATGTTTTAGTGGTCTTTTACTTTATCAGGAACCTTACTGTCTACTCAGATTTTCCCATATGACCTCCAATGTTGGAAGAAACTTCTGGTCATGGCCAGGCCCATTGGGTTGTAGTAATTCAGAATCCTAAGCATATTTCATTATGGGAGCAGATGAGTTAGAAGATTTTGGGATGATTCTGCCCATCTCTAATGATCAAGAAAGATATGATGCTATGACATAATCAGTTAGGAAAGTGCTGCCAGTATTTTTATTCTGGCCAGCTAATTTTGATGTGTGGGGTAATTTTTTATTAGACATGAGCGAGCACAAAGAATTAATGTGTCCAGCGGCAATGCTGTGTTTCACACTTGCTGAGTAGTATCCAAAACTAAGAGGCATCAAGTATGTTACACATTCAGCTGGATCATCTTCAATATTTGTGTGGCCTAGATAGCCACTGTGAAAAGAAAAAGATAACATGCAAAACTTGTACAAAACACATTCACTGTTATTTGCCATTTAGTCACAACAAGCCTTTTGGCACATAGAGGTAAAGGTCACAGATATAAAACCAAAGGCTTAAAGATGCAGGAAACACAGCACTTAATTAACTGAGCCACAGGAGTTTATTCCACCTCCCTCTCCTCTGTATTGTGTTACATATGGCCAAAAGAAGACAGGGAAATAAGTCTGAAAGACATCCAGAGGGCTGTCAAGTACTAGAGAATTAATGGCAAGCAAGCTCAGCTCCCTCCTGACATCCAAGTAACTCTGGGCCTTGCTGTGAGGCAGATGTTGACCCAATGTGTAGGCGACCCAAGCTGGTTGAAATCATGAACAAAACTAATAAGAAAGCTTAAGGCTTTGTACAGTTAACAACATGGCTCCTTGCAACATGAAGCGATAGACAGCAGGGCCATGGCCCCCTCCTCAGGAGCAGGCAAAAGGTGTGCATTTTCCTATGGAAACCAAAAGAAAAGCTGAAGTTAAGATTGTACCCTTCAGTCTACAGCAGTGAGCCAAAAATGTATTTCAGTATAATATATACAATTATGATAAACATTTCTAAGAGGGCTGTAATTTTATTAATTATAATTAAAAACAGAGTTTGCAAAATTATTTTTATCACAGTGCCAGGCAGTAAGGGATTGTACATGCCACACAGCTGTTTTGTCCATACAAGGCGCTTCTTCTGCAGTAACCAACTGGTATCTAGACTGAGCATTTATCTAAAAGATTGGAATTAACAAACAAGTATTTTGTACTTTAAAGAAGCAATTATACATTCAAAGCACTGGGCATTGCCATTTTCAAAAATGATGACCTATGAATTCACACTTTTTCAAAAGTAGAGCTTCAAAGAGTATATATACATATATTGTGGATTGTGGTACCTGAAAAAGGTGAAACTCTGACTCAGTGGTTAAGTGGGAAAGCCAGAGGACAGGGTTTTTGTCATCGATGTTACATTCATAGGCATCATTCTTGTGATCTGACAAAACATTGTAAATTAATGTTTCCTAGCTGAATCTACCTGATCCAGAGAGTTCATATTCTGATATGTACCGAGGACTCTGCTGTCTGCAGGGACACCCAAATGACTTCGATGAAGGAAGCAGCACTGGCTTGCAGTCCTTTGCATACATAGATCTGCTCCCTCCACTGAAGTAAACAGAGAAGATGGTGTGTGCAAGAGCTCCATGTGCACACAAGCTCTGGAGGAGCATTAATCGGTCAGTCAGTAACAGCAACTAGGAATTTTGGTTTAAGTCCTTAAATCAAAGTGGTCAGTTGTGGATATATTGCTGTTGATATCAGTCAATTTTCACACAAAGTCTTTCACATCTCTACCCTGCTGTAGGCCAAATCTCATCTCACACCAAAGGGAAATGGCTAAATGCCCACAGAACCCTGTCTCTACCTTCCATTTACAAGTGCTCCCAGTCTGTCCTTTTCTCAATAAACAGAATAATGTTTGTTGACCAATGACAGATCTATGCAATCTATAATTGGGTACAGAAAATCTGCACACGCTGCTCCTGATAATTTTTGCATGGTGTCCATGTGTGTTTTTTTTAAAGAAATGAAAATAAAACCCCACAATGTTTCAGAGACTTTTCATAACCCCCCAAAGGTAAGAGGAGGCACTAAAGTGCATTAGGCAGCTGTAACTGTAACAAAAGGAAGTGTATACCAGAACTATCACTTTGCTTTTGAAAGGGAGCACAGTGTATACAATCCACCAGTGTAGCTGCAACAAGTCCCACTGTGCAGAATAGAAAAAAGACTTACAATTTAATGAAGTCCTGTTATTTCATTGGATAATAAGGCTAATTTTACATTATCTTAGCAATGTGTTACCTATTTCCATGTAACAGCTTCTTACATTGTCTGTTATTTGTGCAGTGGGGAGACTATGCACAGGATGTAACTGGGAACAAGAGCAGCATTGGGGTGTACTGGTTAAAGTGTTGGTCTACAACCAGGAACATATAGTACAACCCCAGTTTAGACACAAATCTCACAAAGTAACATTGAGCTATTCATCTCTAAACTATCTCATAGGCTTGTTATGAAGATCAATTTGTGTCTGAGGTAGGGAGATCCAAGTACTCAATCCTGAGCTGCTTAGAAATGCAATCAACAGAAATGGAGGAAAGTCAATTGAGGTATCATAGAAGCTCCCAATTATATTTATTATTAGAGCTGCATAGACAAACAGCCAAAGAAAACCAGGAATTGCTCCACTAAGGTAGTATGCATTACTCACAAGGCCCAATTAGACTTCTTCTTTAAGAGTATACACAGTCATCCTGTAAACACAGCTTTCCACTTATTGAAGGGGAGCCATTAAAAAAAGTAGTTTGGGTGGGTGGCAGGAAATCCCTGAATGTTGGGGAAGAATAGGTGGGTGTTTCACATTGTACATTCTTTTGGGAGCTTCTGGAAGGAAAATGGAGTGGAAAAGGCCTAAAATAAAATTTAAAAAACAGGAGCCAGCCCCAGCTCGCTAACTTTGGCTGGGTCATGCCCTACTTCTTGGTTATGTTGTAAACTTTAAAAAAATCAACAGTGGTTTGTCCAAAAATTTCAGTTTTCTAGAAAATGTTCACACCTATCAGATTTATTTAGAAAAAAGGCCTGATGCACACCCTTCATTCCTTTCTAGGAGATTTTGTTGACGTGCCAAGAGCTCCATGCAAAGTGAAATAAATGAAACATGCCCAGCCAGTGGCTCTTCCTAGATTTCCCTTTAGATGTTTAGTTAACACATATGAATTGACTCCAGGATAGATCAACGAATATAGTTATTATGTCAGTTCTAAATATCATCACAAAGGAGAAATGAAGTTTGCCTAACAAAATTTGAAATGGCTGTGCTGTTCCGATCAAATGTTCAGCTCCATTGAACATGCTGTTCATTTTTATCAAGACATGAATACTAAGCTACAACAAATAAAAAAATACATTACTGAACAATTCTGGGTGGTTGTTGTTGTGGAGGGGGGAGTTTAATACATCTATATTTAAAAATTCATCATCTTCAAATATGTGTGAAAATTTAGTACTCTAAACATGAAGATTCCAAAGTAAAATTTTCATTATCTTGCATGAGCCTGACAATAAAATGAGAAGCTCTGAGTCAACTAGCCCAGCTTCACAAAGTTTGACAGGTAGACTGCTATTTTGTAGTTTTCCTTTTTTTAATCTAGGTATTTTTTATCAAAAGATCATGTGATCCCCCCCCCCTTAAAATTTTACTTTGTACACTAACCGTTTTGTGCAATGGCTACAGTCAGTATAGAAAGAAAGAAAGAAAGAAAGAAAGAAAGAAAGAAACCAAAATGTTAACCAGAATCTTTCCCCTTGTCTCTATGGCTAAATTAAAAAGAAGGTTCCAGGGAATCCAATTAAAATAGAGTGCATTTAAATATAAGGGATTGAGTCCTAAAATAATTTAGACAGGTACTGTTTCCATGACAGGTGATTTGATACACTCCTCATGCAGTCTGCTCTTTTCCGAAAGGCTAAGTGAATTCTCGGTGGGATGCTCTGGGAGGTGAGTGCCACCATTCAAAGTAGAAACAAATCCATCTTGTGAAGGACTTTTCAAGTATGAGGGAAAGTCAACTTGGGAGTGTCTTGGCCTATGCTCAGTGTATAAACTACTACATGGAACACCGTTGTCATTTTCTGAAGAAGAGCAGCAGACTATGACAGATGGATTTGAAGAAGGATAAAGTGAACCGCTGTAACTTTCCTCTGATTGCCGTGTATAGTCAGCTAATTGTTCTGAAGTTGGGTTGTAAGGCACCAGAGAAAGATTACCATTCTTAAGAGTATCCCTTTCAGAGTAAGTCTCACGAATCTGATTAGCAGCGGCAGGGTTGTGATTCTCTATTTGGTAATAAAGTGATGAAGTGTTAGTATAGTAGGAGGATGCCTTAGAGTGGTTTTCATGCATGACAGTACCATCAGAATAGCAAAGGACGGAAGGAAGTGCTTGCACCATATCAGCATGAGCACCCAATCCTTCTACAAATTCGTCCACTTTTTCTTCTTCATCCTCCTCGTCGTCTTCTTCCTCCTCCTCCTCTTCCTCCTCCTCCTCTTCATCTTCATCTGTATCACTGGGTGCTAAACTCTGTGTGCTAGAATCTGTAACTCCACTACAAAAGCTACTTGCGTCTTCCTCTTCTTCCTCTTCCTCCTCCCCTGGGCAGCCCAAATCATTAACTGACTGCAAGTGCATCACAGTCGCCCGAGGTTCTGCTTCGATTTCAAAGTTTTCTGGCACTGAATATTCTAGCGGGTGGGTTGTGGAGCTCATTGAACTGCTGTGAGCACTTATCTCACTGTGGCAACCATTCAATGCAGGGACTTGCTGCTCCCTGTTTTTCTCCAATTCAAGTTTCATTATAGTGTGCAAAAAGTGAGTCCGGACACGGATGGGGTTAAATTCAATTCTGCCTGCCGTATTGCTACATCCTTCTTTAGTGCAACCACACGGGAAAGACATACGATCCACCTTAAGAAAAGAGACCACAAATTAATTGTATGTCTGAAAATGGGAGAGGGTGGGAGGGAGGAAATTAAAGAATCTTGGTAAGGAAGAAACTGTCATTAAATTAAGGAACTTCAGCTAGGAGAACCGCCCTAGAAATACAGTTGTAGGGGGATAAAAATGCAAGCATGCACACACACACACACACACACACACACACGTGTTAATTACACCAATTAAGACCTTCTGAATAAAAAAACCCTGATCATTGATCATAAATCCAGAACAAGGAGCCATCTAAAAGCAAGTACCTCAAAAACAAAAGTTGTATTAAATATACTGGGGGCGGTATGGGTGTAAGATAGGTATGCAGTTAGTAACTTTAGCAAGAACTCAGGAGTGCACCATGGGACCTCAGGAACATTTCTACAGTATGAATCCTTGTTGTTAACAGACAGTCTTGTTAGTAACCTTGTTTAGGTCTGATCAAGGTTAGGGCTGACTGTCTGGAGCCATGATTAGATGTTGGTCTCAGATTTAGAATTAACTGGGAACCATAGTTGATCCTAACTACAGTCAACGTCTATGCTGGCATAACAGTTTACCATGGATGGATTATGGGAGGGAAGACCTATTGCTAAAGGCTGTTGAGGTGGGTCATGGTTGTTGAGGTGTCTGTGTGATCCCAGAATCTGCTCCCAGATGATTAACTACCGGCAACATTACATCTGCAACAATCACTAACTCCCTAAGGCGTTCTTCATAGGGCAAGGTTTCCAGACCCTTCACCATCTTAGTTGCCCTCCTTTGGACATGCTCCAGTTTCTCCACATCCTTTTTGAATTGTGGTGCCCAGAACTGGACACAGTATTCCAGGTGGGGCCTGTGTCCAGTTTTGGGCACCACAATTCAAAAAGGATGTGGAGAAACTGGAGCATGTCCAAAGGAGGGCAACTAAGATGGTGAAGGGTCTGGAAACCTTGCCCTATGAAGAACGCCTTAGGGAGCTGGGGATGTTTAGCCTGGAGAAGAGAAGGTTAAGAGGTGATATGATAGCCCTGTTTAAATATTTGAAGGGATGTCATATTGAGGAGGGAGCAAGCTTGTTTTCTGCTGCTGCAGAGACTAGAACGCGGAACAATGGATGCAAACTGCAGGAAAAGAGATTCCACCTCAACATTAGGAGGAACTTCCTGACAGTAAGGGCTGTTCGACAGTGGAACACACTCCCTCGGAGTGTGGTGGAGTCTCCTTCCTTAGGGGTCTTTAAGCAGAGGCTGGATGGCCATCTGTCAGGGATGCTTTGACTTGGAGTTCCTGCATGGCAGGGGGTTGGACTGGATGGCCCTTGTGGTCTCTTCCAACTCTATGATTCTATGATTCTATGATTCTATGATCATATAAAAGGTATGAATTTGCAGTACTCTGCTAATGCCACAGTTAAGCGATATCAGCTGTTGGTTGTATAGACAGGAAGGTAATAATTCACCCCATTTAAAGAGGAATCACAAAACTGACTTTAAGGCTTTTCATGATTAACTGTGGTCTCTAGATGGTCTGAGGGCAGAAAACTGGCCATTGGGCCCACCTGAGTTGTCCAACATTGTTAAAAATGGACATAAAGTTGACATAGTCAGGCTTCTTTATTCACAGATTCTTTATCCATGGATTCAACCATCCACAGCAAATCTTGATTTCCTTATTTTATATAAGGGGCAACATTTGACTACATCCTTGTATATAATGGGACTTGAGCATCCACAGATTTTGATATCCATGGGGGATCCTTGAACCAAACCCCAGCAGATAAGAACAGCCTTCTGTAAAAGCATACCTTTAATTACTTGAGAGGTGTACCAAATAAGACCAAGACCTTAACACTGTAGATCGGGACCTCTTAGACAATCTCTTGGTGATTTGCTGTGGATTCACAAGCGTGTCTCATACCGTTATCTAATAAAAGCAAATCATCCCCCTGCCCAAATTAGGTTGCTGAAAAAGAATGATTTGGGAAAACCAGGAATGGATTTAATATGTGAAAGGAGTTGTTAGCTTGGCTCTGGTTCTGATTATCAGATCCTAGACCAAGTACAGAGCGAGTGTCTCTTATCCAAAATCCAAAAATCCAAAATCTAGAAATGTTTGGGATTTTGGATTTTTTGTATTCATTTTTTGGTGTGTGTGTGAAGGGGAGATGTTGGAATATTTGCATATACATAATAAGATATTTGGAGATGAGACCAAAGTCTAAACATGAAATTCATTTATGTTTTATATAGAACTTGTACACATCGTCTGAAAGTAATTTTATACACAACATTCTTAATTTTTTTTTTTTACATGAAGCAAAGTTTGTGTTCACTGAACCATCAGAAAGCAAAGGTGTCACTGTCTTCATCCACTGTCTCCATCCACCAGGATTTTGGATTTTGAGGCACCTTGTCTCTTAATGCTTGGCATGCAAGTGGTGATCACTATTTTGCATCATGTCTGACTTGGTAAATCTCAGTGTAATAGTAATAGTAGTAGTGCTAGTAGTAATAAATCAAATTAGCCTGAAGTTTGCTCACTCCTATTATAAAAATGTGTGTTTGCACACTTTCAAACTGCCTGTCAATTTACAGCAACCTCATCAATTTCATAGTTTTCTTAGGCAAGGAGTACTCAGGGGAGGTTTTGCTTATTCCTTCCTCTGAAATGTAGCCTACAGCATCTGGTATTTCTTGACTGGTTCCCCCTCCTAATACTAACCAGGCCTGACCCTGCAGAGACTAGGACGCGGAACAATGGATATAAATTGCAGGAAAAGAGATTCCACCTCAACATTAGGAGGAACTTCCTGACAGTAAGGGCTGTTCGACAGTGGAACACACTCCCTCGGAGCGTAGTGGAGTCTCCTTCCTTGGAGGTCTTTAAGCAGAGGCTGGATGGCCATTTGTCAGGGATGCTTTGATTTGGAGGTCCTGCATGGCAGGGGGTTGGACTAGATGGCCCTTGTGGTCTCTTCCAACTCTATGATTCTATGATTCTATGATTCACTTCCAAGATCAGAGGAAATCCTGGTGCCTTTCGTGTATTTACCTGTAGGCAGAAATATTACAAAAACACTACCCTTAAAATTTGCTATTATTTCTTTAAGTTAATTGAGGACCTCTTTTTCATATGTGGGCGCACCATACATGGATTTCAGTTTATGCGCTGGTAGTGGCAATGGCACACATGCCTGTGGCACACAAACTGCACAGCACTGTGTGCACAAACCCCATTGTTTTCAATGGGGCTCAAGCATTTATGGTATTTCCCTTACATGGGGGTGGAGGAATGGGTCCCCCACATAAGGGAAGGGCCCACTGTATTTAGTTGTTGTGTGACTTCAAGTTGTTTCTAACATATGGTAACCCAATGTAAACCTATCACAAGGTTTCTTGGCAAGATTTGTTCAGAAGGGGTTTGCCATTTGCCATTGCCTTGCCCTAAGGCTCAAGGAGTATGACTTGTCCAAGGTAAACTGGCAGATGTCCGTGGCCTGTGGGGATTTGTAGCCTGGTCACTCAGAGTTGTAGTCCAACCCCCAATCACTACCCCACATTGGCTTTCATATATACAACAATAATTTGGCTCCCAGACTTTTCTCCCCCATTCCAGTGAAGAATATTCCAGTTCAGCTCTCACCTGGCATTTTATGCCTGCAAGACTGCAAGTACAAGTTTCTGGGTCACAGAAGACTCGACAGTCACAGCCGCAGTCCTCCCTTGAAAGACGGATGGCTCGCAGCTCGTGTTTTTCTTCTACGTCTATCTTCTTGACGCCAGAGGCTCGCAGGAGTGCCCTTCGTTTTTTTGTTGTTAGAGGTTGTAGAAAGAAATACTCATCAACTTCCGTGTTGTCAAGATCTATATCATCATCAGAAATGTCATCCAGTGTCAAAGTGTTCGCTTCCTCGGATTCTACTGTGCCATTTTTAGTCATCTGTAAGAAACAGCAGTAAAAAGGCATCAGGACTTCACTGACAAGCAGAGGCATTTTTAGCCTGGAAAACGGTTTCACAGAGATGACAAACCCAAATACTCCATGTGGAATGTATTCTTCAAAGCCTTTTATTTATTCATATTGTATTATTAAAATGTTTTGTGTCCCACATCTCATTTACACAAACAGTTTATAGCAGCACTGTAAAACATAAAATCCCACAGAACTAGAGTTGTCAGAGTTAAAACTGGAAACAGCTTCTATAACTTTAATTGTGCAGAAGAGGCAATTTTAGAGGATGTTGCTTGTTACCTGGTTATGTGATGAATAACACCTACTGAAATTCCCTCTTCTATTCACCAATTCAAGTAAAGAAGCCCTCTCCTGTTTTAGCTAAAGTGAGTTAGCTAATGGCTAAAGTATGGGCATCATTAGAGGGGCATAGACAGCAGCAGGTGACACCTAAGGAAGAATGACACCACTGCTCCCTAAACATCTGCCCTGTAGCAGAAATGGGCTGTGGCATTCACCTGTATCCCTTTAAAACATTTAAGAAATGGTGTGAGTGGGGTGAGGTTCAGTGGCAAGAGAAGAGAGAGGCCCTAGGTTTAAAAATAATAATTTTAAATTGATTTTTTTAAATAAAAAAAATAAAAAATACTTTTTTATTATTTTAGTTTTCTTTTAAAACCCAGATCTTCTCAAATTTTCACTTCAACAACATGAAAATACATGTAAATACATTTAGGCTGTGCCTATGATATTGTAATTTAAAGGTATAATTTTAATTTTGCTAGCTGTTTATATTACAACTAATATAGGAATTATGATTTATAAGTAACATTAGCGGGGGGGGGACATTACTAAGGATTCTGTATGGTGTGGTATGGGAGGAGGTCAAGAGGGGGAAGGTGACACCATGAATTATCACATCGAGTGACGCCAAGCCAAGTGACGCCACTGGGCTAATGAATATTCAAGTAAACACACATATTTTCAAGAAGTGCCTAAAACACACACACAACTGGAGTCTGGCATTCAGCAGAGGGAGATTATTACATAGGGCAGGAGCCAGAAATCCTGACCATTGCTGCTAAGCAGATCATTGCTGCCAAGCAGAAATCCACAAGCACGACACATACAACAGGGCTTCCCTGAAGCTTGTGATGGCTGGTGGTGTAAGGTGGAAGTAGGCAACTTCCCATGCTCTGGCAACATCCTGGATCTCAAATTGCGGTTCCTCTATGGGAAGAAATTTTTGTCAAACTTCCCACCCACTGTGTGTCTTACTCCCAGGAGAGACATGTTCCAAAGCAGGAAGTGAAGTGGAAGCCAGAATTTTGGGGGGACAAGAGGTGGTAGGATGCCTTCCCTGAGCTGAAATGGCTGAAAGGAATGCAAAGGCTTGACCAAACCACCCACTAGAAGGCCAGGAAGACTTTTTGAGTAATTTATTTTCAAGGCCAGAATTCAATGAGACAGCTACAAATATGTATGCCGAGGGAACTTCCAGCACCTTTGAGACTTACTAAAAGAGAGAAGTTGGTAGCATGAGTTTTTGTAGACTTGAGTCTACCATGTATACTTGACTATAAGTCGACCTCATGTATTAAGTCCAGGGTAGGTTTTGGGGCCCAATTATGGATTTTGCCATAGGGTAAAACTTGGAAGATCCTTCAGTATGTGTATGTGTGCGCACAGCAAGAGGGATTCTAACTGAGGCTTTTTGCTTCAGCGTTTCAACTTCGGTTTCAACCTTGACTCCCCAGGCAGTGCTGGCGGGAGAAGGTCTGTTGTTTGTTTAACAGCAATCAATCACCCAGGACTCTTTCTGCTTGGCTTAAGAGAAAAAGAAACTCTTTCCTGATCACATGGGGAAATCTGACCTGCTATCACATTACCATATTGACCAGTAAATAAGTTGATCTAGGATTTTGGGATCAATTTTTGGGCATAAATTTTTAGACTCATAAACAAATATATAAGTACTTTCTCAGATGCATGTAATGCAAATATGTAATCACTTTAGTTACACAGCTACATAGTGTCTCCCAGCCCAACACCCCCAAACCTCTTACTGGGTGGCAGCTACAGCAATCAATCGGGTTTGTTCCTCAGTCGATTGGGAAGCTGTGGACATTCCCATCTCTTCACATACACAATCTCAGGTGCAACAGGCAGATGCAGAGTCCCCTTGACACCAGAGATTGCTTGCAGTAGGGATGGTGGTTGAGGGATGGTGATTGCTCGCAGGAGTCATAGAATCACAGAGTTGGAATAGACCCCAAGGGTCATCCAGTCCAGCCCCTTGCCAAGCAGGAAAACATAGCCAACAGATAGGCATCCAGCCTTTGTTTAAAAAACTCCCAGAAAAGGATACTCCACCACACTCTGAGGGAGTGTGTTCCACTGTCAAACAGCTCTTACTGTAAGGAAGTTCCTCCTAATGTTGAGGTGGATCAGGCTGCTTCCTGATCACCAGGGGAACAGACCCCTGTCACTCACAATGGCTGCTGCCTGGTAAGTGAAGACAGGGGGACCTTTACGCTCCCTAGGTATTCCTTAAACTAGTAAATACCTAGGGATTGTGAATACAAACCAGCCATGAATGTTTAATTCTAGGTTATGGATTCATAACTACCTTAGTGAAATGGGACAATGTTTTTATTTCTTCCCTTTCTCCCCAAATATTTTTTTTTAAAATAATTTGAGGTAGTAATAACCCTTGGATCTATTTCCAAACCGTGGCCTGCACTTTCCATTCCCATGCTATGACCGGAATATTCTTTAAGATAACCTGGCCCTGAGTCATTTAGGGCAATGGATCGAACAAAAACATTAAATCATAGAGGTGGGAAGGGACCCCAAAGTCCATCCAGCCCAATCCCCTGCTAAGTGCAAATTTATAACTAAAGCATTCCTGAAAGATAGACATCCAGGCTTACCTGGCATCCTCCTTTTCCCATACATGCCCTACACTTCAGCCTTCTGTCCAGGGGTGTGGGAGGAATAGCAAAATGCCCTCCATTTAGAAAGAGAGGAGGCTCCACCAATTCTCTTCCCCTGCGGGGGCTCTTTGGTGCAGCTATGCTCAGGAAAGAAGGGAAGGGAAGGGTAGGGTAGGGAAGGGATGGAGGTGAGCAAGGAAGCAGAAGCCTGGCCAAGCACCATGGGCGAGGGGGTACTGCCAAGGTAGGCAAGAGAGAAAGAGGGCTGATGGGCCAGGCTGAGCTACCAGGGCTGATGAAGGCAGTGGAGCAGAGGAAAATCTCTTTGTGTCTTGCCCAGGTTGGGAGGTTGGCATGCAGAGAGACAGGATGGCTGGAGGATGGGAAGGGAAAGAAGGAGCAGCAGTGGCAGTGCCTCCTTCTCTTCCTCCCCCTCCTGCTGCCATTGCTATCTGGGGGAAGCCGTTCAGGTGTGAAAGAGTGCAGGCAGGGTGACTTGGCCCAAGTAATATCACCCGAGGGAGGGCTTCTCCTCCACTCTTTTCTCCTGCTGCTGGGTGGGCTGCAGAGCCCCAGCAAGGTCTGGAATGCTGTGGGAGTCACTCATAGGCCCTGGTCTGACAGCTTTGCCTCTCTTCCTCCCTTTCACTTCAATAGCAATAGCAAGTACATTTCTGTACTGCTTATCAGTGTACTTAAGTAATAATAACAATAATTTTATTTTTTTCTAGCCCTCCCCTCTGAACGAGCAATTGGGGCGGGTTACAACAAGGTTAAAAAACAATACAATTAAAATACACCATCCCATCACCCAACACCCCCCTTAAAACAGGATTAAATCACAACAACATTAAAATCAATAAATGAGCATATAAAAATAAAATAAAAACAGTGACAGAAGTTCCAATCTGGAAACCTTAGCTGTATAAGGGTGAAGTAATGCTGGAAAGAGAGATGGAAAAGCTCAAAAATGCATTTCAGGGCTGGGAGGTGTTACATTTCTTCTGGGAAGGCCTGCCGGAAGAGATGCGTCTTTAGGGCTTTTTAAAAGCCTTCAATGGATGGAATAAGATGCATCTCGTCCGGCAGGTCATTCCACAGCTTAGGGGCAACAGCTGAGAAGGCCCTCTGGCAGGTCTGCACCAGCCTGGTCTTCATGGGTTGTAGCAGATTCTTCCCAGAGGACCAAAGTGTGCGGGGAGGTTTGTATGGGAAGAGGCAGTCCCTCAGATAGGATGGACCCAAGCCATGTAGGGCTTTAAAGGTCAACACCAACACCTTGTACTGTGCCCGGAAACTAATCGGCAGCCAGTGGAGGGATTTAAGCACTGGTGTAATGTGCTCTCTCCTAGATGTACCAGTGACAAGCCTGGCTGCCATGTTTTGATCCAATTGCAGTTTCCGGGTCAAGCACAAGGGTAGCCCCATGTAGAACGTGTTACAGAAGTCCAGACATGAGGTTACCAGCGCATGAACCACAGTTTCCAAGTCCCTCATCTCCAGGAAAGGGCGCAGCTGGTGTATCCACCGAAGCTGATAACAGGCACTCCTGACTGTTGCATTCACCCGAGTAGTCATGTGAAGTGACAGGTCGAGGAGTACTCCCAGGCTGAGAACAGAGTCCTGAGAGGAGAGTGTGACTCCATCTAGGACTGGAAGTGGTATTCCCAAAACTGGTTTAGGGCCCGTAACTGTGAGTACAGTGGTCCCCCGGGTTACGAAATTAATTGGTTCCGGCTACTTTTTCGTAAGCCGAAAATTTCGTAACCCGGGGCCTATTTCCTATGGGAAATAGGTAATCCGTTCCGGAGGCCTGGCGGGGGCCTCCTGGCTGAGGAAGTGAAGGTCCGATCCGGCGGATCGGGCCTTCCTTTCGTCAGCTGCGGAGGCCCAGCCTGGCTGGGGAAGGGAAGGTTCCCTTCCCCAGCCAGGCTGGGCCTCCGGGCCTGACGCGAAAGGGAGGCCCGATCCGCGGGATCGGGCCTCCTTTCGTTGGGCGCGGAGGCCCGGCCTGGCTCCACAAGCCAGGCCGGGCCTCCGCGCCTGGGACACGAAAGGAGGCCCGATCCCCGGGATCGGGCTTCCTTTCGTTGGGCGCGGAGGCCCGGCCTGGCTCCCGAAGCCTGGCCGGGCCTCCGCGCCTCAGACACGAAAGGAGGCCCGATCCCCGGGATCGGGCTTCCTTTCGTTGGGCGCGGAGGCCCGGCCTGGCTCCCGAAGCCTGGCCGGGCCTCCGCGCCTCAGACACGAAAGGAGGCCCGATCCCCGGGATCGGGCTTCCTTTCGTTGGGCGCGGAGGCCCGGCCTGGCTCCCGAAGCCTGGCCGGGCCTCCGCGCCTCAGACACGAAAGGAGGCCCGATCCCCGGGATCGGGCTTCCTTTCGTTGGGCGCGGAGGCCCGGCCTGGCTCCCGAAGCCTGGCCGGGCCTCCGCGCCTCAGACACGAAAGGAGGCCCGATCCCCGGGATCGGGCTTCCTTTCGTTGGGCGCGGAGGCCCGGCCTGGCTCCCGAAGCCTGGCCGGGCCTCCGCGCCTCAGACACGAAAGGAGGCCCGATCCCCGGGATCGGGCTTCCTTTCGTTGGGCGCGGAGGCCCGGCCTGGCTCCCGAAGCCTGGCCGGGCCTCCGCGCCTGGGACACGAAAGGAGGCCCGATCCCCGGGATCGGGCTTCCTTTCGTTGGGCGCGGAGGCCCGGCCTGGCTCCCGAAGCCTGGCCGGGCCTCCGCGCCTGGGACACGAAAGGAGGCCCGATCCCCGGGATCGGGCTTCCTTTCGTTGGGCGCGGAGGCCCGGCCTGGCTCCCGAAGCCTGGCCGGGCCTCCGCGCCTGGGACACGAAAGGAGGCCCGATCCCCGGGATCGGGCTTCCTTTCGTTGGGCGCGGAGGCCCGGCCTGGCTCCACAAGCCAGGCCGGGCCTCCGCGCCTGGGACACGAAAGGAGGCCCGATCCCCGGGATCGGGCTTCCTTTCGTTGGGCGCGGAGGCCCGGCCTGGCTCCCGAAGCCTGGCCGGGCCTCCGCGCCTCAGACACGAAAGGAGGCCCGATCCCCGGGATCGGGCTTCCTTTCGTTGGGCGCGGAGGCCCGGCCTGGCTCCCGAAGCCTGGCCGGGCCTCCGCGCCTCAGACACGAAAGGAGGCCCGATCCCCGGGATCGGGCTTCCTTTCGTTGGGCGCGGAGGCCCGGCCTGGCTCCCGAAGCCTGGCCGGGCCTCCGCGCCTCAGACACGAAAGGAGGCCCGATCCCCGGGATCGGGCTTCCTTTCGTTGGGCGCGGAGGCCCGGCCTGGCTCCCGAAGCCTGGCCGGGCCTCCGCGCCTCAGACACGAAAGGAGGCCCGATCCCCGGGATCGGGCTTCCTTTCGTTGGGCGCGGAGGCCCGGCCTGGCTCCCGAAGCCTGGCCGGGCCTCCGCGCCTCAGACACGAAAGGAGGCCCGATCCCCGGGATCGGGCTTCCTTTCGTTGGGCGCGGAGGCCCGGCCTGGCTCCCGAAGCCTGGCCGGGCCTCCGCGCCTCAGACACGAAAGGAGGCCCGATCCCCGGGATCGGGCTTCCTTTCGTTGGGCGCGGAGGCCCGGCCTGGCTCCCGAAGCCTGGCCGGGCCTCCGCGCCTCAGACACGAAAGGAGGCCCGATCCCCGGGATCGGGCTTCCTTTCGTTGGGCGCGGAGGCCCGGCCTGGCTCCCGAAGCCTGGCCGGGCCTCCGCGCCTCAGACACGAAAGGAGGCCCGATCCCCGGGATCGGGCTTCCTTTCGTTGGGCGCGGAGGCCCGGCCTGGCTCCCGAAGCCTGGCCGGGCCTCCGCGCCTCAGACACGAAAGGAGGCCCGATCCCCGGGATCGGGCTTCCTTTCGTTGGGCGCGGAGGCCCGGCCTGGCTCCCGAAGCCTGGCCGGGCCTCCGCGCCTCAGACACGAAAGGAGGCCCGATCCCCGGGATCGGGCTTCCTTTCGTTGGGCGCGGAGGCCCGGCCTGGCTCCCGAAGCCTGGCCGGGCCTCCGCGCCTCAGACACGAAAGGAGGCCCGATCCCCGGGATCGGGCTTCCTTTCGTTGGGCGCGGAGGCCCGGCCTGGCTCCCGAAGCCTGGCCGGGCCTCCGCGCCTCGGACACGAAAGGAGGCCCGATCCCCGGGATCGGGCTTCCTTTCGTTGGGCGCGGAGGCCCGGCCTGGCTCCCGAAGCCTGGCCGGGCCTCCGCGCCTGGGACACGAAAGGAGGCCCGATCCCCGGGATCGGGCTTCCTTTCGTTGGGCGCGGAGGCCCGGCCTGGCTCCCGAAGCCTGGCCGGGCCTCCGCGCCTGGGACACGAAAGGAGGCCCGATCCCCGGGATCGGGCTTCCTTTCGTTGGGCGCGGAGGCCCGGCCTGGCTCCCGAAGCCTGGCCGGGCCTCCGCGCCTCAGACACGAAAGGAGGCCCGATCCCCGGGATCGGGCCTCCTTTCGTTGGGCGCGGAGGCCCGGCCTGGCTCCCGAAGCCTGGCCGGGCCTCCGCGCCTCAGACACGAAAGGAGGCCCGATCCCCGGGATCGGGCTTCCTTTCGTTGGGCGCGGAGGCCCGGCCTGGCTCCCGAAGCCTGGCCGGGCCTCCGCGCCTCAGACACGAAAGGAGGCCCGATCCCCGGGATCGGGCTTCCTTTCGTTGGGCGCGGAGGCCCGGCCTGGCTCCCGAAGCCTGGCCGGGCCTCCGCGCCTGGGACACGAAAGGAGGCCCGATCCCCGGGATCGGGCTTCCTTTCGTTGGGCGCGGAGGCCCGGCCTGGCTCCCGAAGCCTGGCCGGGCCTCCGCGCCTCAGACACGAAAGGAGGCCCGATCCCCGGGATCGGGCCTCCTTTCGTTGGGCGCGGAGGCCCGGCCTGGCTCCACAAGCCAGGCCGGGCCTCCGCGCCTGGGACACGAAAGGAGGCCCGATCCCCGGGATCGGGCTTCCTTTCGTTGGGCGCGGAGGCCCGGCCTGGCTCCCGAAGCCTGGCCGGGCCTCCGCGCCTAACGAAAGGAAGGCCCGATCCCGTGGATCGGGCCTCCTTTCGGTAGTCCGTCCCTTGTCCTCCGAAGCCTGGCTTCGGAGGAAAAGGGAAGGGAGTCTGTCCCCTTTCTTCCGAAGCCTGGCCTCGGAGGAAAAGGGACTTTTTTTCGGATCCCGGGGGATCCTTCGGATCCCGGGGGATAATTTTTGGTCCCGCCGGTTTCGGATCCCGGGGTTTTCTTAACCCGGGGGATTCGTATCCCGGGGGACCACTGTACCTCCGTTTTGTCTGGAGTGAGTTTCAATCGATTTTCCCTCATCAAACCCATTACCGCCGCAAGGCAGTCATTGAGAGGGGAGACGCCATCTGAGGTCTGAGCAGACAATCTGGTCACGGGGAAATATATCTGAGTGTCATCAGTGTACTGATGACACTGAGCTATGTGCTTCCGAATGATCTCTCCAAGCGGCTTCATATAGATATTGAATAACATCGGGGACAGAATGGCGACCTGAGGGACGCCACAGCTAAGCTCAATTTTAGATGAGCAGCTGTCCCCGAGTCTCACCCTTTGGGATCTGCCAGAGAGAAAGGATCAGAACCACCTAAGAGTGGTGCCTCCAATCCCCAGTTCTCTCAGCCGATCCAAAAGGATGGAATGGTCTATGGTGTCAAACGCTGCCGAGAGATCCAAGAGCACCAACAGGGTCACACTACCCCTGTCAATGCTCAGGCGGAGGTCGTCAGTCAGAGCAACCATGACAGTCTCCACTCCATAACCTGCCCTGAAGATGGTTTGGAATGGGTCGAGATAATCAAACAAAACAAAACAAAAAGCTTCATTTATATACCGCTTCATACCCTTAAGGAGTGTCTAAGCGGTTTACAATTGTAAGCTATTTGCCCCCCAACAATCTGGGTACTCATTTTAGTGACCTCGGAAGGATGCAAGCCTGAGTCGAGCTTCAGCCCTTTGCTGGTCTTGAACTCGCCACCTTATGGTTTTGAGTGAGTGGCTGCAGTACAGGCATTTAACCACTGCACCACCAGGGCTGTTTAATCGGTTTCATCCAAGACGAATGGAGTTGGGAAGCGACCGCTCTCTCGATCACCTTGCTAAGAAAAGGTAGCAAGGAGACTGGTCTATAGTTGTTTTTGTCCAGGGCATCAAGAGAAGGCTTCTTCAGGAGGGGCTTAACGGCCGCCTCCTTCAGAGAAGATGGAACAATGCCTTCCTTGAGGGATGCATTGATCACACTGACGAATGTCCTCAGTGCGTCCCCTCCCTGGACGACCAGCCAAGATGGACCCGGATCAAGAGAACAAGTCATCTTTTTCACAGCTCCAAAAAGCTTGTCCACATCATCAGTACTTACCGATTGAAACTCATCCAGTAAACTGACAGCAACGGAGCGGCTGGACACCTCATCCTTGGCCACTGAACAAATATTGGTGTCCAAGTCGGCTCTAATTCGAGAGATTTTCTCCGCAAAGTGGGTTTTAAACACCTCACAGCAGGCTGCTGTAGGCTCTAGTAGGGGGTTTGGCACGGGAGGAACCCATGTGAGCTCCCCCACAATCCTAAACAGCTCTGCTGGGCGGGACTCTGCAGATGCAATGTGTGCAGAACAGAGAGATCTCCGCGCTGCACGCAAAGCCTCTCCACAGCTGCGAAGATGCAGTCTATAGCGAGTTCTGTCGGATGGGAGTCGAGTTTTTCGCCATTTGCACTCTAGTCGTTGTCCAGCCCGCTTCATCTCCCTGAGGCCTTCCATGTACCAGGTTTTTCAATTCGGAGCGGGCTTGAAAGGACGCTCGGGAGCGATTGTGTTGATAGCCCTAGTGATGTCAGTATTCCACGTGTCTACTAAGGCCTCAACAGAGTCGCCGGCATTCCCAACTAGCAAACCCTCTAGGGCTTTCTGGAAACCAACTGGTTCCATAAGCCTTTGAGGGCAGACCATTCTAATAAGTCTGCCACCCTCATAGGGGCGGAAAGTGGCCTTCAGTTCCAACTTGATTAGGAAGTGATCCGTCCATGACAAAGCGGAGGTCTTGGTTACCTCCGCCCACGGATACTCCTGCTCCGTAGTAAAAGCCCTATTGAGTGTATGACCTACACAATGCGTGGGCCCACTGACCAACTGGGAGAGGTTCATGGCTGCCATGGAGTCCATGAACTCCCGAGTCGCTCCAGATAGCTCTAACAAACTGGTTTCAAGAGGGATATTGAAGTCGCCCAGAACCAGAAGTCTGGGCGACTCCAATATCAACTCAGAAACCAGGTGAGTCAACTCGGTTAGGGAGTCTGCTAGGCAACGGGGTGGCCAATATACTAGCAGAATCCCCAAACTGTCCCTGGCCTTCAATCTAAGGTACATACACTCGATGTGGGCTATTTTCCAGACAGGCTTCCTGATCAAGGTCAAATTGGTTTTATGGACTATGGCCACACTGCCCCCCCCACCCACTTTCCCTTATCTGCTCGCTGACCGTGTACCTGGCTGGAAGCGCCTGTGCCCATGTGGCAGCGCTGGCATCATCCAGCCAGGTTTCAGTAAAACATGCCAGGTCGGCCTGTTCATTCACCAGGAGGTCGTGGATGATATGGGTTTTTCCTTTGGCCAACCTGACCTTTCAATGGAACAGATTAAGAGATTGTGGTGCAATTGGTGCGCTCTCCACCTTATCTTGGGAAACAGAGTGAACTGAAGAGGGGATAAATATCAAACATCTATGCCTATTTCTTTTGTAACATCTGTTCACTCTGTTGCCGCCATACCTTCCCTGTCCCTACACAACCTCAGTGATTGCCCTTTGGCTACCCAGGTCCATTTTCAAAGAGTGGTAACAGAATTCCAGCAAGTTCACCCAGAAAATGATCAGCAGAAACATAGAAAGCATTCACGAGGACGGTTAGACTGCTGGCTTACTGGTTTACAATGTGTAAGCTAATTGCCCCCAACAAGCTGGGTACTCATTTTAGCAACCTTGGAAGGATGCTAATCTGGGTCAACCCTGAGCCCCTGGCTGGTATTGAACTTACAGCCTTGTGGTTTATGACTGAGTGGCTGGAGTACAGGCATTTAACCACTGTGCTCCCAGGGCTCCCTACTTCAAAGGAGGGGGCTGCCAGTGGAGGTGAAGGGAGGGACATGAGGGCATTAGGGGGCATTGGGAGGATGTTTGTTTGTTTGTTTCCATGTAAACCTACTCAGTGACCATGGCAAGTCACATTCTCTCAGCCTCAGGGGAAGGCAATGGCAAACCTCCTCTGAAGAAATCTTGCCAAGAAAACCCCAGGGTCGCCAGAAGTCAGAAATGCCTTGAAGACCCATAATAAAACAAAACAAAAAATGTGAATGTATATTAATATGAGTATTTTTAGATTTTCTTTTATAATGTCCCACATTTTTCTTTAAGGTCCTATATCTTGTGGTAGTTGTGACATCAGATCTCCTTGCAGCCATCCCTGATCCAACCTCTCTTTAAAGCCCTTTAAATAGTGAGAGCTCCTCTTCTTCTGAGGCAGTCTATTCAATCGGGGGACCAGCAATTTCCTCTCCCCTAACCTCAATATGCTGGGGACTGGTAGCATATTTGTCCACAGTGACTACAATGGTTTCTTTCCAAGGATTGGCAGTCAGTGACTCAGGGTCTGGCACCAGTCCATGGGCCACCATTTTGAGTAGCACTGGCTTAGCATTTTGAATATTAACACCTACACTAGTAGTTCCCAAACTTTGCTCCTTCAGATGTTCTGGACTTCAACTCCCAGAATTATTGACTGTTGACCAAGCTGAGTGGGGGGACCAAAGTTTGGGAACTACTGATCTATACCTTAAATATATAAGAATTTTTGGCATACTTGCAATATGTGCTTACACAGAGTAGTCAAACAATAGTGATAATTTCAGCAGGGAGAAGCAGCACGTGTGTGTGTGTGTGTGTGTGAAGTCTTCCCACCCTTCCAGCCAGGTAATCGGTATAATCAATTCAATTGCCATCTCTTTGGCAGGTATGTCTTTATGTTCAGCCTACTGCATTTGGGGTGAACAGGAACAATTAATGTTTGTCATTATTTCAAAAGGGCTTGATTACAAGCAAGATTATGGATCCAACCCAGCAATTATGCTTTATTAAGAGCTACCATGGGCACTGGTGTGAATTTTCTTCAAAACTAGAAACAATCTAGGCTGAACAGGCGATATGATTTTTCTCTATTCTATTTTTGACACTTCTATTCACATTGGAAGAAGAGTAAAAGAAGGGGGCATGGAGCATTAAATAAACTCTCCAACTAGTGCTGTGATTCCAGATACAAATATAAAAAGAGAGAGAATAAGTCCTGAAAGGAGAGTTTTGGTTTTGTGCAGCCAAACAGGAAAACAACAACGTTCAATGACAGGATATTGCAGTCGATACTAAACATACATTTCCTACAAGGAAATATACATTCAAATGCAGGCATAGCCCTGTAGATATAATCACAGAACATCTATTTACATTAAATCAAGGATTACATAGATGGCTATCAGCTTTGCAGGTTTCCCCAGCCTCCAGAGTGATTTCACTGTTTATAGGTGGCAGGTGGAAATAATGTCAACCATCTCAGGCTGATTCCTCTTCTGTTTGCTGAGCTATCAGAGCTCAGCGGAAGAAGGCAAGTGGCATCTAGAATCACAGTCTTTCCTGCATGATAAAGCATCACTTCTCAGAGCATTATGAATTATCCAAAAGCAAAAAGGAAAAGGAGGAAGGAAAAAAAAAACAAATATAAGTATCATCTGCATCCCAGGGATTTTGAATGACACAGCCCTTGGGTCTGAAAAAGCACAATGCCAATTCTTTTATCCACTAGAGCCTCATTCATTCATTCATTCATTCATTCATTCAAACATAGCTAGCACAGGCTGCATTCACACTACAGAATTAATGCAGTTTGTCACTGCTTTAATTGCCATGGCTCCATCCTATGGAGTTTTCGGATTTGTAGTTTTGTGAGATATTTAGCCTTTCCTGTCAGAGAGTTCTGGTGCCACAACAAACAACAAATCTATAGGATGGGTCCATGACAGTTAAAATGGTGTCAAATTGCATTCATTCTTCAGTGTGGCAACAACCTTAGGGGCTGTGCAGTCCGCCCCTAAGGGACGGTCTGCAACCACCTCCATCTTTGCCAGACGAGGGCTGCGGCAGCTGCATGCTGCAGCCCTGATCTGGCATTTCCAGGGCGCAAAAAGGACCCACAAAAAGTGGCTTCTTTTTGCACCCTGGAAAGGGTGCCGTAGCCACAGCTTTACAGTGCTCCTTTGGTGCTGCATCATATGGATGCAGTGCCAGAGGAGTGCTGTGATGCTGCATGCCGTGTGATGTGGCACATGGCATCACACTGCCATGGGGCAGAGTCAGAGCATGTGTGATATGGATGCCACGCCCCAACTCCACCCCCAGGCTGGACTTAATGGCCAGTCTGCACATCCCCTTTGTTAATATATGAGAAAGTTAACAGCCATAGTTAACATCTGAGAAACATTTGAGGGAAGTTTTAAAAGTTTCAGGGGTAGCAGGCTCAGGAGACAACCCCTCTAACTCTAACAGCACACTAAGGAATTCAAAGATATAGCTGTGTTAGTCTGTAAAATCAGTATGGAAAGAGATCTTGAGCACCTTTGAGACTAACTGAAAGAAAAAAGTTGGCAGCATGAGCATCTGTAAACTTGAGTCTACTTCCTCAGATTTGAAGAAGAAGGCTCAAGTCTACAAAAACTCATGCTACCAACCTCTTTCTTTCAGTCTGTCTCAAAGGTGCTCCAAGAGGTCTTTCCAACACACTAAGGAGACAGGGGACCCAAAAATAGCAAAAGAAACAACCAAGCGTGGCACAGATGGCTGACCAAACTTTCATGAGAAAGGAATGGAATGGAGTATCCAGAATAAGGTCATCTTGCACTGAAAACTTCATTTGCAGATTCCAGTTTTGAAAATTGAAATACACACTGCCATAATTACTGCATCTTTGTTTTTAAATAAACAAAAGCAGGCATCTACTAGCATGTAATTATTTTTTCCCTCAGAGCATCTTCTTTTAAATAAGTAGCTAGGAAAAAATGTGTTTGATCGATAATCCTGCATCTTTTCAACAACACACACTGTACAATCTTCAGGAAGAACTCCTGAACAGTCTATGGAGCTTATTGCTCCACTTAAATAACCTGGTTTACTTCATCCGAATTCAAGCCTAAATCAGGAGTACAGCCCAGCTGCAGCTCGGGTCCCAGGCAAGCTCTGGCAGCCTTATTTCGAAGCTGCGAGCTTTCTATTTTGGAAAAATGGCTGTCGGAGCTTGCCTGGAACCCAGGCTGCAGCCAGGCTGTACTCGCCCAGCAGCTTAGGAGGCAAAATCCTTGCAGTAGGACCTGGCTGCCTTCTGATTTAGGATGAGGTAAACCAGGTTATTTAAGCAGAGCAATCAACTTCTACATTAGGAAAGGGCCTATATCTGCCTTGTAAAAGCAGTTTTCAAAGAACTACCCCTGTTAGCCTTTTGCGGCATAAAAAAGAGGAAGGGAGGGGGAGAAAAACAATGTGGCAGCACCTTTAAGATTAATTTTTTTAAATTTTAGCACAAGCTTTCATGGATATTAAACCATTTCTCAGAAACAATGCCAAGTGGTATTGAGGCCTCAGGTATAACACTGTATAAATACAGTAGTGAGAGTAGGGTAGAACAGAATAGGATCCAGAAAGATGCAAATCATGTCCCTTGCCCTAAATTTTCAAAGGGCTAGCTGAGGTGATACAAGTCTTTCAGATCTTTACAGTGGTCAGTTAGTCCTGATATTTGAAAGCAATAAACCTGTTACCAATAGTAAGTTTTCCTGGGTTCAAAACTTTCTCTGACATGTTTTCTTTGGTTATATGTGCTGTAGTGAGGATTCTTGAATTAATATATGTAGTATGCCATGAAGCCATGGTCCTTGTTCTTCTCTGCTAGTGGACTGGAATTTGTGAATGTAATTCAATTCAGCTCTTTCTAATCTTCCTTTGTAATTTCTTTGTTCAAGGACCATGACCTGTAAATTCCTTACTGTGTATCCGGGAAGGCTGGAATGTTCTGCAACTGGTTTTGGGTACTGCCATTTCTAATGTCAGATTTGTCTCCACTAATCCTTGCATAGAAACTGTCCTGTTTGTTTAATGAATAGTGTAGAGGGGCAGTGCTGGCACAGGATGGCATATTCCAGGTTATTCCAAGATACATATATCAGTACAAGAGTCCTTGCTACTTAACATATGACAGAAACAGTTTTTAATCCAGAGAAAGTGTCTTTTGATAAGCAGGTTCATTGCTTCCGCACATCAACGCTAACTGGACACTGTAAAGGTCTGAAAGACCTGTATCACCTTTGAAAATTTAGAGCAAGAGATATGATATTCATCTTTCTGGATCCTATTACAATCTTTATAAATATGCTAAAGACTTTAATAGCATTCGATACTGCATCTGAAAATGTGAGTTTATATGCATGAAAGCTCATGCAAAAATAAGAACAGTCAGTGTTAAAGGTGCTGCCATATTTTGTTCCGCTTCTTTCTTTCTCCCTCTCTCTTCCTACTTTGAGGAAGAAACCTTAGTCATACAAGGAATGGGGTAGGTAGATGGAACATGTAACAAACACGAAAAACTAGAGATCTTGTAAACAACTGTGCTGCTGCAGCTGACAAAACTACCAATAAGCTTACTTCTTGGTTTTTGAAATGAGAGTAATATCAGCCAGTGAGAAGGCCCTCTGGCCCAATAGCCCGTCAGAACTAGGGATGTAAAGAATGCAAATAAATATTCACATCCTCTATGGAAAAGGGTATCTCAATACACTGAGGCCTCCCATTAAAAAAAGATCAACTGCTGTGGGATATTTGTAATTTGGGACTTTTTTTGTGAAAGAATTGGAACCCTGGTGACATAGTGGTTAAATGCTGGTACTGCAGCCACAATTTTGTGACTTCGATCCCAGGGCTCCAAGGTTGACTCAGCCTTCTATACTTTTGTAGGTCGGTAAAACGAATACCCAGCTTGTTGGGGGTAATTGGCTTACAGATTGTAAAACGCTTACAGAGTGCAGAGTTCACTATTAAGAGGTATAGAAATGTAAATGCTATTGCTATTGCTAACGTTATGAGGAAAGCCATTAAAAAAACCCACAAAAACAAAACATTTTGTATATAACAAGCATACCAATTATATTTTCCTTACCAGCTTGATTCCATATTATGATGGCTCAAAGAGACAAAATGTAGTACCTTAATAGCAATCTCTTGCACAGAATACTCCATACCTAGCAGCTTGCCTAGCTGTATTTAATCAAAATCTAAAGTGGTGATTTCAGTGGGGTGGAACAAATTGCCATCGTATCTGCATAGCAGGAAGTAAGCTGTCGTCTTAAAGAGCTCAGGTGGAACCCTATTAAAATCTGACAAGTTAATGTGAGAAACGGAAGAAATGCCAGGTTGTTTGGGGCAATTGAACGGCAGCCATTTGAGAAGTGGATGTGCAACCTTGCCAGGGCCCGTGAAGTGCCAAGCTGACTATTAGTGGTGGTTCTTGTTCATGTCATCAAGAATCAAAGAGTATACCTTGCCATTTTTCTTTCTTTTTTTTACCTTAAGTTTTAAAGAGTTGAGTTTCTCCTCTCTGAGATGCTCACGTAACATCTCTCGGTGAAGCCTTTCTTGTTCCATGGCAAACTCCCCAAGGGTGTACTGACGCACACTGTTGTGGCGGGTTGACATGCCCAGGGTGCTTCCTCCTTGGCTGGGCACACTTGTGAACCCTTGTCTTCTTGTAAAGTAGTAGACAGTAACGCAGTTAAAATGGACATTTTTGGTCCGCTTCCGTTTCTCCCTCTTCAGAATCGAGGATGCTAAAAGGAAATAAGTGACATGTTTCAATAAAGCCATTCTCATCATTTTATAGATTCTTATAGTACAATCAATCCTCCAGCTTAGCTGCTGTAGTGATCTTCTCAAAGAGAAATCAGAAATGTAGAGGGAAGGGATAAGGAGCAGCATACATCCAGAGGAGGAAAGGCCAAAGAATATCTTCATCTCTTGGCCTTCCTCAGTCACTTCACCTCCTACAATGGCTTAAGGTACTGCACAATGTAGCTTCCTTTTTTCCACTTCCTGTTACCAGCATACACAGTTAACTCAAGATGATCATGGTGATACAGCTAGTCAATTAGCTGGATAGAATAACTATTTAAAAGCATTTTGACAGGCTAAAGAAAATACCCTGAATAATATAGTACAGTAGTAGATTTCCTACCAAGTTTAATTTTGGGGGAGAAAAAACCCAATACTTTTACATAGTTTTTACTAATAGCATTTCTAAAAACTGTGGCTGGCAAGAGCCATTTCCTCTTGTACAAGACGGAATTGAGAAGCTTCTTCTAAGATGATACCTGATGCAACAAACCTGGGCTGGGAAAATTGCCCCCAAATACATCTCATTTTTTTTAAATGGCCTAGACTTCCCCATGAACTGCCTCAAAAGTCTATCTGCCACTGTCTTATGCCTCAAAACAATTCCCCAACTTCCATGTGCCCCAGCTTAGCTTCACTGCTGAAAACTGAATGAAAGCCAGCTTCCCATCACACATCCCTCTCCCCATGGAAAAACAAACAAGGAAACTCTCAATTATTTCCAGGTTTTTTGTGGAGCTTTCAGGCTATGTGGCCACATTTCGGAAGAGTTCCTTTATGACGTTTCGCCAGCATCTGTGGCTGGCATCTTCAGAACGTGGCCACATAGCCTGAAAGCTCCACAAAAAATTATGGATGCTGGCCATGAAAGCCTTCAACTCCACATTTCCAGGTTTCATTTTCAGATGACTTTTGGATGATCCAAGGGATGCAGGAAAACAAGTACCCTTGGCAGAGTCTACTATGATGGTTGGCTCTGTCTCCCAAGTAACCCAATTACATTCATGGAATCCTGCGTTTGAAGAAAAGTGTGCTAACAGGGAAGTTCTTAATATGGTCTTTGACCTATTATGGCTATTTCACTGTGATTGAGAGAGGAACAGACAGATTTGATGCTTAAGTAAAGGTCAATGACACATATATTTTGGGGGAAAGAATTGTGAATCAAAGGTTCAATCCAATCCAATCCAATCCAATGCTAACAAGATGAAATTCAACACAGAGAAATGTAAGGTTCTGCACTTAGGGAGGAAAAATTAAATGGACAGATATAAAATGGGGGACACCTGGCTGAATGAGACCACATGTGAAAGGGATCTAGGAGTCCAAGTAGACCATAAGCTGAACATGAGTCAACAGTGCGATGCAGCAGCTAAAAAGGCCAATGCAATTTTAGGCTGCATCAATAGAAGTATAGTGTCTAGATCAAGGGAAGTAATAGTGCCACTCTATTCTGCTTTGGTCAGGCCCCACCTGGAATACTGTGTCCAGTTCTGGGCACCACAATTCAAAAAGGATGTGGAGAAACTGGAGCGGGTCCAAAGGAGGGCAACTAAGATGGTGAAGGGTCTGGAAACCATGCCCTATGAGGAACGCCTTAGGGAACTGGGGATGTTTAGCCTGGAGAAGAGAAGGTTAAGAGGTGATATGATAGCTCTGTTTAAATATTTGAAGGGATGTCATATTGAGGAGGGAGCAAGCTTGTTTTCCGCTGCTGCAGAGACTAGAACTCGGAACAATGGATGCAAGCTGCAGGAAAAGAGATTCCACCGCAACATTAGGAGGAACTTCCTGACAGTAAGGGCTGTTCGACAGTGGAACACACTCCCTCGGAGGGTGGTGGAGTCTCCTTCCTTAGAGGTCTTTAAGCAGAGGCTGGATGACCATCTGTAGGGGATGCTTTGATGGAAAGTTCCTGCATGGCTGAATGGGGTTGGACTGGATGGCCCTTGTGGTCTCTTCCAACTCTATGATTCTATGATTCTAATCCAATCTTTACATTCTGTCATTACTGATTATCAGCCCATGAAATGAGAACATAGCAACCAGACTTGACCATCAAATGATATATCAACTAAAGTCACCGCTTATATTATTTTATATATGTTGATTCAGGAGACAACAATGACTGTATGGAATCAAGCATAGAAACAAACTTGAACCAACTAAACCAAACCCTAAATTCAAACCGCAAACACTGGCCTGGTACACAAGGGCAGCGAAACACCACTCCTCTTTCTTGTGCAGCTGTGCAGCAGATGTGCACTCAAAAAGGAACCATTCTAGGCAACGGCATTATAAGGGCTGCGATGCAGCCTTATGGCGCCACTTCTTGCTTCCTGTTAATGATACAGCAAATTTGCTCGTTGTTGTTGTTGTTGTTGAATTCTTGGAATTGTAGTTTGTTTTGGCACCAGAACTCTCTGACAGAGAAGGCTAAATGCTTCACACAACTACAGTTCCCAGAATTCCACAGCACTGAACCATAGCAGTTAAAATGGTGTGAACCAAGATTATTTCTGTGCCTATGGCTCAAATCCTACCTCCTTCCAATGCAATAAAGGAGCTTATCACATGGGAGCAAAAATGCCCAAATCCTGTGGATAAACGGGGTTTAGATCCCAGTAATATCCTGCAAAAGCAGGATTATTTTTAGACACATCGGGATAATTGAGCATTAACATGACATTAACCCATGCAGAAAGTGGGCAAAATCGTGCTGCTTTTTACTTTCAGGATTTTCTTAAAACTAAAAAGCGATGAAATTTTGCAACTTTCTACATGGGTTAATGTCATTTTAATGCTCAATTAGCCCAACGTCATCTGAAAACAATTCTGCTTTTGCGGGATATTCCCTGATTTAAACCCCATTTATTCACGGGATTTGGACGCTTCCTTCCCATGTGATAAGGTCCAAAGAGGGGGAAACTAGGTGGCAACTACTTACAAGAAAGATAAAAAGACATTGAGAGTAATAGCCTCTATCTGTATATTAATATATCTGTATTAAATGAATATGATCTCCTCCACTGAGAGACCATGTATTTACTAAGGTAATAAAGGTAACAAAATCAAGGCCTCAAAAATGAGCAACCGGTGACTGTCTTATGTTTTCCATCACTTCATCCTTCCATGTACTGGCCTAGCAAGTTGACATGAAGTCCAGTTGTCTCATCAGAAATAAACCAACCAATCAGGGTATGGTTTTCGCACACATTGCACTACAGACATGCCTGTGTGATTAGCAAAGTTGACACAATACATGTGTTCGCATATGTGTAAAAAGGTTCAGAGGGTTGTGAGAATCTCTGTGCTTGATTTCTACCCAACGAACAGGAATCTTCTCAATTCCAGAGTACATGAACTGTCTTATGGTATTTTTGTGTGAACTGATGAACTCATGTTTGCCTAGGCATGTATAATTTAGCAGCCTGAACATTCATGGAGTGGAATGCTTTTGGTCCCCAAGGAGCAGTCATAGATAATTCGGGAGAGGTAATTTTGAGAGAACCGTTCAAGGCTGAACTCTCCATGGAAGCCAAGATGACTAAACTGAGGGTGTCTTACTTTGGCCACATCATGTGAAGGTACAATTCATGCTAAGAAAGGCAGAAGGCAGTAGAAAGAGAGGAATACCACCATGCCAGATGGATGGACTCAATTGAGGAGAATGTGGGCTTGCGCCTGCAGGACTTGAACAGGGCAGTGGTGGACAGAGGGTCTTGGAGATGTTTCATCCACAGGGTCACCATGAGTCAAGTTCAAGTTGAGGGCAGTTCATAACAAAAACAACAACAAAATGTTGAGAGAGTAAAAGATTTGAGACAGGGAATCAGAGGAAGAAACCATAAGGGCAATGTGTGAGTGAAAAGCAGCATCTAGAAAAGCAAATGAAGGGCAGAAGTGAGGTAATGTCCTCAGTACAGTCTACATCCATGAACTGCTTAGGGGTGAAAGGCAGGATGAGCTCTAGACTGTGTAACAGGCCTATGGTCCCAATTGGATATCTGATTTACTGGATTTCATCCTGTCCTGGAATGGGTTTTGTTAAGATATATATTTATCTGAATTGTTCCTATTGCTTGCTTCCGGTTTTCCCCTTCTTATTAAATAAATTCTTAGCAGCAAAAAATGATTTACTTTCATTAGCATTTTTGTTCTATTTTAAAAATTTAACAACAGTATTTTTGGTGTATAGACAATATACTTTTATTTTTAAAAAAAACATTCTACAAAATTAAACTGTTTATATTTATAAGTGTTTAGATGCAACTAGCCACTTTTTGCAAGAGCACGCTCCTGCATAAAACCTACTGAACATGTTAATACTTATTTCTCTGTTGGGTACCAATAATAGTTAAATGGATAACTTCATAGCTTCCAATTGTCACAGGTCAGTTGGGGCTGCCATGGGTAGTCCTCCACATTCCCAGAGTCTCAGTTGGTCTCAAAGAGTCCCAGATTCTCCATCCTCCTGCTTCTCAGACCCACGCAGCCTGAAAACTGACTTCACAAGTGTTTTGTATTAACTAGCTCGGCAGTAGAAAGTCTGCATTCCTGGTCTAGAGAGGAGAAGAGGTGGAAGAGTGAAAGAGTGAATGAGAAGATGCTATTCAAAAGACAGCTTTTATTGATAAGCAGCAACATTACAGGTACTAATAGTGTTGCCCACAACATCAGAGGTGCATTGATATGCTCATCTTCCAATGTGATGTATGCTGTCATAAGTCAGCAGTGCCTCTCTACACTCTATGTTGGATAAACAGGATAGGCTTTATTTCAGAGGACATTTTTGGACACATATCTAACACTGGAAAGAGCAACACTCCAAAACCAGTTACAGAGCACTTGAACCTTCCCAGGCGTGACTTGCAAATGGTGGTTGTCAAACAAACAAACAAAAAACATTAAAAGGAAAATTGGAAAGAGAACCAGATGAACTGAACTATATTCTCAAATTTCCAACTATCAGCAGAGGTATTAATAGAGATAATGGTTTAATGGCACACTGCATATTAATATACAAATCCTCACAAGTACTCATATAATAAAAAGGAATATCATCATAGAGCATTTTTGCATCAGTAGAACTGACTTTTTGATAAGTAGATACCTGTCAAGAGACTAGTAACAGACTACTTTAAAGATTACTACTAGACACTTGAAAGACCTGTATCTTTTCATTCAGTTCTTTGAAAATTTATGGCCAGGGTCACAATTTGCATCATTTTGTATCTTATCATACACTATCCCACTCCCATAATGGTGTAAATATGCTTTAAAAACTGGTGGCTTTAATATAACTCTATCAGGACATTTGAAGAAGTGAACTGATATCCTAAAACCATACTAAATTAGACCAGTTAGACTTAAAAGTGCTGCTAAATCTCTCCTTCCCATTTCCTTTTTATTCTTGGTTTGGAAATAGTATCATCCTCCTTTCATTTCTAATTTTTTGTTTGTCTTTGAGATCTGCATAAACCTTATATTTTAAACTTTAGTTTTACTGCGTTTCCCCTCTCTACTCTCTCCTTTTAATTTATTAATCCCCCCTCTCTCCTTATATGTGCATGTGTGTGCCCATGCACACATGTATGCCAGGGCTGCACAGTGTCATAAGATAGAAAATAACTAGCAGAGGTCCAATGCTAGAAGAAATTTAATGGCTACTTCTGCAAAGCTGAAGTACTATCTTATGAAGAGCAGAACTATTTTCTTCCATTCTCTCTTCCAATCACATTAACAATGCAACCAGAAGTTGCTTACTTCTACTCAAAAGTAAGCCACAAAGAGTTCAGTTGGATTTACTCATAGGTAAAAGTGTACAGTATTGTAGCCTAAGGACATTATCACATGAGCCCAGTTTTCATCACAATCATGCCAATTAATGAAAATGCAAAGATACCATTGTTTAGCAGCCATTACTGAATGCCTTTGCAATCATGCGACTGGGGCAGCTGTTGCCATCACACTTGCTTCCTGATTCCCCTTAACACTGTCTCCCTGACTTATGTACCACCTAGTATGCCTTTATTTATTTATTTTACTTTTTCTGGTAATGTGATTTAAGTGTACAAAAGAAAAGAAAAGAAAAATTAAAAACTGAATCAGGCTGCATGGGAATAGTGATGGAGAGGGTGAGGGGGAAGACTGTGACACCAAGTCACTGGCAATCTCGCAACTGTTCCAGCAGTGATGTTTCACACTTGAGTAGGCCTAGAACTGTCATGCAATTGGGAGCTATTGATGGGTTTTCTCTTCAATAATAATAATAAAAAGATGCCCTAACCACACTTGCCATATGCAGCATCTACTGGTTGGGGGCGATGTTGTGTGATAGGTATCACCAAAGGTGCTATTTTATTACTATAATTGGGTTTTAAAAGCCATGTGTAGTAATCTTCTAAATCAGATGTACTAAATGGCCACTAGAATACATAGATGTCTTGATAATAATAATCTCTTCTTCAACAGTATCTTTTCCAGCTAATTTCATTCTATTTATCTTCTGAACCTAAAAGTATTGTACATTATTTCCCTCACCCTATCCCATTTTTATCCTAAAAATAACCTGGTAAAATAGGTTAGGCTCAAATACACCAGTGAAGGTTATGGAGAGACTGGGATTTGACTTGATATAAAATGTGCATTCGGCAGAGGTCATGCTGTGGCCATAGATATGAGGGAACACTATAATTTGATAATAATATGATAAAGACATTTTGATTTGATCATCATGCATTATATCATCCTAAAGGCACCAGATCCTGTCTGATCTTGGAAGCTAAGGTTAGTACTTGAATGGGAGACTGCCATAACAGGTGCTGTAGGCTATACAGTCTTCCTTCCACATTTGTGCGTTAAGGTAATGCTGTAGAATATATTTCAGAAAAAGGGACTGGCAAAACTACTTCTGAGGATTCCTTGCCTATGAAAACCCTATGAAATTCATGGGTTGCCAAAAATTGACAGGTGATACAAAAGTGCTCGCAGACACATGCTACACACAGAAAAACATACAGACACAAAGAGAGAACATTAATGGTTGTTGTTGTCCGTTTTCAGGTTTTCCTAAACTCAGCTCATAAATTTCAAGATTTCTCTGCTTTAAAAATTTAATTTTTTGTGTTTTTCCTCATTAATAACTCTTGTTCTTTTGTTGTCTGGCTGCACTCTTTGGACTATATTTTGTTGTTGCTTGGCCACATGTATCCAAGCAACCTGTGAAATGTTGGATGGTATGTAATTTCTTAATTTTTTAAAATGACAAATTTATACAAGACCCCAAACTCCTTATTTTTTTTAACTAAATGTCGATCAAAAAAACATGAATATTTGAGTAGCTATGTAAACCCAGAGACCCCAGAGTGAATGCATGTACTGTATATGAATAAATGTTCTAGGGTACAGATCAGCAATCTGGGTACAATATACGCATGTTGCATGTAACATATGAAACTACCTGTGAACAGATCCACTCTCCCTGCACACATGTAAGCAAACTGTACCTATGTTGAAGGTAATGTGTGAGGACCCCTAAAGTGAAATGCTGTTTTATGAAAGTATTTCTTATTATGGCCACTTTAATCTCAGCAAAAGAACAAGACAAAAGGATACAGATTTGCATAAATTTTACATGTGCTATTTTATATGTATAAATGCACTATCAGAAATAATTACTGTAATGTGGACAGAATGCAATACATCCTACTATCCCAAGTCAGATTGTGATTTATTGACTTGGGAACCTGCTCGTTTTACTATGAACAATGTCAATAATTGGCAAAAACTGATTCACAGTTATTTATTTTAAACTGGACTTGGCCTTCCGAAAAGAGGACACCTTTCAACAGGAGAGATCTCTTTGAGGCTGTCAGAGAGCTGCATACTATATAGTATACTGTCATATACTATAATGTATACTATAATTCATACTATAATGTAGCCTAGTATAATGTCCTATCCTATTCCTATCCTATCTGAAGGGGCACCACATATTTTAATGCTCTCTTTAAAGATGGAGTCATTATTTCACAGCAATCCTGAGATGCCTGATAATGAAATAGTGCTTTTGTTTTCTTCCCCACAAAAGCAAGTTGTAGTTGGTCCTGTGGGGCAAAATATGAGCCACACATATAGCAGCAGCTTGAAGCCTGGAGATATGACAGGAGTCTTTCTGATTTACTGGGACATGGCAGTAGGAGACCAAGAAAACTAGATGATGAGTTATGGCTGCACAATTCAGGTGTGACAGTTGCACAGGTATGATGGGGGAAATGTAACAGTCAGGAGAGGAGAAATGAAGCTGTCGTAAAAGATGCTGACAAGTCTTTGTAAAATGAAACCATATATTTTAACAGTGGTGGCACAATAGGAGGCATGCTGCTGGTTAAAAACTGTTCCAGGCAATTAGTCCCTTGGCCTTCAGCCTCTTCTTCCTGCCATGCATCCATCCACAGGGAAGGATACCAACATTTGTCATCATGGGCTACACAAGTCTTTCTGTTATGAGGTGAAGAGCTCTAAAGTTCCCCAGGGCATGGTCTGAAAAGCACTGCTCCATGATATATATTGATCTTTGTGAATTCTTTCACTGTCTTGCTCTGTCTCACTTCTAATCACGAGCAAGACAGTGAAAGAATTCACAAAGATCAATATATATCATGGAGCAGTGCTTTTCAGACCATGCCCTGGGGAACTTTAGAGCTCTTTGGGAGCAATTCAGGGGCCCCTTTATGAAAAAAAATCATTAATGGTAGATAAATGTTCCTGAAAAGGCACTTTATTCACCACTACTGATCTTTACCTATATCAACAGTTCTGCTGCATGAGAGTGATAGATATATGTACGAAGAACTTGAGAGAGTCACGTACTTTTGGACTACAGCTTTCAGAATCGCACAGCCATTATAGTGACACTGGCTGTGAGATTCTGGGAGTTGTCATCCAAAAGAACAGCCTTTGTCAAATTCTGATCCTAAGATGTATTCTCAGGAGAAAGGGAAAGAATGAAGCCTAACAAGCCTAACCAGTTCCCTGTGTAAATTGAATGTGCAATCCAGAATGCTGTTGTTGTTGTGTGCCTTCAATTAATTTCTGACTTATGGTGACCCTGTCATGGGGTTTCTTGGCAAGATTTGTTCAGAGAAAGTTTGCCATTGGGTCACTCAGCTGAACTGGGAAGTGAACCCTGGTCCCCAGCCTCGTACTCCAACACTCAAACCACTATGCCAAGCTGGCACAAACATTGTACCAGGTCCTGTTGCATTGTGGCGGCTGTGTTTGTGTGATTGCCAGTCACCCACAACAGACAGCTTAAGAAGCACTGTCATAACAGACATTTCAAAAATTCCTTTGTTGGATATGTCAGCATAGAAGAATTTTCCTTGAGGCAAAAAATGAAAGGCTGTGTACATCATGGAAGTCTAATTCCACTCTTTGGCACCTTCTGCTCAGTGCCGCAGTTCCACAATATTAATCTACAAAATCTGTGGTAAAGAAGGGAAACCTGTGACCTGCTAAGATGCTGAAAAATTACTATGCCCATCATCCCCACTACTGACCAGGCATATCAGGGCTGATGAAACAGCAACAACCAGGAACATCTGGAGTACCAGCATGATTGACAATGTTCTCTCTTAGAGGATATCAATTGCCTCAATTGTAGGTGACTTATTGTTTTAAATATTTAGATTTTCAACAAAAAAAATCAAAGCAATAAATTAAGAACAACAAACACATCCTAAAAACAGGGAAATGACTACATTTACATTCCTCCAAAGATCATGCAAAACAACAGAGTAAAATGTTTCAGCATTCCATCTAAAACTAAACAAATTTGCAACTAGTCTAAGCACGGGGGGTGGGGGAGTGGGAGTTTACCATCAGAGTGTCACCAAAAGGCCTTGCCCTCTGTTCCTACCAACCTAACCTTTCTTGGTAGCATGCCTAATAAGCAGGCCTCTAGAGAAGATTTTCAAATCATGGTAGGTTCATGCAGAAGAAGACATTATTTCAGATATCTTGGCTTCCAAACAATTAGATCTTTAGTTTTGTGTGGGCTTTCAGGTTATGTAGCTGCATTCTGGAAGAATTTATTCCTGACATTTTGCCTGCATCTGATCTTTATATGTAGGAAATACCACCTTGAATTAGAATCCAATACTCGGTGCAAAACCAATATGATATGGCCAGCAAAGCATGCCAAAAAGCAATCTGACCACTGCAAGTTCTAAACACTTTCCTGAGGCACCAGATCCCATTTGATATTGGAAGCTAAGTAGGGTCAGCCCTGGTTAGTACTTGGATGAGAGACTGCCAATGAATATCCAATGTTCTGGGCTATATTTTAGAGGAAGAAAATGTCAGAATCACCTCTGAGGATTCCTTGCCTAAGAAATGCTGAGGAAATTTATGGGGTCACCATAAGTCGGCAGGTGACTTGAAGGCACATACACACACAAACACACTCAGATAAAACACATTGCAGTATGTACAATGATCAGGATCTAGTAGGACCATAAGAAAAAATAAATCTCCCAAGCTGTGCCATGGCAAAAGGAGGCTTCTAGGTGTTAATTCTGCCCCTTTCCAATGAGGTGTGTCCAGGTGTCATCCAGATGTCCTTGCACACACCCCGGGGGAAGAGGGATTAGTTTTTACTCCCTCCTCCTAGTAAGGTAGAAAGCTAATGCTTCTTTTGTGGGTGCACAATGGCAGCCATATTGCATCAAGGCACGCCACTGTGGCCTATCATTGACTGGAAGGAGGCAGAACAGCACCTAGCTAAACACATTGCATAAGGAGGTATTAGGTTTCTCATTCTGCAATGCCTAACAAGTAATTCTGCTGAGTAATCAGGTACTGTGCCACTGTAAGATACCAGAAGTTGTCTCAGATCATGGTATTTCAGATGTGGACAACTGAGATTTTCTGCCACCATTCTGCCTTCTTGGTGAAAGGATGCAAATGGCATACCAGCAGAAGCTGGACAAAGGACACTAGACCACAGCTTTCACTCTTCTAGGATCAATGATAGGCCCAGAACCCAGAAGCTGTGAATGTAATCCCATAAACTCTAACCATCCTGATTTGACAGGGCCAGCACCAATTAATCCTTTCTCATCCCACTTTTTCACTACTCTTGTAATATCCCAGTTTCTCTCTCATCTTCCACTTTCCCCTTTGTCCTCTGGTTATATCCACTGATGCAAAGTAGTTTGCACTCAATAAACTCAGGAGGAAGAGGAGCGGAGAGAAGGGGACAGATTCTTGCCCTTCCCAGTTGACTTGGAGAAAAAACAAACTGCTGCAGCCTCTCCTAGCTTTACTATTTGTTCTCATGAATAACCTTTTGCCATCATGAACAAACTGCAATGTTGCTTGGCCAAAGATGCCCCAGTTTTCACCATAAGTAAAAATATTGGATTTCATTTTGGAGGGCAAGAAATCCATCAAGGAGAAAAGCAACCCAGTCCAGAACACCAACTGACCATCACCAACTGACTTAAAATACCTTTGTGCTTTCCAAACTGAATCACAGCTTGCTACCTCTAATCTAAGACAATTACAGTTTAAGATGGAACAATTTTTCTACATAAAATTAGTATAGAAAAACAATGGCAGTTGTGTTTCTTACTTTTCAACTTCCATCACAGCTAAAACTCTGGCAGTTTATAAAAAGAACTAAAATATCTTCCCGAGCCACAGTCCTACCCCTCCCATCTTTTCTACTGCAGATCGCAGATTTCTTTTTAATATATATGTTTCATTTATACCTTCAGGTGGCCTGTTTCATTAGGTTCATAAATAGCCAAGTACGATATCACAGGGGGCCTCTATTACTTTATGGCCATTATTTTCTTGCTTTTACGTTTTGTTTTTTTAATTGCAACCTGGAACACTGTTATTATATTTCTAACCCAATGCATCAAGGGACGGCCATGGGAGGGAAGCAGGCTCCCAAGTGCACAGAGGATGAGCCTCCATGTTCTTGTTATGAGAATGAGAAATTTCACTCTTAGAGTAGCTCTTAATATCCGTTTATGAAAGGAAGGCTCTGTCATTGGTTACTACAAAATCTCTTGGGACAAAATAGTTCTGATGAATTACTGGACCAAGACAATCATCGCTCCAAATTTAGGGGGGAGGGGAAGGAGAAGAAAAAACAGGGCTTGTAGACCTTCAGGAACTGTACAGAAGAGGGGATTTTGGCCAGTGGGGTGGGCATGATGTTCTCTTCACTGCTGTTGTGTATCTCCAAGTCATTTTGACTTATGGCGACCATAAGGTGGACCTGTCGTCCTGTTTTATCACACTAGGGGGCAAACGGGATTTAAACGAGAGTTAAACAGGAAACGTCCTGTGATAAACATAGGGCATTTCCTGATTAACCCTTGTTTAACTCTCTTTTAAATCCTGTTTGCACCCTAGTGTGATAAAGCAGGTACAGTTTTCTTGGTATGTTTCTTCAAAGGGGGGTTGCCTTTGCTATGTTTTGAGACCTTACGCAAGGTCACTTGATTAATGCTCAATCAGGAATCGAGCCCTGATCCCCAGAGTAATAGGAGATTATCAGATGGGGGGAGGGGAGGGGGGACAAAGGATGGGAGCAAAGCAGACCACTCCCGTCCTTATGTCATCCTTATTGCGCAATCACGCAAAAGACTTACACACATGTTTCGCTTATCCTGTCAATGAAATGGAATTGTCTTATCACTTTTCAATAACTTCTGTTAAGAAACTTCTGTTAAGAAAAAATCACAGTTCACTGATGGGATAATGATGGGATAAGCTCAACATCGTATGATAGACATTTGTGAAATCGTGGACAATTACAGTTCACTGACAGGATAATGACTGCATTAGCGTGAGGTCGTATGATAGTCTTTTGTGTGATAAGATGGGAAAAGGACAGGAAAAGGACATTCTTTTCTGCCTTTGTGATAATTTCCATAGTCCAGCAATCAAACCATTATGCCACATTACCTTTACCCTGACCAACTATGAAAAATGAAAGTGTCATGTCCTCTTTTGAATCTGGACACTGAACACAAACCACATCTTGAAGATGTAACCAGATCTTGGAGGCATGACCTTTTATTAATGGAGTTGGAGTCACTCCCAAATAATTTTTTCAAGCTACAGGGGTAACACTTGACATAAGCAAGTACAGACCTACTTGCTTTCAGAAACTAATAGAGTCAGCCCTCCATATCCATGGATTTTTTTTATCCATGGATTCAACCATCCACGGCTTGAAAATATTCCAAAAATATGTACATTCCAAAAGGCAAACCTTGATTTTAGTATTTTTTTTTATGAGGGACAGTGATTTACTGTGCCATTGCATATAATGGGACATGTGCATCTTTAGATTTTGATATCCATTCGGGGATGCTGGAACCCTAGCAGATACCAAGGGACCACTAAATTAGAGCATGCCTCCCTCCCATGGAACTCATTTTAAACTGGTGCTTATCTGGGCTAGATAAGAGTGAACAAAATTGATACTTAATCCACACAAGACAGAGGTGCTCTTGGTCAGTCAAAAGGCATATCATGGAATAGGGATTCAGCCTAAGATGGGGTTACACTCCCCCTGAAGATACTGGTTCACAATCTGAGGGTACTCTTGGACTCAGCTTTGAACCTGGATGCCCACATTTTCACAGTGGCCAGGAGTGGCTTTTGCACATTTGATGTTTATGTGCCAGGCCTTATATGTGTGCAGGCTATCTGGCATGCTTTATTTATTTGTTTGTTTTTTGCATTTATATCCTGCTTTTCTCCCAAAATGGGATTCAAGATGGCTTACCCTCAGTAATCCTATATCACCTGATATTTTCCAAATTATCTCCTGTATTTGCCTGTTTGGGCCCAGAAATCTTCAAGAGGGGTCCTTCTCTCTATTCCACCACTTTCACAAATGGAGATGCAAGAGAGGGCCTTCTCAGTGGCTGCCCTTGGAACTTCCTCCTGAGGGAGACGAGAAAGGTTTATTCCCTGCACTCCCTCCGTCAGCAGGCAAAACCCTTTTTAATCCATCAGACTTTTGAGATAGAAAGTTTTTAAAGAAAAGGTTGGGGAGGGGGTACTTTATTGTTTTAAGCTGAACTGTTTTAAATAACTTTTAATTTTTTAAAAATAGGTTTATTCTTTTAATTAAAGATGGAAAGTGTTAAATACTGTGACTAGTTTAATTCTATTTCAATGTTCACTTTTTATATTTTTAACTGTATTCCTCTTTTAAATTGTAAGCCGTCTTGCATCCCAAATTTGGAAGGTGAGATACAAATACTACTACTACAGTCAGCCCTCCATATCCACAGATTTTTTTATCTATGGATTCAAGCATCCACGGTTTGAAAATATTTTTAAAATATATAAATTCCAAAACCCAAACTTTGACTTTGCCATTTATATAAGGGACACTGCCATTGTATATAAGGGACTTGAGCATCCACGGATGTTGTTATGCACAGGGATCCTGGAACCAAACCTCAGTGGATAACAAGGGTCTACTGTGTGCTGCTGCTACTACTACTACTATTAATATTTTTTCCTTGGGGCTTCTGTTGGTTTCCCATTCAGATTGGTGTGTGATTTCCAGAATTTGGAAAAATACTTTTTTGGATTACAACTCCCATAATCTCCCACCAACCTGCCCACTGTTTGTGCTGGCTAGGGGATTCTGTAAACTGTATTGCAAAAAGATAACCTTTCCAAGCTGTGATAGCTGACAAAAGATTACCCTCAGTATTGCTATAGCATTTTCAAACTATCTGCTGAGGCACAAGAAGGAACTGAAATCTCAAGAACCAATTAGACATTTAGGGCTTTATAACACAATATGTTTCTTGAACAACTGTACTGGTTTGGTTCCATGTTTGATCTTTCTTTATCACACAACATTGTGACTCTCCCACTATTGCATTGCATTTCCATTGTTGTTGGATCACATCTTTTCATAGGCGGGTAAAATCTGTTAATGGCTCCAATATCATTGCTGTTCAACTGTTGATTCTGGTGTGATCATTTTGTTCAGCTACAGTTCTGATATTCTGGCAGTCCTATAGTGTGACTCGGTGTGGTTCTCCTCTTTTTCCTCTCCCTGTTGCCAAGAAGGGTGAAGTCACTCTACTTCTGGTGTCCAACAAAGAGGACATCGTAGTGCACAGAAACAGCATTGTCTTTATTCCATCCCCTGATGTATTATTATTGTATTTTAAATTGTTTTGCTAAAATTGTGTAACTTAGGGCCATATAGGGGCAGCTTGACACCACAGATAGGGGCTGTGACAACCGGACACCGCAGCCCTGATCTAGCTTTTTTCCAGAGCGAAAGAAGCAGCAAAATGCCACTCCTTTTTGTGCCAGACAAAGGGCGCCCTTTCTGCTGCTGCCATGGCTTTTCAGTGCTCTTGCAGTGTGCACCATCTAAATGCTGTGCCACTCCTGCAGCGTGCGCCACCTAAACGCTGGCTCCTTGTAAACAGCTGGGCAGCTTCATGGAGGCTTCCTGCCACCTTGGGGGAATGTGCCAACTGCCATACGTACACCATGCCCTCTCTTGACCCCTCTTCTTTGTCTAGCTATCATCCAATCTCTCTTGTTCCTTTCCTCTCTAAGGTTTTGGAATGGTTAGTTTATTCTTGCTGTCTTGAGTTTCTAAAAGCCAACTCCATCCTGAACCCTTTTCAGTCTGGTTTCCGCTCACGGCACTCTACAGAGACAGCCCTCACCAAGATCTCAAATGATCTCTTGCAGGCCAAGGCAAATAGACTCTACTCTATTCTCATTCTTCTAGATTTGTCTGCAGCCTTCGACACCATGGACCACTGTCTCTTGCTTGACTTACTTTCTGACCTCGGGTTCTCCGACTCTGTTCTCAACTGGTTTAAATCTTACTTGTGAGACAGATCTTTTGCAGTGGTCACAGGTGGTCAGACTTCCTCCTCTGTTCCCTTATCTGTAGGAGTTCCTCAGGGCTCTGTCCTGGGTCCCCTTTTGTTCTCTCTATACACATTGTCCCTTGGTAAACTCATCAGTTCTTTTGGTTTCTCCTATCATCTGTACGCTGATGACACTCAGCTGTACCTTTCCACCCCTGACCTTTTGCCGGGGCTTGAACAGCAAGTCTCCTCTTGTCTGACTGCCATCTCTCAGTGGATGTGGCATCGGCGCTTGAAGCTCCACATGTCTAAGACAGAGCTTCTCATCTTCCCACCTACGCCCACCCTTCAGTACTCCTTTTCTGTTTCTGTTGATGGCACTTCTATTCAACCGATTCAGCAAGCCCGCAGTCTTGGTTTCATCTTTGATTCCTCTCTGTCGTTTATTCCCCAGATTCAGGCCACCGCCAAGACCTGTAGATTCTCTCTTTACAACATTGCTAAAATCCGTCCATTCCTCTCAGCCTCCACTGCTAAGACTCTGGTCCATGCCCTAGTGGTCTCACGTCTAGATTATTGTAACCTTCTTCTGACAGGGCTTCCTCTCTCTCACCTCCATCCTTTAATCTCTGTCCAGAACTCAGCTGCATGTATCATCACATCCGCTCGCCTCTTTGACCATGTTTCTCCTCTTTTATCTTCCCTTCATTGGCTCCCCTTCCCCTTCCGCATCCAGTACAAACTTTTGTTATTGACTTTCAAAGCCCTCCACAGACTGGCCCCTCCTTACTTGTCTGAACTTCCTTCTCCCCACACTCCTTCTCGTACCCTCCGCTCTGGTAGTCAAGGTCTCCTGTCCCAGCCGAGGATTTCCACTGCCCTGTTCCAGATTCGTCCCTTTTCACTTGCTGCCCCTTACTCCTGGAACCTTCTTCCCCCAAATGTGCGCCTCATCACTTCCCTAACCAGATTCAAAATCAAGTTAAAGACTATATTGTTTAGGGAAGCGTTCCCAGGATTGTGCCATCTGCCCCAGGATGCCTCCTTTTAAGAAGCCGTGCCCTCCCTCCAGTTCATCTGCCTTGGTCCAGGCCTCAGAGGGGAGAGAAGAACCACTGGAGCTCATCCCCTTCCCACCACCTTTCCCTTCTCCTTTTGTGTTGTCTCTTTTAGACTGTAAGCCTGAGGGCAGGGATCTGTCTAATTATAAGATTGTATGTACAGCACTGTGTAAATTTACAGCACTATATAAATAAAACTAATAATAATAATAATAATAATAATAATAATGCCCCCAAGCAGCCGGGAAGGCAGCGTATTTTGCCAGTCTGTTCTGGTCCTGAGTTGCCATGGTGGGTTGCCAGCATGCCACAATTATGCAATTACTGCAAAACAAATGTTTTCAAAAATGAAATAACAGGGAATGAAATAAAAGCAACCAATGTGAGACAATGAATGGATAAGTGCATTACACAGACATATGGTGGGCAGATCATGAGCTGCACTGAGAATGTATGTGATTTCAATCAGAAGAGTGAAATGATAGTAGGAAGCATTGAAACTGCACAACTGTGGCAAAAAGAAAAAAAAAATCAGTGTCCATGCACTACATAGGGTGAACATGAGGAGGAAGGCAGGGTCACCAGGGCAGTGCGGATGAATGATTGTGGGAATAGGCATCACTGAAGCAGTACCACAGCACTAGTGAAAAGAAGGTGCAATAGTGATTATTTTCAAACTAGCATGTTTTTGTTTGCTTAAACAACATTATTACTGGGAGACAACAGGCTGCTGTGATAAAGACGTTAGCCAGTCTGCCTAGAAGGAAGTGCTTTATACATAATCTTGCTAAGGTAAATTCTATCAAGCTTTCCAAAAATAGATCAGGGAATTCCACAGTCACAGGGGTGAGGTGGGGAGACTCATCTCAGTTAAAAATAAACCTATGGTGGGAATGGATGGCATTTTCGCCTCATTTGCACAAATCTGAGCCTGAATGATGTGCCAAGCCTTTTAATCTTTTTCAAGCACCATTTTTACTGTAAAAAAAAGAAGTTACTTAGTTACTAAACATAAATAAATTGAGCTTTGGCTGGCTGAGATCCAAAGTGTAAGCACTTTCCTCAGCAATCTCAGCTATTCTCCTCATGTCAGAGGCACTTTAAAATAAATGTGAGCCATGTGGTTTCACAGCAGACTACCCACAGGTTTACAACCAAGAGGGCAATGCAATTCATTTGCCACCATCACAGAAATATTTTAGAGGATGAGAGAGAGAGAGAGAACACAGAGCAGACTACTTGTTTATAACACAAGCATCATGGCAGACAAAACAGTGCTATTCGGAAAACAAAATGGAAAACCACTAACCTAGTTCCCTGTTTTTTTTTAAAAAAAAAAATATATGTACAATATTATAGCAAAAGGGATTAACACCATTCTCCATCCACTCTGTGGATTTTCCACAAAGTATTCATCAAGTATAATGAGATAGAACTGTCAAGTGTAATCATGGCAATCCAGGTCAAGGCATCATTTAAAAACCTGGTGGAAGGGCTGAATAGCAACTATCCTAGAAAGCAAAGCCAGGTAAAGAGGGTCACACTAATGAACTTTTAACATTATGACTAAATAAAAGCAAATCCTAAGTAACAACTCACTTGACACCTTAATACCACACTAAAAATAGAGCTGTTCTTCCTCTATGTTCTTCAAATTGGAAACGACTTGAGTAGATGTTTTATACCCACATTCTCCTATCAGGGTCCTGTTCACAATACAAAATTATAGCACTATGATTCCATTTTAATTGCCATAATTCTGTTTATGGGGAGAAGCATTTAGACTCCTCTGGTGCCTCTGACCAAACTACAAACCCCATGATTCCACAGGATGAAGCCATGACAGTGAAAGTGGAACAATACCACTCTAATTTTGTAGTGTGAATGGGCCTGTCAGGAGCTGTATCATGCATCTTGCCTGCCATGAGTTTAAATGTTAATACCATATTGTGAGATGTAGCTGGGATCAATGTGTTATGCCATACTGAGGAATATTGATAGGGCATGCAGGGTCACCATAAGTTGGAAACACCTTGAAGGCACACAACAACAACTTTTACTACTGAAGCCTAGATTTCTGAACTAAGGGAGTCAATGGACTTGACAGGGTTCCTGGTGTCCTGCAGATGTTCTGGACTTCAGCTGGCCATGTCAGCATGGACTGATGGGAGTTAAAGTACAATGCATCTGGAGGGCACCATAGTGGGGAAGATAGCTTCCTACTGAGTCTTGTTAGTGGTACTGTTGTTATGGGCCCTCAAGTCAACTCCAACTTACAGTGACCCCATCATAGTCTCTTTGTTGTTGTGTGCCTTCAGATCATTTCCGTCTTATGATGACCCTAAGTTGAACCTATCAGGGGGTTTTCTTGGCAATTTTTTTCACATCTTTGAATTGCAAATGGATATTAACTTTCCTTGACTCTGAAAATCTGCCAGTGATGCATGGCCAAAGGGGGAGGTGCCAGCTTGATAACCCTCCCTACCATCTGAACAAAGACCAGAAAGAAACAGAAAATGCAGGGCTATGACTAACATCTTCCATTTCTTTTTCCTGTTTGCCTGATGAAGAAGCCAATGTGACTTTGAAAGTTTGCAACATGGAATTGTGCATTTTGGTTGGCCCAATAAAGGTATCATTGTTTGGATGTTATTGGGTTTGCTATATGGCCAACACAGCTACCCCTAGATGTTCTTCACAGGAAGTTTGCCCCTGCCATCCTTTGAGGCTGAGAGAATGTTATTTGCCCAGAGTTGCCCAGAGGGTTTCATGGCGGTGTAGCCACAGGTAAATGAGAGCAAGCACAACTGGTAGAATGTTTATGAATTGGAGAACTGGCAACTGCAACTAGAAGTGTGGAAAAAGATATTAAAGGGAAGAATAAAAAGGAAAGAATCCATTATATGGAAACTATATCCAGTTAATTTTTTGGTCAATTTCCACCCCCAACCCCACCCCCAATGAAAAAACAAAGTGCTTTTACTACAAGGTGCCAGACACTGCTGGATAACAATTACAGTGGTCCCCCGGGTTACGAAGGTAATCCGTTCCGGGATTACCTTCGTATCCCGGAAGTCATTTGTTACCCGGGGGACCGCTTTCGCCAATGCACAGCGCACCGGAAGCACGCTGTTTTAAAGCTTCCGGGTTGTGAATTTTTTCCACAACCCGGGGTTTTCTTCGCATCCCAGGGGCTTTTTTCGCCCCCGGCGGTTTCGGGTCCCGGGGATTTCGTTCCCCGGGGGATTCGGATCCCGGGGGACCACTGTATTAGAAGTGTAGACAAGAAGCTACTCTAAATTCTTCACTTGATTTGCATGTGGAGAAATCAGGGGGAGCATCTGTAGGATAATTTAAGTTTCCCAAGACTTCAGCTTTTGTAAAGGAAACAAAAATATTAAAATATCAAAAATGTCAAAGCCAAGCCTATTAGGGTCTAGCTTTAAATTAGCAGAGTAGCAGAAATGTGCCTTTGTCTAACTATGGGCTGATCTAGACTGGCAAAAAGGGATGTGTTCATGCCTGCATGAAAGTGTAGCCTTTAGATGACCCACACTGAAGGTTTGGCATGAACGCACTTTTTTTGCATTTTAGTGGGGAAAAAGCAGCTTTAAAAAGGACTTGCTTTTCCCAGCTTCTTTTTAAAAAGGGTGTAACTGCATAGTTGTGTCTAAATGCTGCAGTGCAACTGTGCAGTTTTTTAAAGCTCCCAAACCCTAGCTCCAGCCCTAATCCAAACCCTAGACATGTGCAGTAGGGACTCTGGGGTGCTGTAACTGTTATGCAACTGTGCATAAAATGTCAATTCATTCATAAACTGAAGAAGTTTATTCATAAACTTAAATTGTAATAGATTTAATATCTTTTTAAGGGGGGGAGGGATATTGTTTTATTGATGCAATAGTATTTTAATGTGTAAGCCGCCTCGATTGATCTCAAAGGGGTGGGGTATTAATAATAATAATAATTATTATTATTATTATTATTATAAAATAAAGGGGTTCTTTCATGGTGCACTGATGCAACTGCACAATTTAAAAATGGAAGCAAAACCACAATGGTAATTTGACAGATCTTCATAACTGCACAGTTCATGTGTGATGTACCTGTGCAACTGCGCAGTTTGCAGCTGGCAATACAATTGCCTGTATGATGTACCAGTGCAACTGCGCAGTTCGCAGCCAGCAACAACAACAACAAAAAAATATTAAAAATTCAGTGCAGCCAAAAGCACCATTCATTGCCACCTGTGCAGCTGCTCCGCCTGTGTTTCTAGCATCCTGACAGCCTCCAACATAGTTGCTGAGCAACAGAAAAGACTTCAGATAAGTCATCCCCACACCTCCTCAGTGTAGCTGCCCTATGCCTTTTTATTACACACCTGTGACTTGCAGTGCAGCTGCTAAGTATTAAGGAAAAGGCAACTTCATGTCACCCTTTCCTGCCAATCTAGAAAGCCCCATAGTTTCCCTAAGAACTGAGACTGACTCAAAAAACAACGCAAGTAGCTTGAAGTTCAAACAAAAGTTTACTAATGGCTTTAACCTATATTTACATAGAAGCTATGCCCTAATCTAGCTAGTGAATAGTTAAGGTAAAGAAAGTTGAGAAAGGAAGAAAATGTGAGCGTGTAGTTCAGTTGAAAGTCTTTGAGAGATAATCTGTAAGTCCCAAAGGGGAGTGACCTAAATCATATGGTTAGTTTGAATGCGAGAAAGAGAGAGAGAAGAGAATTTGGATGCAAGAAATCCCTGTCTCCCTAAGGAGGGGGGAAGAGAATGCAAAAATCTTCCATATTTACCATATGGAACTTCTATAGGAAGAAGCTTTTGTTTTTTTCTGGGACAGGGGAAGAACAACAACACTAGCCCGTTTATTTCCTTTCATTCTCTCACCCAGTGGCATCACTAGGGTTGATGTCAGCCAATACAGTAACTAATGGTGTTAACCCACCCACTTACTCGCCATTGACCTCCTCCCATACCACACCATACAGAATCCTTAGTCATGTTTTTTGTACCAAGGTTACTCATAAATTGTAATTCCCATCTATTACTGAACATCATGGCCAGAGTTGTGATGTAAAACAACGAGCCAAATTAAAAGTATACCTTTAAATTACAAAAGTGTATGCTCAGCCTAAATATATTTACATATACAGTGCGCCCTTGCCTTATGTGGGGAATCCGTTCTGGACCCCCCCCCCCTCTTTAGGCAAATACCGCATATGCTTAAGCCCCATAGAAAATAATGGGGCTTGTGCATGTGGTGCAGCACAGCATGCGCACCATTGCCGGTTCCGTTGCGTGGCTTTCAGTGTAAGCTGAAAGCCACGTATAGCGAGCCTATGTATGACACAGGCACATTGTACATAGTTTCATGGAATTGAAGTGAAAATTTGGTAAAAGATGTGTTTAAAGAATTTAAAAAATTAAATTATTTTAATTTCAATTAAAAAAAACAAACCTGGGGGCTCTCCATTCTCTTTCCACTGAGCCTCACCTCACTCATACCATCCCTTCAGTGTTTTGAAGGGGCATGGGTGAATGCCACAGCCTGTTTCTGCCCAAAGGCAGATAATTGGGAAGGTGTCACCTAGTGTGATCTGTACCCCCACATCCCTATAATGATGCTACTGCTCTCACCTCATATTTACTTGTTTTTGATGCCACTGTAAATAGAAGCAGCAACGGCATTAGCTACTGCGTTGTATCCTCCTCAATACCCCAGACTTAGTGTGGTTCTGGCAAAATAATTATTCTGTGCTCATGCATATGTCTAGATATTTTAGTCTAAAATTGACCCCAAAACCTGAGTTGACATAGCCACTGGGGTTAATGTACCTTAACTCTTATAAAAAAAGGAACTATTCTCTTCTCTTAGCAGAGTGGCGAAAGGCAAGAGCTTATTCCATCCCAGGAGAACCTAAAAGAGAACCGATCCCCTCTACTATCTCTTCTGTCCTTTTTGAATGGCTGGGCATGAAAATATGGCTGTGACTCTTTGGCAATTCTCCTCAAAGGAGCACCAAGAGACTGAAGGGGGCTGATGCTTCCTTTAGGCACTGGATGGACTAAGCTCTTGCCTTTCCTATCTACTCAGAGAAGGGGCTGGTTCCTTTTTTGATAAGAGTTACTGCTGTACTTTCATTCTTGCACTTACATCCTTTTTTCATGTGTGTCATGTGCACATTTCCTTAGCCCCATGGGCACGTGGTTGCCTCCCGCATAAATTGCACAAAAGCCACCATTTACCAAAATTCATATCTCATCCATCCAGCCTGTAAGGTGAGCACAAACAATTATGACTGCCAGAATTTTGTGAGTTCTTTGGCAGCATTTTCCTTTGTTTCATTATCCTTTGTTACATGCCCATAGGTTTACCTATGGTAAAAATTCATACTTTGAATTTTTCATAGTTTTGACCCCAAAATCTTATACATGAGCATATACGGTAAGAACATTCAGAGAATATTTTCAAAGTAGATTTTGGGTGATGCAGGAAGGATGAGAAATATCTTATAATTTTTTTTAAAAATGTTTTCCAGTAAATGTTGGCTGAGTTCTAAAACTAATTATCTATTTCCCTTTCAGTCCAGTTTTTGGCCCAGGTTTCAATGCCTTGGTTGCCCTCATGTATCTCTGAGAAGAACAATGGAGAAGAGGAGGCATTTCACTTCACTAAGTAAGAAATTCTTCTGGATCAGTTGTCCAGGATGGAGGCAGGAAACACCTAATGGTTCCCATTATACCTGGCTAGCAAATTCTAGATAGTATTCCTAAGGGATAATATCAAGCACAGAGGCAATTGTGTTAGGGTGTTCTGAAAGACTTTATCTTTCTCCTAAGCTATTCAACATCTACATCAAAGTGCAGCCTTGTAAAACTACAAATCCCAAGATTCCTTAGGATGGAACTACCCCACTTAAAGTGATGTCAAACTGTATTTTTTTCAGTGTAGATGCACCATGGGTGGCATCAGAAAGCCAGCTCATTTTCTAATTTGCATCGAATTCAGGTGAACCTGTGGAAACATTGAACTGATGACTTAAATAGGCAATAACTTGGAATAAACAGTACTTCATTCGGACAAAACAATGGTTTGGGAGATATCACTCACTCTGGACAAGATCAATGTTCACACAGGGCTAGGCATCTGGACAACTGTACGGAAAATCTTCCTCACCCTGCACCCCCTTCTTTTTTAACCCTGTGTGGATCACAGTGTTTGAGGCTTTGGGTAAGGCTGGAGCTTGAAACTTAAAAAAAAAAAACCTAGCTAAATCCCATCCCTGTCTATCTCTTTCCATGGAAAAATAATGACTCAGAAGTCCTAAAGAGTTAAATGAACATAAATAAAAGTTGGGGTATAAATATTTTAATAAATCAATAAAATAAATACATTTTATCTGTGATGATCCATCCAAATTTGCAAGCCAACTCTTGGTGGTGCAGTCTCAAATGATGAACAACAAGTGTGAATCAGATTTCGCCCCCCAAAAGATCTCTTTTGTTATGTTAGTTGGCCCATTCCCTTAAAGCATTGGTAATACATTTCCTCTCCACAGATCTAATCAAATTATTCTACCTGATGTTTTTCACCAGATCTCTGAGCACAAGTGTTTCTATTTCAGTTTTTCTTTGTGTATGTGTGTAGTGTTTTTAAGGTTTTTGATGTTCAATCTAATAATCATTAAGATAGTTACATTTTAATAGGTTTAAAACATTGGCTAGAGAATTCATTCCATGAAATGACTCGTAAATCTAAATTGATGACTGAGTGAACTGTGATATAGTCATTTTTGTCTCTTTCACACATATTTGCCTTTTGTAAATGAGAAAGACATTACACAGCACTACTGTGGGCCCTTGGTATCTCATGGCGTTTGGTTCCAGGCCCCCCCTGTGGATACCAAAATTCATGGATGCTCAAGTCCCATTAAATAGAATGGCAAAGTAAGGCAGTGTCCCTTGTATAAAATAGCAAAATCAAGTTTTACTTTTTGGAATTTATATATTTTTAAAATATTTTCACACTGTGGATGCTTGAATACATGGATAAAAAAATCTGTGGATAAGGAGGGCTGACTGCATTAGTCAAAAAGAAGTGCTCAGAAGTAAAAATTACTTTTCAGTGGGCCCTATTATAGGAGGATTTACTTTGCCATTTGCACAAGGTAAGTTTCATAGAGGGCCAGGCATTAATGTGAGGACTCCAGTGTCTGAGCTGGACTCATAAAACATTTGGCATTGCCTAGAAGTCTTATTAAATAAAAGGGACTAGGTCAGGGAGTCCAGGCACTCCAGTTCACTCATGCAGGGTGCGTTTTCCCCTCCGAGTTCAGGACACAGCCTGCTTTGAAATGCATTTGCCACATGCGCTCACATCGCTTCAGTGCCTGAGGTTTGTAACTACTTCCCAGGAGGGAAAATATCTCTCCACTGTCTAGTTTAATAACCAGATGAGGCTCCCATTCAAGTCCCCTTTCTGTAGCAGTAACAGCTTTGCTTTAGCGGCAGGCAGGCTTCTGGCCGGGTGCCAATTCCTCCCTGCCTCCCTTCCCTTCATCTCATCACCAAGGTTATTTCCTGACAGAGCCAGAGTACTTGGAAAGAAGAAAGATTATTTATTTATTTGCGGTGCAGCAAATTGCAAGCCTGGAACATGTTGCCTTATGCAAATCGCACAATGCACGGCTTTTAAAGATGAGAAAGCCTGGCCATGTCGTTTTATGTTCATTTTAATTTGATTTTTTGCCTTGTGTTAATCAGCAGGGCGACGTGATGTCACATTTTTATTCATTCAGGTGGCATATTAATATTTGTATATTAACTCAATCTCAGTTTGACTTCGTTTCCTTATTTATGAAAGGCTCCATCACATAAACATAAGATGCACCCTCAATTTCACATTTCTCTGTTGTCAGACAATGATTCCATGATTCTATACTGTGTAGCATGTACATGCATAATATGATCTCCTGTGTATTAGAGAGGTTGGGGTAGATGTTAATAAGACTTGCAAATGAGGCCTTCTTCTTGAAAAAAAAATACTTGTTTTTCTTTCTGATTAATTAATACCTATATTAACTTAGGTATTATAATACCTATATTATACCTATATTAACTACTTAGCAATTTGAATTGGTGTAGTTTGAGTGTGGGTGTGTGAGGGACAGAGACAGGAAGTATGAATGGGAGTGTGAAAATAAGTAGTCAATGAAGAATGGAATGATTTACTTTAAAAAAAATTCTATTAGGGAAATGCCAGTTGTTAAATGAACTCTGTTCTCAGTGATGGCCATCATGTATCCTTCCACCTGTTCATATACAACAACAGCAACAATATAAATAATATAAATCAGATCAGGGGGCATTGTGATACTTCTGAGGCAAATGTTCATCTCTATAAAATATCGATATCACCACAAGCAAATTTTTGTCTAGGGCAGGCAGGCTGGAAAACTATTCCTGCATCTTGTAGCTGTCAATAGCACAAACTGTTCAGAGCAGCATTACATTTCCCCTTTTTATCCATAAGAAATGTGTAATTTGTTTCACATAGCACATGTATTTAAAAAACAATAACGGAATGTAACATTCCACTTCACGGTACAAATGGCAAACATAGCTGGCATGAAAAGCAGGTTTATTTAAGATGTAGACAATACTGTATTGCCTTCCGTAGTATTGTTCTGAGTTACTAGACACTGCAATGTAAAAAGGGCACCAATGATTTTTTTGGTTTCATCCTACATGCTGTTGCCCTCATAAATAGTGCTTAGTGTTTACAAAACAAAATAAAAAAATCCTTTCATGCTTATAAAAAACCCCACCAGGCTCTTCTATACAGTATACTAGTAAAGTCAAATGCCACAACTGCTATATGAAAAGCCAGCAATAATCACTTTCCGCATAATGCAAAGATGCCAGGTAGTTCAGAATTTATGTATTTTGTTTAGAAATATACAGTGTTTCCAACAAAATGGAATATAAAACACATAAAAGAGTAAAGTCTCACATTAAAATTTTAGCACACCTGGTAAAACAAATCATTATATCCAGCTGTTACATCAAAGATTCCTCTGCATCTCAGTTTTATTCTTGCTCTTCTCCAACTAACAACCTCACAGCCGTACCAAAAATATGCCTTGCACTCTCATGGAAGGCTCCTCGTATTCCATTTCTCCTTTCTTCTTATTTCCCCATAGATCCTTCCAATATATTGACCTTATGATCTGCCCCCGTTTGCACCAGAAATCTCCCACTGATCATTGATCTCTTCTGCACATGGATCCACAACATCTCTTCACCACCACCACTTACTCCCCTTAGGGAAGACACAGAGCTGGCTTGTTCCAAATCAGTAAGTCACTGATCCATCTAACACAGTACAGTTAACTAGGGCAGGGAACCTGTTCCAGATGTTTTTGAACCAAATACCCATCACCCTAGCCACTGCTGCCAATAGTCAGGGATAAAGGCATTTGTAGACATGGAGCATGACATCTCCACACTCGTGGTCTACATTCATTGCTAACATCTCTCTCCAGAGTTTCAAACAGGAGTCTTTCGCAGCTACCTGAATGAACCTGACACCTTCTGCATGCCAAGCGGGTATTTTACCACCAAGTTATGGGCTATACCTCTCTCTCTTTCTCACCGCATCTTTATACCACTCTAGTTTTCTCCATTCTCTCCAATTTTCTCCATTTTCTCTCCAGTAAGAGAACTGCAGAATAAATGCTGAATCTTTTATAGCTTTGCACTACAATATGCCCATTAATTCCTACTGTTCAATTGTTATAACAAACAGAAAGAAGCAACCTCAGATTTCAAAAATGGCAATAGGAGACTAAGACTGCAAGCGACTGACCTATTTCTGGCATTTTTAGATTTTTCTGAGACAGACACATGAGGACATTGATGCTCTTAAATTTTAATAGCCACAGCTTATAATAGCAACGAGACACTGGGTTGAGAGTAAAGATCTGCATTTTATGGAGAGAACAACTTCGGTAATTGAAAATGCCCCTATCCAATTTGGGGGCATCTCCATCCTCTCCCACCACTGCTAACCCCATTCAGCAGCAGCAGTAGCACCACACCCTTTGTGTAGCATTTTCTGGTAGCTGGATTGATTTTAGTTTAGAGAAAAGAACAAGAACTGTGCTTTCAACAGCCCAGTGGCACATGCCTGTCTACACCTACATTCAGCTCTTACTACAAGACAGACCAGTCCACTTCCCACATGGATCTTATATATTATTGCAATTAGGGCTGCGTTCACATTGCAGAAATAATCCAGTTTGATGCCATTTTAACTGCCATGGCTCAGTGCTATGGAAGTCTGAGAATTTTAGTTTTGTGAGACATTAAGCCTTCTCTGTCAGAGAGCTCTGATGTCACAACAAACTAAAGTTCTCATGATTCCACAGGATGGAGCCATGGCAGTTCAAGTGGTATCAAACTGGATTATTTTTGCAGTGTGCATGCAGCCTATGTTGCCATAAGCCAGCTTTATAAGCAATAAAACAACTAGAATACCACTTCATTGTCTTCTAATGGGGCCAACTAGAAATGTACTCTGCAAACGCAGCCACAGTGGTTTAAACAGTTTGCAAATTTATGTAGCACCAACACCATATATTTTATACTGAAACCTGCACATATCCAGTCTCCAAGAGCACCTTAGAAAGTACAAGTGCAGGACCTGCTTTCAGAAATCTTGCTGCACAGTACCCTCAAAACCATAATTCAGAATGACATGGACCCAGTTCTTTTCCATGGCAAACATAGCTGCTCTTCTCTTCAGCCCTTTATTATAGACAGATAAGTACAGCTCCTTCCTTAGCATTTCCACACTCCCTGGGCTAAACCAATAGGGGGTGCACAAGCTTCTGCTGGAATATGCAACATCTGTATCACAGCATCTTTTGCAATTCCAATTTATTTATTTTATTATTTGTACTTCAATAATTTTTACCTTGCATTTCTGTAAAGAATATCCTTTTGTCTACCCACCAAACATTTGACAATTGTGGGGCACAAGGGGGTGGGCTCTGTTGCTCTTCTGAATACTCTAGCAGGTTCAGAACAGTGGAGACGGTTGTTATGATATTCTAGCCCCTGATCATGTATTGCTTGAAACACCAAAAACAATTGTTTTCTAGTTCAGACATTTGGTGCCACAGTAAAGGCTTTTGCATAATGGGATCCAGAGCCTGCCTCAGCATACCAAACTCTATAAAAATGACATCAGTTTTGGAGTTGCTATCCATGACCTCCCTTCTCCCATTACTCACCACACAAGTCTATTTTTGAACAAATAATCCAGTTCAAATAGTGTTGATCAGTGAGATTCGTGAACAGAGGGAGAAGGAAGAACGCAACACATGGTGCAATTTTTGGTAACTCTCAACTATGCCCCACTCTACGACTGTAATGCTTACGGGTAAAATGATTTGAAGTGGATGGGTTGACACTATCACCGCTGTCTGCACTTTCACTGCTAGAAACATCATCGTCTGATTCCCGCACAGAAGAGCAGGGTGAAGAGCCGTCAACTTCCTCAAACTTCCTCTTTAAAATTCCACTCATAGCTGCAGCGCTGTCACATGTACCTGCAATACAGAAACAGGGGCAATGAAGCAAGGAAACATTTGACTGCAGACCAGGCAATCAAAATCGTTAGAGTTATGCCAAGATGGATAATGTGTGTGTGTGTGTGTGTGTGTGTGTGTGTGTATACAGTAGAGAAACCCCACTTGGTCATGAATAAGCTCCACAGAAAACAAAGGAACAAACAGACATTTTAATATTTGGGTACGCAAGAAAATTATTGCTACCTAAACCTCATTATTAAATAGTCCAAGTGGTCAGAAAGAAAACCCAATCAATGAAACCATAACTGAAAATGAAAGAAAGGAAATCAAAGTCAAAATATGTCTGCATCAGTAGTCAAAGAGATAGCCATGGTAGTCTGTTTCAGTAAGTCTACTGTATTGATACAAACACACATCCTGCAAAAAAATAGTTGCAACGATCCAAAAGAACTGGGTTCCTGCATGGCAGGGGATTGGACTGGATGGCCCTTATGGTCTCTTCCAACTCTATGATTCTACCAGATTCCTTCATGCCTGTCTATATCTGTATACAGGTTGAACCTCCCTTATTCGAAATGCTTAAGCCCTGAAGTGTTTTGGGTTTTTAAATTTTATTTTGGAATATCTGTATTTGCACATATGTACCTAATGTGATATTTTGGAGATGGGACCCAAGTTTAAACACCAAATTCATTTATGTTTGATATACATCTTATACACTTAGCCTGAAGGCAATTTTATATAATATTTTAATAATTTTGTGCATGAAACAAAGTTTGTGTACATTGAACCATCGGAAACAAAGGTGTCACTATCTCAGCCACCCATGAAAAAAGTTTTATTTGTTGAAATATTTCAGATTTTGAAATTCCGGATAAGGCAAACTCAACCTGTATCATAATGCAGCTCACAAAATTCAGTTCACAAAACTCAGCTTTGTATAAACCTGATCTCTCAGTAACCTGAGACTGAAAAAGGTTTTGTAATATCTCCTTTTGGCAGAATGCATTACAGGTTCCTGTAAATCTTTTGAAGCAGAATGTAGAAGGCTGAGAAGATGGCTCATGTGGGGAGTGGAAGAGGGAGGGTACACTTTACCAAGAACCAGAAGTCTCAGGGGATGAAATCATAATATATGGGAGGGGAAATACAGCCAGGTGGCAACTTCTCAAATTCCACTTCCATTGGTAGAGGCATTCCATGAGCAGAGTTCTCCCCACAGGAACCAAGGATCAAAACCAGCAATTTTAGTAAACCTTGGATTGATCTCTTTCTCTGTGCGTATGTGTGTGTGGCTACGGATAAATGTTCCTACTGTTAGTCATCGCAGAAGGTTAATTACAGTTCTGAGCAATGTTAATATTAATTCACTTTGCTATTAAACAATTTAATGAAACGATCCATTTTTAGAAATAGAGATCTTGACAGAAGAACAGCCTTTTCAGTTTGTGTACATGTGTGTGTGTGAGAGAGAGAGAGGAAGAGAGAGAGGAAGAGAGAGTTTCTGACTTATGGTGACCATATCATGTTTTTGTTTTGTTTTTTTTTTGCAACATTTGTTCAGAAAGGGTTTGCCATTACCATCTTGGTGGTGCAGTGGTTAAATGCCTGCATTGCATCCACTCACTCACAAACCACAAGGTTGTGAGTTTAATCCCAAGCAGGGTTCCAGGGTCCACTCAGCCTTGTGTTCTTCTGTATGTCGCTAAAATGAGTACCCAGCTTGCTGGGGGCAATTAGCTTATACATTGTAAACTGCTTAGGGAGTGCTTAAGTGCACGGATAGGTGGTATAGAAATGTACTTGCTAATGCTATCCTCTGAGGCTGAGAGTGTGTGACTTGCTCAAGGTCACCCAGTGGATTTCATGGCTGAGTGGGAACTGAACCCTGGTCTCCAAAGTCAAACACTCAAACCACTCTCTTGTGAACATATACAGTATCAAGAATTCAAAGCTCCCCCCCATCTTAAAACCCCCCAATATAAATGTCTTTTGGATTAAATTAGTAATTTTGACAAAAGGATGTACTTGACTCCATACAAACGATTCTGCTATCATCTCAATTTTAAAGTTATCTCATAAATACACCAAGTTTATCAGTCATTCGTTAATTCAGTTAGTTATGCTCCTACATGGCACCATATATTCCATGCAAACCCCAACAAGGAGTCTGGGGATTTTGGACTTCATTTCTTTACTTTGGTAATTCATTTGTAGTCCTGCTCATGTTGTTCTGTGCCCACACATTGTGTAAAGTGGCAGAAAATTGTAAGTGAAAAGCTAGCCCCACCCACTTTGGACAACATTATGACTTCACAGCATGATGTATGGAGGATATAACCCAGGTGACTATCATGCATTCTCAAGCAGAACTTTTCCCCCCATGCTTCATTATTATTGGATTAATGCCTTGTTCTTGTTGGATTAATGTTCTCTGTCTTGTTAATAAAAATTATAAGATATTTTTAATAATTGCAACATCAATAACAACAACAACAACAGCAACAATAAATATGATAATATATAATATAGTCTATATATCTATCCATCTATCTATGAGTGTTATATATTAATGAAATATATTAAAAATTAGGACAGGGCATCATTCTAATGGATCTTAGGACAGAAAAGCCAAATAACCATCATCTTTTCAGATGGCAATTTTTATGCACTAACTTAAATTTCAGATGGCTATTCTGGGTCAACCTGACTTAACTCCAGTTTGATTTTATCTAAGGGCAGATCCAGATGAGGCTAATGTTGCTGAAGGTTGTGGTATTTGATTGTTTGTGGTTGTTGTTTGCCTTCAAGTTGTTTCTGACCTAAGGCGAACCTATGATGGAGTTTTCTTGGCAAGAGTTGTTCAGAGGATTTGTGAAAATCCAGATGACATTCCTCCCATGCCATATCATCCCTTTCCTAGGAACTTCCACAAGCAACCACACCTTTCTTTTCCCACTTTTCACAAGGTTCCCCCCACCACTGTTCTGCTTTGTCCCAGAACAAGGCAGGGTAAGCCCTAATGATTTCTGCTCCAACCATAGCAATAGCAATAGCAAGTACATTTCTGTACTGCTTATCAGTGCACTTAAGCACTCCCTAAGCGGTTTACAATGTGTAAGCTAATTGTCCCCAAGAAGCTGGGTACTCATTTTAGCAACCTTGGGAGGATGCTAAGCGGAGTTGACCCTGAGCCCCTGGCTGGTATTGAACTCACAACCTTGTGGTTTATGACTGAGTGGCTGCAGTACAGGCATTTAACCAATGCACCACCAGGGCTCTTCAAGTCTCCTTGACTATAAAAGCATAGAAGTCAGTGATTCCTGTCTAGATACACAGGAGGAAATATCAGTGACCACATGGGTCTGTCCCAATACAATCACATTTTTTCCAATCTGGACCCAACATGACTTTGATCTCAACCTTGAACAAATGTGTGAGAAGTTGCCATATCAAAATACATTGCCATTGGCACAGAGGTTATTTGAATTTTCCCTGTACAGTTTAGCCAGAGAAGAAATATCGCTCTGTGGGTCAGAAATGTGCAGTTTTAAGCAAAACTGGGCCATAAATACCAAGACACTCTTATGCTAATCAAACAGAATGCTGACAGTGAAACCTGAAAGACTCAAGTCTTGTATCTCTCTGTATGTCTAAAAATCATTACAGAGGACCAAAAGATTGGAAGGTCATGAAAACTGGAGGTCATCAGGCCATCCCATTCTGAGGCTGAACCAAAGCTTGGAAAACCTACTGGATATGCTGGCTGCGTGATACTGGGTGATGTATTCCAAAGAAAAAAAGAGTAATTTTTCTGGGCAGAACTCACAGCGTCCCCAGCTAACAGGCAAGTAAAGTAGGCACCAATGAAAAATATTTTCTCTTTTTTCCCTACTCTCCACTCTGATTCTATCAGTCAAAGGAGACAAACCTAGGTAAGAATGAGGAATAAAGAGTGATTCAAAAAGAATGGTGCAAAACAGAATAAGAACAGCTTTACTTTTGCACCATTAAAATTTTTTAAATTATTCTGTAGTTTGACTCTGGTAAATAGCAGGTTCCAATGTCCCTATGTGTTAACTGGCTAATAAGAAGCAGGCAAGATGAATCCCCCCAGGCAGGGATTTCCAAATCCATTCACAGAAGCACTGACATTTATAGCCTATTTTGCAATTTAAAAGTTAACAGCTCAAAAATCTACTCCTCTCTCATTATCAAGAACATTTATGGAAGTGAAAACCCAGTGGATTTAAAGTTAAAATGTGACTCTGAAATATTAAGGTAGATCTTAGATTTATAGACAGTTTAAGATTATCAAAACAACATGTTGTGAAAAACAATTAAGTACTGTTTTCTCCTTAGCAAAACATAAAAGTTACAGTGATAGAACACAGAAGAGTGTTGTGTACATGTATCTACATCTGTGGCTTCATCTACACTGCAGAATTAATACTGTTTGACACCACTTTTGCTGCTATGGCTCAATGCTATGGGAATCTAGGATCTGTAATTTTGTGAGATAGATAGCCTTCTCTGTCAGACAGGAACTACAAATCCCAAGATTCCATAGGATGGAAACATGACAATTAAACCAGTGGCAAAGTGAATTAATTCTGTATTGCAGTAGCAGTATATAACTACCATTCTTTTCCACAACCTCTGAGCTCTAGGGATCAAAAATCCTTACTGGACCAGACTACGGATTGATCTCCTCTAAAATCCTTTCTAACAGTAAACATCCAAATGCTTCCAGGAATCCCACACTATACAAGGAACATACTATGCAGACATTAGTGGCTCCCATGTGAATGGGACTGGGAATCAACTCCAGGTTTTAGACAAAACTTTAAAGGCATTTTCCACGGTGCTGAATTTGTTTAAGGGGTAGGGGTCAACACCTAGGACAGCTTCTTTACCCTTGAGTGGATTTGCCACTGCACTGACAAGTGAGCCACTACTGCACATAGACCCTCTTCTCTGCCTCCAGCATTCAGCAACACCGTGCCTCTGCACAGGCCAAGGCCCTGGGACTTTCTGTGCCCTGCAGCAGAATGTGGGGTTGGAACTTGCAGTAACCCACAGAGACCAATCCTATAGCACAAGCTTTCCACACAGACGGTCTTGGGGTCAATCTCCAGTATATCCAAGTAAATCTGGGGGGAAATCCTGCTGAAGGGACACTGATGCCAATTAGAGTTGACAACACCAGTCTAGATGGACCATGGGTGATTTACTGTAAGGAAGCTTCCTATGTTGCTGTAACAAGTATTTAAAACACTGCAATGCAGCCACTAGCAATAGCAGCATTATTTACATTTCTATACTGATTAATAGTAAACACAGCACTCTCTAAGTGGTTTACAATCTGTATGCCAATTTCCCCAAACAAGCTGGATACTGACTTTACCAACCTACAAAAGGATAGCAGGCTGAGTCAACCTTGGAGCCCAGGGATTGAACTCACACCATTGTGGCTGCAGTACTGGCATTTAACCATTGTACCACCTGGCCACTAAAACTCACTTTTATGTCTCAATCCTTCCAAATGTGGGGAGGAGAAGGATGGGTCTAGCAGCACTATGAAGAGAGAGAGGTTCCATGTAGCTCATAGTACTGTGAGAAACAAAGAAGGAAGACTACAATAAGACAAGAAGATTCCTAAGAAACTCAAGAACAATCTAGAGCCAAGGGGCCTATTCTCTCAGGTGGATCCTGAAGAAGAGAGATTTGCATTTTAATAAAGACAGGTATTTATGGGAGCCTGTTTCTTCTCCCTCGCCTTCACATTCCATTGCCTAGCAACAACATAATAGTAAGAAACTAAACAATTTGATTTACATCGCCTAATGTATAGATGAAACAGGGAGCACCCTTATATTTCAACCCGTCAATGAAGGGTAATCAATATTTTGATTAAAACCAACTGGGAGGGGCAGAGTAAAGAGGGACAGAGAGCAGGGTAAAGAAAGAGCTCAGAAAGTCATATCTACTCATACTTCTGGAGTAAGATATAGGGCTGCTCCTCATATTCCACATTGGTGGAAGGAAAAGGGTTGGGCAAGGGTGATCTTCTTAAATGACCATAACACAAATGAACCATGACACAACATCTTGTTGGCTAATGGTAAGTATGTATAATGGTCACAGTTGTCAGAGGTGCAGTATTCCAGAACTGCAGATACAAGTAGTTCAGGCTTACCATGCCAAGGCCAGGAAACTGTAACTTAAAAGCAGCCACTAGCAGATGCCTAATGAAATGTACATCTTCAGAAATATTGATTGAAAATGTACTTAGCACTGTTATACTTTGTATTTATATCTTCACCCCAAAAATAAAATAAAAAGCTGAATACTTTAGCTCATATACATTAGTGCTACTCAAAACAGTGGTCCACAGTTTCCATTGGCTGCCATTGCCTGATGTGTTTCCAGGAACTAAAGATATGTAATGATATGACATAAATGAGGTATCACTCACTGGTATACTGGGAGAAAAAAAACTGGTCCATCTTATCATATAGTTTTAGAAGCACTTCTATACCTTACATATAATCAGTACAAAAGCTTAATTTGCTAAACATTTTGATAAAGGAGGCACAAATCATTTTAAAAATGTTTTACACTAAATCAACTTAAAACCATGATTATACCTGGAAATATTTAATTGGTATATGATAACTGAGGAACTGCAAACATAACCAATGAATCAGCCAACCAAAGATTTAGATAGGGCAAGTAAAGGCTAAACAGCGTGAACTGAAGTTCTGGTAAGTGACCAATGCAACCCTTTTGCAAACATGATTGAAATGACTTTCCCAAAATGTGTTCTTTCAAAGCTGGGGGAGGAATGTGAATGTTGGTGGGAAAGAGGTAGAAGGCCAGAGAATGGAGAAAACTGGGAGGAAAGAAGACAAAAGAAGGCTAAATGTCAAGCCAAGGGTAAAGGTATAAATTAACACTGCCTCTGGCAAGAATCAATTGGTGCTGGACAAGTCGGCCTTTACAATATTCTTTCATTGTCTGCCTTCCTTCCTGGTTACATGATGTCTTCCCATATAGCAAAAATGTTTCCTCTTACATCTGTAAACTCAGAAGGAAAATTCAAATTTTAAACAGTTATTTAAAGCAACAACAAATTCTCTGGTAAATATTTCAAATAACATCTGTAAATATGCACAATTAACTTTCTCACAGTCGAACGTAAGGTTTATACAGATGAATCCACAGGTTCAACCCTCCAAGCCATCCCCAATAACTGCTAGACAACATTTTCACCAGTGCAGCTCAGGGTACATCTTTTGTCCTTGGGAATGAATATGCTGCTGGTGCTGCTGCTGCTGAAACACTACTGTAATTGTGTATAGCACAGTTTTTCAGACACCATCAGGAAAGGCAGAAAGGTATTATCTGCAATAGTGCCACAACAGCCTTTTCCCATGTGCTGGAAAGAAGTCTACAATATTTTTCCCATTCTGCCTGCTGGAAAGATGCATTGCTACTCATTGCATTGCAACAGGTGGCCAGTTCTCCCAGTCATACAAATCATACATATATATACAGAGAACAGTCAGCCCTAATTATCCACGGATTTTTTATCCACGGATTCAAGCATCTACAGCTTGAAAATATTAAAAAAAATAATACAAATTTCAAATAGCAAACCTTGTTTTTCCATTTTATATAAGGGACACAATTTTATTATGCCATGGATTTTGATATCCACAGGGGTTCCTGGAACCAAACCCCAGCGGATAACAAGGGCCCACTGTACAGATAAATAATGGCTAGAATCTTCTTAGGCTGTTACAAGTATGTAACCTAGAGTTATACAGTCATGACTGTTTTGGATTCACGATCCCTGCATAGTTTAGAGGCTATGTAGGGACCATGAAAGTCCTCCAGTCTTCACTTACCAGTAAGCAGCTACTATGATTGACAGGGGTCTGTTCCCCTGTCAATCAGGAAGGAGCTGGCACAAGGATTGTGACAGGGACATCTCTGACACAAGGATTGTGACAGGGACTCTCGTCCTGGCTGTCACACCCAAGATCACTTGCGGGAGGGGGTGGGAGCATCAACCAGCTGCTCCTCAATTGACAGGAAAACAGACCTCCATTGATCTAAGTGGATGCTTACTAATAAGTGGGGATTTGAAAAAGTAGCATTGTAACTAAGGTGTAGGTGTACCCCCCAAAAGGATTCCAGGTAGCAATGGCATGTATTGGAAACTGTTTTACAACATAACCCACAGATTATTATAGTAACACATCTGAATTCAAACTGAAGTAAAGATCATTTGGAATTTTTGGGCTGTGGAGTGTGTGCAGTTGGGGAGGAAATGTGCATCTGGTTGTTGCTAACTGCCCTCAAATTGATCGCAGCCCTGTGGATGAGAAATCTCCAAGAGCCCTTGTCCTCCACTACTCTGCTTAGGTCCTTTAAACTCATACCCATGATCTCCTGAATACAGGTAACAACATTTATCAGATAATCTCAACGAAAAAAAGTAGTCCAGTTTTGAAGAGATAGCATTTTTGGCAGGACACATTTGATAAGGCAGCAGGAATGGCTCTTGCATTGGTATGTGACTGAGTTGGGATTTACTGTGATCCAGGAGCCACCAGATTGTCTCGTTAGATGAACTAAAACAGATTAATAAACAAATTATTGCCTTATAGTAGAAAATCTCTATTGAATTGTATGGAGACAGTGTCATTGACACAAGGAGCAAAGCATGAGTTGTGGGGGAATTTTGCTGTTGGGCTATCTTCCTAAAATATAACAAACAACAGTGTAAATACTTGACTATACATTGACCTTGCGTATAAGTTGAGGGCAGGTTTTGGGGTCCAAATTAATAATTTTGTTATGACCCATTGATAGAGGCATAGAGGCATGTGATAAAGAATCTAAAGGATGAAACAATGCCAAAGAACTTACAAAATTCCAGCAGGCAAAACTATCCCCCCCCCCCCACAAACTAAAGCCTGCATGGATGAGAAAGTAAAGGGGGTTCAGTGCTTCCAGGATAGATGACACTTTTGCTTTTCACTGGGGGATGATTCCTTTTTTAAAAAAACCAAAGTTAAAGTACAATTCTTACATAGACTCATGGATAAGTCGACTCAGGTTTTTTGGAGCTATTTTTTGACTAAAATTTCTAGACTTATACATGAGTATATACAGTACTTCACCCTTTGTCCATTCTTTATGAAATCAAGAATGAGCACCAGATTCCTGCACAACCCTCTTACCTGCAACACAATGCACAGGAGTCATTGTTAGCACTAGAAGATCCTGGGTTGGAACCAGACCATGATAGACACAATTAGATGACACTGAAACCAAAAGGATCAGTTCTATACCCATGACCAGGATGCTTACAGAAATTGCTCTTTGAGAAATCTGATATGAACTGACCTAATCTACATCTCCCTGGGATAAAGTGCACCTTGGAATTTACTACTTGGTTGACTTTTACAGTTCCTGAATGTTCTAGGACACTGTTCCTAAAACGATGTATTTGAAAATGGGGGTTTTGAGAGGAAAGTTTGTACATTTTGAGAGAAAATACATTTAAAATATGAATTCAAATTCAATTTCATTATTGCTTTTAAAAACTTCCTTGTCTTAATGTAACAATGGGATCGGATGGACTCCCAAGTGACAACATGTGGAAGTAATGAGCTAGATACCTCCTTGTTTCCATCAAGTTTGGTATATTCTAAAAAGCGCAAATAAACGGATGTCTCTTTCACATTACACACAGACAGTGGTATGATTCCATGTTACGTGCCGTGACAATATCTTGTCCAATCCTGGGATAGTTTGGTCAGAGGCCCTAGAGGATCTCCCTGGTTTAGGATCCTCTATGCCCATCATGTTATATGCATATTATAGTATTCCATGGGATGTTGCTATGGCAATTAAAGAAGAATCTCAATCCTAGAACTGCATCATCAAAAGATAGCTAAATTTTAATGCTAATTTTAATGGACTTGTGCAACTAACTGAACTCATCCCCCCATGTTTATTTGAACACGTGATCTTTTTTTTTTTTTTTTTTGATCCTGGATACTGAATCTGCTTATCCATGGTCTACAGACAAAAATCAGAGATTTCGTGCTTCTCAAGCCTAAGAGGTTTATCTAGATGAGAAGGGAGCTTCCTCTCTCTCGCTCTATGTCTCACACAAATACCAGCTTTGGTATACTCATCTTTTAAAAAAATCCTTTAAAAAAATCCACAGGACAAAAAAATTAAATATGTAAAAACAGAAGAAAACCTTCAGAAGAAAGGGAGGAGATAAAGAATAGTATGAATATGAAAAAACAGAAGGAAAATATGATTGTTAAAGGGCTTTTTAAAAAAACTCTCAAAGAGAAGATTATCAAAACAATCATTAGTATGCTGTAGCCATTTTCAAGGAGAGTCAGCAAAAACAAATGCCATGCTATTTCTACTAGATTAAATTTAATCTGGCAATTCATATGAGCTGCATATGCATGATTACTAACAGAAAGTCATTATTTTGTGTTCTGTTTACATTCACTGATACTCTGGAGCACTAGTGGAGATTTTTTTTTTTTTTTAAAAAGACATTTACTGAATTTTTTATGGATAATATAAAATGGACACTCATACACAAATATAGAACATTCAAGTGGCATACTTATAATGTCATTTGTCTCAACTCTCTAATTGGTTCTAGGCAAAGACAAAGACTGACAGCTGACAAACAGCAAACCCATTCATCTTTCAAAAAAGCTTTCTTGATCCCACAAGAGATTACACCTGTTTCATTCAGTACAATTGGCCATCTGGTCTTTCCTTGGGATGGGTACTTAAAATGTCAAGGTCTGGTTATTAGAGGTACCTTTTTTTAAGAGAAGGAGAATCACTATCTACAGAAAAATGTATTTATCGTTGCATCATCCTTCTCAAAGGATGAATCCTTCCAGGTTGGAATGAACAATGACATTACATGGAAGAATCAATTTTAAAATGCCTTGGGTCCCCTCCTGGGAAAAAAGGCAGAGTATAAATTCAATAAATAAATAGACTAGGGGAACATTAAAAAGGGAACAAAACCAATTAGCAAAATTGTGTGTTATCCAAGTTCCTGAGTTCCTGCATTTTGGCTTAAATATATCTGATTTCTCCCTTTTCAGATGTCAAATTTATTCATAGGCTAATTCTCTATAAATCCTGAAAATAAATAAGCTTTCCCCCAAAAGATTTATGTAAATTTTTGTCTCAAAATCTTTACAAGAATTAGTAGTATAATTCTGTGATCACTTTGGAAGTACTCTTATAGAGTAATGCTTGAAAAGCCATAAATATATATATATTTTTACTGTAAATAGGTAACAAGCTCTTGTGTATATAATGCCGAAATCTATAATAACTGCTATCCATATGATAATTAAATGGGTGGTGGATACACCAAGGAGTCCCCTTGGGATTTTTGCTTGGTGAAACACATTTGCAAATATTCAGATTTGTGAATACAATGGGCCTTCCACATTTGCTGGGGTTAGGGACACAAGGCCCCCCTGAAAGTGGAAAAAAATGCAAATAAAAAAACACCCTCCCTTTTAAACCTAAGGTTAGGTCCTCCATCACAACTCTGGCAGATGTTGACTGTAGAATTGGAGGACCTACAAATGCCTAGAGAAGTGTTATCTATAGGAATCTCTGGTCCTCTAGTGAGACTCTGTGGCCAATTTCTGGCAGAGTCACTCTGGAGGACCTAGAGCTTCCTAGAGACAACACATTAATCAAATCAGTGAATAACCAAATCTGTAAAAGTCAAAGGCATAAATGTAGAGGGCCAACTGTATTTTCAATTGAACATAATGATGAAATAAACAGTAGTAGTTTTACACACACACACACAAACTCATACATTTTTAAAAATATGTTACTTTACAATATCCTTGGCTGAGTTATCTCAGGAGAGTCAAAATCCATCTAGCTGACATGACAGCATATCTTTCCATATCTTTAACATGCCTTAATAGCCCTCATTCTCATATTCCTATATTGCCAGCACACAGCACACAATATTTTCAAATGATGAAATTAATCCTAGCAGTAGATCATAGGAAGTTTGAGTGACTACTACCTGTAGGGGCCATGAGAGTATTTCAGATCAAGGTCTGGGGTTGGAGGCAGAGGACTCTTTCATACAAGGCTAAATTGGAAGTATAATTTAAGGTCAATTCGAATGCAATCATGGGTTTTATGTTATTGCAAATTAACTCTTCACATGCAAATTCGGGCAAGAGGGAAGCCAATTTGAATGCAATCATGGGTTTTACCTTATTGCGAATTAAAGCTTCGCATGCAAATTCGGGCAGGAGGGGGTTATTTTCGGGTAATGGGAAGTAATTCCGAACGGAGCAGGGGTTCATGTAAATTCGCTAAACAAGCGAATTTACATAAATCCGCATTGGCTCCATTCGGAGTTGGGAGAAATTCCTCCCCGTTTGAAAGAGTCCAGAGTGACCAGAGGTCAAACTGCAAAGGAAGACAAGGCACTGTCAAATGTAGTACATTCAAGAAAAATGTGCGATGTTACAAAATAAAGATGAAAACTATATATATATTGTATATGTAAATTTATGCTTCCTATCCATGCTCAACATGGAGGACATTTTGATATTATTCCTGGACAGAAGGTTGAAATGTAGGACGTGTCTTGGGAAAGGAAAACATCATTCTGGTTTTGTGTGATGGTGGTAGAGAGCCAATTTTTAAAACAAAACAAAACAATGGAGTTTGTGAGTTAAATGACTCCCTATAACCTGCCAGGCAAAAATAGTTGCACAGGGACAACATTAATAAATTTAGTAACATTGTGATGTGAAGCATTTACAAAGCAATCTTCTTTTCTCCAGGAGAAGCTTGTAGGGTCATCAGAATCTGCTCCTCTGGGGTTTTGGGAATTGGCTGGATGGAGATGGGGAAAAAGATAGAGAGATCAAATTTTCCACCAAGATGGTAGATTTTCCTGCCATTACTAGCGCAAGGAAATGGGCAATCTCAGAAGACCCGGAATAGCAAAGGACAGGGACAGAGTGGGTTCTTCTTGACTTCATGAGGTGCACAGCAAATGGCTAGGAGTGGTGTGGCTCTGGGAGCAGAGGCTAGACCCTTTTGCTCTGACCACTTGGGGATTTTTCAGTTTCTCAGATAAAACCAAAACATCTTCTTAATGAAAGCATATAGAACTTAAGCACAGATGCATGTGCTGAGTTTCAGAAGCGGAATCAAGTTAAGACAGAAGAAGTGGTTTTGTTTTTTAAGTAAAATACCAAACATAGCAGAGGAAAAAATTCCTATTTCACCTAAGGTAGCTTTCTTTGTTGCATTATGATATAAAAGAGAGTTGCAAAGCCTAGGCCCCTCAGGCATTCCCCAGCCTCTATAGGCAACCTCCCAATACTCCCCAACATCATTAAAAAAAGACAACTGTATAATGAGAGAAAGCTCATATACACTTCAGTTAATTATTTTCTAAAACTCCTTCTACAGGTCAAAGACAGCATAGTTCACGCCGCCACCAACCTAAAAGCCATTTTAAGTCGAAGTGTGATCAAGCAGAAGTAATTAGAAGAGTACAAAAGAAAAGAGCTAATAACACCACTCTCTTTCTCAAAACTTTCAGGTTCAGGTAAAATACACCTTTCTTCTAATGGAAACTGATCACATCTTATCAAACCACCCAAGACAGAACCTCCAAAAAGCTAATCAGGGAAACATATTCTAAGAAAGAGTTCCCACTCCCTGTGACAATGAAGCCTGATTTGAATTAAATGATCCTTTAAGTGTGAAGCCTTTGGTTACAGTAGTCAAAAATCTCTAAAGCATTTGAAAAACTCTAATTATTGGCTAAACATTAATCAAACAAGATGAATGGATGGGAGCAGAGAACCAGATCTTGTTGCCTGGGTAATTGACAAAGAAATGCACTTACTCAGCAAGACAAGTAGCTTTGCTGATTCCAAAATGGAGTTCTTTTCTTTTTAAAATGGAGGCCGGTAATGTCAAGCTGACCAGTGTGCCAGGTTCATCAGACCCCCACTGTGCTGCTGGTTGTAGGTTTTGAAATGCTGCTAAAATGATGGTGGAAACCCTAAAGGCACACAATCTCAAACTCATAGTCTGCAGGCACAGTACAACCAAGCACTCTGTAATCTCAATTTTAAGCTTTATTTGAGAGGAATTCTAAGGATAGACAGTTTGAAAATTTGTAGGCAACAGCTGAAGAATAAATATGTCACTTTGAGAAGTGTGTATGTGAGAGAGAGAGAGATTGAGAGACACACACAGAGAGAATTTATAATTTACTAAAACTGAATGCTCTGCAAATTGCCTACAGAGATTCTAAGTCACTCTCAGTCTACCAAGATTCTGAGCCTACTGGGGAGATTAGATTCAGCACCTGGTATATCTTTGTGATACAATTTGGAGAATACTCATTGCCTCCTTGACATGGAAGCCACCAGCTGCCATGGTAGAACATCTTCCTTCTACTTCCCCCATACCTCCCTAGAGATGTGAGTTCTGAAATGTTTTGTCCTCGTTCATAAAAACGAGACAAGGTAGGACAAGAGGGGATTCCCCTTGCTGCAAGATGAAATTATTATTCATTTTTGTCAGCCTCAGAAAGATGCTGTGTGCTTTTGACATTTTTTTTGCACATTTGTTTTATAAAGAAAAATGTCACCAACTTTTCTTTGTTGCAAGGACTATTAAAAGCAGTAGGACTGGATAGATTTCAAATCATCAGTCTGTCCTTTTGTGCTTGCTATGTATGAGAGATTGCCTTCACAAAGCAAAAAAAAAAAAAAAAGGAACTGGTTTTGCACAGACACAGGAGTTTTATACAAAGTATATTTTGTGCAAATTACAGAAAGCATGATCAAAACAAACAAACAAACAAACAAAATCACATCTCAGTCTCATGCTAGAGGGTTAGATATCTTGCCTAGAATCTCACCAATAACACTCCATCTCCCCATCCCTAGCTTACACATTTTTCTTTTCAAATTCTGCAATAAACCTTCTATTATATTCATAATATATTATGCAAATTTGTATACTTTGCACATTTATCCAGAATATGAAGTTAGGAAGCCCAAAGCTTTGATTTTTCTGAGCTCCTTGTTAACCACTTAATCTAGAATAATCTCTATTGAAACCAAAATAGAATATTATCTAAGTAAGACCAACAAAATTCACATTATGCATGTAACTGCCATTATGTTTTCCATGACACATTCCTTTGGAGTTACAGTCCTGCAGTTTTGGTGCCTTGGTGCCTTTAGCAGAAGACTCAACATGCAAGGTCAGTGAGTAAAACTAAATAACTTATAATGATGTTCACTATTTAAATGTCTGGTGACTACTGAATATTTACATGACCACAAGGTATCTAATTGAAATGTGATTTCTCTGTCAGACTGCAATGGTTAGGATATTGTATTAAGCCTTGGAAGATCTAAGTTTTAGCCTTCACTGAACTATGAAACTCATTGCATGACCTTAGTCAGTCACTCTTTCTCAGCCTGACAGATCTAACAAGATTGTTGTGAGGATAATGTAGGAAGGAGGACAGCCATATATGCCATCCTCAGCTCCTTGGAAGAAAGGCGGTATATCAATATAACCCATGATGATGATGATGATGATGATCATCATCATCATCCTTAGCCTTGATATTTTTATCCAATAGATTGCTGATTATTGATAGCCAGCTTTAGTGAGAATGCCTGACCTGTGATTTCATCAGGATTGGTCAAACATACTGGAAAATAAATACGAATCAGTTCAGCCTGGTTTCTGATGATAAAATCCCAATTTTGCAGATTCAGAACATGAGTTAATCTCTAGAACACAGAAAATGAACATTTCTGTGATCAAAGTCTAAGTTTTGAGGGACAAAATGCACAAAATATTACGCGATTTGTACTTGTTAATTCAAAATCAGGGCACAACCCATCCCAAGTGTAAGCACTCTTAAGTGTCACTAATTTCAATGGAAGACTTAAGCACATGTTTAAATCTCTCTGAGCAGGATTTTAAAGTGCTTACCTTTGACACGACGATGCTGTCAGTTTAGGTTTTTTATATTCACTGCCTTTTATTTTTACGCTGAGTTTCCAGTTTGCCATTAAATATGTTGAAGAGATACAAGAGTCATCAAAGCCAAAAGAACCGCCTAAATGGCTATTTTGATACTACAGGGTAAATTTCAAATCAGCCTGGGGCAGGAGGGAGGGGAGGAAGGGAAGTTGCAGTTGCAAAAGACAGTCAGTAGTACAATGACAACATTATTAAAATCATATGCCAGACTAAACAATTGCTTTTGAGATGGGCTGATTCAGAATAAGAATCACTACAGAGTTCTGTGCAGAGAATAGACAGTCACAGCACTGACTCCTAGCTTGTATAATTTATTCTCTGTATATTAATTGTACAATTTTATGCAAAAACACCTAAACATGATAATTATTTTCATATAATATAATATGACTATATTAATTTAGCATGATATATTAAATCTTTAATAAATCTTTAATAAATATATTTAACATAGTATACTGTATATGTAGAAAGTGCCACATTCATACCAAACCGAAGTTTAACACGTGCAGCTTGGTTTATTGATATTTATTTAATTATGATTTAAAAGCTTAAGCACACTTACTTAGAACAAAGCTGCCCAAATGTTAATGGCTAGGCATGCAATTTAAAGGGTGATGCAGAGAATAAAAATAGCACATCTACCATCCACCTACCATCTTCTTTCTTTCAGTTAGTCTCAAGATCTCTATACATACTACCATCCATGGTTATAGTATGGTCCTTAACTGGATCAGTTTCACATTCACAACCTGCAGCCTTCTCCACCTCCACCATATAATTGCCACTGTCAAACTTGTCATGCCTGTAATTTGTAGTGCAATACAGCCCATGAAGATACAGAGACTGGGATCTGCCACACACCAGAAATCAAGAATGCAGTTGTCTGTGTTTAAGCTCCTTGTGGCATGCAATCCTGTTTTATTAAACTCAACCTCTTATAAATGTGGACTTGCACATTTCAAATGCCTTTTCTTTTGAGAGGCCTAACATTTTCAGGGTGAAAGATGTTGAGCCACATAACACCGACACACAAGCCCCCAGTTTTCCAAATCAAAGAGCAATAAATAAAGGCACAGGAGCCAATAGAAGGGATCCATACAGGCACACACAGACCCCCAGAGTGAAAGGAAAACTATTTCCCCGAAGAAATCACTAGCAAGAGCACATACTTCGGCTCATACCTGAACTGTGCTCTAACTCCAGATGCAGGGCCAGTCTTTGCAAGATAGGGAACAAAAATTCGCCTTCCCCATTCTGTGCCAAGCGAAAACTCACTGCAGTAGTGTGTGTATTTCTCTCCCCCCACCCACCCTCAACTGTTACAGCCTTCCACCAGCTCGGTGCCCTTTGAACTCATTTCTTTTCTCTCTCCCTCCTTCAACGCCTGTCTCAGACCTCCCTCTGCAGTCAGCTACTGTGCTTGTCTGATTTGCATAAGTCTGGTGGTGAAGGCCTGGGGCCAGCAGCTAAAAGGAGAAAGAAATGGTAGAACTGCAATTCTGTTGGAATATACCTGAACCACTACAGAGAGTGTGCAGGATGCATTTAGGTTTGCAGGAAGCATGGCTATGTGACCGGTGACATACAACATTATAACAGAGATGAGATGATGATGATGATTCTGTAGAGCTATCCTGCAGGATAACTCACCCCAAAATAAGAGAAAACATGCAGGGGTAGCTGTGTTGGCCATTTAAGAAATGCAAACAAAAATCCATCAGTGATACTTTATTGGCCAACCCAAAATAAGTGGAAGAAGAAGATGATGATGACAATGAATGGCACTTATTATTATTATTATTTAGAGCCATCCTGCAGGATAACTCACTCCAAATAATAATAATAATAATGACTCTACATCATCATTATTGTTATCATTATTATTATTATCATTATTATTCTTATTCTGGAGAGCCATCCTGCAGGATAATTCACTTCAAAATCTCACTCTAGCGGCTGGTTTCCAAGGTGACTAAAAAAAAGGCAGGGAGGAGAAAAATAATATTCTAGTTAAATTCAGGGAGGAAAGTGCTTTATGAAAATCTTCACTGCTGATCTTTGTGGTTTTAAGTTTAGTTAGTCAGATATTTTAAATCAAAGATATCAGGGTTGGTTTTAATAATATCATTTGGAATATGTTTGCTTCACCGGGGCTCACGTTACCATAGCTAACTTAGAGCTGAAGGGCCATGTTGGGAATATGACAGGGAAATGGCATAGAAGAAAGGGAATGAATCCGTGTGGCTGCTGGGTTGCCATCGGTGGGACCCTTTTAAGAGGTTTATACCAAAATGACACAGCTAAGCTCTGTGCACAGTTTGAACTCATTTCAATATTACAACCAATGTTGTATCAAAAGAGTAAAATGTAAGAGGTTCTCCCTCCCTGCGAAATTCTGTAAAATGTGCCAGGAAGTGATGGTTTTGTTTTATTTGTTAAGAAATGGTTTTCCTCTTTCCTGCTTTCTCCCATTTTGTTTCTTGTAGGATACATCAGCCCTGTTCAAACATACTGGTGCTTCCTAGTTGCTGAAATTCATATTAAAGTCTGCATGTTCTGTTCATTCCAAAACTGAAAATGCTACATATTTCACCACTTTCCCAAATGCTGGATGCCCATTTCACGATAAGCCTGTCAAACCTTTATGTTTTACACAGTGCTAATTTCCCAAATTAAATATTAATTTTGCATCCTACACAGAGTGAATGTAAACATGTGAATTTTTTTTTGTTACACTGAAAATAGAAAAGATACCTCAAGCTCTTAGAATGCATAATTAATCAGCAGAAATTTACAAACAGGAGACATTTGTGTATGTTGTTGTTCTTAAAAGCTTCTGGGATGCTTGCATGCAGCTTAGACTGATATGTGCATCTGTGTGTGTACATCTGTCATTGCATCATTGCTCCTAAGATATTTCACAAAAGACAGTTCTAAAAAAAATTGCATGCATCCTAATTGACATTCCAGCATATACCATTTATCATTTAAAAGCATAAAAGAAAATTGCCCTCATTAAAAGCACATGGTAGCCTCTCAAACTAATGAGGGTGACAAGACGTTGGCATAATAGACTGTTGCTATATTAAAATAATATGGCATTTTCAGAATTGGCTCCTGATCAGAGATAGGAGGTTGATTCTAATGAATGACTGCTCAATTACTTGTGGCTCTGTAAGGTTTCTGGTTGCAGAGATTTAAGATGAAAGGGGGGGGGGATATATATGTTATACTTTGCACAATTTCTTTAGCTAGGCATTCAACCTATGTGCATCTAACAAGCCACACCTTACAAAATTCAAAAATAACAACCACATTTGCAGCCCAGAATTGCTACTGTCCAAGCATTGTATTGCATCAAAAACATTTTCATTATCATTGAATAATCTGAAACAGACAAAATAAAAACTGACCTGTTCAAATGCCTTTTTCCAATCCATGCAGTTTTTTTCCCTTCCTCCTAATAATTATGCACCAACGTAGGCTATAATTTTATCAGTGGGTGACGTATTATCGTCCGCCCTGGCTCCAGCAGAATCTTCTTAAATATCCCAGCCCTGTGTTTTATTGCTGGTACCATATGCTTTATTGTTCAGTGACAAGAGCTGCCCTCTGCACAAAGACTCATTCCCTACTGCTTGCTTAGCAGCTTCAGTCTCTCTGACGCTGCCTATGTGATCACATGGGAGTTTTGTCTGATAAAACTGGCCATAGTACTGATTTCACTCTGTGTGTGTGTGTGTGTGTTTATCAGCTAAGGGCCTACTACAAAGAAAGAACAACAGATGATAAAGCTGCTTTAAGTCATTAATGCAACACAAATTATGGAAATCTCTTCACAACGCCTTTCCATGCCCATTACAAATCCCTCTGCAGCCTGTTTTACAAAACACAGATTCATTAGAGATTTCAAAATGTGATTAATACTTGTTTCGTGAAGGCTAATGACAGTATCACAGTATACTATCTATAGTATACTGCAGTACGTAATCGTTATTCATCTTGCTACTCATCAACAGTGGCACCTTGCCAATAAACTTACAATATTTTTAAGTTGCTTAATGCTGCACGGAGAATAAGGCTCTGCAATCCTAAGCATACTTACTCAGATGTAATCAGTGAGACTTATTTCTGAGTAAATATAGTTAATGAGAATGATATTAAGGAAAACCTTACCATTCCCAAAGGTCTGGATAACATTTTTCCTCCTCCTTTTTATTATGTTAGTACTCTGAATGAATTAAATCCTGACAGCAATTGAAATAAAATGACTCAGCTATAGCTGCAATCCTATATGCATTTAGCTGGGACTAATCCCCATTGGACTCAGTGGGGTTACGTCAGAGTAAACATGCACAGGCTTGTGCTGCATGTAAATTTTTTCCTCTTGGATTAGCTCGCTTTTTGCATATAGATGAAATTGCACATCCGACAAGTATTTCTGAATACTGTTTTCTGAATACGGAATACTCTTCAGATTTTAAAAATGTAAATCCAGATATTAAGCTTTATAAATGAAAGCAGAACACTTTACTTTCTTTGTGTGCATTTATTGCATTGAATGGCAGCAATTGTCAAATAATTCCACAAAATAAATCTACAATAAATCATGTTAAGACTTAAAGGTTGCACGTTGTTCTAATAGCTTTGCTTCTGAACAACTACAATTGTGTTCAGGAGGAGAAGAAAGGATGATTTTACTGTAAAAAAATAAAAATAAAATCCTAACAGGGTGTAAATCTATAAAACTGCCTTTTACCCTGAAAATCTGTCACATTGAAACAGTGGTTTATTTTACCACTCCCATCACACAACTACATTGGCTTATGTTTTGTTTGTTGTTGTTTTTTGCAGGAATTCTGCATACGTTTTGTAAGTAGATAGATGACAAATGATAATGTAATTTACTTATTAGTATTCTGCAAATGGAAAAACCTTTTTTCTATCCTTTTCAATGTTTTACTCATTACCATAAGTAATTGACAGCTTGTTGCTCATTCAGCGTATGTCCCATGTCTGAAAATGGTGTCAGAAAAAATGGTGTTTCTGACCTCAGTGGCTTCAGGACTGGACTCTGACAAAGACCACATACTGGAGGTCCAGTTCCAAAGTCCATAGCACATCTCCACCTTAGTTTAACTGAACAGGGGAGGCAGACAAGCCACGGGAAAGTCAAAAGTGAATAATTCAATGATTCAGGTACATTCCCTTTTAAAAACCATAACTGGAAGTATGAAAGGATGGAAATGTTTAAAATTTGACTAATTTTTTTGCTAGAAAACATCTAACTGAAACTGGTGGAGGAGAAGATAACATTATCCAAGCACTTCTGTAGTCCTTCAAGTAAGACAAGAAGGCTAATCAGATGTTGAATTATCTCTAGATTCCAGTTCCTAATTAGTATTTGTTTTTACATCAGCAATGATGTTGGTAATAATAACTTCAAGTTCCACCATTTTGGTGAGAGCGCATCACATGAGCAGATGGTTCATGGTAAAGAATTCATAGGACCAAAAATGATAGCCTTATTATGAGGGGAAAATGAAGATCAGTTAGGCTAATTATTAATTAAGACATTTGTTAATGTGATGCTTTAAAAAAAAACCTGATGTTGTCATAGGATACCAACTAAAAATGAATAGACTCCCAGATTGGAGAGTTCCCTGCCATGGGAAATTCAATTCTCTCCTTCTCTCTTTTCCTTTTGACAGCTAGCTATTCAGGCAGGCCTTTGGTTTAAAATCTATGTAACAGAAAGAGTTTGAGGTGTGGTTGTGTTTTTTAAACTTTTTATTATGACCTATAGTTTTACATTGTTTTAATCTGCTGCTTTTAGTTAAACTGCAATTTAATTCATTTTAAAATTTTGCATAAATAATGTTTTAACTGAACTCTCTTTTTAAAAACTGTAGGCCACCTTGGATATGGCATATGGAGAAGTGTGGCATATAAATCAGATAAAGAAACAAACAAATGATAGAATTCAAAGATATGGCCATGTTAGTCATTAGAATCAGGATGGAAAGAGATCTTGTAGCCCCTTTGAGACTAACTGAAAGAAAAAAGTTGGTAGCATGAATGTTTGTAAGGCTTCGGTCTACTTCCGCAGATGCATTCGACTTAAATATTTTTTTTAAAAAAATGGAAGAAGTCATACCAAAGAAACACATAGGAGGCTTGCAAAAGGAAGATGGCAATGTCTGACTTCCTTGCAGAATCCCATGAATGAAGCATAATGAAGCGAATCTCATTATACCATTACAGTAGTTTAATCTGACTTTAACTTGTATGATTCTATCTCAAGGAATAGTTTGCTGAGACAGTTAGAAATTAGAATTCTCTGTGAAATACCTCAAACACAATTGCAATTCCCAGGATTCCATAGAATGGAACTATGACATTTGAAGTGGTGTATCTGCTATAACTCTGTAGTTTAGATAGACTTGTGGTTGCACAATAGAAACCTTATCTTGAAATACTGTCAGTGAAGTTGAATAGCCATAGATTCAAGGTAGACAAAGGGTATTTCTTCACAATCCATTAATTTATCTCATTCACTGCCATAAGATGGCAACCCTGCTCATTATGAAACAGTAACTTTTCCATGCTCTGCAATGGGCATACACAGATGTTTCAAAACCTAGAGATGGATCTTAGGCATACCTTGACATTTCATAACAATAAGTTTCAAAGGGACAGTTAACTTTCCTAGAAAGGGTTCAATCTCATTTCTGCTAAGTACATCTTGAAGAGCAAGGAGCAGAGGCTCCATGTACACCCATACATGGTAGAAGCCAAGTGAGGAGAAACTGTACAGGTTTGCCTCAGTTCTGCTCCAGAAGAAACTGAGGGCTGTCCCTATTCTGTGTGTTGTTTGGTTATCAGACCTGCCCTGTGCAGGCAAGGATTTCCTATCAGGCCTTCATATACAAACTTCTTGTGCAATGGGAGGGAAAGAAGTATCCTTATGACCTGACAATTTGAATGGTCAGCCTCTGTGGTTTGGCCAGGGCCACACTCATCATCTTTTGACAAATGAATGGGCAAAGGCATAGATTATTTAACTACATCTTTGTGGAATGTTGGAGAGGAGGTGTGGGTTAATAGTGTCATAATACAAGTAACCTACATGACCATTGTGATTAGAAAATGTTACAGTAGAATGTCAATTATCCGACATAAACTGGACCAGCTGATAGTTGGATAACCAAAAATGTTGGATAATCTGGAAGGTCCAAGAAAAGCCTTGAAATCACTATGAATTGCAAATGTATTGAAGTTTTATTGCAATAACCGTAAAAGTAAAATCACAGAAAATGTAAAGAAATCATAGAAAATTTAAAGATATCACAGCAGCCGCAGTGTTGGATAATCCGGAATGTTGGATAATCGAAGGTTGGATAATCGAGACTCTACTGTATATTGTGAAAACACTGATGGTGAACTAAACTAACTCTATTCATTTTTCTACCATCTTCCTCCAAGGAAATCAAAGCCTTCCTGATGCTTCTTCCCTAGAGGTGCTCCTACTCTTCACAAAGCTGTTTGCTTGCACACTTCCCATGCGGGAAAGGCTTGCGGTCTACTAAACCAACAACAACAACAGTTTTAGAAGTGGATCCATACATCGTTATGGGACTTTAAAACTTGTTTAACTTTCATAACTGTATGAAATCCTATGAAATCCTGGGATTTGCTCTCTGGTGAGGATTCCCTAGGATAGAGCTATAGCTAGTGCTATCAAACTGCTGTAAGGGTGTAGGATTCACTGATTGGGGTGGCAAACAGAGGGAGGAGGTTTGATGCTTATTACTATACTGTATATACTTGGGTATAAGTCTAGAAGTTTAAGTTTTAAAAATGGCTCACAAAACCACAGTTCCCAGAATTCCATAGCATAGAGCCAAGGCGGTTAAAGTGGTGTTAAACTGGATTATGTCTACAGAGAGGATGCATCCTGAAACATATGGGAAACTAACACATATTTAATATACCAAAACCTGGCGATGGCTTCTGTGTCCCTACACAACTTCCTCAAATAAGGCCTACCACTGACCATTTCATTAGGCATGGAAAACATTGTGCAACATTTTCAGGAAAACACACACACACAATCTTGAGGACAATGGTAAATGAGAGTGATCAGAAGAGGAAGTTTCATCTATTCCATACATTGTTTATAGAATCACAACTGATCCCCTGTTTCAGCCATGTCACTATTGTGCAAAATAATTAGGGCATAATGCCCCCATCTGCTGCATACCATATTTCATATTGGCACATGGCTACTGTATAGAAGTTTTGCTTTTTTATTGTACTGAAGCTGATGTAAAGGCTATCAGTAAAAGGATTTGCTTGTGTGTTGTCATGATGCACAATTGATAAGGTACCTCAGACAAGTCTATTTCTTTGATAAGAAGGAAATGGCAAAAGGTTATTGGATTTGGTGTACATCAGTTTACAGTTTAAAACATAGGAAGCAGTCATTTGTCAAATTCAGCAAGATATCTTTACAGCACAATACTTTTATTTTCTGCATCATCCCCTCCCATTGCTGCTATGGCCATATTTCTTAAAATATAAAAAACAGTTGCTAAGGAAGAAATTAGCTTTTCAGCAACCTTCAGGCAATCCTGGTTTTGTTTTTGTTTTTAAAATCATAATTAAACAAGAAGGCAGAGGACCAGCCTGTCCTGCTCTCATAATTGCTGCAAGGTAGAAAACAAAACACTACTGCTGCTTACTCTGATGAAGATGTGGGCCTGGAAACCATACAGTTCCTTTGCTTGATGTGAACTTTTTTGGCTTCCCTGCAGTAAACACGCACAAAGTGTTAACTTCTCCTAAACAAGTTCCCTTTAGATTCTGTGCCTGTCCTTGGAGCAGTCTCAGGGTGGCCAAGCATTCTCTCTCCTTCTCTCATTTGTACTTGATTTAGGATATTATTCATTGTTCTCTCTTTTAATTATATCCTGTCACTCATTGTGGCCAACCTGCTATCTCTGAAAAAGCACTTATGCTGAAAGATACCCATCCAGATGTTTGGTGCTAGTAGCTTTAGAAAAACCAAAAAGCAGCACAACTACAACCCAAGAGTAGTTAGACGGATGGATGGATGGATGGACAGACAGATAGATGGATCCCTTATGTCCTTCAGTGAGTTCCTTGAACACTTATTTAAAGACATAGCTATGTTAGTATGGAAAATCAGTATACAAAGGGATCTTGCAGCCCAATTTAGACTAACTGAAATAGATAAGTTGGTAGCATGAGCTTTCGTAAAGAGATGCATTTGACATGCATCACGCTTGAACAATGCACCTTAACTCTCCCTAGCCAATGTTCCATTGTGCATCAGGTCCTATTGAACATTGGTCCCAAGTGCAATGGTCACTTTGCTGGCTCCCCTATGCACTATTGTAACAGCAGCCCCCTTGCTGTATATGGACCCTGCAAAACTGTTTGATTCTATTTCCCACAGATATAAGTCCAAATGAATTCCTGTCTGTGTTTCAAATTAAGCTTTCACTTTAATTATTTTAAAATAATTAAAAATAATTAAAAGCCTCATTTTCGGGGGGGAGGGGGGAAGCAGAATATAAATCTAGATAGACAAGCAGGCAGGTAGGCAAGCAGATCAACTTGAAAGGGACTATAATACCAAGGTATCTGACTGTTTTTGGAACGGACAAACATGATTCCATGATTTCTAGCACTGCCAATTAAAAACCACTATGTATTTGTTCTGGATATATGGATATTCACTGGTAAGAAAAAAAAAATGAATATTTTTTTCATAGAGTGCTTCCCAAATGCACTGTGCTGTGCGGTGGCCCTGCTTCACGTACCTCTGGAAGCACAATGTCAATTCTTTTTTGTTGACTTGATCAGTGAAAGAAAGGAAACTGTCAAAAGTGGAAATAATAATATTGTTTAGGAGCTCACATGGGCTTTTTTAAGTAGGGGAATTGCAGTATGTTAAGCACTGTATCACAATTTATCTATTTTTCCCTTTCCGCAGTAGCTTTGCATGCTCTCTGAAGTGCAGGTGGAGATTTGGAGATTTTTAGTAGGTTTTTAGTGTCTGTATGGAATTGTTAGCTCAGAGTAACAATTCACAATGACAAAACCAAATAAACGTCTTGCAGGCTGCAATTTTCCAATTCCTTTTTTAGGAATCATCCCACTGAAAGACTAGCTGGCTTGACTTTTGGTATATAATTATATTTTCCACTCAGCCATTTTCTGTTTCACACTAGGCAAAGCAAAGATATCCTTTAAAAGACAATAACAAAATAAAGTTCATTTGTCTGTCAATGACTGCCATATGGGAAGAAAAGAAAATCTAGTGAGGAAGAACAAAACTGCACCTAGTTCAAGAGCTTAAAAGACAGAGAATAAATACACTTTTGTAATAGAAAAAAAAATCCAAGATGTTACTTATTCTATTCACAGTTTTGCTCAATAAAGTAGGTTACGCCAACAATGGTCTTCAAGACTCCTGTTCCCAGTAGGAGACTTAAATGGTGCCTTTATTCTTTATTGCTAGCATCAGGTGCAGCATTATGCTCCTCACTGTCAACAATTTATCATCATATTTCCACTTTTGGACACTTGCAGGGCAATGGGGGGAACTGACACTTCTGTAAGATTTGTAAATGTTTAGATCCTTTCCCTAGACTACAAAAGTCTCTTTTGTCAATGTGACTGTGACCATATGATTTTGCTAAAAACTAATGTTGGGAATTTGTCATGAGGTGAAATATCTGAGGAAGTTCACAGGAGGCTCCAACAGTTTTGTGAATATTTATCAGGCAATTTCTTCACATCTCCAGCAATTTGTGCTTAGAGGTGATTACAGTCATGTGGGAATTGGTTTTGGTGCTGGGCAATATAAAAAACTGTTTACAGCAAGGATTCTTAACCCGGGTTTTTAACCCAAGGGTTCCCCGGGATAGATTTGAGTGGGTCTATGAGTCTGTATGGGGGGAAACGTTACATCTTTATTTTCACAAACCTAACTGAAATTTAAAGCATTTACTTCAAATATGAATGAAGACAACAAGCCATATTAGCAGTACCTGTGACTCTGCCACCAACAGAAATCACAAATTTCTTCATGTCACATTACAGCTGTTGCAGAGATCTCAAAATATTGTGTATTATTTCACTGTTATAAATTCACTCTTATTCATTACGTTGCTTTTGAAATTTCACTGTGTTACACCCTTGTTAGCCAACACCTTGTTCTGGACCCTAAATCCTCTGATGTCCCTTCTCCAAATATAACATTAAAAAGTTAGTAAATAATAGTTGTTGTTCTCATAGTGGAAGTTCTCAAGCATTTGGAAGAATGTCTTGTAAAATGCCACACAGTCATACATTCCTGCAATTTGTACTCATTACTTTCAAGCTCTGCCCCTGCTTATTTACTCCATCCCTTTCTCTTCCATCTCTCCCTTCCAGTTTTCTCTCATTCTTTGGTCTGGTCCCATCACATTACCCATATCACACCGTCTGTTTTTTACTTTGCTGTTATAGCCTAGGTATCCATTCAGCATCGCCAGAACAGCAGAAGAGATAAACCCTAGGGAAAAAGATCATTGTAGCAGTTTCTGAGCATGTAACTAAGCCTGCCTGCCTAGTTGGATTAAACATACATCTCTCCCTTTACCCTGCCTCCCTTCCTCCTTTACTTTGTTCCTTGATGTTGGGTATTGGATAGTAAGGTGGTTAGGGCAGGGCTACATGTTATTCTTCTATGCTGTCCTATATCGGGTACACTGATGGCACTATAATATTGAATAAGAACAATATGAATACATATTGCTGGGATGTGGTTAGGCAAAAAGGGAATATAACAGAGGAAAACCATCCCTCCCAGCTTTAGGGATGCAGGGAACAGAAGCAACAGTAAAACTTCTGTCCTTCTTAAAGGTACATCTGGGAAGGATGTCTTTTGATATTGTCTCCTCTTCTTCCAAAGGCCACCTTCTGTTTGAAAGGAAGGAGGAAGCATGAGAAACAATTTGACACCTGCTGCACTGAGACCTTTAAAGTGAACTGGATGCTTTGCAGTGAAGTATTCAAGTCTTACCCCAAGTCTCAAGTCAAGTCTCACCTTCAAGTGTTAAATCTCAAGTCCTTGCAAGATACTTTCAACTCACATCTGGAAACAAATCCTTTATTAATGAAGCCAAAAGAGTGTTTTCTACTGACTTTAATCAAGCTGTTGAGTAAGAATGGAAACCAGATCTGGTCCAGAATGGATGTATATTATTCAGGAACTTCCAGTCATGTGCTGGTTGCAGATATTTCAAGCCATTAAATTTATTTTAGGTTTCTAGCAAAAAGAAATGGATTGCACTTGATACTGCATAAGAGACATATTAACTGTTTTTACAACAGAACTTTATAAATATGTTATACTTTTAACAATTTTATTCTTAGAAAGGCTACACAAGGCTTCTTTTAGAACTTGGAACCATTAAATTAAAAAGCAACATATTACTTGTTAGTTGTTAATTTTTAGAAGTAACGAGTCCCATATTCCCATTTAAAAAACCCTAAAAAGTATTAAATAAAAAAAAAATCACAAAATAATCAAAATGGCGCAAGGTCACTAGAAAAGTACTGTTTTCACAGTACTGAGTAAAGCTTATTCTTTATGCAACCCCCTCTTATCAATTCCTTTGCTTTCTTCAGATCATTTAAAGAAACAACTTTATACCATCATCATCATTCCAAAACGTAACAAGTAATGTCATTATTTTTAACATGTTACTTCCACAACCCAGTACCCTGGGTGTTTTGGTTTTCAACTCCCATCCGCCCATCCACCACAACTGATATTCAGATATGCAGGGAAATGGTCCAAAATATCTGAAGGATCCCAGATTGGAAACGACTGGGTTACATATTGGCTTAGAATAGATTTTTGCAACAATAAGGAACTCAGTGAACTGGGTAGACAGACATCTACATCTTTTCTTTTAATTTGCAAACTGGCTGTGGAGGTTAGGAGACTCTCTGGGTTGGCTTTTCAAGGGCGTATAGAGAAAAAGAATTTAGGGGTTCCCTCACTCCTGGCCTGCCCAAGCAGAAATACTTTCTGGTTGCCTAGTGGGATCTTCCAACCCCAGCCAACAAATAATTACTGACTTCTTGTGGTCTAAATAAGCATTGGCATTTGGCTTTTTCTTTCTTTATCTTTTTAAAGACAGAGATAATTCATGGGAGCAAACTCTGCATCTCTTATGGCTGGAAACTATTGCCTACACTACCAAACTAATTAAGATGGAAACTTGAAAGTGTGGAGAATCGCCCATAAAAGGTGATCAGAGGCATAACTTACACACATAATAGGAACAGTAAAAGGTTTAAAATCAGCTCAAACTCTCCAAAAATGCTGTCAGAATTGCTGTGTCTTCTTCTTCTTCTTCTTCTTCTTCTTCTTCTTCTTCTTCTTCTTTTTTAAAAAAAGAGTAATTGCTGTGTCTTCTATGGGAGAGAGTAACGAGGACTACCTGTCAAATCACACCATTATTTTGCTATACAATGCAAGCCTTCTCCCAGCCGCCTCTCAATCCTCTGCTTGCACCTCTCTGCACACTGAATGCCAACATACCAGAAAAGAATGAATGCAGAACCCATGCTGACCTTTCCTGTCGGCTAGCGCTGACCTTTCCGACCTCATTAGAGTGCTAGGTATGGAAGCCTAAATAAAGAGTTGTTGATACACTTGAGGAGGGATTAGAAGGAACAGGAATTTGCCAGGCTAGGGCATAGTTATACAGTTTGCCTAAGCACTGTGTCACCCAGCTTTTCATCGGCCAGTCCAGGAAATGTCTTCCATGTTACATGCAGAGAGAACCAAGAGACAGAAAAAACTGAGGTTGAATTGTGCAATTCTTTCCATCCATTTGCTTCAAGGGGAATCCCTCAGAGCTCTGCTTCTCAGGCTATCTGATGTGGAAAAATGGCAATTATTTCCCCCCTATTATGCCAGGGACTGGCACCATATTTGTGCTGTTGGCTATAATCGTTTCTGTTTTTCCTTGGAACTTAGCAGGGATAAGTATAGGTCCAAGGACCACCACTGAGTAGCACTGCTTCAGAGTAAAAGTATTGTAGGAGAATATCTAAGATTCCCATTGAAATCAATATAAAATGGCTTGCATCATATAGGCTGTCCTTGTGTGTGAGAGCCTTAGACACACTCAGGCTGTTTGCACATGATGTGCTCTGGGATGTACCCAAGACTGCCAGGCACATTTGCATTGTGACGCCAATATGTTAATGGGACTGCTTGTTGCAGCCAGGACCATTTCCACAATATATCATAGGTAAATTAACATACTAAGAGGTTGATTAAATCTTCTACACATCTACTCAGAAGTAAGCCTCAAGTTAATCTCAGGCTAGTATGAAAAGAATTCCAGGTAAATGTAGGGAAGGAAGGCACACTGTTTATACTGCTTTGGCTACATGTATGCTTGCATGGATATTAAAGAATCCACACTTGAAAAATAAAGGTGATTTTTAAGAAATTTTCTAAATTTAAGGTGTTAAATCTAGGCTTTGTTGTACTTAGAGGGAATCCACTGAACCCCATAGAATTTACATTGGACATGATTAACTTGATTCCTTGATTTCAATAGGTCTGCTCCAAGTTTGGGTAGAAGTATACTTAATCCATTGCTTTTAAATAGTACAGTGGATCCTGCTTATACACTGGGCTTTGGCTCCAGAACGCCCTGTGGATAACGAAATCTGTGGATGCTCAAGTCCCATTAAATACAATGGCATAGGAAAATCATGTCCCTTATACAAAACTTAAAATCGAGGTTTTCTATTTGGAAGGTATACTTTTAAAAAATATTTTCAAGCTGTGGATGCTTGAATCTGTGGATAAAAAATCCATGGAGGGCTGACTGTATTGCATTTTTAAAAAACCATGAAGTTTTCATTATAAGCTTTGGCATCTGTTTTAAAATAGGACAGTTATAGCAGGTGGTGGTGGTGGGGGATTGGAGCTATGGGGAAAAAAATAAAACAAGGTGTTGTTTATTTTTATCCAATGTATATGTTGGCTTTGATGCAGTTGTTGCTGGTTCATTTTGTTTCTGCATACCATTATGTTTCTGTTGCAACAAACTGAAGAAAAATGACCACTTTATTCAACCCTTTCTTTGTACCTTAAAGGTCTCTCTCATTTCACAGCTTTACATTTATTTATTGTTTTCAGACTATAGCCCTGTCCCAGTAACCTTCTACAGACTGAAGGTGGGATGGTATCATTCTTGCCAGCTGCAAGGTCAAGAACCTTATGATGGCTTCCATTCAGCTGTCCATTGTGCAAAAGCAGGATTAAATGACAACATGGTATGAAACAGCTGAGTCTCATCTCTAGTACCTCTTTTGTTGCTGATATTCAGGCATAAATAAAAGAGATACCTGAAGTTTGTCATGTAGTCATTGCTGCTCAAAAATTAAGTTTACAAGGTGAAGGCTCATGCCATTTTTTTCAATGCATGGCTTAATCTTGAAGCATTTATTTTTTATTATGGAATTTCTTTTTTGTTTTGATCTGCTAAATGTTCAGTGGAGGAAAGCCCTTCTGCCTTATGACAAGGGGAGAACAAGAAGTAAAATTATAATCACCTAGCAATTGTTCCCTTTTATGTGGAGCAAAGGCAGTACCTGTATAATTAACTCCACACCACATCTTTTAAAGATGCAAGATTTCCTCCAAGTCCCTCAATGTGACACCAGGAAAAAAGAAGGAAAGAAAGAAAGAAAAGGGGGAAAATGAATGAAGGAAATCAAGACCTGCAGCTTTCAGTATGAGGAACTGTTTTTGAAAATTGAACGTCATCTCATACTTCAAAGAATGCCTGATTGCCCTTGCTCTCTGATTAACATACTATTAAAGCAGTGATTGCTGTTGACATTTCTGAAGAAGGCCAATCCACAGGGGGAAATAAATCCGAATCTAGAGCATTGTCATATAGTATGAAGTTGGCCATCTTAGGCAAAATGGGAATGGTCTTTTGGAACAGACAAGGAGAATTGCCTGATAGAAAAATGACATGGCACTTCTTAAATTCTGACACATAGGGCAAAACTTCTATGAAAAAGTATTTTGCCTATATAGGCCTTGTCTGCATGGGCCAAAAGGCCCATTCCACCCCTCCTGTGGTCTGGTGTCATCCTTTTTGGATGATGCACAGCCTGGTGTGAGAGGTTTGGATTATGTATGGCACATTCCACACCAGAACTGGTGTAGAATGCACTTAAAATGGATTTTAAAAAAAAATCAGCTGTTGTTCTGGATCTTGCAGAAACATCCAGAAATATCTGTTCCTGTGTCACAGCAGTTGTCTGCATGGGTGTCCTGCTGGGATCCCCAGAGTGTCTGCCACTGCTGCGGGTTGCTTGTTCTGAGGTCAAAACAAGTTGCCCAGCATGTGACTATTAATGGGCACCTCATTCTGACCTCAGAAGTGAGTGGCCCACAGCAGTGGAGCCGGTGGAGACAGCCATGGCAGCGTGGCAATGGAAGCCAAGGCAGATCAGGGCAGTTGTGAGGTCAGGATACTCTGGGTTGCCCAGGGGCATACTGGCCAGTGCAGAGAAGGCCATATACTGTATAGCAATCCTTAAAAGATCAATTAATTTTTCTCCTTTCAATATGTTCCAGCTTGATAGCAAATATATAGGATTGTGACTCAACCAAAAGAGCAATGCCTCTATGGAGTTTATCAGATGACAGAAAATGGAAGTGTAATCTAATGACAATCCGAACACAATCATGGGGTTTCACGTTATTGCTTATTAAAGTATCTCACGCAATTTCGAGCAAAAGGGAAGTCATTCCTAATGCAATCATGGGTTTTACGTTATTGCGTATTAAAGCATCTCACGCAATTTCGGGCAATGGGCAGTCATTTTCGGGTAATAGGAAGTCATTCTGAATGCAACTAGCAAATTTGAGTGAATTCGAACTGGCTCCAATTGGCTCCATTCGAAATAAAGAGAAATTCCTTCCGTCTGATAAACTCCTACGGAACTATAGGAGTGAATAGGGCAGAGAGAGAGATAGAGAGATTGAAGAGAATTCACTGATTTGTATGTTTTAATGTGAAACAAAATAGTGCTACTTAACTAGCCAGCTCATAGCACAGTAACAAGAGGCTGTTGGTAAGGGATGACAATTCCAAAAACAAAACAGCATGGGTAAACTGCCATGGTAACAAAGCATACGCTGATGAGCATTCACATCTTTAGAGAAAAGCATGCAGCCTATTGCTGTGCTGTTCCCCACTAATGGGGGTTGTGCCCTTTTCCTATAATGGGCCCACCACCCAAATAATGATAACGAGTGAGAATGGTGCAGCTCGATTCATAAGCACCACACGCGCACACACATACAACTGAAAGAATGATTATAAAAAAATATCTACACAAGCCCTTAATTATGACATCCAGCCTCCTGATAACCAACACATATGCTCTAAATAGTTTCAGGACCAAATTCTATAGCAGAATCCCTCATCATCTCTTCCCCTTCACGTTTCAACCTATCCCATATATTTTAAATAAGACAAAGGTTATGTAAGAAACATTAAGATGAGACAAAATAAAAGTAAATCACGTCTAAACCAATGAAACCAGTTTGTCATAGCAAACCCAAGTCCCATTAAGGTCAGCGGGCCTAGTCTAAGCATTACAAATCTGAATCTTATACATTGTCTTCAGTGAGGCTAAGTCTGAATTACCGGTATGTAACCTTGGTGATAGAGATATATTCCAGGACAGAATGGATCACCTTTCATTTAGCACTAACCCAGGATCTACCATTATGTAGATCTGTGAGCCTGAGCTCTACGATGCAGTTTAATCCATACTAAATATTTTTGCTTCCAATTAATATCAGATTTACAGGGAAAGATACCTATACCAGTTTTCAGCTCTTAATTTAGATAAAATTTGGCTATATCCACACTACAGAAATAGTCCAGTTTGACACCACTTTAACTGCCATGGCTTAGTGCTATGGAATTCATGGAACTCCAGTTTTGTGAAACATTTGGGAGGGGAGCAAGGGGAAAAGACAGTGGCACAGCACAAAAGAAGGAGGCACACACACTCTCAAGATCATCTATCCCAGGATGACCAGATGTGCTACCCACAAAGGAGGACAAGACACCGCAAAATAGAGGACCTTCAAGAAAAATTCAGGGCATTATAAAATAAAAGCTAAAAACACTCATAGAAATGTAAATTCATGCTTCTTAGTCATGCTCAAAATGGAGGACATTTTGAAATTTCTCCTGGACAGAAGGTTGAAATGTAGGACGTGCTCTGGAAAAGGAGGATGTCTGGCCATCCTGATCCAGCCTCCCAAGATACCCAAACTTCCAGTGCACCCATTTTTCACCAGCAACAATAGTTGCTGCTGCACAGGTGATCACAGTCCTTGATGAGGTGGATATTCAGACTGGACGAATACAAAATTGAACCTTGCTCAGAGAAAAAGTTGATTCAGCCCGATGTAAGTGTGTATTAGGGATCAACATGTGGCTTGTTTTCTTCAATATCTGTTAGCTTTAATCTACACGTTATCCCTTTCCAGAAGAAAATACTCGACTTTGTAAAAAAATAGGTGATATAATTGGTGGCAGTAGGGAGCGCAGCTCATCAACCCTATTGATTTTTGCTGATGGTTCTGCTGTTTTTTATTATATATTCGTGATTTTAGAATAGTGATTTTAGAAATATGTGTTTGTATATGCTGTACTGTGTTTTTACATAAGACATGAGCTGCCTCAGGCCCTTTGTGAGAAAGGGTGGTATAAAAAATAAATGAACACCCAGGCAGGCCTGCTGGCTAACTTCAGCTGCTTTCAAAAATGAATTTGTAATGTATAAATGCAATACAAATATAATGTATAAATACAAAATGTAGAATGCAGATTCCTTTCAGCTAGCTGCATTAGCCTTAATCCTGTAGAGAGGTTTAAAAGTGTATTAAAAAATAAAAATAAAAAGGAGGCACTAGAGGAGAAACAGAAGGCCAACGTAGGGTTGCAAACTGGAAACACAATTGGGGGGGGGGGGGGAGAGATGGCAAAATGGTGAGGGAGACAATGGGGTTGAACACATGCATATCTAGCATCACAGCCCATGCCCCAAGCACAGAAATGAATCAACATGTGCTGCACTTATGAATCATATTAGCTGGCCACTCAGAAAATACTGTCGCCTTTCTTGAGCAAAGAAAACACAACAAAAAGAGAGAAAAGAGGATAACACTACAAAAACTCACTATTAGAAAAACATCATTTGGGGAACAGAAAGAAACCCACCAATATAGTGAAACAAATGGCATGTCTGGATAGTCCCAAAGGTAAGGCTGGTTTACAAACATGAGAAGCTTGCTATGTACTATAGATTTTGTACCTACCCCTTCAAAGTACTGTAAAGTATCTTGAGAAGGTTTTTGATACTAAAAGAGGAATGTTCTTTCATCCTTAGTCACGGACAGAGGGATGGGAAGTGCAAGCAATATCAGAGTAGTAACACTTGATAACTGATGTGCCACTGAGGAAGAGAGAAAATAACCCTAACCACAAGCTCAACTTACTTCCCGACTAGCTTAGGTTTATTAACAGAGCCCTTCAAACCAACCTTCCCCAACCTGATGCACTCCAGATCAAGTTGGACAACTTTTATTGTTCTAATCCTGCCTCGATCCGAAGGGAGAGGCAGGAAATATACATAATATCATATCATCATCATCATCATCATCATCATCATCATCATCTCTGACAATGGGCCCTCTTGTCTTGGGCCGATGGGATTTGCAGGCCAAATCATTTGGCAACTGCCCAACAGTAAATGGCAACAAATATGACAAATCTGAGTAAAAAGCTATCCACCCACTCTTCTCAGAAGTGCCACATCCCAAGTGAAATTTATGTCCTCAAATTTATGTTTCTTTGGTTGTCTTGAAGGAGTGGTTGGCTCATTCTCGTTGGCTCATTCTCGTCTTTAGCTCTTTTTACAGCACTTGGAATACTCTCTACATATAGGTCAAAGGCACTGTATTACAATAAAAATGGTATACACTACCATCATGGATTCTTGAAGGTGTGTGGCACTACTACAAAAGGCTTAACAAAAGAGCACAATTTAATTTCCTCTTGGAAACTGCACTAATTTTGTTGTTGTTGTTAAATTGTACTGAAATGTACCAAAACATTTCCTTCCCATTTGTAAAAAAAGAAAAATGCCTAATAACTACATAATGACATCCTTCTTTTAATGGTCACAAAGTATCTATGAAAGGATAATCATAGTTATTCAATATTCTAAATTACTCAGTGCATTTTCAAAATATGTTGATTGGTTTTTAAAGAATATTTGGAAGCTTACAATGAAAATTATGATAATAATTGATCCAGTAATGCAGTGATTCTGACCAGAGGCAGAATGCAGGCCAGAGGCAAGTGTTTTGCTCATCTAAGCAATATGTAGTTTGGTAGATTAGGAGAGATATAGATTGCTAAGAGGACTCTAGGTCTGAAAACACCAACAATGTCATGGGAGATTTCAGTAAAAGCCATGACTCTCCTTCAACAGGTAGACTCCTTCCTGTTCCTCCTATATAGATTCATCCAAGGGCCAACATGATACCTACTGACTGTGGGAGAATCCAGTGGCATCACCAAGCTTGGTGTCACCCCATATGGGTGGTGGTGGTGTGGGGTGTGCGTGGCACTGGCCAAAAAGGCACGCTTATCCATCTCCTTCGCAGTGGCAATGGCTCCGTCCTTTGATGGACTACTGCAATAGTTCCCAGACGTTGGTCTTCCAGGTGTTTTGGACTTCATTTCCCAGAATTCCCAACTTTTGGCCAAGCTGGCTGGGGCTTCTGGGAGTTGAAGTCCAAGACACCTAGAAGAACACATTTTAGGAACCACTGGAATACTATACAGTTGGCCATCTGTTTTTGTGGGGGTTCCATTCCAGTCCTCTTGAAAAAATGGAGGCTAACACTTATTCAAGCCCCACAGCCTTGAATGGGTGCTCCCCCCTCCATGTGTGCGGCCCATGTGTGTGCACCATTGCAAATAGCGGAGGTTGCCCTGCCACGCATATTCAAGGATGCGGATCTCATATCCACGAGTTAGGAGGGGCTATAATTCACTCTATGTCTGGATACCAGGAGCCCTGGTGGTGCATTGGTTAAATGCCTGTACTGCAGCTACTCATTCAAAACCATAAGATTGTGAGTTGAATGCCAGCAAAAGGGCTCAAGCTTGACTCAGGGTTGCATTCTTCTGAGGTCGCTAAAATGATTACCCAGATTTTTGGGGGCAAGTAGCTTACAGTTGTAAACCACTTAGACACTGCTTAGGTGGTATGAAACATTATATAAATGAAGGGTTGTTTTTTTTTTTTTGTTATACCTTTGGAAATTGTTCAGAAACTTCAGCAGGTTCAAAATGCAGCAGCCAGGATACTAATTGGGGCCAGTTAACAGCTCTACTGGTTACTGGTTCATTTCTGGGCAAAATTCAAAGTGCTGCTCATGACCTGTAAAGCCCTACATGGCTTAGGTCCGGACTATATCTCCCCATATGAACCTGCCAGGGTCCTGAGATCTACAAGGAAAGGCTTTCTCTCAATCCTTCCACCAACACAGGCTGGCTTGGTGAGGACAGAAGAGAGAGTCTTCTTGGTGGCTGCTCTTACCATCTAAAACTCCCTTTCATGAAAAGCTAGGCTGGCCCTCTCCCTGCTTTACTTTCACCAGCAGGCAAATAGTTTTATTAAAGGAGGCTTTTCATATATAATCGTGTCAGGGACACTTTCAAATGGGGTGTGTGTTCTAGTTATGTTTTTGACTTTGTATGATTTATGTAAGTTTATATTATTTTTACTTAGATGATTTTAATTGTTTTAAATTTTATTGTCATGTATTTATTACAAATAACAAATTTTATTGCAATGTATTTATTTTATATGTATTTATTTATTTTTGAAACAATTTTATCTGTGAGCCACCTTGTGGGAGAAAGGTAGCATAGAAATGAAATAAATAATTCTATGTTATGCATTCATTACTTAGTGAATTTTTGCCAATTACTGTAAACACAGAGATAACAAAACTAGTAAGAAAGTGTGTACACATTATGTTTATATTACAAAGTCCAACAAAACTTACATTAATTATGCCAACATTGAGTAGAGGATGTTTATTACATCCTCTTACAGACTCTAACTTAGCATTTGAATTCTATGTTAATCTGCTACACTAAAAGTCTTAATAAAATGAAGGTAAAAAAGTCCCATCCATGATTTTAATCCTTCAGATCCCCTTCTCCCTGTTTTGAACTTTGGAGGGACAGAAATATCTGTATGAATTTTGGAAAACCCAGTTTCTCACCTACCCACCCACACAATGAAAGCAAAAGAATGAAGTTAAAAATAAATGCACGTACACAGAAAGGATGCAAGAAACAAAACTTTTATTTATAAATAAACTGTAAGCCAACCCCTTTTTAATCTACCCTATCAATAACAAAGCCCCTTAATAAAATTCTTAGATGCATGATATTATTTTTAAAAAACAGACAATCTTCTAAGTCTTCTTCAGAAACTCACAGGTAAGACTTCTCAACATCTGCTGCTTCCATGTAGATGTTGGGCATCATTCTACTGAACAGCTTTTCATTTTTTTAAGGATATGCTTTCTGAAAGATAAAAAAGAAAAATCCTAAAACAAAATTGTAAATAAGAGCACATCACGTACAAAACACATTCAAACATCTAACACATGTATGTTACAGGCTGAGTATTGTTTATCCAAAACCAGAACTGTATCAAAAAATTTTTTCTTTCAGATTTTGGAATATTTGCATATACCTAATAATGAGATATCTTGGAACCAAGTCTAAACATGATATTCATTTATATTTCATATACACCTTCTACATATAGCCTGCAGGTGATTGTATACACAATACTTTTAATAATTTTGAAACAAAGTTTGTGTATACTGAACTGTCAGAAAGCAAAGATGTCACTATCTCAGCCAGCCATTAAATATGTTTTTGATTTTGGAGTATTTCATATTTCGTGATAAGGGATACTCAACTCGTATATGCAAAACAATAGTGACCAAGCAATACTGTGATGCTTGCCTTAAAATGTTGCTTTTCATTGGCTGTGGAGTTTATCTCTCAGCTTATGGGCTTTCTTATTGGGTAGATGCAATAACTTGACTTCACCAGCAGCTTTTCCTCTGACTGGAAGGATTACAGCTTTTTAGAATCCTTATTTTGGTATCTCACTGTTGAAATCCTATGCTTTGAGCTGGTATCTACTATACCTCTCCTTTGATGTCTGGATTGCCAAGCAGCACCTAGAAGACAGATAAATGACTTAATTTTTCAATTTAAATAAATTAATTTCTACAATAGTAAACTAGCATAATCTGATCATGCAGGAAAATAAACATTTTTTTATCCATTTGTCCTTATAATGTTGGATATAATCACTGGACACACTCACATGAATGTATGATTTCTTGTGTAGACATACAGTATTTTCATAACCTTTTTGGATGAAAGGGCTAGCTTTGTAATTACGACTGAACCGAAATCCTCCTTAAATTACTCTGTGGAAGAAAAATAAGAAAAACAGGCATTTGCTTATTTATTATTAACATTTTAATTCCATATTTCTTACAATTTCTTTATGAGGCAGCGTACATCCCCACAATCCTATGAGGCAGGTCAAGCGGAAACTGACTAACCCAAAGTCATCCAGTTAGTTTCATGGCTCAGTTTATGAGTTTAGAACCTAAAATGTTGAAAATTAATACAAATTCTGTATACAATCCTTCAAATTTAAAAAAAAAAAACGCACACTAAAAAGTCCTGGCTTTAGTAATTCTGTTAATTTTAAGCATGCCACTTTTGAACCTCTTTTTCCCCCACTCCCTGTCCCCAGATGTGTGATCTCTCTCTCTCTCTCTCTCTCTCTCTCTCTCTCTGTTTTGGTCTCTCTCACACACACACATACACACATGATCTCACCTTTTTCAAATTCTCCTCTATTAATTCTTCTCCAATATTGTTGTCTGTGTTGTCAATTTCTTCCTGGACTCAGTCATAGAAATTCTCAGTACTTCTTCTGCTTCTGTAGTTGGAGTGCATACTTGTATTACGGTGATTTTTATTGGCTTTCCCTGAAACCTTATTGACATTATTCAATGTGACTTTACATTATATCCTTTGACTGATTTTACTATGTCCTTCCTCACTATTATTGCTATTCCATTTTTTATCCTTTTTTTTTTCATTTCCTGGATAGAACACTATGTAATTATCCAAATGAAAATGTCCCAGTCATAGGCAATTGGAATGCCAAAGTAGGAAACAGAGTAGAATCAAAGACAGTAGGGAGATTTGGGCTCAGCTCAAAAAACAAAGGAGGAAAGCAGCTGACAGAGTTTTGCAAGGCCAACAATCTATTCATAGCAAATGTCTTCTTCATGCAACTGGGGGGGAGGCTGGACATCACTCAATGGACATCACTTGGTGGTCAATGCAAAAACCAAATAGGCTACTAAGTAGGTAACAGAGGATGGAGAAACTCCATTCTTGTGGCAAAAATGAGTGCAGGTGCAGACTGCAGCACAGACCACTAATTTCCAAAATTAGAATAAGGCTGAAGAACACCAAAACAATCACCATGTCAAAATATGATCTAAAGAACATCCCTACACAATTCAAAAATAGTGTGAAAAATAGATTTGTTCTATTAAGACTAATTGACCAGGAACCAGAAAGACTATGGACAGAAGTCAGAGACACAGTCAAACAGGAATGAAAAAAGATGTTATCAGTGGCCACAAAAAGGGAGGACAAACAATGGATTACAGATGAAACACTACAAGCAATTAAAGAACGAAGAGAAGCAAAAGGAAGGGGAGACAGAAATACAAGCAGAACCATGAATGCTAGTGTCCAATGATTAGTGCATAAGGATAAAAAGCATTACTACAACCAATCCAGATAAATAAAGGCCATCATCAACAACAACAACAACAACAAAAAAAGAACAAGAAGAACAAGAAAAAAAACCCCTACAAGATCCAAGAATTTAAAGAGAAATTCAAACCAAGAGTGGGTGTTCGAGGATCAGAAGAGGAACATAATACATGACCACAATGAAATAAAGAAAAGATGAAAAAATACAAAGAAGAGTTATATATATAAAAACCATGAAGGACTGGATGATACATGGGAAGAAGAAATTTGCTATGAGTGCACAGATCATGAAAAGTTATGGTCTACTCTTAGAGGAATGGGAATGCCACAACATCTGATCATCCTGATGTGTAACCTTTACTCAGGACAAGAGGCTACTGCTAGAACAGAATATGCAGAAACAAATTACAGAAAAGTGGTTCCCAATTGGAAAAGGGGTAAGGCAAGGTTGCATACCTATTTAACCTGTATGCAGAAAATATATATGCAGAGCTGGCTTAGACTGAGAGGCAGGAAGAGTGAAGACTGGGGGAAGGAGCATTAACAACATAAGATATGCAGTCGACACAATACTATTAGCAAAAACGAAGAAAGATCCAGAGCAATTACTTAAGAAGGGTCCAAAACACACTGCAGAAATCATCCAGTTTGAGATAAATAAATAATAATAAATAAAGTTTTATTTATAGCCCGCTCCTCTGTATCCAATCGGAGCGGGTTACATCAATTAAAAAATGCAAGATAAAATATACATGACCCATACCCAACCACCCGCCCCTTAAAATTAAATTAAACTAACATCAATTAAAATGACATAATAAAAATTTCAATTTAAAACGGCAACCCATTGCATAGAGATCAGGGTCAAGATGTTAAAATGCTAATGGGAGAGCTTAACCCAAACAGAGCCGGGAGGTTAAGATGACTTTAATTGCCCTGGCTCAATGCTAGGAAATTCTGGGAACTGAAGTTTTGTGAGACATTTAGCCTTCTCTGTCAGAGAGCTCTGGTGCCGCAATAAACTACAACTCCCAGTATTCCCTAGAGAGGAAGACCACATGCCAGATGGTTGGACTCAACAGGGAGGACACAGCCCTGAGTCTACAGGACCTAAGCAGAGAGGATGAGGACAGAGGTCTTGGAGAGGTCTCATCCACAGGTTCCCATGAGTCGAGGTTGACTTAAGGGCAGTTGACAACAACAATTGCTGTCTGTGTCAGTGACGTTATCCATGACTAGTTTCTTGTTTCCTCTGTCTTTTTTACTAGCCTCTCTTGTCTTTTCCATTTCTGTCTCCTTCCTGGTTAGATTTGATTTTGTTTCTCCACACGCCATCAACACCTCCAGTTTCAACTCTTACCTTTCATTCTTTTGTCTCTCACCTCCTTTCTAAGTATTTTTTCTGTTTCCACTCATCTCATCTCTCTCCTCTTATTCCTCTGCCCACTTTTTCTCCTTCTGATTTTACAGGCTTTCTTTCCTATGCATTCTGCACCTTGAAACCTTCTGTTTCTGTTTTTCCCTTTTCACTTTGTGATGCTCACCACCACAGCTGTTGCCCCTGCCATCCACCATAGAATAATAAAATCCATGAGAAGCAGTAGTAGAGATGATGACAGGGATTAATAACAAAGTGAAGAAAAATGCTATAACCCACATTGCTCACAAGAAAATGCTATAAGATTACATAAAATAACATTGGAAACAGGTACTTTATGTTTCAGCCTACTTTTTAAAAAGGCTTGCAATGCAATTAATATGAAAATGTTGGTTCTGATCTACATGTAACCTCAACCCAGCTAGTACTCCCAAGTTCAGCAGATCTACTGAACTAATGAGATTTACATTTACCATTCATCACTTGGGCCAATAAACCTATTGTAATTGGGACTAGAAGGAGTGTACAGTACTTTGGTCAAAAGTATATGATAGCTGGACTCCAGTGTTAGAACGTCCAAATAAGTTCAAAGTCTATTTGTGGGGAGCAGCCACCTGACTGAGGTCTAAAAGGGTTATATATGTTCCACAAAACTTAGGAGTAGAGATGTTTCTGCTCATCAGAAGAAAATAAAAGGGTAGTTTGGAGGATGGATTATGCTTCATAGGACAAGATACTATTAATATCATGTGCCTTATGTAACAATAGGAAGCGTGACAAGGTTTTTTTGGACAGTTCCATTTTCATTGCAATATGCTCTTGCAGGCAGGCATCGATCAAGGAAGTTCTGCCATTGTCCACATCTGTCTTTCGGCTAGAAGGTATCTGAAAAGCTCTTCAAAGCCCTTTCCTCAACATTAAATCCTGAACAGTGGCTGCTTACCTAATATTCGAACAAAGCTAATCACTTGCCATGGTTGCCCATCCTTTTAATTTTTTGCTGGCCTGCAGAGCTGGGCAGCCACTTTCCTACAATGCACTCAGCATAATATCACTCCAGAGCACTGTAGGAAATTTAAATGACTAGCTCTGCTGGCACTGAGTAAAGGATGTCTACCACTACCAGGCAACAAAAACCAGAGAATTTTGACCACCTGTAAACAGAGGAGAGGTTGTAGTACAGAGGACCCCTTAGGGCTGGAGCTAGTTCTGAGCGTGTAACAATAAACCATCAATACAAATATGTGAGAAAACCCATTTTTTTGCTTGGCTTACCCTGATCATATACTCCTTGTCAACATTTCCTAGTTCCCCCCAGAATCCTTCTCAAACCCTCCTCATTTTTCCCTACCAAAGACTCTTTCATGCTCTTCTTTCATTAATGTTGCTAGTGGTAGCAAGCAGCGGTAGCTGAATGCCAGTTAATGATGTTGCTATTGCAAGAAGGCTTCCCGTACTTTCAAGTTTTTCTGCAGAGCCTGGAAAATTAGTAGATGTGGTTTGCTGTCTGCCGTCAACAGGAATTCATATTTATACAGCGTCCTTGCAATTATAGTACTGATTAATGATAAGTGCCCTGCTGTCTGCAATCTATTCCTTTGAGGGAACCACACTTTATGTTCCAAAAAATGTTTTATACCTCTTAGTGATGCATTATTATTCTTTGCAGATCAAAGATCATGGTTGTCATGGAAACTGCAAAAAGTGGAAAGCCAGTCATGACATAGCAATGGCATAATGGGGAAGATCTGCTGGGAAATCACTCACTAGCCTGGGGTTTTGTGTTGGAAATGCTTGGATGAATTTAAGTGGAAAGCCAAGTCGTCCCTGAGATCTAAAAGCACTGTAGTATTAAACGCAAAATATCAGTAGCTGTTACAATCAACATTTTTGACGGTGTGCTGTGCAGCAGGATCAGTTCCCTAATTTTCTTTTCTCAGATGAGGTGCATGAATACCTCAGTTTTATTAATATGGTATCAGCTTTCAAAACCACAACAAGCTTTTGTTCACATATAGGGCTAAATCCAGTGTTAGTGCTCTATAGAGTAAACCCATTGAAATGGGCACTGTTAGTCACAACTTACTTTTTTGGAACCCACCTCGATCTAAAAGAGAGAGGTGGGCTAGAAATAACAACAACAACTTCAGACTTACTGATTTGAATAGATCTATTCTATATAGGAATAATGCTAGACTTAACCCTTACCATCCCATACCTTAACTGAAGATCATTTTTTTAAAAAAATTGGGTATGGCAAATCTTCACATTTTACAACTTAAAATTGGGGGCTAAAATTATTATTATTAGTAGTAGTAGTAGCAGTAATTGTAAGCTTAAATAATTGCCCATCCCATTCATAGAATTAAGTGAATCTCAATAACTAATACGTCTTCCTACCTATGTGTGTGTGTATGCATATTTACCTTCAGGCAGCCTGCCAACTTATGGAGACCTCATGAATTTCAAAGGGCTTTCTGAGGCAAGGTAGCTTTGCCCTTCCTCTGAAACAGAGTGTACAGCACCAGGTATTTGTTGGTGGCCTCCCATCCAAGTGGTAACCAGGGCTGACCCTGCTTAGTTTCCAAGGCTCTAATGCCTTTGGGGTATTTAGACTCTACCTCCCCACTTCTCCAAGAACAAATAATGTTCAGAAATGAACTCTGATATAAAGCTCTGATTCGATCTTTGCTCCCACATTGGCCAAAGACAGAAACAAATACTTTTTAAAAATAATATCTCTATTGAACATATAAATTTTATATTATAAAACTACATATAACGGGAGGGGGGGACACATAACTAACAGCCATTAGAGAAAACCATGGCCAAGACTTGCTCAGAAGGGGTTTGCCTTTGCCTCCCTCTGTGGTTGAGAGAGTGTGACTTGCCCAATGTCACCCAGGGAGTTTTCATGGGATTCAGACCCTGGTTTCCAGAGTCGTAATCCAAAACTAAACCACCATATCGTGCAAACATATATAGTTAAAATCAATGTGTGTTCTGATACCAAATTGTTCATATTAAGTAGCTTTTCAATCCATTAATTAGTTAAAAGCAAGGCAAATAATTTATAACAAAACCTTACAGCAAGTCAGTTTATTCATAAAAAATATTCTACAATCTATATACTATTGCAGATCATTGCGGATGGAAAGCAACAATACTGATTTTCATAGAGCTTGGTAGTACCTTTGGGTTTCTTCCTTGATCTCAGAAAAGTCTTCACTTTTTAACAGCCTTTAAGGCTGTACTTTAAAGCTTGGTGCTTGCTCCATATATAGGTTTTACAGAAACATTTCAATGGATGAAAGTATTCCACAGTGATTTTTCCCCAAAATGAAAACACTGCTGCAAAGATTAGCTTTAAAAAGAACCTGGCATCTGCTAGTTTGGTACTTACGGATGAAATGGTCTGAAGTGGACGGACTGACACTATCACCATCGTCAGCGCTTTTGCCTCTGGAAACTTCATCATCCGATTCCCACACAGAGAAGATAGAGGAGCTGCCAACTTCTTCAAACTTCCTCATTAAAATTCCACTCATAGCTTCAACATTGTCACATGTACCTGTCAGAGGAATGGGAGAAATGAAGCATGAAAACATTTGACCGCTGACCATGGTATCGAGATTTCCAAAGTCATTGCTAGAGGCAGATTTTGGGAGGGGGGGGGAGTTACAAACATGTTTGCTTGCTGCTTCTCCCTGGAAATTGGTACTTCTGGCAGCAGTCAATGGGAATTAAAAAGGAAAGCTCAACATATTCTGTAATTCTACTCCCTGGAATAAATGGCTGTGGTAAGATTGCCAGGTTGAAAACTGATGGGGCTCCTGTTACGCTTAATGGCTGTGTAGCAAAGAGAATTTCAGTAAGTCTTGCTTGTCACACAACCAGGTAGCAAGCAACACCTGCTCAAATTCCCCCTTCTACCTAACCATTAAAGGAACAGGAGCCATCACTAGTTTTCACTCTGCCAACCTCAGTGGCTGTGCAGTTTGGAAATGAACAACTAAGTCCAAATCAAATCAGTATTGCTCATATGGTGAACAAGTAAAAGTGTGAGCAAAAGGTCACGGATTCAGATCCTGGCACCTCCAGCTAAAGCTGGAATCAATTTGGAACCCTGCAGAGCTGCAGGCAACAATAAAAAGACTAATAAGAACCCAACATAATAACCTTAAAATTACTGGAACTATTTTCTGGCAATTTTAGTAAAGTTTTATTTTAAAAGCGCTATGTCTTTCAAAGGGTCTGTCTAATCTACATTGCAGAAATAATGCTGTTTGACAGCATTTCAACTGCCATGCCTCACTGTCATGGAATCCTAGGAGTTGTAGTTCTGTGAGGTATTTAGCCTTTGTTCTCAGAGAGTGCTGGTGCCATGACAAACTATGAATCCCAGGATTCCATAGCATTGAGCCATGGCAGTTAAAATGCAGTCAAACTACATTACTGGTAGTTCTGCAGTGCAGGTTAGTTCTCAAATAGAGATGGAGAACTTCTGGCTGGCCGACCAAATGTAGCACCCTGGTTTCTGAAGGCCTTGGGTCCAGCTTTTTCCATTCCCTGAAGGTCTGCTCCCTTCGAAGATGGGAACGGGCAGAAAAATGGCTCCTAACTCAGCAACAGCCTCATGGTATGCTCCTCAAGCCACTGGCTCCCATTTCTTCCCTTTCCTTTTTCTTCTGCAACTGGAGGAGAAATTAAAGTAGTTCTTGATTCAATTAGGAATGGTTCAGCAAGGAACTGGCTTTGAATACTGTGGCATGGGAGTGTGTATGTGACCACATGCATCTGTATGTGTGTGTATATACATCTATGTGTATGCATTCATTTATGCATGGTGAGGGACAGTTGTATCACTGGCTGCCTATCAGCAGTGGGACAGGATGGCCATCCCCAATGCTAGCAGGCAACTCTTAATGTGCTTGTCTAAGACCAATTTGGTCCTTATCTTGGGTCAAAATTATTTGCCCTGAACTTGGAAGACAACAACTCAGATTCAAAAGGCACTTAGATCCATTGTCTGAAGGCCTTACTGGTAGAAGCCTGAAATATATAAATTATATATAAAGGAAACCAATGGCAAACCTCTGAATACATCTTGCCAAGAACACCCCATGATAGGTTTGCTATAGGGTTGCCATAAGTCACAAAAGACTTGAAGACACACAGCAATATATTCTAAAGACAATTAGGGTGTTTGCTGTTTTGTTGTTTTGATTCTTTGTTTTGTTTAATTTTCAATTTTAATTTTTGTTTTAATCCTTTGAGCTGCTTAGAAAACTTCTACTATGGGGCACCTATGTCAGTACAGTAATAAAATTTGGAAGCTAGGTTATATATTGGGAGAGAATATACACTTCATTCACTATGACTCAATACAACCTGATATGTATATGCTAGATTTCTTTAGAAATTGGTAGGAGATGCCATAGGAGCATTGCCAAGAAAAGGATTGCCAACATTTTCTTTGATTTTGTTTTTGTTGTTGTTAACCACCCTCAAGTTGGTCTTGACTCATGGCAACCCTGTGGATGAGATGTCTCCAAGACTCCCTGTCCTCCACTGCTCTGCTTCGGTCCTACAAATTCATACTCATGTTCTCCTTAATAGAGTCCATCCACTTAGCATGTGGCCCTCCTCTCTTTCTACTTCCTCACACCTTTCCTAGCATTATTTTCCCCCATTGAGTCATGTCTAATCATGATGTGACCCAAGTACAATAGCCTCACCTTAGTCATCTTGGCCTCCAGGGATATTTTTAGTTTGATCTGTTCTAGGACCCACTTGTTTGTCTTTTTGGCTGTCTGCAGAATCTTTAGGACTCTTCTCCAGCTCCACGTCTCAGCTGAATTTATGCTCTTCCTATCCCCTTTCTTAACTGTCCATCTCTCCCATCCATATCTATTAATAGGGAATACAATGGCTTGTATCATTCTAACTTTCATGCTTAGTTGTATATCTTTGCCCTTTAGGATTTTTTCTAGTTCATAGCTGCTCTCCCCATTCTTAGTCTTCGTTTGATTTCTTGACTGCAATCGTTCTGATCAATGTTTGATCCCAAGTATGAGAACTCTTTTACTATTTCTATTTCCTCTGTGTCTAGGCTGAATTTGTGTAGATTCTTCATGGTTATCTTTGTGTTCAACAGTGAGCCTGCCTTTGCACTTTCTTCCTTGATCCTCTTTAATAGTTGTTCTAGGTCTGTGATGTTTTCTGCTAGTAGTATAATGTTGTCTGCATATCCTTCCTCTTATTTTCACTCATCCTTCTTCTATGACCAAGCCTGCTTTTCTTACAATATGTTCTGCACCTAAGTTGAACAAGCAGGATGATAAGATGCAGCCTTGTCTGACCCCTTTGCTGATTGGGAACTATTCTGTTTCTCCATTCTCTGTTCTGACAATAGCCTCTTGTCCTGAGTACAGATTCCTCAGCAGGACTATCAGATGTGTTGGCACTCCCATGTTTTAGGAGTGTTCCATAGCCTTTCATGATCTATGCAGTCAAAGGTTTTGCTGTTGTTTCTAAAGCACGTGCTGATGTTCCTTTGGAATTCCTTGGTGGTTGGGAGCACAGGCAGCTGCAGCAGGAGAGGGAGAGGAACAAAGACCCAGTTCTACTGGTACTAGATACCAAAATACACTTTTGGATCTTGGCCAGCAGCATTGACAACTACCAGTTGTGCCTAGTGGCAATTACTTTATGACATGGAGCAAAAATTTCATAATCTATTACTTTATATTGTAATTATGCTTTCTCCCAAGTTTGTGCAGGTCAGCGGGGACAACAATGAAATAATAAACATTAACAGCAAATACATGAGTAGCTGCATCTTCATTGCTTTCAAATGTCCAGGAATAAATGGTTTTGTACCTTCCCGAGTGCCACTTGTCTATAGCTTTTGAGAGCTGCAGGCACAGAGCTAATTATAACCCAGCTGAGATCTCTTGGCATCACATTCCACAAGTAAAATAATTGTGCAGCATGGATGCAAGGCAAAAATGCTAATGGAGAAAGCAGACAAAGAACTGTATGTTTATGGTGAAGGCAGTGAGGGAAGAAACCGCATCACTTTGTCTGAACAAGTGAAACAGTGAAACATATCAAGTTGTTCTTGTATCTACTGCAGGAGTTGTGACTGTCACTGTAAGGACAGACTAAAGTCTGGGGTGGGGGTGGAGAAACTACAGAAGCAGAGGAGAATGAACGAGAAAAATGCAATAAGGGATCTCTCTGCTCTTGAGTTGGAGCATGCCCCCCCCCTTTGGTAATATATGCAATGCAATATTTGTAAATCACAATAAACCAACAGCTATAGCAAGCTAAAAGTCTGTGGCTTGACTGCAGGAATGAAATTTCTCAATAGCAAACAGATTCTTCTACCAGAGAGAATGTAAAAGACCAAAGTCTCAAAAATAGATGGGATATTGATAAAAGGGACTTGCAAAGATATTTGTATTCAGCTGATAAGGCATCGATAAGATTAATCAATCTACCTGTCCACTCCAGAAAGAGATACAGTAAAAGTAAAAAAAGAAAAGAAAAGAAAAGAAAAGAAAGAAGAAAGAAAGAAAGAAAGAAAGAACCAGCCCTTCCTACATTATCTCCACACCTCCTCTTCTATTAAGGACTACACACTGTAGATTTGGAGGCAACAACATCATGCTCAGATTTTGTCCCCACAGCCCATTTTTAATATCCCAGCTACAGAAGAGTACAAAAGAAGCTAAAAATGCTGCTCCAAAACTCTGTGACATTTTGGTCAGTTTTAATAAAGGCACAGGAGTACAGTCAGCCCTCCTTATCCACAGATTTTTTTCTCCATGGATTCAAGCATTCACAGCTTGAAAATACTTTAAAATTATACAAATTCCCATAGGCAAACATTGATTTTGCCCTTTTATGCAAGGGACACCATTTTACTGTGCCATTATATTTAATTTGACTTGAGCATCCACAGATTTTGGTATCCGGGGGAGGGGGGGAGGCCTGGTACCAAACCCCAGCAGATACCAAGGGCCCACTGTACTGTAGCTCTGGGGTTCTTTTCCCAAATGGATCAACATGGCTACTTCTGATTTTACCATAGGTGTGCCTTATGGTAAGAGGAATGAAGTAGAATGCTACTAAATTCAAGTGAAATGGATTGAAAAATATTTTAGTTTCATTGTCTTTCTTTTCCATCTGTCGCTATGCAATAGATATTGTTCTTTTCTTAAAGGGAGATCTTTTATATTCATTTAAAATGCTTTAAAATGTTTTTGTTTAAAAACAAAATATAAAAAAGATATATCTATTTGACAATCCATTCACAATTTTCTCTGATATATAGTGTCAATGTGCTATTTTACAAAGAACAACCTACTCAGAGCAGTTATTTCAGTTAAGCAAAAGGAAGCACATTATTATGACATAGAGAGATATTTAGATATTAGATATTATATTTAGAGATTAATAATTTAGATATTAATAATATCTTAAAGCATTAAACTAGAAATTTAAATGTTTTAACAGATGCTGTGACAAAAGAGGGGAAAATATTTTTATTTGTCAATATTTATTTATTATGAAAAGGCAGAATCATTTCAATATATTTTTAAAAAACATGTCCCGCCCTTCAGTGTAAAAACATTTCCATATTGGCTTTCATTTGCATAAATCAAATAGAGAGCAACAACACGCTCTGAAAAAGTCTGGCAGGGAAACAGAACAAATAATTATCAGCAGTTATTACTCAGAGGCATTTGCATAAAGACAAAACATTATTTGCATTAAAATAATTCACTGAATATTAAATAATTTTTCTTAATATAATTAATAGGGCAAAAACAGAAGCAGATTGGATATTTATTGACAGAAAAATCATGTGCCATGGACAATTAGAAAACTAGTTTTCTTCACCAGACTCAAGAGTACTTCAAAAAGAAATGAGCTGTCAGTTTTGTGTATTAAAAATACAAATTCTTTGTACCATCAAGCAAATTTTATTTACCTTTAAAATACTTAAGACCTGTACAATTTTGAGATGCTCATCCAGAAATCACTCTCATTCCTGTGAAATGATGTTGATTTACAATGCAATTCATGAGAAATTCTGGCCCAAATCCAGTTGTCATCCCGTCTAACGGAGGCCCACTGAATCAGTGGGAACTTAAGTCAATCCTTATATAGTTCCACAGATTCAATTAAATTTAACTGAATTTCAGTTAAGACTCACTACTGAATTTATGTCTCATTAGCTAATATGTTAAAAGTCTGCTTCAATTCCTAGCAATATTTCAGTGTTAAAACGGCTTTACTGATGACAAAGGCCCTCTTCAGACTAACCATTAAGGCTGGCCTGGGGGTGGAGTCAGGGGTCATGCCCAGATGACGCATACCCTGATTCTGCCCCCAGGGCGCCATAACGCCATGTGTCACTCCAAACAATGTGCAACATCATGGCACTCCTCTGGCACTACATCCATATGGCACAGCAACAAAGGAGAACCGCCAAGACATGGCAGCATGACTATGGCACCATTTTCAGGGTGCAAAAAGGAGCTGCTTTTTGCAGCTCCTTTTTGTGCCTTGGAAAGGCCAGATTGGGGCCTCAGTGTGCCCGGTTAGGAAAAGGGCGACACTGTGCCATCCCTTTGGGGCGGTCTGTCCAGCCCCTATGTTGTCCTGTATTCTGTTCTGCCAAAAGACAACAGAAGGCTTTGGGAAGCCCATAAGTGGGACACAAGTCCATTATAACTACCGCATATATTCATGTACAAATCAACCTCATGTATTAGTTGGGGGAAAGTTTCAGGGTCAAAATCCTGGATTTTGATATGACCCATGGAATAAGTCGAGGGTAAAACTAAGGGGGCTATAAGGAAGGATGGAAAGGGGGAAATACCACTTCCATCCCTCTTTCCCCTTCTCTGGACCTCGCCTAACCAATTCCCAGGTGTGGAGGAGCGGTTTTAACATTGGATTGAGAAAGAAAGCAAGTGATTTTAAATGCAGAATTGTTTCCATAGGAAGCAAGGTCCTACAAAACAGACCAGAGAAAGAAGCAAGTGGTTTTAAATGGAGAGCTGTTTCCATAGGAAGCAAGGTCTTGCAGAACGGACTGGAGGGGGAAGGAATTGGTATTAAATGGAGATTGGGGCATCAGACTTGCTTGATTTAGGATCTTTCTAAGCACTACTAGTGTATTGAGCCGTATATAAGTCTATCCAGAATTTAGGGTCAATTTTGGGGCATAAATTTCTTGACGTATAGTCAGGTATATGCGGTAATATTTTGTTAAATTGTACCATTTTATAACTATTTACTCCTTTAAAAAGACATGCTACCCTTGTTCATGAGTGGCTAACTGTGAATATGAGGGTTGCTGGCGTAAAAACATGAGAGGGCTCCTGTACCTGTAATGGTTGTGTAGAAGAGGGGATTTCAGCAGATGTTGCTTGTTACCTGGTTATATGACTCACAACACACATGACATGTGCTGAAATGGCCCCTTTCTGTATAACCATTAAAAGTAGCGAAGCCCTCTCCAGGTTTCCACCTCGCAATTAAAATTATTAAAGATAATCACAGTACTAGATAACAACAAGAAGAGTAAAAGCAGCAAAACAGATCACTTTAATAAGACCATTATTAATGGAACTGCAGGAGCGGGGGGGGGGGGGTGGGGAGAGGGGAGAGAGAGAGATCACCATGAGCTAGGGACAGAAATAATATTTTTTGTTATTTACTTCCCAGCCAAAAGATGGATTTTCTACCACTCAGGAAACTCAGCAAGGATAAATAATACAAAGATGAGAAAGTTGAGAAATTTTTGCCTGGTATACACACATCCAGAAATATTTCAGGAAATTAGTTTGTGCAAATATGCATAGTTTTCTTTTTAAAAATTGTGAAGTTGGAGCAGAAAACAGTTTCTAGATGCCCATATGAGGGGTGTGTGAAAAAACAGTTGTTTTTGCACCAAAACACAGTTGTCACACAACAAATCTCTATCCTCCTAGAAACAGGTTTTGATGTGAAAATTGTGTTTTGTGCAAAAATTGTGTTTATCCACTAAAAACAGTGAAACCTGTTAGTGATTTGTGTGTTAGATTAAGTTCAACATATGTCATTGTAACTCACTCTTTTGGTCATTGGGCTGGTCAGAATTCTCTTCTGACCATGGAACAACCAAAATGGCCCTCAAACTCACCTTATAAGCCATACAACCCTCCCCCAGAACAGCAATTTCTAGGTTATGGGAGAGTGAGGGGATCAGTAGTGATGCATCTAGCTCTTTTCCTTTAGTTCCACACGCTGCAAGGATACCATCTACACCAGAGGTTCCCATCCAGGGGGTGCGGGATCAAATTTCAAGAGGCATGACAAAAATACTTGGGTGAATCTTGATTCAGGTTTGTTTGTTTCTTTGTTTGTTTTGTCAATCAAGACAAAGAAGTTTTTGTGGGGCTTTCGGGCTATGTAGCCATGTTCTAGAAGAGTTCCAACACAAAGGAGATTAGCACATGGGGGTAAGAAACGCAAGAGAAGCACTGTGCCCCTGTCATGTTTGTTTGATCGCAGAAAGATTTTCACATGACATTGTGCACAATACTGTACTTGTCATGTCATGGAAGCATCATGGTAGTGCAACTTCTCATTAACGACAAAAAAGTGTTAATGGCTTGCCAATAGCGCTTCATTAGTGCTGTCGCAAATGTGTGAAAGGCAATCACATATCAATAGCGCTATTGAGAATCTGTCATTAAACATTCTAGAAATAAATCGAATCCTCCAGCCTCCCAGTGTGATATTCAGCAGAATTGCTTCCTGTGTCACGCTTGTGAGTCGCAAGGGAGTTCCTTACCGGCAAGGGATGACCCATTTTTTCCTCTCTGATCACAACCCTTTCTGCCGACGTAATGAATGTAAAAGTGTTATTTTACTGCTTGTGAATTGTTAATACCCCATTATTGCGACACATGTGAAAGTAAGTGTTTCAATATCGCCATTGTATATTTTTGTTGTATAATTTTAGAATAGCTCTATTAAAGTGTAAATGGCACTCATGTGATAATCTCCAAAATTTAGGGATCACCTGAATTCACAAGCAGACCAGCGAATTGCAGTCAGGAAGAAAATTCCACATTTTACAAAATGATGAAGGAGAAACAAGAGCAAAAAAGTCATTGAATTAGATGTTTACAACTGGAGCTGATTTTACTGTTTACAATTTATTTTCTGAATAAATTAGAATCTAATTGGTCAATTTAAATTTGCATTTTATGCCCTGTATTAAAAGATTATATTTTACAGTTCAGTTTGTCTACCCACAGTATTGCATGTTCAAAAATTAAAAATTAGATTTCAGTCCAAAACACACTGCTGAATTAAGTTTGAGACCTCTTTAACTGCCTTGACTCAATGCTAGGCAATTCTGGGAACTGTAGTTTTGTGAGACATTTAGCCATCTCTGTCAGAGAGCACTGGTACAATAATAAATTATAATTCCCAGGATTCCCTAGCACTGAGCCAGGGCAGTTAGAGCAGTGTCTTACTTGAATATTTCTGCAATGTGTTTTGAACCTTCTTCTTCTTCAAATGTGACATTACTTTTGAGGGGGTATGAACATTAATAAGCCAGCCCTGGTGGCGCAGTGGTTAAATGCCTGTACTGCAGCCACTCACTCAAAACCAGAAGGTGGCGAGTTCAAGACCAGCAAAGGGCTGAAGCTTGACTCAGGCTTGCATCCTTCCGAGGTCGCTAAAATGAGTACCCAGATTGTTGGGGGCAAATAGCTTACAATTGTAAATGAAGCTGTTTGTTTAACAAATTGTAAGCCGCTCTGATAGTGGCTGAAGAGCGGGGTATAAATAATAAAAATAAATAAATAATAATAATAAAACATTTCCTAAGGATGTGAGGCATAGAAAAGGTTGGTCTACAGGAACATGCCAAATACCCTAAGTGTCTGTCATAGTGAGTCCAGCTAAAGGAAAATAGCTAGACATGTTGCCACTGATCTCCTTACTCAAGAAACCCAAGCTGGAAATGGCCATGGTGATGGGGCTCAATGTCTTACAAGGTGGGTTTGGAGGTGGTACCCTGTTTCCCCGAAAATAAGACATCCTCTGAAAATAAGACCTAGTAGAGGTTTTGCTGAATTGCTAAATAAAAGATCTCCCCCAAAAGTAAGACCTAGCAAACTTTTTGTAAATATATATATATATATATATATATAAGACCTAGCGCATCTTTAAGAGCAAAAATTAATATAAGACACTGTCTTATTTTCGGGGAAACACGGTAGTATCAGAAGACATAGTGCTGTCTTTTTCCACAGTAGATTGGGCCCAGGGCAGCCTCACTTGCAGCCCTGTGGCCCCAATCTGCCGTTTTTCCGGGCAACGGAGAAGCGGCAAAATGCCACTTCTATGTGGTGTGGAAATGGGGTGCCCTGGCGCGTTAGGTGCCTACTGTACCTCGGCAGTACCCAGCACTCAAGAGGGGAAGGGGCAGCCCCTATCCCCTCTGCATCATTGGTGCAACCGTTTGGTTGATGCGCCAATGATGTGCACACCCAAAAGGAGTTCTGAAACAGAGCTCCTTTTCACACTTCTGGAAAGACACAGTAAGCGCCCTCCAGCAGCATGGAGACAGCACACACGTGCTGTTTGGATGTGGTGCATGCATGATGTCCTCATGGTGGCACCTGTGTGGACAGGATGCCGTCATGATGCCGCCACTGGCACAAACTAGGGTTAGGGAGTGTGTAGTTGGTGCACGGTCCCTAAACCCTAGTATCGCTGCCAGGACAGCACTTAGTGGCCATCTGTACCAGCCCATAATGGCTGAGATGTATGTACATGCATGCGGGTTTCAAAAAAAAAATGTAATTTTTTTGTTACAATTCCACTATTTCTGTGCAAAAAACTTTGTATCTAGAAACTGTATTTTGCATTATTTCTTTGCAAACCCCCCCCCCCAAAACACCATGTATCTTTAGTGTTAAAAAACACAACTATGTGTTTTTAATGAACAAAAACTGCATGGAAATATTCATATTCCGTGGGAAGAAAGCTACAGAAATTATTAATCTTCAGATGCAAAAACAAAACTGAAGATTCACATATCTACTGGGAACATTAAATAGCAAAACAAAAACTGGTGCCACAGTTTTTCTAAAAATAAATCTTTGCACCACACTCCCCTTAAAGAGATGGCCTGCTGAGCTTTCCTCAGAAGGAAGTTGCAGACCTTTTGTGAAACCACTGAGAAAGTCCTTTTAAAATCCAGTGACACTAGGTATCTTTTGGCTGGAATCAGTGGTAACATGTACAGACTGAGGTGTGGAAGAAATACTTCCCTTGAACTCAGTAGGCTTCAGTGAGACTAAATATGATCAATTACAAATATTAAAGTTCATTCCTAAATGCAGCAAATATAAGACTTTTTTAAATGTGAATTAAAGCAGTCAACCTAAAATAACCCACAAGAGGTAAAGACTGTAATTCTCTGTATAGATCAAATCTGCAGTGGTACAGAGAGAGCAAGAGTGAGAGCTCTAATTTTGTTCATGCTGAAATGAAGGGAAGGAGGGAGTACATTTGAAAAGCAACCCAGGAATCCCAGGGACTGATTAAATGTATTTTTCTACACTTGCCAGCTACTAGCTATTTTTTTTGGAACCTTTTATCTATCGCCCTCCTACACAACCATATCTCCCCCCTCGCTCCACTAGGAGTTGCAGCCAAAGCTAGTAGGCTTATCTCCACTCCACAAGGCTGATGAAAGCTTGCCAACAGCACTGAAAGGTAAAGCGGGATAAGAAATTATAGGTCTGCAGTTCACACAGAATACCTTTGCCGTGAGAGAAAACTTACAAAATTAGTGTGGTGGTGCTACATACAGTCACCTGTTCTGCATCTCTCAGTTCTTTGTTGTTCCAAGAGGGGCTACATAGATATTTTTAGCCACGGAAAGGCAAATCCATCTGCGGTAGAAGGTTTCCAAGGAAACTGAATAATTGAAAGCTGTATTGAACTAAGATCTGTTTCTACCAATTTCTCTTAATTACTGGAGCTGCTGGGCACAGTCCACCTTTCAAGGACTCCTGCAACCCACTCTTCATTGCAACTGGGCCAGCCTGGTAGGAAGGCTTAACTTGGTAGCATGATCAGAACTGCTGGAGGAGAAGCAAAGCAAGGCTGAGGCAGGTTAAAGCCATAAATTATGTTCAATGCAAAAGGGTAGGCTCCATAATATTACCATCTACCCCATGCCTATTTTTGGGAAAGGGAATATTCTTATGAATTGATTTTGAGGCACCTTATTAACCCGAGGCTCTAAACTATCCCTTAACTTAGCCCCTGCCTAAGTCCAGCACCAGAGAAAAGCAAGGAAGTAGTTCATAGTCTGACCCTGAATATTATTAAGGCCACTTTAATTAGAAAATAAAGGCATAGCCATGTTAGTCCAGATCAGTAAAGTTAGTCTCAAAAGTGCTACAAGATTCTTCCAAATAGGAAGTGTTGACCATTATAAATAGGGTTGCCAGATCTCAGGGGCTGGCCCTCAGTTGCCACGTCTGGGCGGGAGATGAGAATACAAATTTTCCAGCCCAGGGGAAATCGCCAGCTCAGTTAGTAGAGCAGCATCTTGCTACAATTTGCAAGGCTTAATTAATTTTTTGCTGTGACTGGCAAAGACTCTTCACGAGTCTGTGCATTTACTTAGCTTCCTCTTTCAAATCAGTGCAGAGCCAGGGCTCACCATCCACTCTGTCATGCATTCACCTTCTGGATAGAAGGAAATAAGCTAAATTAAATGTTTTTATCCTTTCTCCCTAAGTATATGAGAAGGCATAGTCCCCTCATTTAATACTGATCTGGGAACAGACTCTTTAGCTAATTTCTGAACAGGGAAATATGTGCGCTCTCGCTCTCTCTCTCTCTCTATCTCTCTCTCTCTCTCTCTCTCTCTCTCTGTTTCAGTGACAAGCTGCAAGCAACTGTGACTGATACTTAATGCACTGTGCTTAATGACATCCTATTTATTGTTCTGTGCATTCAAATTGTGTTTTTTTCTGACTAATGGAGACCCTAAGGCAAACCTATCATGGGGTTTTCTTGGCAATTTTCTTCAGAGACCAAGAGAATGTGACTTGTCCAAGGTCCCCCATTGGGTTTACATGGCCAAGTCGACATTCAACACACCACACCATGCTGGCTCTCATGACACCACAAGGGTGAACAATCTTCTTGAACAATCTTGAACTGGCATCCTTAATTATAAACAAAAACTGGGAACCTTAATTATAAACAAGAGTCAAGGTGTGATGATGGAATTCTTACTACGGAACAACACTTTTTTCCTATTCTGGTTGCCACATACACACACACAGCAGGAAACAGCTTACAAAAATGCTTAAATAGACAAAGAGCAAGAGGGAGAGGGAGAAAGAGGTCTATTTGTGTCTGGGTTAACTTCTATTAACTCTGTTAAGGCCGATCACGTCTATTTGTGCTGACACCAGTAAGCATTGTAGGTATATCTGAACACCATTTACCTCTGCTGTGCATTTGGCCAAACCTTATCAGTAGACCGTTGGATGAGCAAGAATTCATCTGGGCCTCAAATAATTAACATATGCCACAGTGATGGTGCTAGAACCAATCTAGGTGGCTCAGGCACTGTAGCCTCAGCTACATCAACCCATACTTTAACAGCTGCTAGCCCAGTTGGTATACCACCTAACAGTGCCAACGCTGGAGCTGTGGCTCCACAAACAATCCTCGACACAATCTTTACCACATTGTGGATCCCACAAAGAATGGACCTATACCTAGTGATAGAGATCAACAACCCTGAAGGCTGCTGGAACTATAACAGACCAACAGTCCCGACAATACACATCTCCTATAGTAAGGTGTTTTTTTTAGCAGTCACTTTGTTCCTGGCCATTGATTAAAATAAATAAATAAATAAATAAATGGATGGATGGATGGAATGGGAATATGTAGACTTGATTTTCCTACTATTCTGAACCATGAACTGATAACCATTATGAAATATGTCGTCGTATTGAACCTTGAATCCAATAACCGTTTTGCTTTCCATTTCAAGGAGAAAAGGCAGGATATAAATCCCATTAATTAATTAAATACCTCACTGGGGAAGGAGAGACTTAAATCCAATTGTTAAACTATGACAACTGTCTTGGCAAGCATGGTGTATGTGGATTGTATTCCAAATGTTGTTCTACAAGGCACCAGTCCTGGCTAAATTCCAAGACACCACACTGACATCATACTATTTGTGGATTCAATATGAGAAACAATTCAGGATTCAGGCAGCACTTCAAAAGATTGACAGATATAACCTTTTGGAGTTGGACCACTTCCAGAAGATCTGACAATGGACACATCTTCAGTAGAGTTTATCATATGGGGGAAATTGGAAGTTTAAACAGGTCAGAACTCTTGGTTATCCAGCACATTAGGCACAATTGTGCAAATGGTTTTCACACATCGCTGTACGCAAACTGCTTAGAATCCAAAGAGAAAATGACATGAATCAGGAAATAGTCATTTTCAGGAAAATACCATGTTTTAATTTCCATTCATTCACAAATTCACTTTCTTTGCACAATTGATGTGGTCTGAAAGCCATTTGTGGGATTGTTTTTGTACTTGTTGACAGATTTTCCCATGATTTCTTAGAAATAATAGTCAGGGCTCTTAATGGAACATCTTCTCAGGCAAAGGCAGCGGCACACAGACACACAAGAGAAAATGTTTGCTTTTTCCTCCCACACCTCTCTGTGTGTGAATGTCCCTCCTCCTTTAGACAGGCCTCTTAAAAGAGCAGCTGATGCAAGGGCAGAGAGAGAGAGAGAGAATGAGAATGAATGAATGAATGAATGGCTCCCAGTCTGAGCCAGTAGCAGTCCTCAAACTGTCACCTTTGAGGGATTTTGGATTTCAGCTGTCAGAAACCCAGACTATTGGCCAACATGTCTGAGGTTTCTAGGAGCTGAAGTCCAAAATCTCTTAAAGATGACAGCCTTCCCTCCTGCTGGCTCAGACCAGGAGGCAAGCATTGAGTCCCACACAGGGAGAAAAAGATCAAGTTGTATGACATCCAAATGCAAAAAGTAAGAGAAGGTGCAGTCTAAGGATGAGGAAGGTGAAGCATACAGAGGGGCTGGAGTAAGAAGGAAGGAAGTGTGAGTGGTAGGAGCAATTACCATTCATTCATTCATTCATTCACTCTCCTCTCTCTCTCTCTCTCTGCCCTTGTCACAGTCTATGTGTGAAAATTGTTTGTATATTTGATTGCTTTTGCAGGATGCACACACTTTAATCATTAACCAGATGGAGGCACATTTGCTCCTGTCGTGTGAAAACCAATCCAGCATTTGCGTGAAAGTGCAGGTTAATCTTGGGTTCTGCATGTGATAAAAGCACTTTGCATGTGAAAACCATTTCTTCAACTGTGAGTTAATCATGGGTTCTTACCATTTTAACCTTCCAATTTTTCCCCATGTGATAAACTCCAGTGCTACCTTATTTAGATCTAGGGGGCATCACAACACCTTTGAGATGAATTGAAAGAAAGAAGCCGATAGCATGAGCTTTTGTAGGCTTGAGCCTACTTCTTCTGAGGAAAGCTTATGCTACCAACTTCTGTCTTTCAGTTAGTCTCAAATATGTTATAACATCCCTTTGCATATGGATTTTTCAGATTAACATGGCTATGTCTTTGAATTCTAGGTCTAGATCTTTCCTGAACCTGGTAAATAACATGACAAAGAGGGAAAGTTGATGTTTTTACAGAACTCTCCAGGATTCGTCTTGGTATGTCCAGTTGGAAGCAAACCAAAGTCAACACCAGAAGCTTCAGAAAAAAGCCTCTGCCTGTATGAGACTTTTGTATTAATTGAAAACAGCACTCCTATAGAATGTGTTCACGTGTTTTAAGCCTTTATACACTGCATGTAGAACATACATTCAAAAAAGGTTACAGCATTAAAAAAGGTAAAACATTCATTATATGAAAAAATAATAACAGAATAAAAAACATCTGAAGATGCAGAATAAATAATAAACAACATGACTGTTATTTCAAAAGCCAAACCAAAAAGCAAGCTTTACAACGATTTTTAAAATATGAGGAAGACCAGTTTCTCAACTCCAAAGGGAGATGCTGTCATTCAGTAATTGTGAAGGCTCTGGTTCTAATCGCAGATGACTGAATTACTCCTACAGTTCAGGTGAGTGTATATTCTGTGTGATAAATCTGCTTTTTCTCCCCTTCCCATAGCAGGATATACTCAGAAATAGGCTCTTCAACAATCAGATTTGCAAATTAAGTGTTTACCTTCCATTTACTAATTGTAAAACAGAACACATCAAATTAGGGCTGGATCCCATGTGGATTTCTCTGCAGAATAACTTCCCAGATCATTTCAAGATGTGCCACTGATGGTCAAAAATGGTACAAAATTCCCACTTTCTCATGGAATGGGGAAAAAAACGGTAGAAATGTTTAGTTCTCACATGCAAAGACAAAACAATGAAAGGCTTATATCCCTGTGATACATACAGTATCTCTAGAAAAGACCATCACATCTTCCACCACTTGAGGGAGCATATCTTCTAAAAAAAAAGTCATTAAATTTAATGTCTAATTTTTGACCCCATGGTAAGAGTTGAGGCAGAACTGATTGTATGCAATGGTCATTATGGACAGCTATTTCACTCAGTCCAAGATGGTTTTTCAAGACCTTATAGCTGAACATTTTTCTCATGTTAATAAGAAATGGTAATCAGTGATTTGGTTATGTGAATGTCTAAGGGGTATTGCTATATAAACTAATAGGAGCCAGCTTCTGTAGAAATTGCTATAGCTTAAATTTAAATTACTGGAAAGAAGATATTACGGATACAGTTTATCCATATAGTTTACTGTCTGAATTATAATAAACTAAGCTTTACCACCACCCTCAACATCAAATGCCCTCCAGTTTGCATTTATTTCTCTTCCTCTACTGATTACTTGTGTTTTCTAGTGTGTTGTTTCTTATTCTTTTCTTCAACTGTTTTTAATCATTTTGAATAAATATACGGGGAATAGAGGCAATCATGACATAAAATATTAATATATATATATTTAAAAATACAGGCTTTTTGATTTACTGACTGGGTGATAGAAATTAATATAAAGCAAATTAAAGCAATGCTATGAATTTGCCTTAAAATAGTCAAATATATGATAATAAGGAAATATTCTCTGAGCATAAAAAAGCAGCAATGGGGGTGATGGCACGTTCAAAAGGTTATGGCATTGAGATAAAAGGAGGAAATGTAGAAAATGGATTTAACAATAACTTCATGCATGAATATGTACACACATATGATGCAATTGTTGTTGTGTGTTTTTAAGTAGTTTTCAACTTAAGGAGAGCCTAACGTGACACAGGGATTTTGTTGTTGTTGTTGTTGTTTGGCAAGTGGATTTGCCTTTGCCTTGCTCTGAGGCTGAGAGAGTATGGCTTGCCCAAGGTCACCTGGCAGGCTTTCATGGCCAAGTGGGAATCTGAACCCTGGTCTCCAGAGCCATAGTCCAACACTGAAATCTCTACACCATGTTGACCCTTGTGTACAATATGCATACACCTAAGTATTTTCCCCCATATCTACATGAATAACCAGATACTATTCATATTATGGAAGACAGTACAGTGTTTCAGAGACTCAGAGACTGAAACTATGATAAATACAGATGCAAATAGCAGGATCCAGAGTTGGAGGAGGCCATTACAATCCTACTGAAATTCATTTCAAGCACATTTGATTTCAGTGGGTCTATTCTGATTGAGTCTGGCTCCAACCTACCATAAGTATGGGTCAATACTGCACTGACAATTCTTACCTGAGTGAATTTTTTACATTTTCCTAGTGTTCTATCCTGTGTATTATGCATGGTCTGTTGTTTTGTTTGTTTGTTTGTTTGTTTTAATTTTTTGGCATTTACTACTTGGTCCAAGTTTCTATGATGGGGTGGAAATCATGTGGCCCCTGGGCCAAATGCACCCCCTGAGACATCCTACGTAGCTCTTGCTCCCCCCAGACCTATTCCAAATATCCTGCCCAAGCTCCCCCCCCCCCCCAAGCTAGGTACTGTTGCTGTTCTTGCTGTGTGCCTTCAAGTCATTTCCATCTTATGGTTACCCCAAAGTGAAGTTATCCTGGGATTTTCTTGGCACGTTTCTTCAAAAGGGATTTGCCATTGCCATCGTCTGAGGCTGAGCAATTGTGATTTGCCCAAGGACACCCAGTGGGTTTTCATAGCTGAGCTGGGATTTGAACCCTGGTCTCCAGAATCACAGTCCAGTGCTCAAACCACTACACCATGCTGGCTCTCAGATACAGTGTTTAGGACACCTGTTTCATCCCACAAAGGCTGTTTCTCAAAACCACTTCAAACCTGGAAAAAGAAGCCTAAGAAGGATTAAAAGTTAATTCTAGACATCTGAAATCACTTCTGGTCACTGTGGAGCATCCCAGTGTGGCCTGTAAAGGGTGAGGAAGAGCATGTGCCCTTTCTGTTCAGACCAAAGATGAAGAACCTCTTTTAGCCCTAAGACCATATTCTCATTTCTAGATAAGGTCTATAGGCTGCTTTCCAAGGGTTGGGGAGGGCGGAAAGCAAGAGGTTGAAGCCAAACAATACCAGCACATTTCATCTTAAAACATTGGCTGAAAGTATTTATTATTTTATTGTTATCAACTTTATTTATATCACACTTTCCCTCCAAGACTGGGGCTACCACCACACTGCAGAATTCATGGGTTTTGACACTACTTTAACTGTCAAGATTCCACCCTATGGATTTGTAGTTTGCTGTGGCACCAGAGATCTCTGTCAGAGAAGCCTAGATATCTCACAAAACTTCAAATCCAAGAATTCTGGACCTGGATATCCATGCAACGGCTGTTATTTTTATATTGTAATTTTAATTATGTTGCTTTAATTTGATGCTAGTTTAATTCTATTTTAAGAGGCAGGTGGTTGGGCATGGGCAATGTATGTTTTATCTTGTAATTTTTAATTGATGTAATCCGCTCCAATTGGATACAGAGGAGCGGGCTATAAATTTTTTTTATAATAATAATAATTATTATAATTCCACAGCAGTTAAAGCAGTGTCAAACATTAATTCTGCAGTGTAGATGTAACCTGGGTCTCAAGGCAGCTTACACATTAAAAGCTTACAATAACAAAGTAACTAAGCATTTCAAACGTTTAGGGTGGAAAAAGAAAATCCTGCCCTAAAGCTGGGAAACAACCAAGTGATGGGAGAAGGTGCTCAGAGGGCCAGATTGGGAACTCCAAGGTTTGAAACTTTATCCCAGGACCTGAAGTTTTCCTATTCTGTTCTTGGAGGGAGTAACTCACCAAGCTTTACAGGCTCTTGGTCAGAGTTATTTGCTACTTTTGATGCCTCCATTCGTTTAGGTGGCAAGGCCAGGGCAACTGACATGCAAAACTTGAGATCTAATCCTGAATGAAGACAGAGGCTGAATCTGCACTGCAGAATTAATGCTGTTTGACTCCACTTTAACTACCATGGCTCAATGCTATGGAATTCTTGAATTTGTAGGTTTTTTGAGATATTTAGCCTTCTTTCTCAGAAACTTCTGGTGCCATAACAAACTACAAACCCCTGGCTTCCATAGCATGGAGCATGGCAGCTAAAGTAGTGTAAAACTGTATTATTTTTGCAGTGTTGATCCTACCAGACAGAAGAATTCTGATGTATCAGGATCATCTTCCTACTTACATATATCATTCACTGTGGTTATTTCTGACCATATGAACAGCACAATATATTTCTATGCTTAACTTCTTATTTGTATCCAAAACATGACTGTTTTGATTTTGGTACATTAACCAGAAAAAGCAAAGCTCATTACCAAAAAACAAAACAAAACAGTGAAAGTGAAACAGATACAGTATTTGAATTCCTAGTTTCTGCTTCTCTGACAGTTATTGCAGTCTGCAGATCATTTTGTAAAATAATATGCTTTTTGAAATTTGATGCAGCACACACTGTAAGTAGTTAATGGATTTCAGTTGTGACCATATTTAATGGTATTCTATATATCTGTCTCCTAGATTTAAAATTCTGCTGCAAATAACGCCAGTGCAAATGCCAAGAGTTGACAATTCTACCTAGAGAAGCTATCTAGGTCAGTATATGACCTGATCATCCCGGTAGCTGTGCAATAAGGCAGCTTAAACAGCTGAAGCAGTTCATCGTAGCCCTTAAAATGAGTGTTTTTCTGTTGCTGGTTTAGACACTGGAATGTCAATGCTAGATCTGTGCTTTCAAACTAATAGTAATCCTAGGCTGTACATTAAATTGCTTAATGTAGTGTTTTTCATATCATGGGGAGCAGGAATATTTACTCAAAAATTATTCACACTCTAACATTCACTAAAAGGGAACTGAACAATAAAAGTTGCTTTCACAGTTCTTTCAATTGTACATTTCTGGATTAATAGTCTAAATATGAACTCAGATAAAAATATACATCAGCTTATGCCTCTTATATCCTAAATTAGGCCTAAAGACATGGCTTTTGATTTCCTAGTGCTGTTTTTTTGCTGCTGCCATCTCTACAGTCTAGCTTTCCTTTGCACTGGGCACTTTGTGCTTATAATACTTCACCTGCACTTCAGACTGTCTTGTCAGCACTCTCATCCAAAAGTTACCAAAGGTGTTTGCATGCATAACTATTCCCCCCCCCCCCGCCATATATGGACTGCTTACTGGAAGAGATATACGCAAGAGGAAAGCCAAACAGATTGTCAAACTGCTAGAAAGCCATTAAGCATCGCATGGATTATACAAAATGCACACAGCAGCATTTTCACAGCAAGAGAAAATATTCCGGGACTTGTGCAAGGAAAAGGACCTCCTCTTCCCTTCTTTCCCTTCTCCTCCCCTATTAGAATTACCTGTGATTGGGATGCTGCTATTTCATTTTCATCGAGGCAGACTAAAAGGTTCTCTCTTCTTCCTTCAGCCATTCAATGATGGTCAGCCAATCAGAGACAAAACATCCTGGCATCCTCTGGAATGCGCTGTTTCTTCCTCTGATGCTTGCCTTCTTTCAAGTTCTGTGCAAAGAAGAGGGGAGAAATGTGCAGAAGGAAAAAAAGAGGGGAGGAGATGCAGTAGTGTAAACGGAAAACATGCAATCATCAAAATGGGAACAGATTTCTGGTTTTTGAAAAGATTCCAACCAAGCATTCTTCTGGCAAGCTGCTATTCGGAAACCTGTCCAATTATTTTCTATATACAGAACAATTATTTTTCCCTTCCCTTTCCATCACTGGAAATAATTGCAAGGCTGGCATAAAATAGGCCTGTGAACACGGAATACTGGGAGAGTATACGTTTGGATGAATATTCATGAATTGTTGCTATGAAGCCATTGCCTCTGACATCTATTTCCTCAAGCCAATGAGTGCAAGTTTCTGCCCTGTGGCTTCTGTTTTTCATCCTGTCTCTTCATCAAGGCAAATGCAGTTGTAATTGATTTTTAAAAAACAAAAGTGGCTCTTCCTCCTTTTCTCTTCTTGTTGATGTTTATTTTTAAAGACCCTTCATCCAATGGCATCGGGAATTACTAGTAGTACTACATATATACAAGCACTTTAGATAAAGACTCTGAAACCACCATTCATCCAGAGATTAAAGAGCAGTGTGCAAGAGAAGATCTCAAAATGGCCATAGAGCTTTAAAATGCAATAAAAATACAACAAAATAGATTAATTAGAGAACAAGGTAATATAAAGAACAAGGTAATATTGTAATGTAAAAAGGCAAAAAGTGAAAACGAACAAATTTTTCATAGGGATTTCTAAGGCAAGGAATTCTCAGATATGGTTTTGCTAATACTTTCCTTTGAAATATCACCTATAGCACTGACAGGTTAGGAATTTTTAGGAGAATTAAAATAAATCAGATGATACAGTTCTTCAAGGCTTTGTTCTTGCTGCTATTGCTGTTTGCCATTAGGTGACTTTGACCTATGATGACCCTATGAATGAGAGACTTTCCAAGAGCCCAAGTCATCAAATGCCCTGTTCAGATATTGAAAACCCAAGGTAGCAGCTTCCTTGATTGAACCAATCTACCTGTAATGAGGTCTTCCTCTTTTCTTACTGCCTCTCATTTCTCCAGGATTATCATTTTTTCCAATCAATCACATCATCACATGATGTGTCCAAAGTATGACAGCCTCACTTTAATCTTTACTTCTAATAAGAGTTCAGGCTTGATGCTCTAATTCATTTATCGTTTTGCAGTCCATGGTACCTGCATAATCCTTCTCCTAATTCTCCAGTTAGACTACAGTCCTTAATACAGTTGGCCTTCCATATCCATGGATTATTTATCCACAGATTCAACCATCCACAGTTTGAAAATATTTTTAAAAATTAAATTCCAAAAACCAAACTTTGATTTTCCCATGATTTACTACACCAGTGTATTTAATGGGATTTCAGCATCCACGGAGTTTGGTATCAACAGGAGGTCCTGAAACCAAACCCCAGCAGTTATCCAAGGACCTACTGTACACCTAAGAGTATGCTTGAACAAATCTTGCGGGGGGGGGGGGGCACCTGTGATAGGGTCACCTTAGGGTCTCCATAAGTCAGAAATGATCTGAAGGCACATAACAACAACAGTGTCCCCCAGAAAAGTCAGTGTGGTGTAGTGTTTTGAGTATTGGGGTATGACTCTGGAGACCAGGATTTGAATCCCCACTCAACCACAACAAGAAGAAAGTACATAGTGCAAACACAGTGTAATTAACTCTGAAGGGTCCACAAATATTAATGCAGTTCATTTTCCACCTTTGACTACATAGAAACTAGAGGCTCTTTTGTGTATATGAAATGAAAAAATATTTTAAAATATTAATTTTATAAAAAATTATTTAATTTTACTATAAAAATATATCATTACACATACCTACATACATGCATGCATACAGACACACACATACACCCCACATAATACATATTACATAGCATTTAACATAAGATACCATAAGATACCATCCTTCCTATCCACTAAACACTTCATCCATCCTGTTTTCATGCCTTTTTCTCCTTTGTTCCTTCCTTCCTTATCTTCTTTCCTCTTCTCCCTTCACCCATCATTCCTTCCTCCTTTCATTACTCCTTTCCTCTTATCACCTACACACACTTTTTACACCTACCCAATACCCTTTCTCCTACCAATATACCTGTATGTCTGTTTCTTATTTTCTATTTTTTTTTACAGTCTATACTTTTGTCGAACACCATCTCATCTACTTTCTCTGATCTCTTCATCTCCTCTATCTCATACCTACATACTCTATTCATGCTAAATATGTATATTTATAATTGGGTGTATAATCATTCTATAAGCTCAATACTGCTCTCTTTCCCCATCTGTCTTTCAGAAACATTGTTACTATATGTCATTTCTTATTAAATTATTCAAATAAACCATATTTTAGTAGCTGAGTTAATGTAGACTAATGTGCTATATTATGTGCATACTTGGATATATATGCTTAAGTGGAAAAGACAGCATGGGAAGCTGAAATGCTGAAATCAGTTAATGCTGAAACCCCAATCTGTGTTGAGATAAAGCTTCTGTTGTACAATTGTCCTGCTACATTTACTAAGGGATTCAAAGAATGTCATCTTCCCTCTAGCTTTCCTAACACTTTCCCCATATTTCCTCTAGCTCTAGTAAGTCCATTAATGAAATATCAAACAGCTGCACAAAGTCTTTTGTTTATTGGTACCAGGAGCTGTCCAACTGGTTGCAATTTTTTTAAAAAATATGAAATTAAGTAGATAATTTATTTTTGTTGCAGTAATAAGTACCATTACATATCCTATGAAAATATTGTTGAGTAGTTGCAGAAGAAGGTTTTATCATGCCATCATCTTGTCTTCACTGAATTTTACAGGGACTGTGCATATCATTGTTTTCCACTCATAACCCTCTTCTGTTTCCCCCCACTATTGCGTCTTTTCTGTTACTACAGAAAATAAAAGTATCACCGTTTTGTAGATTTGGGATGTTACAGAAAATCTGTTTGGGCAACAATATGGAATCACTGTATATGCTTTCTAATTCCTAGTGTGAGGCACTCTCCATCTGGAAGCACCCACCATGACATGAATTCTTTTTTGCAAAAGCGAAGGCAATTAATTAACAGATTAGAGAGCTGGGCCAAAACTAACAAAATGAATTTCAACAAGGAAAAATGTAGGCAGAAAAAAATGAAATGCAGAGATATAGGATTTGTGACACCTGATTTGACAACAGTACATGAGAAAGGGATATGTGAGTCTTAATAGACCACAAGCTGAACATGAGTCAGCAGTATGATGCAGCAGTTTAAAAAAGCCAATGCGATTCTAGGCATTAATAGGAGTATAGGGCTCATCTAGACTGGCAAAAAGGGGTGTGAAAATGTAGCTTTTAGATGACCCACACTGAAAGTTTGGCATGAACGTACTTCTTTTGCATTTTAGTGGGGAAAAAGCAGCTTTAAAAAGGAGCTGCTTTTCCCAGCTTCTTTTTAAAAAGGGTGTAACAGCGCAGCTGTGTCTAAATGCTGCAGTGCAACTGTGCAGTTTTTTAAAGCTCCCAAACCCTAGCTCCAGCCCTAATCCGAACCCTAGACATGTGCAGTAGGGACTCTGGGATGCTGTAACTGTTATGCAACTGTGCATCAAATGTCAATTCATTCATAAAATAAAGAAGTTTATTCATAAACTTAAATTGTAACGGATTTAATATCTTTTTAAGGGGGGAGGGATGCAGTTTGTTTTATTGATGTAATAGTATTTTAATGTGTAAGCCGCCTCGATTGATCTCAAAGGGGTGGGGTATAAATAATAATAATAATAATTATTATTATTATTATTATTATAAAATAAAGGAGTTCATTCATGGTGCACTGATGCAACTGCACACTTTAAAAAGGGAAGTGAAACCACAATGGTAATTTGACAGATCTTCATAACTGCACAGTTCATGTGTGATGTACCTGCATAACTGCGCAGTTTGCAGCTGGCAATACAATTGCCTGTATGATGTACCGGTGCAACTGCGCAGTTCGCAGCCAGCAACAACAACAACAACAAATATTAAAGGTTCAGTGCGGCCAAAAGCCCCATTCATTGCCACCTGTGCAGCTGCTCCGCCTGTGTTTCTAGCATCCTGACAGCTTCCAATGTAGCTGCCGAGCAACAGAAAAGACTTCAGATAAGTCATCCCCACACCTCCTCAGTGTAGCTGCCCTATGCCTTTTTATTACACACCTGGGACTTGCAGTGCAGCTGCTAAGTATTAAGGAAAAGGCAACTTCATGTCGCCCTTTCCTGCCAATCTAGAAAGCCCCAATGAGTTTAATTCATTTTGAGAAACATAGAAAACAAAAGTGTTACTTTTTCTAAAGTCAACATCTGTAAGCATAAAATATGCTGTAGCTTCAGAGGTATAACTGTAATTTAATTTTAAAACAGCACCTCTTGAGTTCTGTTACCTCCATCTCCAAAGTAATCAACAAAGAAGTGGATTTATTAGGCTCTTAATTCTAATCCCAGAGAATCTTTATTGGATTTTTTCTTCCAAATCACCTTCTGAACTACCAGGGCTAGTTTGTTCTGCCCTTTTTCTATGACAGATTGATGCACATTTCCAGTATGAGAGATAAGTTCTGGTTTAATGCTATTTCAAATACTTTCCTAACCTAACAAACTCACACTGTATGTAACCACTCAGAACTAAAACATTCTCCATTGTTCCAGCTGTGTACATGTAAATTTGCTGCCTAAATCTACCACTTTCCTTTGTTAAATGAAAATGGGTTTCAGATGAATTAGGTCCTTTTATTGGATTTATGCTGCCTTCCATCCTGTATGGTATTTCTTCCATGTCTTGAAGATTCTGCTTCTCCTTCTCCTTTCATATTTATTCTAGGGGTCTTGTCTCCGAAATTAGATTAAATGTTCCTTAATTATCTGTATCACCCCTTTCCCTATTAGCCTTTGAATATAACAATATCAATTTTTCTCAAATAATAAGGTTTAATCTAAAACAGTCAATGAAAAACCAGGAGTATCACTTGGGCTACCATTACAATTTAGTGTTGACATAGAGTGACATGTTCAGTGGTTGACATAAAAGGACATCCAAGGTGAATTCCTTGTGGACATACAATCACTCTAAGTAAACCCAGCATCTGAAAGGGCATAACTGAAATGTCAAAGATCTACGAGATGTAAGTCACATTCATTTTTCTTTTGCAGACTTTCCAAAATTTGACCCATTGCTGAATCTAGTCTCTGAAGTCTGGCAAAGGAGACTTGTGGGATGGATAGATAGGGGCTTTACAGACTGCCCAAAAAGGGCGGTCTGTTGCCGCCCCTTTGAGCGGCAGATTGGTGCCAGGGCAGCCTCACTGGCTGCCCCAGAGGCCCCAATCTGCTGCTTTTCCAGGTCGCGGAAAAACGGCAAAATGTCCCTTCCCCACAGCCTGGAAAGGGCTGTCCTTGGGGCATGAAGCCTGTTCGGCGGAGGCAAGGAAGAAAGGGGCCTCTTGGCCCCTTTCTCCCTGCCTTCATTCCCGCGGCAATCTCGTTGCTGCGGGAATGACGCACTTCCTGGAAAAGAGCTCCCTCCAGTGATGGCATGACATCAGGTGCACGCAGCGTTATCTAAACACTGTGCATGCCATGACACTATCATGGCACGCCCATTTGGATGCCACCATTTTAAAATGGTGGCATCCATACGCGCTAGGGTTAGGGAGGGTGTAGATGCTGCGCCCTCCCTAACCCTATTCGCACTGCACAGACTGCCCTTTTGGGCCATCTGTATCAGACCATAGATACATATAAGCCAAGATCACTTCCTAATTCTGGCCCTTGGGTTTCACAGTGATCATTACCTGAGGGCAGGGATCTGTCTAATTAAAATATTGTACATACAGTGCTGTGTATATTTACAGCACTATATAAATAAAGGTTATTCATCATCATCATCATCATCATCATCATCATCATCATCATTACTGTGGACAAGTGGCTATGTTGACCAGGGGGTTTAGAATGGGAAAGTCTGACCAGTTCTCCTTATCAACTCTTAAATGAAAGCAGTCAGGCACATCTGTAAGAAATAAAACTAGTAAAAATGTATCATATAATAAATATGTTAAACAATAACTCTGAACTTTTTCTGCATAGCCAGCTCCAAAAACGCTAGTCAGATCTTCACTTTTTCCAGTGATGAAGACTTAAGTCAACTGACTCAGATTCAAATCACTTCAATAACTGGAATTAATGAAGTGCTGACTTGACTCAGCTTAACTCAACCTGTATATTTTTAGCAACTGACTTGCTGGCCTAATTTCACCCAGAAACAGCAAGTCCATTAGGTGGAGGTTTAGGCCTACTTAGGAAGCAGAGGTCTTTTCAGCAGTCTGTCCCTGCTGCACATCAGAAAAGCCTTCTGAAGCTTCTGCAAACCCTTATAAGGACCCTTCCACCTCAAGCCTTTTGCCTAACATGGTTCCTCTCTCAAAACTGTTTTTACTTAACTTTGTGCACATCTTATTTATTTTCTAGCTATTGAGACTACACACACACACACCACCTCCTTTTTTCTGTTAAAGTTGGCTTTCAGACTTGAGGCTCAACTTGAGACTTGAGGTAAAAGTATCTTGCAAGGACTTGAGACCTGAAGGTAGAGACTTGACTTGAGAGTTGAGACATGGAGTAAAAGACTCGAATACCTCACTGACTTTGCCCTAACTCTCTTTCATCTTTTCACTATCTCCCCCTTTAACAGACAAGCCTCTAGGATATATCTATTTTCCCTGTAGCAGCGATTGGATGGCTCTAATAGGTCCGAACGGGACCTATAAATTGAATTTGACCCCTTGCCTGGTGCTATTTTTCTCCTCAATCTAAGAACTATGGAGGATCAATTATGTTTTTAATGTTGTTAGTTTTAAATTATTGTTAATTTAATTTATTTTTAAGGGGAGGGTGGCTGGAAATGGGTCAATGGAGTGTTTTAATTAGTATGTTTTAATCTTGTTGTACCCCGCTCCGATTGTACTCACAGAGGAGAGGGCTAGAAATAAAGATGATGATGATGATGATGATGATGATGATGATGATGATGATTAATCAGGCTTGCCTAGCTTTTCTCTTCATACTCAGGGGCTATCCAGACTGGCCTAAAAGGCTGGCCTGGGGGCAGAGTTGGGGCACAATGTCTTGATGATGCACTCGCAACTCCACCCCCAGGGCACCATGATGCCGCGTGCCACTTCAGACAGCGCACAGTATCATGACACACCTCCAGCACTGCATCCAGATGACCCAGTGCCGAAGGGGTGCAATACAGCTCCACCACCACAGCTATGGCACCCTCCAGAGGCCATATTGGGGCCACGGCATGAGGTTGCCAAGGCCCTGATCCAGCTGAAGAAGAGGCAGCTCCATGCCACCCTTCAGAGCTGTATGTACAGCCCCATAGTGTCACAAACGGCTCAAAACTGGCTGTACTCAAATATCTACATATATCACTCCAGTCCATGATGTCATCAAAAAAACCTAGCACTGGAGAAATGCCCTCTTTAAATCTTTATTTCAGAAGCAATATTAAGCATAGCACAAATGTACGTTGATAGTCCCAAGTAGCGTAGGGTTTTTTTAGACTGCTGCGGTCCATTGTCGCCCCTTCTGGTGGTGGGATGACGCCGAGGCTGCCGCATGGGCAGCCTCGAGGCCTCCTCCCACCGCTTTTGGAGGCCGCGGGGAACCGGCAAACTGCCGGTTCCCCGCGGCCTCCAAGTGGGGTGCAGCGGGTGCTCTGGGCACCCGCTGCACCCCTCTTCCCTCGACGGGGCTCAAGGGAGGAAGGGGCCGCCGCCGCGGCCCCTTTCTCCCTGGGTCTTTGCCGCGGCCATCTAAAGGCCGCGGCAAAGACCCGTCGCAAGAAAAGAGCTCTGAGAAGTTGGCAGCATGAGCTTTCATAGATTTAAGTCTACTTTCTGACCAAATGCATCCGAAAAAGTAGTCTACAAAAGCTCATGCTGCCAATTTCTTTTAGTTAGCCTCAAAGTCAAAGGTGCTACAGATCTCTGCTTGCACTTCTAGCTAGGCATTCTCAGATCTGACCATAATCAGAGGGTGACCTCTAGTGATCCATTTAGGAAATGACTGAACCATGTAATTGATGTATTTGGATTACAGAGCAGGTTTGCTTTTTCAGGGAGGAGGGGTTGTGCGTCCAGTGGTGTCACTAGAGGATGGTGGGGTGTGGGGAATGCACCGGGTGACACCCGAGAATGTAGTGACACTACTGCCCCCCAAATGTTTATCTTTTGGCATAAATGGACTGTGGCATTTGCCTGACTCCCTTTAAAATGCTAAAGAGATGGTGTGCATGAGGTGAGGGTCAGTGGGAGAAGAAAGGAGAGGCGTTGGAAGATTTTTGCATTTTCCTTCCCCCTCTTTCCTGCATGCAACCCGCCCCCCCCCCATTCAAACTAACCATATGATTTAGGTCACTCCTCCCTTAGGACTAAGAGATATTTTTTTCTGAAAAGATTTTCAACTGAACTGTTTGTTTTCCATCTTCCTCTCTCAACTTTCTTTGGAAAGATGGTGAGATAAATATTTCTTCTTAACCTGGACTATTCAATAGCTAGATTAGGATATAGCCTTATGTACATATAGATTAACGCCACAAGTAAATGTTTGTTTTGAGCTACAAGCTACTTGTGTTGTTTTTGGCGTCAGTCTCAGTTCTTAGGGAAGCATAGGGGCTTTACAGACCGCCCCAAAAGGTCTGTAGCCTCCTCTTCTTGCTGTAGACCTTCACCGCAGCAGCTAGACGCTGTGGCGAAGGTGCACAGCAAAAAAAGAGTACCCCTTCCCTGCTTCTTTTTTATGTCGCAGTTGTGACTCACTAAAGGCAAAAGGCACCATAGGGTGCCTTTACGCTGTTGCAACTGCGCAGCTCTGTATAGAAGCTGCGTAGTTGCAATGGCATCGTTACGTATGCTGTATAAACGGAGCTACGTAACGACGTTGTTACGTGCGAGGGCTCGGGACTGTGCGAATGCTGCGCACTCCCCAGCTCTAATCACGCCGCAGGAACAGCTCACAAGGGCCGTCTGTACCTTTTCACAATCCTGTGAGGTACAGTAGGTCACACTGACAGACTGTGACTAGGCCAAGTTCACCCAAGTAAGTTTTATAATTCTTCACTCATTTTTCTCCACAAAAACCCAATGAATATTTTTACCATTTTTCCTGCTTTGACAATGTCAAAAAAAAAAAAAAAGCAGTTTTGGAAAATTATTCAGGCTTTATGCATGTCCCCCCCCCCCCCCCAATGTGTGCTGATAACAGCATTTTCAGCACACATTAGGGGAAAAATGTGCAATTTTGGACAGAACAATTCCTGTGAAGATTCTTATCAGTCCAGAATTCTCCTCACCAGGGTTTCCTAACACTAAACAAACTTTAAAAAAAAATTTTTCTGAAGATATTTGAAAAATCTATGCAATGCTATTTTAGAGAGCAGGGAAAACTAGGCGGGGTGTGTGTGTGACATCACTGCTCCAAACATTTGCCTTTTTGCAGAAACAGACAGTGGCATTCATCTACATACCTTTAAAACACTGAAGTTATGGTGCGAGTGGGGTGAGGGGAGAAGAAAGGAAACACTCCAGTTTTTTTTTAAAAAAAATAAATTTTAAAATTAGATTTTATTTTTTTAATTTCAATTTTTTTAAAAAAAATAACACATCTTACCAAATTTTAACTTTGACCACATGCAACCATGTACATGTAAATATACGTGTAGGCTGTGTATATGATATTGTATTTTAAAGGTAGAACTTTAATTTTGTTAGTTGTTTATGTCATAACTATTGCCACTGCAGTCAGTGATAAATGGGAATTATGATTTATGAGTAACGTTAGTACCTGTACCAAAAACATTACTAAGGTTTCTGTTTGGTGTGGAATGGGAGGAAATGAATGATATGAAAAGAGGTCAATTTTTTCCTTGTACATTAACGGGAAGCTGAATGGACCTCCTTTGCCCAATCCACCAACTGGCTCTTAAGGTAGATTGGAAAGGTGACAGGATTTAAACGAGAGTTAAACGAGAGTTAAACAGGAAATGTCCTGTCATAAACATAGGGCATTTCCTGCTTAACTCTTGTTTAACTCTTGTTTAAATCCTGTTTGCCCCCTAGTGTAGAATGTACTTGGTTAGTAGCCAATCTAAGATTCTGACAATTGACTTTTAGGGATTGCTTGCTTGGTGCTTTATTGTTTTTTAAGAATGCTATATAAACCTTGTTTAATTGTCAGTTTTTTGAGTTTTTTGAATACCAGACTATGCTTGAGGTTGCATCTGTCTAAATAAACTCTTACTTTGACCCACTAAGTTTCCACTTACTGCACCCTAAGGGGAATCTTTTCAGCATCAGAATGGTACATTATTGTGATGAGAGATCAACTGCAAAAGCAAACACAGACACACACTGGTTTACAACAATGTATGCATTAAAATAAAACACTTTAGTAATAAACAAGAAATTAAGGTCCTGTTGCAAAATTCTGAAAGAATAATTAACCAAACTCATTATAAATATTTAATTCTCTGTTAAGTTTTATAGACCATTAAAGTAACTCTATTAGCATATAATAAATTTCCATAAAGCTTAACTGTTCTCACTGCTAGGGGTTGTTTCCCCCCCACAAACAATTTCAAAAGTAGTATGGTATGCTTATTATTGTGTGCCTTCAAACCATTTCTGACTTATGGTGACCCTAAAGTGAACCTATCACAGGGTCTTCCTGGCAAGATTTGTTTAGAGAAGGTTTGCCTTTGAGGCTGACTTGCCTAGGGTCACCCAGTGGGTTTCTATGGCTGAGCCAGGATTTGAACCTTAGCCTCCAGAGTTCATCGCTGAAACTACTACATCACACTGGGTCTCTGTAGTTTGGTATGATGAGATTAATTATCCAGATGGTAGCATCTTATTAGAGGGGGAAAAATACACATTGGAGATAACTAAAGGATTAAAATCACAGTTCCAAATATTTACATAGTTTTATAAATGCTTCACAATGAACACTAACAAGCAGGTAAGATAACATATATATAATGGGATAATAATTAACAATTCCTGAAAAGGATGCAGAAGGATCTATAAGAACAACCAAAAAGCAAGAATATCAACATATTCTCCAGGTATCATGTATTTTTATGTAATATTTTCATCCTACCTTTCATTAAGCATATAATCCATAAGAAAAACATTATTCTGTTGGGGTACTGATACAAGCCTTAATCAGTTTCTTTGGAGCAACTAGCCGTTATCAGGAAGAAACCATTGGCCTTGTTTCTTGTTGAGTTCTTATGGTTTGGTTTCTTTTGTGTATGGAGAAAATAATGTCCAAATATATTCCAGAATATGCCTAGAATTACAAGATTATTTTTGTGATTTACGCTGACATTGCTGAGGCCAGCCAAAGGATCACATGGTAGACAAGGAGTCCACTATATTTTGGGGCACATGGGTGCATTTCAGATTTCAAAAACTGCTGTGGACTGTGCCCCCAGATTGCTCCTCTTTGCTCACTGGTCTCCCTTAGCTATCCTCATTCCCAGTCAAACAGAAATCATATATATTCTTTTTTAAAATTATTAAACAATTATAAATCAAAGAAATTACAAACAAAACATTACACACAATGGAGCCCTGGTGTCACAGTGGTTAAATGCTGGTACTGCAGCCACCAGGTTGTGAGTTTGATCCTAGGGCTCCAAGGTTGACTCAGCCTTCCATCCTTTTACCGGTTAGTAAAATGAATACCCAGCTTGTACTTACAGGTCGTAAACTGCTTACAGACTGTAAACCACTCAGAGAGTGCTGAGTTCCCTGATAAGTGGTATAGAAATGTACATGCTGTTCTAGCACTTCTTTCTTGCTTTCATCCTATCCCTTTCCTTTAAACCACCTTTCTCAGGTCTTCCTTTTCACTACCTTTCTCTTCTATCTATTCTATCATTCCGTTACTCACTTACTCATATCTTCTATCTTCGTACATATACTCTCTTCCTTCTATTTACTTTACCTTCTTCCTATCCTTTGAGTTTACCATTTCTTAGTATTCTTTTTTCCCAGTAGTGCTAAGTATTACTACTATAGCTTGGGTCCAGGCTATTTGAAAGACCTTATCTTCCTTTACAATAGAATCTTGAGATCATCCAAAGAGGGCCTTGTCTCTGTCTCACCACATCTCAGGGGCATTTGGTGGAAACAAGAGAGAGGACCTTCTTGGTGGCTGCTCCCAGGCTCTGGAACTCCCTCCCGAGAGAGGCCAGGATGGCTCAATCGCTGCATTCATTTCAGTGGGAAATAAAAATGTTCTTATGCCGCCAGGCTTTCTCAAGGATGCTGTAAGAGTTTTTAAATTTTAAATTTGAATATGTACTGTTTTTAACTTTTTGAAATGGTTTAATTTTTTATACTTTGTATTTTTATTGTTTTGCACTGTTTTTAACTTGGACTATTTTAAATTTTGTTAGTAGCCTTGACTTCCTTTACTGGGAGGATGTAAATGTAACAATAACAACAACTACTACTATCATGTATATTCATGAGGGCACATTCAGGGCATGCAGATACACATTATCTCTTGAATTTCCATGATCTTTATATAGAGCCCCAATCAAATAAATGCCTTCATTACTGTCACAGATATCGAGGCAGAAAAACATTTCCCCAGGCCAAGATCCTCCTGGCTCATCATGATTTTTATTGGAGGTATAGAATATGACTACTTGTGGTGTACTTTCATTGTGTTTAGTGGGGCTTACATTCGGGAGTGTACATTTGGGAGCTAGGGTTGGATCCTAAGGTTGTTGTCTTCATACTTACCTGAGAAAATGTTCTGCTGTTTAATACGTATGAACCCCCAATTGTTCTGTTACTGGGGTGACCAGACATCTTCCTTTTCCAAGGTATCTCTTACATTGCAACCTTCTGTCCAGGAAGAATTCCAAAAGGTCCTCCATTCTGAACATAACTAAGAAGCATGAAATAACATCTATATGATTATGTGGTGAGATCTTATAGCACTTTTGAGATGAACTGAAAAAAACAAATTGGCACCATGGGCTTTTGTAGAGCTTTCAGTCTACTTCCTCAGATGCATGTGGTGGAGTGGAAGCCATAGGCAATTTCATTTCCATACAGAAAGGATTTGTAATTTGAATTGACATCCTCACATACCAATGACATATGTGTGTGTGTGTGTGTCTGTGCCTGGCTTCCACTCCACCAAATGCATCTGAGGAGGTAGACTGAAGTCTACAAAAACTAATGCTGCCAATTTCTTTCTTTTAGTTAGTCTCAAAGGTGCTACAAGATCTCTCCACATTTATATGAGTGTTTTTAGCTTTTATTTTGTAATGGCCTACATTTTTCTGGTACCACAACAAACTACAAATGCCAGTTATTTATTTGTTCATTTCATTTGTATACTGCCTTCCTCTCAAACTAGATTATTTCTGCACTATGTTTGGCTTCACACGACTCTTTCATACAAGGCTAAATTGGAAGTATAATTTAAGGTCAATTCGAATGCAATCATGGGTTTTACGTTATTGCGAATTAAAGCTTCACATGCAAATTCGGGCAGGAGGGGGTTATTTTCGGGTAATGGGAAGTAATTCCGAACGGAGCAGGGGTTCATGTAAATTCGCTAAACAAGCGAATTTACATGAATCCGCATTGGCTCCATTCGGAGTTGGGAGAAATTCCTCCCCGTTTGAAAGAGTCGACAGTCTCTTTTATGGTACTTCTAGTCAGTGCTCTTACACATGCATATTATTTTACTTTCTCCTGGAAAACTGAACACATTTATTAATATTTTGTAGTAGTAGTGCATGAATATATTTGCCACTAGTTCTTTGTACTAACTGAATAATTAAAGGGAGGTTGCCTGCTTTGGGAAGATGGAATTAAGATAGTCATATGCATGCTTTAATCCTGCAGTTACAATACTTGTGGTTAATAGTTTGAAAAATGTGGTGTCCTTCCTCTTTTCCTTTGATCAACACATTTTTTTCTGTTGCGAGGAAAAATGATTGTACATAGCCCCCCCTTTTTTTTTCAGATCAAACATCCCAGTTGCCATAGAAACTGCAAAAAGTCAGCCATGGTATCCTAATGGCACAATGGGATGTTTTTGCTAGAATAATCATTCCTCGCCTGAATTTCTCCTATAAAAAAAAAAAAGCTTTGCCGACAGCACTCTCTGTGGGCTGGGGGACAGAATTTAAAAATAGCAAATCCCAGTGGTAAATTCTGTAGTCCCCCCCCCCCTTTAAATATGATATTGATTTTCTTAGCTGCAATAAAATTATCTTCAACCTGGCTGCATCTACACTGCAGAAGCAATCCAGTTTGACACCGCTTTAACTGCCATTGCTCAATGGTATGGATTTTGTGAGACATTTTAGCCTTCTGTGGCAGAGAGCTCCGATGTCACAACAAACTAAATGATTCCACTGGATTATTTTTCCAGTGTGGATATAGGCTACATTGCCATAAGCCAGCTTTATAAGCAATACAACAGCTAGTATACCACTTCATTGTCTTTTAATGGGACCAATTAGAATTGAACTCTGCAAATATAGCTGTTTAGGGCTCAGTTCCACCACATTCTCCATTCCACCACTAGAGGATGCTGGACCTTTTCAGAAAAAGGGATTTGATGTTCCTCTGCTGTAGACCACCTGCTGCATCTAATAATAATAATAATAATAATAATAATAATAATTTGTATTTCCCACCTCTCCCTACAGATCGAGGTGGGATTACAACAATAAAAACAGTACATAAATACAATCAATAAAATACCTTACATTAAAAATAAACAACTACACACTATCTAAATACACGCTAACAAATCAGAGGTGGTGTATTTCTTCAGGTTTCTTATAAGAGGTCAGAAGGATAAGCTCGCCGGAAGAGATCCGTCTTAAGTGCCTTCTTGAAGGCATCTAAGGTGGTAATAAGACAGATCTCTTCCGATAAGTCATCCCAAAGCCTGGGGGCCACTGCAGTAAAAGTTCTATATGATGTCGTTTTTAGCCTGGTTTTAGGGTGCTCCAATAGATTCTTTCTGAGAGTGTGGGGCAGATTGTATAGGGAGAAGCGTTCCCTCAAGTAACTCAGGCCCAAGACATGTAGGGCTTTAAAGATAATGATCAACACTTTGTACTGCACCTGGAAGCTAACTACTAATAATCCTTGTTGTAGTAACATATATTACTTTTGGTACCAAACAAAGTCTTGGGAAGGACTGGGATTACAACCACTTCAAGCTCTAAACATAGACAAGTGAATAGAATTAGATTTGGTACTGAAAACCTTTGTGAAAAAAACAGATTTATTGACAGATTGGAAAAGAATGGCCTGAGACTTCCGGGGGAAGCAGCTGACTAAGGCATCTGTAAGTGAAAGTCACTATGGATAAAGGGCAGTAAAGTACAGAGGCAATTGTTTGTCGGCCTGAAGTGTTACATGGGACTGAAAGTAACCCACTATCCAAAGAGAAATATTCATGTCCAAACTTCCTTAACTTTGGCAATGCCATCATATTGGGATCACTGGTTCTCTTTCTTTTTCGTTCTTTCTTCCAGCTGCACATGAATAGTCAAGAAAAGCTGGTCCCTGACATATTTTCTGTTACATAGATGCCTGAGACCACCACCAATTAGGAAACACTAGGCCCAGGAAGGTCTGGCCTCCATGTTCAAAACATCCCTGAGGGACAACTGGTCAGTATTGAAAAATTTGGGAAGAAAAAGCTACAATGACATACTAGAGGAAAGCAGAAGAAAAGAAAATAACTCCCCTACCATTTTGGATCTGAGGGATAATAAATCATCAAAACAAAGCAAAGAAGCACCCCTAACACACAATTGCTCAACTGTTCCAGTGTGATGGAAATATCTCCTATCCCTTAGCATTGACTTGGGTATCCCAAGAAGGACTACTAACCAAGAATCCTGGAACTCCAGGATTTCTCAGACTATTCCTATGAGTGCTCAGGTAGAGGGGCCACACCAATTGTTGTTAGAACCTAGAACCCTTGATCTTCTACCTGTGAGAGTCAAGGAAAGCAATCTTCCTATTTATCCAATGACATGAAGATTATATGTTTGCCCCCAATTCTTCCTTAAAGACGTGGAAAGAAATGTTTAATTAGTCTCATCCAAGCACTGATCAAACCAACATCTAATGAGCTCAGTAATACTACTGCTGCTCTTACTAGGTTTTTCTCAGGCTGCTTCCACACTGCAGAAATAATGCAGTTTGACACCACTTTAACTGCCATGGCTCCATCCTATGGAATCCTGGCATTTACAGTTTTGTGAGACATTTAGCCTTCTCTGTCTAAAGCTCTGATGCCACAACAAACTACACATCCTAGAATTCCAAAGGATGGAGCCATGGCAATTAAATCAGTGTCAAACTGCATTAATTCTGCAGCCAGGATGCAGCTTCAGCCAAGACCCCAAGAAATTAGCTGGCTAGTGGCATACTGGTAACAATATTATCACGAAACTGAGGATGTTGCATTTTAGGGCTGAGTTCCAGCATCCTGATTTTATACTAGCTCATTCTTACTTTCCTTGCTATATAGTTAACATATTGTGTGGTATTGTAGCATCACAGCAGTTATTGGTAGCAGATTTTAACCTGAATCAGCAAAGTTGGAATAGGAAGGCTAATTATCAAAAATGAGAACTAGGCCATGGAGGTAAGTAATGGCAGTCCAGAAGTAGCAATATGCCTATGTGAATCAGGGCAGCATCCAACCCCCTTCTCACTTCTTGTTAGGGTTGGCCCAAAATATTTTGTTATCTGAGGCGGACAAGATGGTGCCCCCTCCAATTGTACACACGGAAGCTGGTTGAACTGACAGGTGATACTGATAAATGAGGTGTTGGCAAAAGGATAATGTCCCACATCACATCAGAGGCACCACACTAATTTTGCAGGCCCATAACAAGCTGTGTGGCATATGTAGCTCTGTATTTCAACAGTGGAGAAAACCTTAACAGTTCAGGAGGAATAGGGAGGAGATTGCAGTACTGCCCCTCAGCATCTGCTACCTGAGACCATCACTTTAGCTAATCATAGGGCAAGATCTGGTCCATGTCATGGGAAGGCATTTATTCTTCTTGTATACTCTGTTTCTTTCATACACATGAAATTTTCCTGAGTGTGAGCGGAATACTTGGGTTATTCTAGAGCTGAGGGTCTTTTTGGTGGGATCTTGCCCCCTCCTTCATGGTGCAAATCAGTGCCTTTTCCCTCCACTTCCCTATTTGTATATGGGTCACCAGCATCCTGGAACACTCCCCGTCTTTGCTGCCTATCTTTCTTCTTCATTTTTCCTGGAAATTGTTCTTCCAACTTCATTTTTCTTTCTCTTAATTCTGGGTAGATTGTTTGGTGGTAGACATTCAGAGGTAGCTGTGTTGGCCATTTAACAAATACCAATAAATGAATAAATAAATTTAAAAAAATCCATCAGTGATACCTTTATTGGCCAACTGAAATGCACAATATACTTGTTGCAAGTTTTCAAAGCTCCATGAGCATGCACATTGTAGCTGCAACAGAGGAACCATAAAGAGTAGCCTGTGGACTGGGACTTCAACCAAGGTAAAACAATTTTCTTCTTCTTAAATTTGGACTGAATTTGCATTTTTTACCTCTACATAACCAAAATGTTCCTGATGCAAAAACATGGAAACTTCTTGAGGAATCCATTATTCTCTGCCTACAAAGAGGCCTGTGAGTGACCTCACTGGAATGGAGACATATTAGATTGCAAAAGAGCGGTATCTGTTCAGATGCAAATGGACTTTAAATTTCCTGGACTTTGAAAGCCCCCCTACTGCTGCATGGCCAGAAGGAGGAGCCTGTCTGCAAAAGATATCCTCCTCAGCATAACATCTTTACTAAGGACTGGAACAACATGCAGACATCTGACTAACATCTCCAATTGTCTTTTTTCCTCCTGCTTGGTTTGTAACATCTTGCCTGATGAAGGAGCCCATGGAGCTTTGAAAGTTTGCAACAAGTATATTGTGCATTTCGGTTGGCCAATAAAGGTATCACTGATGGATTTTTGTTTGTTTGTGTGTCCGTGAATCACATTTATTTACATGCCTCAGGCTTTAGGGCCTGAAGAAATTAATTTAGGAAACGTGTCTCCTGCTAAGCTAGTATCTCCTCATACAGATGGTCACTCTCATTGTCTACTCTGCTTAGAAAATATGGACAGCATAGAGGCTGCCAAACAATGTCTCATTTTTTAACCATTTAAACTAAAACCCAAAACACAGTGGTCCATTTTCATGCTCTACTATGGGAGGACTTGGTATTCCTTCGAGAAAATTTTTGCCTATGCCAAAGCTTTGGAAACAGTTGCTGTCTTCTTTCTTCAACTGAATTATTGATGTAGTAATGTCTCTAGGCAGTTGGCTTCAGTATTCAGAATTGGAGCAGACTTGATACTGATGATCCATGCTGGCACACTATTGAGAAAAATTATATCCCTTCAAACTAAAGACTGTAAACATAATAGAGTCCATTCTAGTGAGAGCTACATCATCCAATGAAACCTAACCTAAAAATGAAGCAATCATTCTTGATACAGATGAGGATTTTTAGGGGAAAGAAAGAAAATGAAGAAAACCTTTGAACAGATGTTCAGCGTTTCATTTGCTGCAGCCACCAATCTTAACATTCATATCTCTGTCCTCTGTGTGGAATTCATAACAGCTTCCAATATCTAATATTAGCCCCTCAGTACAAAAGTTAATCAATCCAAACACTCAGATATCAAATACTGATGCTAGAGCATGTACCTAGATCACCATCGCTCTCCTGGAGAGGTATATAGCTTCCCACTTATAAAGGGGGGACTGATAAGAAGTTAAAGGGATTTCTTAACAATCTCCTACGTAAAAAGGCACACTCCTAGAATAGACAGCACAACTTCTGATACTGTGTGTCAGTACTTCAGTACTTTTCTAGATCTCCAGTGAAACACGCTGCTAGAACAGAAGACTTCCCTGAACATTACCAACCGTCTTGATTGCGATCCTTAGACCTGGGAACACTCACCACATCCCTGAAATCTGTACTTCAGGCTAAAAGGCCTGCATGACTAATTAGAAAGCAACAAAAACTGCAGAAGAACATCATGCTTTTTCAGAACCATTCACCAAGCAACTGGAAGCAACTGATAATGGTTGCTTACCTGGTGAAAATGGAAATATTATACAACACTTTTTTGACTGAAAAACAATGATATTAACTGGAACAGTGGTCCTCTGATGGAATGTATGGCTGTAGCCATTAAGTCTATCATGTGACATCTGTTTTATTGCCCTTTGATGTAGAAGGCGTTGTGAGCTCTTAAGACAAATGATAAACTAGATCAGGAAATGTTAAGAGTCAGAGAGCAGTGCCTCACAAACCAATTATCTCCCCCCATGACCTACTATTGTTCCCATCAAAGCAGTCCCACCCATAGCAACTATGTTGTTATTGTTGTTGTTGTTACTGCTGCTGCTAACTCCCCTTGCATGGATCCCGACTCATGATGCCCCTGTGGATGAGACATCTCCTGTCCTCCACCATTCTGCTCAGGTCCTGCAAACTCAGTCCTGTGTCCTCTCTGATTGAATCCATCCATCTGGCATACAACCCTCCTCTCTTTCTACTACCATCTGCCTTTCCTGGCATTGCCTTTTTGAATGAACCATGTCTTCTATAATATGGCCAAACCATGCGAATAATCAAAGTCACCATTCTACAAGTCCTCTGGACTTCCTCAACAAATCAGAGTTTGTTGTCAAGGGAAGAAAAAAATCCTCATTGAAGCATAAACACTCCAAGAACTCCAAGTAGAGACTTTGGGTGCACCAAGAAGGGAGGGGAGTAGTATCTGGAACTCTCAAATTTCCAGTTCTTTTTGTCTTGATTGTACTATTTCAAAAGTTGCATTCAGTGGTTTCAGGAAATGTTCCAGACTTACCACCCCCCTCTCCATTCCACTGATCATTGACACAGCCAATCTCATGCAACATTTCAGAAATTTATTTGACACCAATTTCTACTGCACCTTTTTATTATTATTCAGGAGTTATATCCAATGTGTTAAGTGCTTTAGCAAAATTACATTAGTTAAACATTAGGATCATTTTGTTTTAGTGCTGTCATTCCTCTTTCCCTTGCTTAATCTCTGCTCAATCCATGTCCTAGAATTTATAGCCGTGTTTCCTGATGGCAACCGTCCTAGCTAGCTCTGAGAGTGTACAAACACACAGACAAGTGCGGTTATATTTATCTTGGAAAATATTACGTTAATTTCAACTGCCTTGTGGAATGGGAATGAAAAGCCCTCAGTAATGCTTGGAGCTCCTAGGAAGTACTTTGGGGTAATGTAAGTGTATGTGGATCTCCAAAGTAAAATGAAATTTGAAAATCCAGGATCTCCAGGGTTTTAAAAATCTATCTAGAGGTAGCCTTTGACAACTTTTCCTGTCACTTCTATCTGCTGAATGGACTGCTGCTTTTTGCAAGTTTCTACATCTCTTTTGTTGTTACAGTAGTCTTTAAAAAGATCATCCTATATCTTAATAATATCTAATGAAGGTAGGCTGTACCACTAATCACTGCTACTATCTTGTGAAAGTGTCTCTGTTGGGAATCACTGTCACACCAGCTGCTTACCTCTTTGACAGCTCAGTCTCAGATACTTGTAAGGTGGTTACAGGAGGACAGTCACACACTGTTTGCTAGTATAGACTTGACACCAGATCCCAGCAGGTTGCGGCTGTTGGCAGATCAGTGTTGTCTTGTGCCATTAACCTCTATTTCTAGGGGAGTTCTACACTCTCCTGTATGTGTGTGTTACAGAGACAGCAAAGACCAGATCCTTACCTGTAATGTGGACCTTACAGGAAAGTAATGAATGCAGAGGAACTAGAGGAACTAAGTGGATGAAAAACTTTGCTATGTGTAATGAAGGGGTAGAGCTACTTCCAAAGGACTGATTTAGCTCTAAAATATTCTAAATATTCTGTTCAGGCACAAGAAAATCACATATGCCAGAGTTTACAGATGACCACTCAAGGTAGTAGTTACAGATATGCAACTTGTAGTACAGTTACAGGTATGCAAGCTGTTCTTTCAGAAGCAAGTCTTGATATGGAACTTGAAGTTCACAATGTGACATACCTTCTTGGTTTATTCATTCAGACCTAGGGAAGCAATCTGTTCTAATTTTCAAATGACAGTTCTCCAATTCAAGTCTGACCAGTCCAAGGCAAATACCATAAAGAGGGACTTACAATTTCCTTTCAGCAGTCAACATCTGGAAACAGATTGAGCAGGCACACAGATCATTGAGTCACAATCTTCACAACTATGTCGAGATGTCAACTTATTATATTCATATATCTAAATTTTCTAAATGTTTACATGAAGTTTTTAAAAATGTAAATATGTATCCTCATTTCGGTGCTATATGCCTGATCCAACTCATTGGTCTGTATTTGAAATTATGGACAGCTGAACCATCTACACCAGGGGTGGGTAAAGTGCTGCCCATGGCTGCATGTGTCCTTCACGGGCCTCTGGGTTTAAAAAGATTTTTGCCATCTTTTTGCCACCAAGATGCCCTCTAGAGGATGTGGTGGCCATTTCTACCATGTTTGGAAGGTCAAACATTTTTCCATTTTTTTTTCAAAATATTCAACCATGTATGGCTTGAAAATGTTTTTAAAAATTCATACTTTCCAAAGAGCAAAATGTGAGTTTGCCATCTTATATAAGGGACACTATTTTACTATGCCATTGTATTTAATGGGACTTGAACATCCATGGATTTTGCTATCCATGAGGTATCCTGGAACCAAAGCCCAGCGGATACCAAGGATTCACTGTATGTTTTTGCCCCAAACATACAGTGCCCTCTAAGGTGTGTGGCCTTTCCACCACATTTTGGGCCCACCCCGAGCCAATTTAAGCCCATGAAAGGCCTTTTTTGAAACAGAAATTGAACAGGTACTCACTTCCAGTCACTTTTAAAAGGTCTTTCCTGGACCTAAAATGGCCCTGGAAGGCCTCAGAACATAATAAAAATGCCCTCCATGTTCCCTAGGAGGCATTCATGGCAAAATACTGAATTTTGTGTATGCACGAGTGTGTGGCCCTTCAAAGTCTCTTGAGGGGGACTAATGCAGCCTTTTGATCTTCCACAGTTGCTGAGCGTTGTTCTACACTGAGCACTTTCCCTGCTGATGCTGTCTTGATATGTTTGGCTCTAGTTATTTCTGTAAATGAATCCTGGATGGAACTGAGTTGGAAAAGACTGCCCTAAGTCTTCCTCTGTGTTATGACTGGGATGGGGATCCATTTGCAGCATTATTCCTATGGCAAACGTGTTGTGTATTCATCTATTAAAGGCAGAAACATCAAGAACCTTTTATTCATGAGCGTATCAGAATGCCAGTCACAAAAGGCATTTTGAAGTTTTAAAAACCCCTGAAAAAATAAAGACAGAAACACCAAATACAATAAAAAATGAAGTTTTTATTCTTTTGGCTCAACTGTAATGTGGCTTACCGTTCTTTATGGTAATAGCATTTTCCTGCATGCAGTTCACCAACACACAAAGTCAACAGTTTCAGTAAAAGGAGGAATTAACATTTAATTTTTGCTTGTGAATGGAATAAAAAAAAATTAAAAATGTCCTGGTGTGATCAAATATACAAGTTCGCTACTTCGATCTTGTGGAGGGGAAAATTATAATTGTGGAACGGCATATAATATTTAGAAGACTTCTAGTGCAGCATGAATCAACAAGAATAAGAATAGTCTATGTAAACAAACACTGGAAAAGATCAAGGATTTTATGAATTAATAAGACTAACTGCTGATGCAGGCAGTGCTAGGATATCGAACAAACCTTTCCCACCACATTTCAATTACAAGTTATAGCTATTTGGAAGCAAGTGCATTTTGGACTCAGTCTGGAAAAAAAAATCACAATAAGATGTGTGCAAAAATACAGTACTAATTAAAAAAGCAACCCAGGAACCTACCATTGTCCCCATTCTCTCCTTCATTATTATTGTTATTATTATTCCCTACTTTGTGATGGTCTTCAATTAAAAAGTGCAATGGACAGAAAGTAACAACTGCCTGTGACATCAACCTGAAGATCAGTTTTGTTTTGTCATTTATGTACAAAATGCTGAAAAATAAAATCAAATGAGTTTTGTACACTATTTATATATATATTTCTTTCCCCTTTAGAAAAACGCTAACCATGTATCTTGAACAGATTAAGCGGCTTTGCAATATGATGTGTACAGTTGGCTACATACTGTACAATAATACTCACTTAAAATTCAAGAGAAGAATAAAATCAGTAAGGGCAGAGCAAGAAGCTTCCCCTTCCCGCCCCCTCCCTCTGTACCCAACCCAAACAGATGCAAACTATTGCTCGATGAAATGAAGAACGATGTCTGGTTGAACAAATTGTTTCACTTTTACCACTGACATATGGCTTCCCATATTAAATTTCTGAACAAACCCAAGGGGGGGGGGGGCGGAATACAGCAGCGAAGGCGAGATAAACAACATGCATCTGTGAGAGCCTCCAAACTACTTATAATGGTACAGAATACATCGTATTTTCCTGCTCAAGGCTTGCGATCTACACTGATTGTGGTACATATTTGATGCAATAAATGTTGTGCACAGGACATTAATTCCTTTGCTCAAACATGCACCACAAGATTAAACTAACTATTTACATAGACAGCATTATCTCATTGACACATACCATGTCAACCTTGCTGAGAGTGGAAGATGGCTAAATAATACTGCAGGAGAAATTAAAAACAAACAGACAAACAAAACATATAAATGTCTTGTATTTCTCCCCCTTTCTTCTGGCCAGTTTGGCGTCCCAAAATCAAGATAAAGTGAATGCATTTTGTTTCCTGTATAACATACTTAAAAAACACCCCATATCCCCAGCCAGGTTGTCCATTTCGGTTGCAATCCTATACCTACTTACGAAAGAGTGAGTCCCAATGAACTCAATGGGTGAGTAAATATGTACAGGATTACATTGCCAATGATGTTCATATCAGCTGTGATGACTGAATGGTATGTTTGTATGTGTGGAGGGAAGGGGAGGAGGGCACCTCTGTTGAATAACTGTTGATTTTATGAGACTTACAGGCACATTGAGAATTGTCAGGATGAGACATAAAGATGTACACTGTTATTAAGCACCTCAGAATCTGGAGCCATCCTGAAACATGGAAGTATTTAAAACTCTTGTGCAAAGAAGTCTTATTTGTTTCCATGCATGTTCTATAAGTGCAGCATGCCTTCATGCAAATCACCTCTGCCTGTACATTACAAGAGAATCAGACAGAACAGCTGGTCCTCATATTTCCCCAAGACCCTGGACCCACCCACCCCTCGAACATAAAACCCATTTACAAAAATAGTCACATATAATAGTAAACAACCTGTGAATTAAAAAAATGACAACCTCACCAACACCGATTTCTGTAAAAATATGGCAAAAATGTGGCAGTTGGAATGCAAACAGTGGATACAATTATTGTACTTGAGTGTTTCACATTAAACACACTTAACCTCTCAGTTTGCACCTCTTTTCACTGGTCCCTACAGTCTGGTTAGCCATTTTTCCCCTCCTTTTCAGCAGTGTCAGCTGGTAATGAAAACAGTAACCTCCTGTCAAGCTTGCCACCCTGTTTTACAGAGCCGCGTTTGGATCGACGAGGGGTCACTATCTTGTTAATAGGCACTGACCTTAAGTATATATCTAGCATTTGTATATATATTTATAGATAATTGTGTGTGTGTCTCTGTGTGTCTCTGTGTGTGTGCAAAAACAGTTTGGCATAAACCTCCTATGGGAGTCCTTTTAAAATAATACTTTACTTTCTCAAGCTGTAAACAATTTGCCACAAAGAGAACCTTCTGCTTTGCTCATTTTTTACTGTCCCTGCTATCTTTACCTTTATCTTCTTTTTCTGATTTGTCCTTTTCATATTTCTCTTTATCAGGCTTTGTAACGCTATCGTAGGAAGGGGGGGAGGTTGTGGAAGGGGTCATGTCATTTTTTTCAGGAGTTGAATTCTCATTGAGCTTGTCAATAATCATGTCTTCTTTGATATGAGTGTCATCTCCACTTTTGATTCGATCTTTATTAAAAATGCAGGAAACCTTTTTAACTTTTTGCTTTAAGAGGAAGTGCCTGAAAGCTCGCTGGATAATGACAGCTGATACTTCTTCTTGCTTTCTTTTCAGAGTAGTGGTGATTGGTTCATAGGAGGCTTTAGAAGGATTGGCAGCCATAAACCGGTCTTCCATTTGAACACGGAGAGCATCCATTTCATCACTTTCACCCAAAACACGTTTTGTGAAAGCAAACAAGATGTCGAGGCAGTGAATCCTGTCCCCACTTACCATGGGCAGATCCATTGCAATAAGCTGAACTTTATTTGGTTTTGCTATAAGAAGGGGAGGATCCAGCGAAGCAGCAAAATCAGAGAGTTTACAAAACTCAATGAATTGGGTTGCATCTGGATCAAATTTTTCCCAGACCTCATAAAACATCTCAAAATCATCCTCACTCAAAGGTTCAGCACTTTCTTCTGTAGCAACACTGAAGTTCTCCAGAATGACAGCAATATACATGTTTACGACCACTAAGAAAGATATGATGATGTAACTGACAAAGAAGAAAATCCCAACAGAAGGATTGCCACAGTCTCCCTTGACTGAGCTTCCCGGATGGTCTATCTCGGGGTCACAGTCTGGAGGCCCGCTGTTGAGAATGGGTGCCAGCAAGCCATCCCAGCCTGCAGAGGTGGTAATTTGAAAGAGGCACAGCATGCTGTTGCCAAACGTTTCAAAGTTGAACATGTCATCGATTCCAACTTCTCTCTTCACGTAGGCAAAGTTGGACATTCCAAATATAGCGTAGATGAACATGACAAGGAAAAGGAGGAGGCCAATGTTAAACAAGGCAGGAAGAGACATCATCAAGGCAAAAAGCAGAGTGCGGATCCCTTTAGCACCCTTGATGAGACGCAGGATCCGGCCTATCCTGGCAAGTCGGATCACTCGGAACAAGGTGGGAGACACAAAGTATTTCTCAATGATCTCTGCTAGGAACATACCTAGAAATAAATTTTAAGTAGATTAATTAAGATTATACAAACACTATTAAGGCATTTGGTTGAACGTGCATATGACTTCAACTGACAACAAGAATGTAATCTTATGTGTAAGTGCCACTCCCAGTGTTTCCAAGCACCCAGAAGTAACCACATTCTGTTGAACACAGTTGCACAGTTTCTGTCATATTTCTGTGCTCAAGATATGAAGGTCAAATTTAGTTTCAGATGCTTGGGGCAGGACTTACATACCATCCCCATCCTCAGTTTTAGGTCCACATGTGTTCAAGTGAACATCTGCACATCTACTCTGCAAAAATGCAAACTACCAGATACACACCTTTAAAATGGAGGCTGATTTATAGAAAATTACATTTAGGGGTTAACAAAAACCTTAATTAATAAGGTAGAGGTTTATTAAAGCTTTGCTCAAAATGTTAATTGATAGATTTACATTAACTTTCTATGATTTTCATGTATCATCATGTTAATCTACTACTGAAATGATTTTTTTTCTTACCAACTATGGATAAAATGACAACCACAAAATCAAAAATGTTCCAACCAATGGTGAAATAATAATAGCGGAGTGAAATCAGTTTCAAAACACACTCTCCAGTGAAAAGGACTATGAAGATCAGATTAATTCGGTATAAATTAGTTTCCATTGCATCAGTCTGGTCATCTGTTTCCACCATCATGGTGACCATGTTAAGGCAGATAAGAATCATGATGCTGATGTCAAAGGCTTGCTTTGTTACAAAGTCAAAGACCATGCCTTGGAATTTGTTCTGTAGATGGAAGAAAATAACATATTATTCCTATAATTGTATGATTTACACAGACTACTAGGAGATATTGTAACATTAATCATTTTTTCCACATATATTCATCACTTAAGTACCACCAAAGCCTGGGAGAATCAGGATTCATTCCTTAGTAAAGTGGAAACACTTCGCCTTTTTATCCTCCACTCTGATAATGTAACAAGACCACATGGGAGGAAAAACAGGATTACTGTTAGTTAGCAACCTTTGCGTGCCTATACTCATTAATCACTAGTGTGCATGTTTGCAGACTTTCTGTCTCCTTTTCTACAACTACTCTCTTCCTGTATCACCCTAACCTTCAGCCTTCTCTTCTCTCTCCTCTCCTCCAGTAGACCATGTATTTGAATAAAGCTAATTTATGCGTTTCACCAGAAGATTAATCCCATTTCTTTTCTCTAAAAGACTTGTCGAGGTGGGGGCAACATGGGACTGGATGTCCTTCACCTTCTGCCTTGCCAACTTGATTTCTTTGCTGGAGAGATCCACTACTATCTCTCATATTTTGTTGCAGCTGCCATCCTTGGACAAACCTTGGTACAGCGAAGAAATTCATCAGCAGATTTCCTATGTGGTATTTTTATTATCTGAATGACATAGCAAGAATATAAACGTTTCAATGCAAACTAAGTTCTGAGTATCTTACTATTTCTTACTATTTCTTGTGATTAAGCAGCCTGAAGGAGGCCGCCAGAAAGTAATTTATAGAAGTTTTTTTCAGGTTATAATTTCAACAGAGTATAAATCCTCCCTCAATTGCATTCCAACAACAACATACAGTGGGTATCTGCTGGGATTTGGCTCCTGGACCCCATAAGGGTTCCATTAAATACAGTGGCACAATAAAATGTTGTCCCTTATATAAAATTACAAAATCAAGATTTGAAATTTATATATATTTTTAAATACTTTCAAGTGGTGGGTGCTTGAATCCATGGACAAAAAATCTGTGGATAGAGAGGACCGACTGTGCATTTAAAAAGGGCAATAAGTAAATAGTGGAGGAGTAAATCATGAGCTTACTGCTGGCCTCGGTATAGGTTTTTGTGGTTTCTTGGATCCCAGCTTCTTCATTGCATTGTAATATTTCTTCTGTTCTTCTGTCATAAAGATGTCTTGACCTCCAAAGTAAAAGGATGAAACCAAAACTGGTTACAACCACCTATGTCTTCTTAAACATTTTCATATTTATTCTAATTTAATTTACTTGGCCTTTTGCCTGAGCAATCTCATAGGATAAAAAAGTGAGACTCGCCATTAACAAGGCAAGTCTGTTACTTTCAGACATACATGTATCTAGGGAGATGATGTATATTCCTCAGCCCAGTTTTAAGGAACTGGGCTGAAGAACTCATCTATATAGGAACTCACCTATATAACACCAAAGTAGCACTGCTCACTACAATTTTGTCCCATTCTAATCTACCCCATACAATCAGGTCCTCTGGGGGATATTTACTTCAGCCATACAGGACTAGACTGCCAACTCTCATCCAGCACCGAGTCTCCTACTGGGTCATGAGCCTTGGTAAGCATCGGTGTACCATAACTCTTTTGTACATGTTAGGGAGCAGTAGGTTTCTAAGAAAGGACAACTGTTGCATCTTACTTCAAAGACCTTGTGAAGAGATTATTGCACCCAGAAATCTTGCTGGCATAGACACAGGATTGAAAAGTCAAAACCAGGTGTTATCACACACAGCTGTGGGTGGGCAAATGCAACCCTTATGCAGCTCAAACCCAGCTGCGTTTATCCAGCGGCTTTTCAAAAACAGCAAGCTCTTGTTTTTGAAAAGCAGCTGGATAAGCATGGCTAGAATCCAGCCTGCATATGGGTTGCGCTCACCCAGCCATGGCTGCATGTGATAACACCTGGTTTTGACTTTTAAATCCCATGTTTATCCCAGCGGGATTTCCAGGTGTGATAATCTCCAAAAGAAAGCATGGTTTGTTGTAACAATTTTGATTTTTTTTTTTCTTTTCTATCTAGTACATGTAGTTCTGCTTGAGTCTAGCCAACCATTTCAACACTACAAGTATTAGATACGTGGGCTCAGGAATTTATGGCATGAATTATATTTCTACTTTTATGTTTTTATTTTAAAACTTTGCACCTTCTTTTATATACTTGGTACTAATAGTCTCTTTCACAATTTTATATTGAATATCCTCGGTTTGTAATAATCCCTAGTATTTGTGACTTCCATCCTGGCTTGGGCTTCTAATGATATTTCCATCAAGGAGCTTTATTCCTTCTGATTCAGAAATTCAGTTTCTGTTTATTAACATCATACTGCATTTGTCAATTCCAAACTTCACTGAAATGTCTTGATTAAATATTCTTACAGTATTCAATAAGGATTCAGTTTCAGCTGGCAGATTCCCATATAATTTCAAACCATCTCTATAGAATAAATATTTTTCCAGCTTGTTTTGATATCCCTTTAAAAATTCCTTAAAAATTCCATGCCTAATATTGACTCTCCTAAGTTTTTGTCCATTTACTGTTACCATGGTGTTCCATGATGACATTATAGTTGAGAATAGTTTTTTACTGATGTTTTTGCTGATTCCTAAAATTTCAAGAAACTTTTCAATGCATGTATGTGATAATTAAACCAAATACATTTTATAGTTGATGCATGCTATCTGCAAATTTATTTAATATATCATTTTATCAATTAATAGTTTAACTATCATTCCTGAAGAACAATTGCCCTTCTGTTATTTTGGACAGAAATGCCGCTGCTGCAGCTGCTGTTATGATTTGACTTACAACACTCCCTTTGGCCATCCAAAATTAGTAATATAGTAATATTAGTATAGTTCTACTATAGCATGTGCATTTATTTACTTATTTGTATTACTTGCTTCATGAATCATGTTTTTTTAAAAATGTGTGTGTGTGTGTTGGTAAATACTGATGATAAACACAGCACAACAGCTCCTGAATCATGACCATTAAACTCCTGATGACGTGTTTAGAACACAATGACAGAATACTTATCTTCTTTTTTTGCTGATTGAAATTGTCTATGATGACACCAATAAATAAATTCAATGTGAAGAAGGATCCAAAGATGATAAAGATAACAAAATAGAGGTACATATACAGATTATCTTCATAATGAGGTTGCTTTTCCACCTACAAAATAAGCAGAACTTTTTTAGCAAAAAACAAAAAACAAAAAACTGGGAGGCAGAGAGAAAATATTATCAATATGTTTGTATGATATGTGCATGCTAAGGCCAGCACCCTCTATATTCAGCCATGTTTCCCTTTGGAGGTATGGGCAAATACTCTAAATTTAGTAGCATATATTCCTAAATATGCTAAAAATCCACATTAGATAGTGTCCCTATCTCAGTGTCAGACGATGCTATGGAATGGATTCTTTTAATTGATATTAATAAAACAAGCAATGTCCTGCAAATATTTTCATTTTTCAAGCTCAAATTGTAATGAAAAGATATTCTAAATCTATGCTGTCAGGCAGAAAATGCAACTACTGGTACACAATTTCTGTTTCTTGGAAGTGACCTTGCACAGATAGTAATCAGTGCAAGGTCACATAGTCCATTCATAGCTCTTCAGCAAGGAAAATATTCTACCATATCCTCCTATTAACTCTAATGAGACCCTTTGAGACTTGGGAAAGGGTAAGGATCATAGAGGGGTCTATCAGACCAGAGTAAAGGATAGTGAGTTGTTTATGGGATGAAAGCAGGCAGAAGGAACAGGTCCAACAGCCTGTGAGAGCTATAGGCTTGAGGTTCTCATTTTGAACAACATACAGCTAATTTCGTTCTGTTTGCATTGATTCTGGAGACATTCTTTATGCATGTATCCTATTTTGTCCTCACAACAAACCTGTGAGGTAGGTCAGTGAGTGGCCCAAGATTGCCCAGTGAATTTAATGGCTCAGCAGGGACTGGAACCTTGAACTCCCAAGTCTCAGTCCAACACTTTAACCATACCACAAAAACATGTGGTTTGATTTTGAATGTAGATTTTTGTTCAACAAATGCCAGTGTAGATGATCTGATCTGGATCAGGATTCTGTAGTAGGGGGTAATTTTCAACTATTTGTCCACCACTGCCTTACTACTTGAGATCAGAGGCCCTCACCTGAAATTAACATAGGAAAAATGTTCCCATTAGCTTCAATTAGCTTCAGATACCAGGGAGGGAAATCCCACTGTGAACCAGGAGTCAAAACCACAAGGAAGGGAGATTTCTGCCCTCCATCCCGGTCCCAATCCAGATGGTCCCACATTAGCTATTTGTGAAAAACAACTCATTCACTCTGGAGCAAACTGTATGATAAGCCTCACAATTTAGGTTTGGTTCTATGTGACTTTGAAATAAACTGAAAAAAGAACAAACCACTCCTGAAACAAACAATCAGTGGTTGATATAACAGTTGTTTATGTGAGTAATATACTTACATTCCGTGAATCCACGGCTGCGTACATAATATCCATCCAGCCTTTGAAAGTGGCCTGTAAGGAGAACACAGGGGTAACTTCTGCACTTCATAAACAGGAATGGCAACTGTTCAAAGTGACAAACAAAAGTATTCATGGTATATGTGTGTGTGTGTGTGTGTCCTCTGAGGCTCTCCACAGTTAGGTTCAGTTTCCTCCCCCAGTTCTTGCCACATAAATCAGATAAAGTTTCTGAACCAAACTGATGGGAAGTATCACTTCATTCTTTCTGCCTTCTACTGACTTCCCTTCCATGACTGTCTCTCTCCCATCCCCTTTCTTTCCTCCTCACTGTATGAGCAAAGCAGATGTAGCGACAACAAGATGAGTGGCAAAGAAAGTTTCTCCTTTCTCTCACTCTCTGGAGTTTATCACATGGGAGGAATTTCTCCCAATTTCAAATGGAGCCAACTCGAATTCATGTAAATTCGCTAGTTTAGCGAATTTACGTGAGTTCTAGTTGCATTCGGAATGCATTCAGAGTGACTTCCCATTCCCTGAAAATGACCCTCCATTGCCCGAAATTGCGTGAGATAAGTTATTATGCAATTACATGAAACCCCATGATTGCGTTTAGAATGACTTCCCATTGCCTGAAATTGCATAAGTTATTACGCAATTACGTGAAACCCAATGATTGCGTTCGGATTGCCTTTGGAGTATACCCCCAAATTCCCTCATGTGATAAACTCCTCTGTCCTTTCTGTTCTCATCATTGTCCAGAGTAATGTAATTTTAAACTATAATTTCCAGGATGCATTACAGATTCCTTGGGGCCATGATGGAGGGCATAGAAAGACTGGAGCAGGGGAAGAGAAGAAGCATGCTTATCTCATGTCTGGTACCCCTGATCTCACTGTAATGGGGGAAAAGGAAGGTGGGGAGTGCATTTTATTGTTGTGGCGGTCTGGTGAGATGACTTTAGGTGCCTGGGAGGAAGACAGATGTGAATAGTGGGGTAGGACATCCTCTCCTGTCTACTTATATTGACAGGATTCAGAAGAGGATGTTCATGGGTCAGAAGGGTGAAATTATGGCTATAGTTGTGGCTTACTTTGCTTCTTTAGGTTTGAATTTGAACCAGACTTGGCTGAAAATTACTGGCATCCCAAGGATACATTTGTAAGCATGTAATATATCTGTCTGTTTGCATTGTTGTTTTTTCTGACTTACGGCAACCCTAAGGCTTTAAAACCATGGGGTTATCTTGGCAAGATTTATTAAGAGGTGGTTTGCCTTTGCTGTTCTCTGAGGCTGTAAAAGTGTGGCTTGCTCATGTCACCCAATGGGCTTTCATGGATGAGCCGTGATTCTAACCCTGGTCTCCAGATTCCTAGGCTAGTGCTCAAACCACTACATCACATGGGTCTGCTTGCATGCGTACATATTTATTGAGGTTCCAGACAGAATAACAATAATGTATTAGTGCCTGGATGAAACTAATAAGACTTATTGTCCCTAATGCTAGTGTTATACTATATAACAAAGGAATATTTTCAAATGGCTACACTATACAGTGGAATAAACAAACTTCCAAATGATTGCTTCAAATAAGGGTTAAACTAGACATTATGGGGAATGTGTATTTCCTGTAACTAGCAAGTTTTCCATGGCTCCAACAATGACACTTCTTCAAACATATGTTCCATGTTCACCTTCCAATGAACCAAGATATATATATATATATACTGCAAGATACATGGCTGGACAAAAGCACATACAGTACTACTACAAAGTGACATCTTTTCACTTGAGCTAACTTGAAAAGGGTGTGCCTTCTGGACCCTGGTAGCCCAACTAGTTTGTCTACCTGCTTCACCTTAAAAGGAGTGGTGGCATCTGTCACTACCCAGTATCACAGTGGCTGGTAGGGCTGGATTTTCTCGCCTATCTTTCTTGTAGTTCAATGGATTTCTGATCAGCTTTTAATAGGCAATTAAGATCCAGAATCTTTACAAAAGAGGTGATAGGAAGTACCAGCATTAGTTTGCTGGCATGGATCAACACAGCTTCCAGCAATACACACACACACAGTATATATATATATATATATATATATATATATATTATTGTCCTTGTAGGCATGGTTGTGGAGACTGACACGATGAGTGACTACACTTTACCATTGGTGAACAGTATTTTTCTAGTGAGGGATAGCTTTGTCAAAAGAAAGCACCGGATAAGTTTTTTGTTGTTGTTAAACTTTTAAGAATTTAATTTTAAGAAGTATAGGCTACTCACTACTTGAAGCAACGAGAGGTAACCAAGTCCCACATTATCAAAGTTGACTTTCACATTTTTCCATCGGGCTGTTTCATTTCTTTCTATGAGCTCCTCACACTGAGTCTGATTGTCAACTTCATCGATGCTGAACATTTCACCTGTTGTGGTATTAATACAGTGGTAGAACTTGCCAGCAAAGAGGTTCACTCCCATAATGCTGAAGATCAGCCAGAATATAAGACATACGAGGAGCACATTCATGATGGAAGGAATTGCTCCCAAGAGGGCGTTCACCACCACCTATAAAACAAATGAAAGGACAGGGGGGAAAGTGTGACTGTTTATGCAAAAGAAAGACTGGATACTTTATGAAAATGGGATGATAAAGCAAAAGAAATATTTGTAAAGTATTGTGATTCTGACCCCATTGTCTTGGGATAGCAGGAGGCCATTGGATGAAATCAATTCTTTCCTCTGAGGTTGAAAATGCAGATCCAACCTTAGAGGAGACATTAGATTCCATCTCTGTGTTCTTGCTGCATGTTCTGTCCTGTCCCTCCAAGTAGCCTCTGTCAAAACGATTGCCTCCTATTCTAGTTTGTGTGTTCTTAACACCTTTTGCCATCTTGGCCACACTGTAATGTTGCTTGGCCATATATGTACCAGTTTCATCTAAAAAAAATGCTGGAGGTATGTTTCAGTGACCTGGATGTCTCTTTAGGTCTGTTTGTCTGTTCATGGTGTGTGTGTGTGTGAGAGAGAGAGAAGCTGTGGATTTCACTGGAGTAAGTGGGAACTCAGCTATTGCTAAGGAAATGGAAAGTTTATTTAATGACTATATTCTTAATAGCTGACTGTTCGTGATTGCATACTTAAGGACTGAATGATATACCATGATTAAAGTGGTGAAACAATACAAATTAATAAGGAATCATGCTTTAAATCATGCTTAAAATCTCTTCACAGATGCAATCACAATTATTCTGTCAATGACATTATGAAATAAATTGTCATCCTATTGAAGGAGGGAGGCAAGTGAGACCAACAGAGAGTGGGTAGTAAACTCATTGCAGGGGAGGTGTTTGCATTACAAAAATCCTGATTCATAATTAGTTTCTAATTTCTGTTGAAGGCAATAATACTCTAAATATACACATATTATGAATAAAAGTATTTTGAAAATACACAAGGTTCCCTAAATACTTTTGAGCATTATGTTAATTTTGACCTGGTGAGCTCCAAATTCTTGGTTCAGATTGAGTTAGAACTTGCTAGAAATCAGCTTCAGATCTCTGAAGGGGTGAGACCATAGTTAAGTTGTACAGCAACATGCCACATCTGTAGAAATTCTCTGGTTCAATCCCTAAGCTATCTAGCTAAGAGGATCTCAAATAGCAAGCAACATAAAATACATTTCTCTACTTGGGAAAATAGTCCTGAAAATCAGGTACATGGCTGCCTTCTATTTTCCTAGGATATATGCTCAGGGTGAGCTCAGTCTAGGAAGAAATAAAATGGCAACAATGTAGCTCCTCTAAGCATGTGTAAAGTATGTACATTTCCTTCTGAATTTCTTCTTATGCACATCTGGAGACAACTTATAGATGACAGGGAGTGAATTCCAGAGAAATATTAGCATTAAGCACTTCCAGAAAATAAATATTTTCCTAGATTTGGCACGTCATATTTGAATAAATCACCTCCTCCATATATTTCACAGCAGTTTCTGTAGTCAACTGAGAAAGATAGTCATTGGGCTATAGATGAGTTTCAGAGGCACATGAAGAATAATTTTCTAGCCTGATTCATATGTTGCCTAGGCAGCATAATTAGTGAGAAAAATGGCTTCTGTATCTTTGGAGCTCTAATAACTTAGATCATACCACATAGATAACTTGCGTAGAACTGTGTGCATGATGAAACCATGTGGGTCATCCAGATCACCCTGGTGCCAAGAGTGCCAGATGGAACTGTGGACTTTGAACCACATGCTCTGAAAGAATCATGAAGTTACTTTCTGCACACATTACAGATGGTACACAGAACAAGGCACATAGAACTGGGATTTTGGCATCAGTCTTGGAATTGGCTAGAACTGTGAAATTGTCTATGAAAAATCAAGCTAATTATAGAAACTGGTTTATTATAAAAGGTCATGCCCCCCCCACAGGATGAAATGCAACAACTTAATTTTAATAGTTTTTCTATCTTCTGAAAACAAATGGGTTATTCATCTTCAGAGATATCATGTATTTTAAATGGAAACAAACAGTGTAGTAGATAAATAGCTTCAAGGCATAGGCAGTGCCAAGGCTGAAGGACTTTGGCCTCTGTACTAGTTACATGATCAGCCATGTGTTACTCCCTCCACAGCCCTGACCTACATTTCCCCTTTTCAGTATTAATCCTTTGATAAAACTCAAAATGTGAAGTGCTACATACATATTAATGGCCACCAACATGGCATATGGTGTACAGGCACCCAAGAATAGAGGGCACCTGAGGGGGCAGAATTTATAAGATTTTAAATTTAGGACACACAGGGTAGAATGTGTACTGTTTGTATTTTTGTAGAATAGCAGACAGATTTTGGTGGGTTCCCTTCCCCTGTCTCAGTATTTTGGATATTAAGGAAGAATCACTGCCTCATCCTCCTTTGACAGAAAGTTAAAGATTATAGAATCATAGAATCTTAGAGTTGGAAGAGACCACAAGAGCCATCCAGTCCAACTCCTTACCATGCAGGAACTCTCCATCAAAGCATCCCCGACAGATGGCCATCCAGCCTCTGCTTAAAGACCTCTAAGGAAGGAGACTCCACCACATTCCGAGGGAGTGTGTTCCACTGTCGAACAGCCCTTACTGTCAGGAAGTTCCTCCTAATGTTGAGGTGGAATCTTTTTTCCTGGAGCTTGCATCCATTGTTCTGGGTCCTGTTCTCTGGAGCAGCAGAAAACAAGCTTGCTCCCTCCTCAATGTGACATCCCTTCAGATATTTAAACAGGGCTACCATATCACCTCTTAACCTTCTCTTCTCTAAGCTAAACATTCCCAGCTCCCTAAGGCGTTTCTCATAGGGCATGGTTTCCAGACCCTTCACCATTTTAGTCGCCCTCCTTTGGACATGCTCCAGTTTCTCCACATCCTTTTTGAATTGTGGTGCCCAGAACTGGACACAGTATTCTAGGTGGGACCTGACCAAAGCAGAATAGAGTGGCACTATTACTTCCCTTGATTGAGACATTATACTTCTGTTGATGCAGCCTAAAATTGCATTGGCCTCTTTAGCTGCTGCATTGCACTGTTGACTCATGCTCAACTTGTGGTCTACTTGGACTCCTAGATCCTTTTCACATGTAGTCTCATTCAGCCAGGTGTCCCCCATGTGCATTTCATTTTTCTACCCAAAGTGCAGAACCTTACATTTCTCCATATTGAATTTCTTTTTGTTAGCTTTGACCCACTTTTTTAGACTATTCAGGTCATTTTGAATTTTGATCCTGTCCTCTGAGGTATTAGCTACTCATCCTAATTTGGTGTAATCTGAAAATTTGATAATTGTGCCCCCAATCCTGTCATCCAAGTCATTGATAAAGAAGTTGAATAGCACTGGGCCCAGGACAGAACCCTGTGTGACCCCACTTGTCACTTCCCTCCAGGATGAAAAGGAGCCATTGTTGAGCATCCTTTGGGTGTGGCCAGTCAACCAGTTACCTATCCATGTAATGGTTACCTTGTCTAGCGCACATTTTGCAAGCTTGTTTGCAAAAATGTCATGGGGAACTTTGTCAAATGCCTTACTGAAATCAAGGTATACTATGTCCACAACATTCCCTTCATCTACCAAGCTGGTAATTTTATTTAAAAAAAGAGATCAGATTTGTCTGGCATGACTTGTTTCTCTGAAACCCGTGTTGACTTTTGTGATTATGGAATTATCTTCTAGATATTCACAGACTCTCTGTTTAATGATCTGCTCCAGAATCTTTCCTGGAATTAATGTCAGACTAACTGGACGATAATTGTTGGGATCTTCTTTTTTCCCCTTTTTGAAGATGGGGACAACGTTTGCCCTCCTCCAGTCTGCTGGGACTTGTCCTGTTCTCCAGGAGTTCTGAAAGATTATTGTCAATGGTTACCATATTACATTTGCCAGTTCTTTTAATACCCTTGGATGTAGTTTGTCTGGTCCTGGAGATTTGTATTCATTTAGATTAACCAGGTATTCCTGTACTATCTCTTTACTTATTCTGTGCTGAAATTCCCCTATTCTGTCCCCTGCTCCACTGTCCTCAGGTTGAACACCCTTTAGCTTTTCTGAGAAGACTGAAACAAAGAAGGTGTTGAGTAATTCTGCCTTTTCTCTGTCCCCTGTTAGCATTTTGCCATCTTCACCACACAGCGGCCCTACCATTTCCTTCTTCTTTCTTTTGCTGCAGACATACCCCGGAAAGCCTTTTTTATTGTTCTTGACCTCTCTAGCAAGCCTGAGTTCATTCTGTGCTTTAGCTTTTCTGACTTTATCCCTACACATGCTTGCTATTTGTTTGAATTCCTCTTTGGTGATTTCCCCATTTTTCCATTTCTTGTACATTTTCCATTTAAAACTTAGCTCAGTTGTAAATTCCTTAGTCATCCATCCTGGCTTCTTGAGACACCTCCCATTTTTCTTCTTCAATGGAACTGTTTGAAATTGTGCTTCAGTATCTCCTTTTTGAGGAACTCCCATCCAGATTGAACTTCTTTCTCTTTTAGTATTACTGACCATGGGATCACCCTCAGTATTTCTCTAAGTTTACTAAAATCAACTTTCCTAAAGTCTAGAATGCATGTCTGACTATGCCTGGCTTCTCCTTTCCACTGTATAATAAACTCCAGGAGAAAATGGTCATTTTATAGTATAAAATGAAAATCGCATGGAAGAATCCTTCTTCCTTAATGAGAACTATTGCTGTTCTGCCATCCATAATGTTTTGGTACCGCCTGTAAACCTGGCTCCTGAGTCACTGAGTCCCGATTCCATGTGTGAATACAAATCTACCTGCAAACCTCTCTAGGGATATAAAGTTTTATTTATTTATTGCACACGAGAATAAAAAATGTCAAAGGTTTTCTCTCTGCTGGTTGAAACTACAAGATTTTGGCATCAGTTATTTATTTTCAACTTCAAGACTTCTTAGAAATTTGTGGCGAGAAACATTGCTTGGCAGCAAAATCCAATGTTTTGTGTAAAAAAAAAAGAGAGAGAGGTTTTCTTTGCATATTTTTAATGCAATTTTTGCCCCATGGATCATGCACTGAAAACACTGGAGGAGGAACAAGGGATGGCTGTAGTCTGCTCACTGTTAGTGAAGAATGAAAGACGTTGCAACAGTTGACAGGATTTTTCAATGGGGTGTATTAAAATCAATGTTCCATTAAATGAATCCAGACATTATAGGGGAACATATAAACAAAGCTGAGAGTAGGCTGGATCCAAAGATGCACACAGCAGGGTTGTCCTCACTGAAGAATTGCACAAGAAGTGGAGTTAAGACCAAAATTTTCTTCTACTCATGCTAGACTATACCCAAACACTTATTAGAAGAGTAAGAACTGCTATAATTCTCCTACCCTACAAGTGACAAATATTGAACTGCCACTTCTATCAGCCCTAACCAGCACTGCCAATGGCAAAGGATCATGGGAGCTACAGTTTAGTAAAATCTGGAAAACCCTTACGCAAGCATCTGCAGAACAACATTAGAAGCTGTGTTCTTTCTAATTATAATTTTTGTATTCAGTCCTACATATGTGTGTATGTTGTAAAACATGTGCTTCTAAACCACAGCCTTGTGTTTTGCATTTACAAATCTTCCACAAAAAATGACAGATAATTAAGCAGTATTACTAAGTGGTGGGAAATAGTAATACAACTACAAAGCTGACTATATATATATATTTCTGACTAGTAAATTTATATAAGAGGATGCCTAAAGTTCTTGTGTGTTTTTAAAAAATGATTGTTCTCCCCAAGTTTCAGAGAGTCTGGGAGAGTAAGTGGCATGCTGCCAATGAGATTTAAACATGATATTCTGAGGCTCACGTTCTTCGTACATCTTCACGAAGATTAAGTGCATGGTTCTTCTTTATGCATACATTATTTCAAACTCTTTCATGTATTCCCCCCTTACCCTCATTCCTTCAAACCGTGACAAGGCTCTCAGAGGTCTCAAAGCTCTTAAAGTCCTAAGCGATTTAATTGCACCAAGCTCAGAGTAGCCCAAGGCATTCGCTGTTAAGCTAATTAAAGAGACCTACACATGAAAAAGAAAGAGAGAAAGAAAGGAAATTAATTCACTGGATGAGTAGGAACTACCATTCTCAAGAAATCTTTGCTATAACTTTGCAGAGATCTTTCCGGTCCATTATAGTAGAAGAATAAACACATGTTAAAAGGGCACCTTCCAATAAAATCATAGTGACACAAAGGGAAATGCCTGATTCTCATTACAGAAGTGTTTGAAAAAGAATTTCACTAGCAGCAGTGTAGGCTTAGCTAGTGACTTCATACAAGACTATCTGCAATGAATTAATATAAGATATTAGTTGCTGCCTTCCTTCAACAATGATGAAGAAGGAATTCATATTTTACTTTTGTAAAACAAAACATCAACTTTCAGTTTAAGACAAGCTGCTTCCTTGACAAAAATAATTTTTGGACTGAACAACATTAATGCTATTTAAAGATAGGACTAGGGTGGCTTGGGCCAGCCTATTTTGTTGGAGCCCTGGTGGCACAGTGTTTGAATGCCAGTACTGCAGCCACAATGTTGTGAGTTCGATCTAGCAGGACTCCAGGTTGACTCAGACTTCCACCCTTTTGTCGGTCAGTAAAATGAGTACTCAGCTTGTTGGAGTCAATCGGCTATCACATTGTAAACTGCTTAGAGAGTGCTTAGTTCACTATGTAGTGGTAAACAAATGTAAAGTGCTATTGTTATGGAATATGAAAAGGCAAACGAGGTTCAAAATACATAACACAGGGGCTTTCTAGATTGGCAAAAAGAAGTGTGTTCATGGCTGCATGAAACTCTAGCCTTTAGATGAGAAAAAGGGAAAGTGTGCCATGAAAACGCTTTTTTTGCATTTTAGGGGAGAAGAAGCGCCTTTAAAAGGGTGCTGGTTTTCCCAGCTTCTTTTTTAAAAACTGCGGAACAGCGCAGCTCCATCTAAAGGCTGTGGTGCAGCTGCTAAGCATTAAGGAAAAGGCAACTTCATGTTACACTTTCCTGCCAATCTAGAAAGCCCAACAGATGGTTAGCTGGTAAGCTACATTATATTAAATAAGAAGCAGGAATTAGTGATGGGGTGAACCATCCCTATATCCAATTTTTCATCAGTCCTCTATAAACATATTAAATATACAGATCAGACAGGTGCTGTGAATTAAATTTTTTGAGGGAATTTTGAGGGAACAGCAGGCACCACAGATTCCAAAGCACAGTCCTTGAGCCTGCCTGCACATCCACCACAAAGACAATACATGCCTTCAAAGTTAGATACAAAGGCCACTATTTTCTGAGATTGGGTTCTTTTTATTCTAATTTTTTTTCATTATCTCTGGGTGGGGGGGGGGTGCTTCTCAATATTTTTGTCACAGGTGACATATTTTCTTATTAGCTAATGAGACCAACTTATATTAGATTCAGAGCAAACTTGTGATAAATGAACAATCTATTCTGTGCCACAATGTGAAAATTATCATCCTGGCCAAATTGCCACACTACTGGAAACCAATATATGTATTTCCTGGAATTAGTTACAGCTTGGCATTATATAAGAACTGCTCTACTTTTGTTTGTATTATAAGATCCTTTTATGAAATCCTGGATTTAGTACAACAGTCCTAAATGGTTGGTTTTGGGGGGGAAGGGGGAACAAGAGAAGGGCATTAACTCATCCTTTGTTGAAGGAAATGTTGCCTCTTGGTGCTGCCAGGGCAGGAAGTGCCTCTACCTCAGTGTTTGTTTTATTTCTTAATATTTCCATTCTAATGACACCAACAGGATAGAGAATAACTACACAAGCTCCAAGTTGGTATAGACTCTGTGTTGGACCTGATGTCATGTCAGGGCAACAAAGGGGATTCAGATACTTAGGATCTGAAGCTGTTCCTGGAACACTCCATTTTGGGTGCCATGATCAGTAGGGACAGTATCAGTGGCAATTCTGTGCCTGCAGAGCTTTCTGAAAGACTTCTAAAGAAGAAGCCGCTGACCCACCAATTAGACTCTTCTGTGATGGCTGAGCAGCATTTGCACTGCAACCGTTTGTCCCTCAGTGGGCTTTGCAAAAACTGTGGACTGAACTCTAGATTACTGCTTTCTGAAAGCAATGGGTTAACAATTTAACAATGAAACACAGCATACATACATCAACTATGAGGAAGTCCAGCCAGCACCAGGCATTAGTGAAATACATCTGAAAGCCATAAGCCACCCACTTCAGAAGCATTTCCAGGATGAAGATGTATGTGAAGACCTTATCCGCATATTCCAACATGGTCTTGATGGTCTTCCGCTGTTCAATATATATATCTTCAAAAGCCTATGAAGAAAGAGGTAGATTTCCCCCTCTGAATTTTGGTATGACTTATTTTGGGATATACCAAAATTGAAATATTTTCCTTTCTATAACTCAAAAAACACCATATCCTCCCTCTGTATAATAGGGTGATCAAAGTATGGCTCACATCTACAGGCAAACTTCCCAAGATGACCTCTTCCAGCCCTTCAAACAGGTCTTGGGGTGGGGGTGGGGTCAGACCTTTAGAAGATTCCAAAACATAGATGTTGGTAGGTTTAACTACTGTACTTCAATTAATACTTGATTTGTCAAACCAGAACTTTATAAAATATGCAATAGTTTTATCAATTATGGTGCCTGTTAATGGTGGAAAGAGATCATTGCTCAGTGGTGAGGGATATGTATAAGGATCCAGGACCAATCTCTGGCTTCTCCAGTTCAAAGGATTAAGTAGCAAGGGATAAGAAAGATTTCTTTGTGAGATTCTGATGAGCTCCTATCAGTTAAAGGTAAACACTACTGGGTTAAACGGACACATGGTCTGGAAATTCTCTCCCACATTTTGTTTCATTCTGCAGTACAGAAGAATAAGTTTTCATCAGCAGTAATCTTGGGGCTCACTCCCACTTGCAGTATAATCCACATTGGAACCTGGCTCCGCTCCGTTAAGTAAAGTGATTCCAAAAGGTCCCTCATTCACACTATGAAAAGGGATCTTGTTTGGAACCGCTTTTTTACCTGGGAACACTTGTCGTTTCCACTGGAGGAGCCAGGGAACGTGGCAGCCCTTCACTTCATCCCCATCACCAAACCGCTTCCCACAAGGGAATCATTTTTCCAGAAGGGAAAAGCAAGTAGTTGCTTTTGCAACAGATTGCATTTGTGATCAATTCTATTGCAGAGAAAAAATTCTTGCTTCCTCCTGCTCCTCCTCTGCAGCGGCGGCTTTCCCCTGGTAATGGGGGACCCAGGAGGAGGAGGAGGAGAAGAGCATTTTTGTTTTTTGCAATATAAGTGATTGCAAAATCATTCTTTTGCAAAAGCAAGTAGTTGTTTTTGCAATATTTTGATTTTGTGATCAATTCCATAGCAAAACAAACAAAACAAAACAAAACATGATTCTGATCTGGCTTTACTACTTACTGGGCATGCTTCAGAATTGAGTTTTACCAAAAAAACAAAACAAAAAAAAAACCCTCTCTCAAACTAGTGTCAGGATAACCTGTTCTATTTGCGTTTGCCCCCAACTTCCTCCTCTAATTGATTGAATGAGGATCAGAAGCATGTTCAAATGTGAACAAGGGTCATATACCCAGTGTCATGCTTCACAGCAAACTTTAGTGGGAATGACCCCATAGTATTTTAATAGCTCACCTAGTGTAAAACCCACTCAGTGAAAGACATTCAGAGCTAAAGGAACTTACAAAACATATTTCAACATTTGATAATAACACATCCAAATTGATGCTTTTCCCTATCTCCATGACAAAGAATAGTTTTCAAATGTTCTGAATTACCAAAGCACCACTGCTGAGGAGAATCATGAAGACAATAAAAGTCTCAAACCAATTATGTTCAACTATTTTGTAACAGGTTTTCCGAAGATTCCACCATATTTTTCCTTTCCCATCTTCTACGCTGACTCGACAACATTCGAACCTCCGCATGCACCCTGGCAAAAGATGTGAGTGTAATAATGAAAGTAGAAAGTTATTCTGTAACAAAAAACTAACAAATTACATATGCAATAATCCCTGTATATGCAGGGACAATCCTTATTATTCCTCTTTGTCCCACTTTTTGACTGCTTTTAAAATGTCCTATTTTCCCCTCTCTGCTGTTCCCACTTGCCCCCTTTCTCCCCAGTTTACTTTAGCTTATGCAAACTAAGGGCTGAAACAGACTGGCCCAAAGGGGTGGTGTGACACCGCCCCTGAAAGAGCCAGGTAGGCACCATGGCAACTGCATGCTGCAGCCCCAATTCAGCCAGCCTTTGCCCCAAATAGGAGCAGAAAAAGGCAGTTCCTCTTTGGGGTGGAAAGAAGCCACTCTTTCCACTGCTGTGGTGGATTTTTGGCATTTCTGTGGTACGGCACATGTAAACAATGTGCCACCGAAACACAGTGAAACCGGCACACGTGTGGTCAGCCATGTGGTTTCCCAGTAGCATGGGGGCAGCATCAGAACATGTAATGCCTAAATGCCATGCTCAGAAACCGCCTTCAAGGCAGCACAAAGGGGCAGCAAGTGAAAAAGTAGCTTGTACAGGTCTGAGTGATACACTGCTCAATATAAGCCTGGGATTTAGTCTCATGGTGACTATGCCATCACAAGATTTAGGCATGAGATCTGGTGTGAATTATACACTAGATCTCATTCAAATTCTTGTGAGACTTCAAATCTCGTGTGAGTGTCCATGATCACCAGCAGTCCGTGACCACTATATATTGGCCTGCATGCTTGGTGGTTGGACGATACTGCCTGAACCCACAGTGCAGCCCACCCACCCTTTGTACCATCATGTTTCTTTGCAAATCCCCAGGCTGCAGCTGATCACCTTTGAGGGCTGGGAAAGAATTTTTCCATGTTATTGTGCCATGTGTTTGGTTGTTGGGTTTCTTTGTTTGTTTTCTGCTCTCTGTGGGGTTTTTCTCACTTCACATGGGCCTTTGAGGGGTACAATTAATATTTGTCTGCCACCTGTTGATCATTTCCTTTTTTTGCTTGTCCCAGAGACTGGAAATTATGCCAAGCTTTGATAGATGCTTACCAGACACCTTTTACATAATGGTCTGGAAACCATCTGGGAAAAACCTACTGCAGCCAAAAAAGACCAGACTGGCTGCGGTTACCCAGAGGGCCTTTTCATCTGCTGCTCCCAAATTATGGAATGACCTGTTGGAAGAGATCTGAAACATTACTAATCTTGTTTTAAAAGGCTGTCAAGATGGATCTCTTCTGACAGACCTTCCCTGAGTAACTCACTTGGTCACCTGTTGATAGGGATCACGATATGGAATATCCCAGGATGCCCATCTCTCTATCGTTGACTGATTGTTTTAATAATTAAATATTTTAATGTTGTTTATGTGAATTATAATGTTGTGTTTAGAGGGAGGGGTTATGGATTTTACTTTTATTGCCATGTTTTATTGTTGTTTTAAGCTGCCTCCCAAGGATGATGATGATAATAATAATAATAATAATAATAATAATAGAGGCCAGTGTCCCTTTATAACTTTTCTGCACATTGTATTTAAATGGGAGTTGTATGTGAATCTACAGAACTGGTGTATATTGTATTAAAGTTGTGACCACCCCCCTTAACTCACAACACAGTACCCAGCTTCTTTGCACCAAAGCAACAAAGATCCTACAAAGCTGAAGTCTGATGAACCCTGATATAGGCAAGCAAAACCAAAACATTCCTAGTATTTTATTTGACTCACCTTCAGTAAAACAGGCTTCCGGTTCAAGAGATTCTTCAGGCTCGGCTTCAGGTTGTTCTCCTACTTGGGGAACTCCAACATCCACTGTGCTACCTTCAGATGAGCTAGATGCATTTAGTTTCTGCAAATAAAGCCCCAAACAAAACTATTAATGACTCATCTGTTGCTGTGGCGTTGGATATATTGAATGCATTCCAAAATGCTCTCCATGTAAAATGAAAAGCAGAACTCCTTACATATATACATAATGCCAGTCTGCTTTCTCTATGTGAGGTCAGAAAAATGAGAAATTATATTCACATGTCTTTTCCTTATGATGTCAAACATCTCAGTATTTTGAAAGAAGGAACCACAATTTTGAACTGATTTTGCTAGTCAGGTGAGCCACATACAGGACTGAAAATTCTGAAAGTTTTAAACAAGCCACCTGGTTATTAAAACAGTGTAATATAGAGAGCATCATGAATTGCACTCCCCCACCCCCAATCAAGATTAAATCAACTGAAAAATAAAGGATGTATTTTCATGTCTAATGATGGTAGAATATGCATATGCAGCAAACTACATTTAACCTTTTATTTCCCATTGACATGAAAACACAAAGTATCAGTGTGTAAGTACTTCTGAGTTTCTCTAGTTTCAAAAGTAAAGCAGCATATTAATTCCAGAGCGAGAGCCACTGTTTTGCATTCTCTTTTGCCAATGCACTTGCACAACCAACTGTGCATTTTAAAACTACTTTTTATTCTTAAATGGTACACATATATATCCCCTCAGGACAGTAAAATTCACATATTTTTACCCTGGGAATTAAAACAAAATAAAAACCTATTTTGCAGTGAAAGGCCTTGTGGCAACAATGAAAAAAAATGATGCCATCGAAACTTCCAACTCATTTCCAGACACTGTTAAGAGAAATTAATGGGCTACTGTGTGAACAACTGCTGACAAATATGAGTACCATACTGAATAAAAGTAGTGTTGGTCATTGCATTTGGTAGCCTTGTACAATGTTATTACCATGTATAACATTATTAAAATGGCTGCATTGGTAAGTAGCTATCTTTACGTGGGGAATGATGTAAGCAGATGGTGAATAACACATACCTGTGTCAATGTTTAGTTATAAAAGATAATTCTTTATGTAACATTCCAAACAAATCCATTGGCATTATTCATTGGAATCCATCTTTTTTGTTTTTAAAGAACTCTAACAAGCTGAAAATATTCGTTCGATGAAAAATGTACTTTACCAATTTTATTCCGTTCCAGTTTGAGAATTCTTTTTTTAAACAGCAGAAAGATTTGGTTACCGTTTTCAACTTCGTAATGAAAAAAAAAAAAAAAAAAAGCCAAGCTATTTCTACCAATTCAGATCCATTTCAATTTATTTTTGGTAGTCTGCCTAACTCACATTTAAAAATAATTAAATCTCTTTCAGGAAGGTGTTTGGCATTTCAGAATCTTATAATCAATTTCTCTGATGCTCAAATAGATTTTGTTGATTTGATCAGATTACCCTTCCCCTCTTCAAATCTTAAATTGGGGAAAACAGAACTAGATTCAAGGCAGACCTCTAGCTCATCCAAACATTTAGTTTTTATAGGAATCCAAATGTATTAATTTATATCTCCACAGGAAATTTAATTTTTGTATTTGTATATTTTGTATTTGTAACAAAGAAGGTTAATATTTGCAGAACAATTATTCCCATATTAACTAATGTTATAATTGTTGGCACCACATAATATATATTATAAAGCATCAAACATTTCTGTACAGTGTTATTTCTAGTGGCAGATGGAAGTCTCTGCACTGAACATGTTAAAACAGTAGTTTTTTAAAAAATACTAGGTACTTTCTTAAACTCTGTATTAACTTTTAAAAAAGTAATCACACAGGGTAAAATTATCCATTTATCATTAATAATCTTCTGTAGGACTGATAAGGGGGCCATGTTTGAAAGCGTGATGGAAACCCTATGGAAACATTTGGTGGCATTTTATCCAAATATGAGGCAAACTTATTCTGGGAAAGTCTAGCTTGCTCAGGAAAGTTTCAAATGGCATGTTTTGTGTTTGGGATTTTGTAATATTCAGTATCATTTGTGAAGAGTGCATTCAAATGAATAATTACTGTTTCCTTCCAAATGTAGACAAGAAAGGGTTTTGCTTAAGCATCATCTTAAAGACAAGGAGCCACATATCCTATATATATGCGGTGCATCCTTCATAAATGGCATTCTATAGGGTACTTAAAAATGGGCTAACTTCCAGGTGAAGGTGTCTGGGCTTAGGGTGTGCAAGTATAACACTGAAATTGTAGGGGATTCAATAGCATACAGATAGAATAAAATTTAATAATCCAATACACCAGATGAACACATGTATCTTTATTATACTTGGCTGCCCCATTCATTCCAATAGAAAGAGCCAGTTCATATGTGCAATGGAATGCACATAAAACTCACATACCCTGTTTCAAACAGTGATAAGAAGTTAATGCCACTTCCCATGCATAAACTTGAGACATCCACCAATTCTGCACCACTGGATTGAGATGCATGTTCCTATCAGGTTTCTTTATGTAAGCAAACTAAGGTTTTATAATAAATTCAGGAGCGTAAACTAATGAGCACTATTTTTATAGTTTGAAATTGCATAATATTTTGCTTGCATCATTCCATCTTAAACAGTTTTTATAGCATTAATAATGTTGTAAAAGCCAAGCAAAAAGCCAAAACCAGTCACCCCCCCCCTGCCAAAATTAATAATAATAAAATCCTTTCCAGAAATAAAGTTATATTTTAGGTTGATTTTATTTTTTGAAGAAAAAATTGCCTTGCTAGTGAGTCAAAGAATAAAAAATACAAATTCGTCAGTTCAGGTTGAATCTCTCTTATCTGGAATTCAAAAATCCAAAACATTCCAAAAACCTAAACTTTTTTCATGGGTGGCTGTAATAGTGACACCTTTGCTTTTTGACAATTCAGTGTACACAAACTTTGTTTCATGCTCAAAATTATTAAAATATTGGCTCTAAAATTATCATCAGATTATGTGCCTAAGATGTATATGAAATATAAATGATTTCTTTGTTGAGATTTAGGTGCCATCACAAAGTTATCTCATTATGCAAATATAGTTATTGTGAATTTTAAAAAAAAACAGAAATAAAAAATATTTGTGGTCTGAAACATTTTGGATAAAGGAGAATCAACCTGTATTGCGTTTATATAATTTATGAAAGAATTTCAGTTTATTCATCTAATTAGTATGTTAGATATTTTGCATGCAAACAAAATTGTCAGGCCAATCTACATTCATGTTGGATGGAGTATGTGTCTAAATTTCATCCATTGTAAATTAAAACTTTCAGGTTTTTCTCAGTCAAAAGTAATATGGTTCTTGTAATGGATGGATGGATGGATGAATGGATGCATGGATGGATGGAGGTAGTAATAATAATAATAATAATTACATGAATTAGATACTGCACAAGTACTAAACAACTAAGTAAAAAGTACCCAAAGTTTTGTGTGACATATTCAGCTTACTTAAGAAATATTTATAATTAAACCCAGAAAGTTCCATCTTTGTATCTTTGACGAGGCAAGTCTGATAGATCCATATAACAGAAGGCGGCCAAACATTACCACCCTTCATCAAAGATTTTAACTGGAACCAGAGTTACCCTGAAAAAATATCAGGGACCAAGGGAGGGAGATGGGTTTTTAAAAGGCTAAAGTGAGGAAGACTGAATTTTGAGAACGTATGCAGGGCACGCTAGAAGTGTTCATTTTTAATTCACCCACTGTGCATTCATTTGCATGGTGAAGGGTACATATCAAGCTAAAAACACTGCAAAGGGGCCTGGTGCTGTGAGCTGTACTCTTATTTCATGTGACCTAGCTCCCTTCTCCATGTCACTTCCTGGGTCAAATGGTGAAAACTGGTCTGACTGCCAGCAATTGCATTCAATTGCATTCAAAAACAGACCTTGTAGATTATTATGTCTGAAACTCAAAAATGAAGGAAATTCTGTCAGAAAATTATAAGTCATTGAATATACACTGTCTGAGCACATGATTTTAGGAAATTCATTTGTTTCTATGTTGATGGGGAAATTGATTTGAACTCTAGGTAATTCCTTGCTTTTGAAAAACCACACTATAAATTGCAACTGTCATACAGAAGTCAAAGGAAAGAACTGTGAAGCAACCAGTCTATGTCTTGGTGATAAAAGTAGAGCAGGTTTCCATGACTCTACTGGAAGATCTCTTAAGGTGATCCCGTATGTTACATTTCACACAGGCCTCAGAGGACAGCCCTGTGTTTGAATGCAACTTCTGTTTGATGAGCTGTTCTGTCCAATAAACTTAACAAAGGAACTTTATAGTTGATCATCAACAGTTTGCAATTAAACAACAAACTGAACAGATACCTTATAGCCCTTTACCTACATACATGCATATACAGACAACCCTCTGTATCCACACATTCATTTTCCATGGAGCCTACTATTTTTCATTTAAAAATATTAACAAAAATATAAATTCTAAAAAGCAAACCATGAGTTTGCCATTTTATATATGGGACACCATTTTACTATGCCATTGTATATATAAGGGACGTGAGCATCCATGGATTTTGGCATCCACGGGGGGGGGGGGGGGTCCTGGTACCAAACAAATGTACACACACACATTTTATATCCTATCTGTTTCTGTTTACCTTTTGTTATTTAAGTGAGTTAGATCTTCTTCTTTCCTCTTGTCCAGATACACAGGTCACCTGGCCACAGTCTTCACTATGATGGTGACCTGTATTTTATTTCTATTTAAATTATTTCAAAATGTGCATCTATATATAATGGCTAGGATACAGCTGAGGCACTATATTGGTGCAACTCCTGGTTATTTGAGTGGTACACAGTTAAGTAGGAACACAGACCCTATCCCATTAGGTAAGTGGATCTGTGTTGGCCCAGCAGTGGAACAGCTGGTTGATGTCTCTGTTCCCCTGGCCTGCAACAGAATAGCAGCTATAAATTAGCACATTCCTTTTTATTCAAATCTATGTCCTGTTTTGTCCTCCTTTTTTATTATGCCTCTTTTTGGGGGGTGATGTGTAATTAGCCAACCTACTAAGGTTGAAGTATGAAAAGACTATTTGAAAATAGTTGAAAATTTTCCAGAAAACATGTTTGTTTTAATGTCAAGAAACTCTGATGAGAATAATTCTCGTCATTTGGTACTTATTCTACGCAAAATTTGCATGTGGGTTTTTGTGTGTATAGAAAACAGAATTCTCTGCACAGAAAATAATAAATGCAGAAAATGCTATATTTGAAGACTTATTCACTACAAAATTCCTATGAGGGTGATTTGCATAGAAAGCAACATTTTCTGTACAGGAACAGTGCAAATCTTGTGCAAAATAAGTCCTGAATTTCAAATAGACTTTGAAAACAGTGTAGTTTGGGAACATTGGGAAGAAAATTGCTGCAATTCTTCCTTCAAGAAGAAACTCACTAAAGAATTACATCCCTACTTTGGACTGATACAGACAGCACACATGGCAAGAAGCTCTAAAGTTTTCCAAACACAGTGTGACTCAGTTGCCAAAGATGAGTTCCTTTCACTTGGCCTCCACTTGGCTGCTGCAACATGTAAACCAACACTCAATTGAGGGATTTTTACTGTTGCTCTGTGCAAATGACAATTCTGTTTTTCTTTTATAGGTCATGGTGGTCAAAATATAAACAATAAAAATAATTTTACAACTAACACTTTCCCCAGATTTACAAAACACATCGAACATAATCCACTGAATGTTTACTTAAGATATCTCACTGGCTTCAGTGAAAATTAATCCTACCTAAGCGGGTCCAGGATTGCAACATTTGATTGCAATCCAATAGGTATTTTTTGGCTAAAACAGTGAAAATTGTAAAGCTTAACAGGTGCCTCTAGAATAGCAGAGGGATTTTCTCCCCACATTTTTAGAAGTTCTTTGCAGTATAGAATGTTAGTTGTAAAAATCCTTTAGGAAACATGTCAACATAGGAAGATTTTCAAACAACATGGTTTGGGGGAAAACATGTTTTAAAAAGATGGTTAATTCATCAGAATTTAGGCATCTTAGATGCACCAGAGGTATTAACCCAAGGATTAAGTACATTGTGGTAACATTTTAATATTGTTTTGGTTCCCAGTGCCTTCTGCTTTTCATATATAAAAAAGATGCAAATAAAAAGCAAATTTTGAAGTATTTTCATGTCAAATTTGTCATCATGCGTTCATCCATGATATTATGGTATTATAAATCAGACGTAATTTTCAGTTTAGACAACTGAAGCTAAACTCAGATAATCATGGATGTCAGGGAATCATTTTAGGAGAGGAAACAATTTAATAACTTTAAATTAAAACTCATTTAATAACTTTCAGCTCTTTGGAAATGTAAATAAAATTCAAAAGAAAAAAAGAAGCTAAACACAGAACATGCCAACAGTCTCTAGGATCCAGCACATTTTAAAAAAATTGAAACTTTGGTTTAGTAATCTACCAGGATGTGGAAATGAAGTGGAAGAGATGGAGAGAATCAGTAAAGGAACAGAGAGGAAGAGGCCAATACATACAAGATAAATAAGATTATTTCTATTAATCATATATGGGAAAAAATATAATAGTGAAAGTAATGCTTTCTTAATTCATAATCTGTTTATCTAAAGTGAGTGGAGAAAATATTATTCACTTATGACATTGTTTAACTATTCTGTATGTTGCTTAATTATGCTGCATATTACTTAACTATTCTGCAGGAATGGGGATTGTGTTGTCTGTGGGCTACCCATGGGGTCTTTTTGTGAGATACCCACCAGAGTCCCCCATCACCTTGAAAAAATCTAGAAAAAAATGGAAAATCATACTTCTAAATGTCTTCAGTGAGGACAATTCTCCTACTAATGCTATTACTTCCCACAACTCTAATACTTTGCTTAGGTCCCAAATAGCATTTCTGGAAAGCCAGAAGTGATGTTGCAGTATTGTCAATAGGAGTGCGGGGGACAGAATGGCCTGAAGGGATCTAGGGGGTGGGAAATTGAAGAGGTTTGGCTTTCAGATCCATTGCAATTGTCTACCACTGCTATAGTGGGTGCAAAACAGGCTGATACATAGACGGGGAAAGACTATTTTGAGTAATGATGCTTAGGGCTTGGCATGTATTACACCTTTGGCAGAGCATGCCTTGAGGAACTGCTTGTGCAGTTCTGCACATTTTCTCCAGAAATCACAATTCCCTTGATTGGGATATATGATTTAAAGATGTTAAATTTTTTGACCAACAAGAGGAGATTAATTGAAACAATAGGATTTACAGAAGTGTTGGCTCATTGCTCAATAATTGATTCAATGGGCTTATTCCAGTTGGACCTACCGCTAGGACCAAGGTTATATTTTAAAACTTTATGTAGTGTCTTGACTATGTATTATGGCAATTTTTGTCCCTGCACTCTTGAGATTTACAAATACTGTCAACTCAGCCATCCATATGCACAAGTTACTTCCACTGTTTTGAAAGGGGGTTTTTTTTGGTCATGATTGTGACATGGAGGTTAACAGATCTCTTGGCAGAATTACGATTTTACATTGATTTTTTCTACATAAGTTTGGGTTGACAATGTTTAGAAATTATTAGGATGCTATCAATTTTGTACTAGATGTATGATTAGATGACAGAATGTTAGCAACCTATGCACTTAAGCATACAAAAGACTGGTTACTTTTGTTTAAAAACTCAAAAATCATGCACATCTTCCCACAATTGTTAAAGAGAATAAAATAAAGCTCCATTTGATTAAGCCATGAATCCTTTAACTCAATGCATTTTGTTTCCTAGCCATACCTAACCAAACAAAGGCTTTCAAAGCTGAATAGATAATAGCATGCATTTTGATGTCTTGCTATAAATAAGTGGTAAGGAACACAGATTAATTAGAGCCAGAAATCCTACAAACACTGGGATTGCCATCCTGCCTGACCATGCTGTGATGCGAGTCATCTGAATCTGCTGAGAGCAGCCGTGAAGATTTCTACAATATTGCAATGAATGGGGAAGGAAGATGGCTGAATAGCATGCAGGCCAGTCAATATTTATTTAAACAGTGATCATACAGAGGTAGAACTTGCTTAAGTAACCTGTTTAAAATTGGTGCTGCTCGTTGCTCTGTCTGATAAAAAAAAGCACCAGAGCTGTATTCTTGAATGATCCAGCTTGATTTTAATCCTGCGAGAAGTAAGAATGGTAGGAAATGAAGTTTATGATACAGTACCTCTGGCTTCGACTTTGGATTCTCATGTATGAGTTGGCTTATTTATGCATGTTCTCTAAGATAGCACTGGAAAAGATGCATTCATTCTCTTATTTAATAATTGCCAGCTTAGCCCTCAAAAAGCATGCACTATTATCTTATATTTTTATTACCAAACATACAGATTAATTGGAGGTGAATCTTTAAAAGGTGGGGTTGCCTGAAGGAGCTGCACTGACTTCTTGTATCAGAGTTTCAACCTGTAAACCTGAAATTCATGTTGTTGAGATCATGAACAAGGCATTCATAAACACATTTAAGACACAACCTTATTGTTTCTATTGAATACAGACAGGATGCAAGAGCTTCACAATTAAAATTTAGAAACGAACACCACCTAAACTTCTTAACCTAAAGAAATTTTGTCTTGGATACAAATTTAGGTGCATGCAACAGGGCTGAAAAAAATGATGGAATCGCTGTCTCTTCAAAACAGCCACTCCACAGACTCAAAAATGCTACACAGAGAAAAATGGAGTCTAGCTGAATGGGATCAATGGTGGTGCAAGGGACTGAGAAAAGAGGAAGACTCTCCCAAACCAGATGAAGGCACCTCTTGTGAACAGGGGCTATGCCTGGAACCAACCCTATCATTCACCAACAGTAAAAATTCAGATGCTTGAAAGCTTCCCCCCACCCTCACAAATTCTGGCAGAATTTCTCTGTTCTATGGACCAACTTCCCATTTCTCTTCTAGCTCCACTAACTGATCCAGATTACATTGGAAAGGCAACACAGAAAGAAAATACACTAAGAACAAGATCCCAAGATCACCATGTTTGCCTGACTTCAGAGGGCTGGGTCTTCTCTGATCTCTTCTTCCACAAGTGTTACTTCTACAAAAGTCATTGGCAGCCAGAGGAAGAGAGGTTTTGCATGTGAGACCATGCAGAACCTGTGTGATTTATGCAGACTACAAGAGCGCAGCTATAGGGGACACTGCCCCTCCCAAATTAGATCTGACAAAACTTGATAGTCACAAGTTTGTGTTGTAAGATCTCATCCAGACTCCAAATTTAGCCTGGCTCATTGCTATACTAACCAGAGATTCTTTTTTTAAAGATTCAGGCAATACTTCTCCTTTTCCTGGTGCTTTGAGGGTGCTTTTGCAGGTCCAACCATGACTTTTTGCATGCAGAACAAGAGGAAGTTCTTTTGAAAACCCCAGGAGATTCTGAGACAGCCAGGGGGTATATTCCATATCTGGCTTCCTTGTCTTGCTTTCTCCTGTACTATTGGCTGATTCTCATTGATGATACATGGATGAGAATATGCCCTTTCCCATCATTCCTCAATATGCATCTAGGAATTGAAAGAAACCCCACCTACACCACATATCAATCAAAACAATAAGCACCAGTATGTTTGAGGCATGACTGGATACTAGGGTGGGAACAACAATGCAAGTCCTGCACTCCAGGCACAAAACAGTCTTTTGCCACTGCTTTTGGCAATGTATAGCGGATGTATAGCAGAGGAATACAGATACTTCTTGGATCAGCAAAATGAAATAGAAAAGTTCATCACCTTGCTTTGGGTTTCAAGGCTTGGGTTACTGGAGGCCAGGCTAACCTAAGCTCACAGCAAAAAATCTAGGTGGCTACTGCAAGCATGCCATGCTACAGAGATCCATTCCTCAAGGAGCCCTGGTGGTGCAGTGGTGAATTTCTAGTAATGCAGGCACAATGATGTGAGTTTGATCCCAGGGCTCCAAGGTTGACTCAGCCTTCCATCCTTTTGTAGGTTGGTACAATGATTACCCAGCTTGTTGGGGGCAATTGGCTTACAGATTGTAAACCACTCAGAGAGTGTTGAGTTTACTGACAAGTGATATAGAAATGTAAATGCTATTGCTCCTCCAACCTCCCTCCCTGGACCCCCAATTTATCTGAACTGAGGTAAAAGTCCTTCCCATTGTCAAAATGCCAGCTGGCCAGACACTGAACATGAGAACAGTCACCAAATTACTCCCTAATCTTTTATTTTAAAATGTTTTTTCGTATCAAAAATATCCAAGGGAGGCTAATGCCAACAAATTATATGATTGTTTCAATATCCACAGGCAAATTCAGGGAAAAGATTTAGAGAATTCAAAGTCTAGAACCAAAATAAGATTGATATGGGCCTGAAACAGATGGGCAAAAAGAACTGTGGTGGGACTGCTGTTGCACTGTTTGCAGCACGGCAACCACATGCGCCCAGCCCCAATCCTGGCTGAAGTGGCAGTCCCAAACTTGGCTGCCAAAAAGTAGTAGATTTTTTTTTTGGCTCCTTTTTGGCCCAGTTCTTTTGGGAAGACACAGCATCAGAACAGTTTCCAGACACATTTGGGGTGTGCGTCATCTAAATGTTACACCTGAATGTGATCAGAAACTGCATCATTTGGCCTGTCTTGTTTTGGGCCATGGTTACCTAGAAGGTTGTTTCTGTTTCAGTCAGCACTGGTTGTGACAAATCATTTACCATTCAAACAATGGCAGAATTTATATGGCAAAGAAAAAACTAAGGGTGAAATTTAAAATATTGCAAGATGCAAGGAATCTTTGAAGTTTGGGTTTACCTAATTTGAAAATTTATTTTGCTGCCTGCTGTTTAGTGTGGTTAAAGGAATGGATGGTCATGAGAAATAAAAGACTATTGGAAGTAGAGGGTTTTGACCTGATGTTTGGATGGAATGGGTATTTAAGGTATGATAAAGCTAAAGTGAATATAGATTTCATTAATCATTATCTGAAGTGTTCCTTGCTTAGAATATGGATTGGACATGAACCCAGTTTATGCCAGAAAATGCCTTTATGGGTCTCAACACAAGAAGCTTGTTACAAAAGAAAAACAGTAAGCAAAGAAAAATGGTTAAGGTTCCAAGAAGTGTTGGAGATTTGCCAAGAATACTATGAAAATGAAAGAGCACCTGTTACCAGTCTTTGAGCACTTTTCTTACAGTCATTTGAAAGATTTAAGATGAAAAAACCCATTTCTGAATAAAATAAATCAGAGTTTGAACTGCAATTATGGATAAATGATGAACAGGTGAGTGGTAAAATGTGTAAACTTTTGTTGAAATGTGATATTGAAGAAGAACAGGTGAAGGACTGAATTATAAAATGAACTAAAAATTTTGGTTACACTATACAAATGGAACAATGGGAAAGGATATAGAGGGCTCTGCAGTGTTAGGAGGAGAAAACTGTCACATTTTAAGATTGGCTTGGCAGCTTTTGGGACAGTTTTCAAGCAAAATAAATGGCTTGAAGGATTTGTGGCTTAGGGGGGCTTTGGGGAGTGTTCCGGAGAGCTTTGGAGCCCACACTGAAGGTGTTCACCAACATTTTGATTCACCCTTCAACAATTGATTCAATGTGTCTGCTCTGAATGGAATTATCAACAGGATTCTGTCTCAGTTGTGCACTTCATATATGGATAGTGAGCTATAAAAGCTCCTGTCTCACAACAAACTAAGGCTCCCACAATGTCATTCTTCACACAGAAACTAGAGCTCCATCTGACTACATATCTGTCATTGTAGTTGTTGAGTCTTCATGTCATTGGTAAGATTTGTTCAGAGGGGGGTTGCCTTTGTCTTCTTCTAAAGCTGAGAAAGTGTGACTTGCCCAAGATCACCTAATGGGTCTTCATGGCCAGGCAGAGATTTGAACCCTGGTCTCCAGTTATCACCCCAGCCTCATAAGGTCTATCTTGGCCAGTTTATCACATCTCTTTTTTGGTTCCCTGCCAACATCACACTAAATTCCAATAATCTCCCACCATTCATATGATTGTCTTTAGGCAAAATCTTTCTTCCTGCCTTTGTCCCCCAGTGATCATCATCACTAAAAACAAACTTGGCACTTCATCACCGTACTCACAAGCTTTGCATTTCTATTGCTATTCACACATACAACCAGCTATTCATAGCTATAAAGTTCTGTTCTTAGGTACTTCACTCCATGCATCTGATGAAGTAGACTTAAGTCTACAAAACCTTATGGCACCAACTTTTTTCTCTCAGTTAGTTTCAAAGGTGATCCATTTGTATCCTGCTTTCCACAGTTACCCTCAAACCATTGTACCGTGCTGGCCCCAGTGGAAAGGCACACACACATCCCCAAAACCCACAGTTTTCCTTCATTATTTCTGGGAGGAAATGGAGAAAACCCAGAATTTTCTTCCCCCAAATTTTCCTGTTTCCCCCTCTGGCCTTCACAACTCTATGCCTGCAGTGAGGAGCAGTTAGCAGTATGTATAACAAAGCACCCCTTGCTCACTGTGATGCCTTCTGAAGAGAAATTGCTCTGAAACTTTGTGGCTTGCGAGGTGAATGTGGATGTGCCATACATCCTTAGCAAAGAGGCTGTTATCAAGCAGAAAAGACAGTTCTGTACACATGCCTCTTTCCCATCTATTTTCTTGCACCTTTCTCACCTCTCCTACTGCCTATATGTTCATCTTTCACTCTCTGCTGTCCACAAAGAGAGAGTAGGATTATGACATACATTTCTTAAGGGGCTCCAATACCCCTACACATTGTGTAGAAGTGCCCTCCAACTTTTTAAAAAACAGTCCCCTGCATATAAAAATACAATACTGAAATATATTCTGGAAAACGTATAATGATAGGAATTGCTTACAAGTCATACTTTTACCATTATGAGAACAGGTCTTGAGACTTTTGTCATTTTACTTGTGACTTTCTTGGAAACCAGACACTATGTATTATAAGCGAAGAAATTAACACAAAATCTTTATCATATTCAATGGTACGAAGCCAGAATATCCTTCTAACTAACTGCTATACTAAATTAAATATAATTTTCCAGAAGTTATGGGACAATGTCATTATTTTTAAAACCAGATTTATACAATGTTATTACTGGAACATGTCATTGCTAAATAATGTTAGGAAAAGCAGTATTAAAAGCATTAAAAGTTCAGTCAGGTTCACTGGAGAAGAGCTAATACAAAATGACATTTGCGGAGAGCTGGAGCATTTGTTTCTAAACCAACTTTTAAATCAGCATCAAACTCTGGGAATTACATAATAAATAGATCATGAATATCATACATGACTGATGAAAAGACTTTACTTAAGAATTCTTCTAAAGCTGAGAATTTAACAGTGAGAAGTCTTTTGAATGGAGACCATGTTAAACATATAAAAATGAAATATTCTAGTAAAAATTCTTAATATTGTAACATGTTTAAAAGCAGTATTTTAGAATTTTAAAGGGTGATATGGTAAGGTCATTTTTCTGAAGAAAAACTAATGATGAGTTAAGTAAGCCATGAGCACAATCCAACTAAACTTTTCCATTCCATTTATTTCAGTGAGATTTGAGCATATGTATAACTCTTCAATTAAAACCAGTGGGATCTGAAAGATAAGGCCTAGGAGGCACTCACTCTTTTGAATGACTGTTAGTATTAGATTATGAGGACACTGATGTTCTGAAAAACCCTAAGTCATCAATATACAAATTAGTGTCCGTTAACATCCGCAAAATTAACTTGTTTTAAATGTAATGCTATTAATTTACATCATACTGGAACAATTGTTGACAATCTCTGAAAATGAAATAACTGAATGGTTCTCTGGTCTTACGGGCTTTCCCATACAGTACATGACTGTTAAATCAGCCAATTAACTAAGGAAAATCTTGCACTAATGTACTCTTGAAACTCTAATGTCAATAGAAGAAGTGTAAAACTATAAACTGTTCTCCATTTGTTTCCTTATAAAAGCCTAGGATATATAAAGTTAATATTGATTTTCACATAAATGCCAAAGTATCCAGATGGTCTTAATGAACAAAGATATTGATAACAGTCATTACAATCTACTTTTGCATACTTGGTATGTCATTTATTTCCAGAAGCTGTAAAACAGTAAAATGCAAGCTCAAATACAAATTGTCTAGTTACAGCAGTCCATGTTTTTAACAGAACATAATCTGAAACAATTGAAGTGTTGTGTATTAAAATAAACCTACCTCTTTGCTTTCTTCCAAATCTGATTCACTGCTAAATTCTTCAGTGTTTAAATTTTCAAAATCTGATTCTCCAACTGCAATGGGCACAGTCACAGTGACACTTGGGTTGTTTATGAATGACATGTAATCACTTTCATCAATTATGTATTTTTCCACACTGCTGCCTATGCCACTGGTTGTTCCATTGCCATCTTTCAGGTAGTTGAAGTCTTTGCCAATATCTACAATGGTATGGTTAGAGATGCAGCTGTCTTTCTTGTTGTTCAACTCCTCAAGAGGTTTGATTTCATCCAAAGCTTTCTGCTTCCTCACAAAAGCCTTTTGGACAAATTCATGTGCTTTTCTTTTCACATAATCGATTCCTCTCTGAATCCTCCCCACAGCAATCTGGAGATTGTTCATTTCATTGTCATCATCTGTAGCAGCAAGATTGTCTGAACTGAAGGAGCTCAGCAGCAAGGCTAGAAAGAGATTCAAAACCTAGAAGTAGAAAAAGAAGACAACTGATTTTTTACACATGACATACAATGACAGTAAGACCTGTTTGAATATGTCAGTACATTAATTTTGTTTAAGAATTACTCTCAGGTAAACCGCCTTTCATTTCATGCTTTTCCTAGTTATAATCTGAAGGTCCATTTTACTATTCTGCGTGGTAAAATGTGGGCATTATGGGGCTTAGGGTCACACAGCTAAACGCTGCTGTAAACAAGTTCACTCTCTCAAAAGAAAATAGACAGCCACTGTACACACAAGCCTTGGGTCAGAGCCTAAATGTCTATTTTCAGAGAGACATATCTGGCAAGACACAGCTATTCCAGGAGAGATGGTGAACTATCATCTCTCCTTTGGAGATACTCTTTATTGTCCAGTTTAAGAAAAATAGTATATATATATTTAAATGTCATTAATTATAAAACCCACTGAGTACTATATAATGAAAATGAAATGGTGCCACTGCCTAATCTTCATTTTTTTAATTTACATTTATACATTGTTAATCTTAAGCATTTTTGGAAAAAAAATGTGTTCTGCTTTTTATTATAGGTGAATTATTAAAAGATGTAAAACATTAAAGAATCAAGCTGCAATACAATGCTTGAATTAAAATACAGATTTTTTTTGGGATACATACCACTAGATTGCCAATTACCATGACCATCATGAAGACAGTAAGGCACATTGTTTGTCCAGCAACCTCCATACAGTCCCACATAGTCTCTATCCATTCTCCACAAAGTACTCGAAAGACAATCAAGAAAGAGTGGAAAAAGTCATTCATGTGCCAGCGTGGAAGTTCACAATCATTAGAGATTTTGCAGACACATTCCTTGTAGCTTTTGCCAAATAACTGCATTCCAACCACAGCAAAAATGAAGACTATGATGGCCAAAACCAAAGTCAGATTTCCCAAGGCACCAACTGAGTTGCCAATAATCTTTATCAACATATTTAATGTTGGCCAAGATTTTGCCAATTTGAAAACTCGAAGCTGAAAGATAAAAGTACACAGGATTCAATACCAGTGTTTGTTAACTTTGCATTTAATTCACTAAAGAAGTATTTTAAAGTCTACAGTAGAACACTGAGACTAGATTTGTTCATTCTCTTTGGACATTTGTGGTAGTTAAAGGTGATGTAAAGCAGATAAATACTGGAAACTTTAACAGTTAACAGGTTTGAGCTGCAATCTTATGCATGCTTACTTTGGAGTAAACCTGGTTTAACTGGATGAAACTGACTTCCTAGCAAACATGAATTGGCTGTGCTTTCAGAATACTGCACTATTGTCTACCGATTCATTCATAGGAGTCCAATTATCTTTAGACAAAAAATGCAGACACAAGTAGTAAAATATACAACATATTATCTTCATTGTCTTCATATGGAATTAAATCAAAAGGTAGGTGGAAATGTCTGCAGTTTATTTATATTATTTACCAGTCGAAAGGATCTCAGGACAGAAAGACCTTCCACATTGGCAAGACCCAGCTCCATCAAACTCAGGCTGACAATGATGCCATCAAAAATATTCCAGCCTTCTTGAAAATAATAGTAAGGATCCATGGCTATTAGCTTAAGGAACATTTCTGCCGTGAAGATGCCAGTAAACACCTACATACAAAAAGTATGATTTGTCATCAGTCCCTGCCACATTCATCAAAATATGCACTAAGGACAAAAAAAAAGATAGCATCAAAGAAGTTTTGTTTAAAAACTAACTGCAAACGTGAACCCCTTGACTGTGATCCTGAGAAGTAACCATGTTCTTCTGGCACGCAGCACACTGAACATTTTAAAGCTTACGTTTCATACCAGAATAAAGATCCTACTAGGGTGTGAATCTACTGAAAGTTGTCTTATACCCCTAAATGGGCCTCTAAGTATTGATATGGCATAGATATATTTTCTGTTGACTTCAACAGAAGATTTAATTGAACTTAGTTCCTATTGAAATCAGTGGGGATTATTTTAAATCATAACTAGTTTTCACATTGACTGCAACAGGACCTAAGCATGAGTAGGTTAATCTGGATTCAGCATGGCAAATTCAAGCCATTGAATCCCACTGCGGGAGAAAGGCAGGATATAAATCTTGGAAATAAATAAATAAAAATAAGGAATTTCAGTAATTTTTCAATAAATAATGGTACTTAGGACAGCAAATGGAAGACTCACCAAGTTTCCAACGGATAGCACATTGTTAAACTGCGGAGTCATCGGGTAATGTTCCATGGCCATAAATAAAGTGTTCAGAACAATGCAGATAGTGATAGCAAGGTCAACAAAGGGATCCATCACAACCAAATTAACAACATGCTTTATTTTTAACCACGGAGTGCAGCAGTCCCAGATTAAGCACATGTTAGCAAATTTATACCAACAGGGAGGGCATTTCTGTCTGGATTCCTCAAGTTCTGAAAGAGAGAGAGAGAGAGAGAGAGAGAGAGAGAGAATGCATTAAAACATTTATAAAGCAATCCATCTTATCCAAAACATAATTATTTTTCAGAAATACTTCCTATAACATGTATGTAATTCATTATCATTCTAAGCATAGGTTGTGAGCACACCTTAAGCAAATGGGGTCAGAAAATGCAACTAAATATTCAAGGGAAAACATACAGCTGATACCTTCACAGACGGGGCCATATTGCACCAAGCCCTTAGGGGAAGGCACTGTTGATTTCAGGCCACACCAAGCAGCCCTTTATGTGACTGCAGGACTTTGGAACGAGACCCAGCACACCTTTTGTGCTGCATCTTTCTTGTCAGAAGTCTCACAGGACAACAAATCTCACTGGGAGCTTGGGCAGGCCTACATATAGGCCTGAAAGCTTAGTGGGCAGCCATTTTTAATAAGGCTTCAGTACAAGCAGGTCATGCTGTGGTTCATCACCATTCATTAGACCCTCCCGCCACACAGCCTGCGTGGGCTAAGGATTGGAGATACATTGGCATGGTGATGGCAGACCTCCATAACATCCAATGTCTAATTCCAGGAGTTCACATTTTATGGACTAAAATGTTACCCAAACAAGTGTAGCTGGGCAAATGCAATAACTGCTATTAATGCAACCTTGGGCCATGCTGATTTGGATATCATACATAACGATGACTAGATAGGCAACACTCCTATCTCCCACCCAGGCATATGTGTTGACTTGCCTTACATGTACAGAGGCAATGGTGTATAGCTCTCCCAGTGAATACTGAACTCTATTTAGATGTATGAACTCATCAGCTTCACCAATATATTTTGGTGGGAGGAGGGAGTGCCAAACCGCACTGGCCCCTTTCTATAATGGGAATGGAGAAGAAAGAGGACATAGGGCACAAGTTGAATTGAGATTTTTTTTAAAAGCCCTGGGGCTGCTAGCTGGTTGGAGGAGGGTGGAACCTGCGGTTTGGGCAGGTGCAGGTTGCCTCACCTCCAGCTAACAGTTTTGGCTTGTCCCAGGGATTGGTTGATATGGCAATGCCTGCTTGAGCATTTATTGTTCTGAAAACGATCAGGCACGGTGTCTCCTCTGTCATATACCCTGTCTACTACAGGTGACTACAACTGACTGTTAGTTGTTGTATTTATATTAAAAGTTGTAGCCATCTCATTTAACCCATAACATCGTGTCTGGCCCCTCTGCCTCAGTGTAAATCAAAATCTGATCAAAAGCAGCAAGCTCTACATGTATGATTTAGGATATGCTGCACTTTGGACAAAAATGATTTTTTCAAAAAGCCTTCAAGCCTTCAACAATTCATAAACCAAATTACAAGCATTGTGTTCTTGGCCACTGTTACATGATTTTTTTTTCTTGCCAAGGCAGCTTACAGTTTTAACTGAAGAATCAAGTTTTGAATTCATGGGTTTATCAGGAATATCCAAAACACTGTCTATATTTAGACAGTGACTAGGCAACACACAGTGCTGTTCATGTCCCCCACTCATTTTGCAGCCCTCGCCTTTCCCTCACCACTAAATTTGCCAGCACTTTTGCTAGGCTTTGAGAGCACTGCATCAGGGAAAGACCCATAATTTGCTTTTAAAACAAGGTACATGGGGAGTCCGTGACTTATTTTCAAGCTAAAGAGTACCTTTAGAAGCCTCCCATACATGCAATCAGCTTGAAAACAAAGGAGATTATTGCACATTTTAATAACACAATTTACTTCTCCTGAACTGAAGTCTAATTCGGGCTGCATACTTGCCCTACCTTATGGCTTTGTCCCCAAATCCGCCATCTGAGTACAGCTCGGTTGCAGCTTGGGTCCCTTAATGCATTTTGGCGACCATTTTTCAAAGTCGGGAGCTTTCCAGGTTTGAAAAATGGCCACCAAAGCGTGTTAACAATTTCATTGTTAAGGGACCTGGACTGCAGCCAGGCTGTACTTGGATTGCACATTTGGAGACAAAAGCCATGCGATAGGACTAGGACGCAGTCTGAATTAGACTTCAATTAGGGAGAGGTAAGTCACATTATTAAGATGTGCAATAATTTCCAAAGCATGCACTTTCTATGTGCTTTGTTTTAACCACTTTCTTTGCCACTAACACCATGCTTAATTTCAGTGGTATCATACCAACGGGCTATTAGCAATTAACTTTCTTGTTTTTGTTGGGTGACTCTGGATAGTGGTCACTTAATGCCACAGGCCATAACACAGAGGTTCAGCATTCTGACTCAGTGACATCCCTCCAACCTTGTTTTAAGTTCCCTCACCTCAAACTGGAAAACAGCTTTTGGGGATGGAAAAAGTTGAACAAGCTGTTGAATTAGATACCTGCCTGACCACCCTCAGTGATCAAACCTAAATCAAAGGTTTGCTGCACCAAAGCCAAAAGGTTCTATTGGCACCAGGAATGGGAAAATATAATCTATCTCACCTGAGATCTTTAAGAAATGAGGGAAATGGAGATAAGTGAGCACTAACTTTGTCATTTGTCTCACTCTGCATTCTTAGTCATTTTCACCTGACCCTAATCCTTGTCTGAGACAATGGGGATTTATTTCTAAACAAGCATGCACTGGTCTGTATTCCAAACATCTCATGGAATCTACGGGAATCTTTATCACTCCACTTCAGATTGGTTATGGTCAAATTGCTCAGGGAAGGCTTCAGGAAGGGATAAAAAATAATTTTGTTGGATTCACCAGTCTTGATCAAAATCTCTTTTTCACACCTTCAGAGTCCTGTGAGAAAAATACACACAGCCTAGAGAAAGCCTGATTAGAGTACTTTGGAGGAATGGTGTGCACAAAAGTAGAATGGAAACAGCTAAATTGTGCACAGCTGAAAAATGTGGGAAACACACTTTAGTCAGTGGAGGAGGAAAAATTATTCACTGAGTAAAATTCATATTGAAATGCACGCAAATTTCCACCCCCACATCTCACAAACCCAGACTGGCAATATAGCAATAGCAAGTATATTTCTATACTGCTTATCAGTGCACTTAAGCACTCCCTAAGCAGTTTACAATGCGTAACCTAACAACAACAACAACAACAACGACAAAAAGAAAAGCTAAAAAAGGACAAAAAGAAAAGTACTAGAACAGAATTCTAGGATTTCTCCACCAGACACTAGAAGGCCTGTTTACAGCTTAATTATATTTATACCCCTCTTTTCCTCCAATGAGCCCAAGGCAGCACACACGATTTCCCCCTCCCTCCCCCTGTTGTATCCTCACAATAGTCCTATGAGACAAGTTAAGTTGGGAATGAAGTGAATGGGCCAGGCTCACCCCATGAGTTTCCTGGCTCAATGGGGACTAGAATCCAGTTTTCCCACGTCTAACTCTCTATACATTACACCATCTTGGTTCTCAAGTTTATATACCTTCCATTGTGTTGGTGAGTATGCTGGCTATGCTCATAGCTCTTTGCCTTGCAGTAGGATCAGAGAGAAAATCCATGGACATGTGATAAGAACTTGATCGTCTTTTCCTTAATTCTGTTTCTGTAGTGGTACCCTGAAAATAAATAAATTATAAATGTAAAATAGTCACATTATCTTTGATTTCATTTTTTAAAAAGGGTCAGAAAGCATCACAAATTGTTAGAATACTGAAGGTCTCAAAATCTCCTTCTGGGCTACAGTGATAGTCCTGTTGATAGTTGGGTTTCAGCAACACATCTCCAATGCATTAAATATAAAGGACAATATAAGAATGAGCTGAAGTTGGAGAATGAAGTCCTGTCCAAGGAAACCAAAGAGTTCTAGACCTGACCAGCTGTGGAATAAGAGGGAAACTGTGATTCTTAATTGTATTGCTTTGAATTTCTTGAAAACAGAACAGAATTCAAATCTCATAAATAAATGAGAGGATACGAGTCACCTCAACATCCCACTGATATTGTATGGCTTGGGTCCAGCATACTTGAGGGAATGCCTCCTTCCATACAATCGTTCCCGCACACTCAGGTCCTCTGGGAGGAACCTACTGCAGCCAAAGAAAACCAGGCTGGCAGCGACCTCCCAGGGGACCTTTTCAGCTGCTGTTCCAAAAATATGGAATGACCTGCCGGAGGAGATGTGTCATATTACATCTTTGGAGGCCTTTAAAAAGGTGATAAAGATGGATCTCTTCCTGTAGGCCTTTGCAGGCTGACCTCTGAAATTGAATTCTCCTGCTGTCTAGCCGCTGTTTCCTAGTTGCTTCCACCAGCTAATGATGGACTGTATTGGGAATTTTACTGGGAATTGTTGTTTTAGTGCTGTTGTAGGGTGGGAGGGTGATGGGGAATTGGAATTTTTATACTTGCTTTGTTTTAATGTGTTAATGTGTTAGATTTTTATTGCTTTAAACTGTTGTTACCAGCCTCGATCCAATATAGGGAGAGGTGGGATACAAATCAATATTATTTTTATTATTATTATTATTATTATTATTATTAGCCACATAAAAATGTACTATGTGTCCTAATCTGATCTATCAATTGTCACAAACTGAACAATTTGCAGGTTCTTCTCATGAACTACTGATGAGGACTCAGTGGCAAATCTCCATAGGCAGACTTAGACCCAGCATCATTCTGGCATTCTTCTGTTCTCTGTAACCATTTGCTGATCCTGGGCTGGGGAGATCTACATTCTAGTCCCTGCATAGCTAGGACTTGATTCATTTCTGTAAAGGAAGATTAAAGTTATCCTCATCTGATACTATTAGATAACTTATTTCCTCTTTAGTAAAAGAATTAGGATTATTCTCAGCACTAGATTTATGCTGTCATGCTAGAAAGTTAATGACAGGATACAAAAGCTACCTATACACTTAGAACATTGCTCCATCAGACTTTGGCTCAGTATTGTTTCATAGAGGACTTTTTCTAAATCCTACCTGGATTGAAGCTCATTCTCCTCCCCACTAATTCCCTAACTAGTGAGCAAGGATTTATCTACCTCTTTCTTTCTCTCTCTCAATCTCCCCCCCCCCCAAAAAAAAACCACCACACCTGTTTCAAGCATTTAGGAGCCCTGAAGAGGAAAACCTCACACAGAGCTGTCTAGAAAATTTGTGGAGAAATCTTCCATTAACATTTTCTCTTCTGAAGGCCGGGTGACCAGATGTCCTAGCCATAAAATGGAGAACATATAAGAAAAATAAAGTCTAATAAAGCCAAATAAAGCCTAAAAACAGTAACATACATCTACAGCCATGTTTCTTGGTCATACTCAAAATGGAGGACATTTTACTACACTTGAACTTAGCCAAAAGGCTGAGACTACACACTACACAATTACTCTACTATTCCACCTTAACTGCCATGGTTCTGTCCTATGGGGATGATTGACATTTTAAGGAGGGAATTTGGAATTGTTAACTAGAGAGTTCAAGTATTTCCTAACAAACTCTGGGACAGAACAAATTCTAAGACAGAACCACAGCAGTTAAACTGGAACAATAGTGCTATAACTATGAAGTGTGAATGTCATCCACATCAGGTAAAATCTGGCACCTATGCTGAATCTGCATGGCAGAGATAATGCAGTTTGACATCACTTTGACTTCCATTGCTCAACGCCAGGGAATCCTGGGATTTACAGTTTGTTGTGGCACCTGAGCTCTCTGACAAAGAAGACTAAATATCTCACAAAACTGCAAATCCCAGGATTCCACACCATTAATCCACATCAGTTAAAGTGGTGTTAAACTGCATTATTTCTGCAATGCAGAGTCACTTCTAATCTCTTAAAGTAGTACTACAGGCTATAGAAAGATTTTAACAAACTAAAATGAACTAATCAATTTACAAAAAGAAAATAATGCACCAACACATGGTACACCTATGGTGTATCCATGACACCTTTCAGACAGGATTCATGGGTTTGGAGCTATGGAAGAGACAACACCCCCATATCTTATTTTTATCATCATCATCATCATCATCATCATCATTACCTCAGGCAGAAGCTGGCCGGTGGGTGACATAAGAACTGGTGGCCCACCAACTAAGGAAACTACCCCATTACAATCCACTGTACTATGCATTTTCCCATTGGCTGGAAGCACAGGCACCATCCTGGATGATCGACTGGCCTGGCTGATGTTACTGTTGCGCCTCTCGCCATGTCTGTGAGGAACGAAGAGAGAATCTCTTCTGCTCTCGTTGTCTTCGAAGGTGCTGTGTTCATCATCTGCAAAGTCATTCTCTGATCCTATATCCTTTGCTCGGCCTCTGAAGCTGAAAAGGCTTGCTTTGCTGCTACGCCTTGGTGAAAACAGGGAGCCACGAATGCTCAGCAAAGACTGTGTGGAAATGAGAGAAGGCAGTGAAAGGTAGAAACATCTGCAAGCCACATGCAAAAAGAGGGGGGGGGGAATAATAATCCTGAATCTGGTCCAGACTTGGGGCTTTATCACATCGGCCGCTTTCACACTGCAATCACGGCAAAAGAAAAAGGGGGAGGGGGTGTACCACTGTTATTGCTGCCATCATAGCACCCATTTACTTTCCCATGACCAGGGGCTGCTTGCTACCATGGTGCTCTATTCCTGTCCTGTCCCTTAATGCCACCCTGGTCCATTAGACTAACAAAGTCAGGAGAATATTGCACATTTTTGACCCAGTATTCACACATTCCAATGGTGGTTTCTTTATTCCACACTGAAACACACATGGGTCCTTTGTGTGACAGTAATAGGTTTTTGTGTAAACACGCACCTCACACAGTTTACAGATAGCCACATGGTTTGGGGTGTTTTTTTGGGCAAAACAGCAATCCTGCACCAACAAATAAATGTTGCTCTGTGTGTATGTGTGTGTGTAACATTGTAGTTTGTTTCATATTGTTACACACACACACAAACACACACACTTTACTTTTCTTGTTAGAAGTACCTGATTAATGCTACTTGCAGACCATGATTTTCCTTAGAGTAACTATCTTGTACAGCAATAGGCATATGACATTGACAACTGTCTACCTGTGTACTACTGACCAACATACCAAAGACAGTTAGGTGTTAGTTATGTGGACAAGCAAAGAGAGAAAGGAGATCACCAAAAAAAAAAAAAAAAAAAAAAGAGGACGTCATATTGCATCGGACCTTCATTGGGCATGAAGTGATCCAGAGCTTCATGGGACCAAAAATTTGGAAGAGATTAGTGTGTCATTTTTAAATAAAGAAATAAAACACACTCGCTTCTGAATACGCATTCAATATGCATGGAGGGCCAACCCAATATTTGTTGCTATGTAAATAGAACAGAATACAATCATGATACCTGATGTGGGGAAGAGAACCTTTTTTCATAAGTCAGTCTGTTTCCTTCAATGGAGAATCGGAAGCCTTTCCTTCGGATGCTGTCCTCTGATTCAGATTTGTGAAATTCATCCTCATCTTTTTCATCTCCTTCAGACTGTTCTCGTTGTTTTCTCTTTTTCCGCCTGTTTCTCCTCTCTTTTGCACTTTTTGAACTCAGCTTTGATGTTGCTGATGAGCTCTCTGAGAATCCTCCTACACCACCGACGTCACTGAACTCTCTGGATTCATCTGCTGCTGCGGCTAAAGCAGCTGCCTGTTGTGCGACAGTGTTAAATACATTTAAAATGCATAGTACTAATCTGTTAATACTATTATTAGAGTTTCTTTTTAAAAGGAAACAACTCTGATGCTCATTATACTAATCCAATGTTCCAAGGGAAGAAACATGAGTGTATGAAACAATTGTGAAGGTTTAAAATCCAAAGACTCAATTCAAATTTATCTCGCAATGTCATGTTCAGCTCTGACCCAAGGAATTTGCTGCCTGAAGCACTGACTTCCCCCACCCTTGCTAGAAATAACAAGTTTTTTTAAAAACCTTGGTGCAGCATTGAGACATAATATATTGCCTTCATCTCTATGTCCCTTTCCTTCTTTTTAAAAATCTTTCTACCTCCTTTGGGTGCCACCTGAAGCAGTTCACTCCACTCTGTAGCCCTGGCCAGGTTTACCCTCAAATTGCTGAATTTCATTTGCAGAACATATCCCTTTTTTCCCTGGTGAGGAGCAAAGAAAGGAAGCCATGTCATCTCCATTGGGGATCAATGTCTATCCATTCTTCTGACCACAAAGAAAGAGAAAGACAGCAAAATTGTATTTGTCTTTTCTTGCTGAGCAATGCATTCCTCCTAAGCAAATGGCTCTCAGCAGAAGAGTCTGAATACTGGCTCAATGTAACCAGTAGAAGAATAAGGGACAAGAGTCCCTTGCCACATCTTACTAGGTAGCATGGAAAGTTAAGTGCTTGTTCTCTAGGTTTGTCTTGTTCTTTTTAACATAATGGGTGAAATAGGAAGAAAATTAATTAATTAAAGCCATATTATGTTCAAGTATAAAAAAGCACAATTTATGATTGGTTATTCCTACTACATATTTTTAATTGGAGGAGGCTTATTTTGTGGTGGAGCTCTAAAAGACTGACTGAGAGAAGGAACAGAGCTCTTGACACAGATCTGTTTATGCCTGATACCTTTGCTTGAGAGGATTACATATATGGTAACTTTCTTCCTGCTCAAATTGGCCTCTCTGCCTCTACTTTGGGTATGTGTATGTTCATGCCAAAATGTTTCATGTTCAAGTATGTGTGGTTTTAACAGCTAAAAGAACTCTAGTTTGATATGGCACATAAGTACATGCCATTCCAAATGAGTAGAGAGCAACTCCATACAAGACTATATTTCACCATAAAGCTACCTGAGCTTCTTCTTGTTGTTTTTTTAGCTGCTCAAGCATCTGCTGAAACTCTGCCTCCTTCTGTTCTGCTTCTTCCATTGTGGCTTGATTCTGTTCTTCATAAGCCATGGCAACAACAGCCAGGATCAGGTTGATCAGGTAGAAAGATCCCAAGAAGATCACCAGAACAAAAAAGATCATGTATGTTTTGCCAGCTGCTCTCAAAGTCTATAAAAGAAAATAAAGAATAAAGAATTTAATATTCCTATAAAATAGTGAAGTAGTACATCACTATTTGTAATACCGCTGTGCAATATAAAATAAGCATTGGCCATATTCTTACAAGCAATGATTGTTTTATTCCAGATTAATATAGTATATTGCCATATGCTGCCCACATATGTCATGCCTTGGAATCTAAATATCCAAGCTCCATATTAATCTATGTAGTAAATATGAGAGTACTGTAGCTCCCACTGTACTCCATATTAATGTATAAACAAACATTTAATATATAATTATAGTCAAAAAGTTTTTTATATGGAGTATGTGCTCTATTTATGTTTTTCACTTTTGTATGATTTATGTGATTTTATATGGGTTTAGCATGATGATTTTAATCATTTTTAAATTTTTATTGTAACATTTTAAAATCATGTTGTCTGTGAGCCATCTTAGGTCCCTTTCTGGGAGATAGGCAGCATATAACATAAACAAACAAACGAACACACAACAGCTCTCGTCCTAGCACAATTGGTCATACCAGATACAGAAATGCTCCCTTTTTCACTTTCTTGAGTTTATCGCATGCAATTTTCACACTGACCTGGGCATGGGATGGGATTGGGTTGGAATGGGTTAAAACTGATTTAACTGCATGGAAAATTGCTGCTGTGCTGCCACCCAACTATCACCCAACCTCCAGCAGTGCTCTGGCAGCTGATTTTGGTACTATGGAAAGCTTCTAATAAATTATTCTTCATGATACTACAAATTTAATTTGGAGCAACCACAGCCATGGTCATACCAAGATAATTTGCTTCCTAAGGCAATGAACAAGATTGCACACCCTCCCATTTGATATCTAGAAACTGACTGCATTGGGAGCTGAATCTTTCTTCAACACATCAGAAGGACCTGACAGCAAGCTAGTTTCAGACAACAAGAACAGGAAATGTGACATACATAGATCTTTTCCCCCAGTAACAAGAAATGCTGGAAGAGTTCAGGAAAAACAGTAAAGGATGGCACTCATACCTTGCCCAGCCTCTACTAGTGGCCAAAACTAATATCACTATTTCCATACTTTACAAGGTTATAGATGACTCTGGAGGAAATTTTTGTAAGATATCTAAGTTATATTTTTCCCTGCTAAGTGGTGTAATAATTAATAATTAACACTAAGTGGTGTAATAATTAATGTGGTAAACTGGAGTGATGGCCACATACTGAAATTACTACCATAATTTGAAAATCATTGTGAATGACTATGAATATCCCTCACCCCTTCCCCCATGGCACCTCCACCTATTCTGCTAATGCTTATTCTTTCTAAAGCCCTTCTGTTTCATTCTGCCTGTTTCCATACCCAATGGAGGCATGATTTGCATGCAACCGCACTGGTATGTATCAAAGATATACTCTGTCATAGGCCACTGTATACTGGGCAACCTTTCACCTTGGGGATCTTTACTATAATCTACAGGGCCATAGTAAAGGCTATCTCATTATTATTATTATTATTATTATTATTATTCTATGTCCCGCTTTTCCTTCAGATCAAGGCGGGATTACAACATATTAAATATACACAGTACAATATCAATGATCCTATGCAAAATATAAACCTAATGCATTAACATCAAATTAGGTACATACAATACAATATCAATAAAACAGTTCACAATATCACCTAGTACATTAACATCAAATTGAACATATATCAATGAAGCAATCCACAGTACAAACACACTACATTAAGTCAATCGATTACATAAGAGATTCAATATAGATAACATCAATCAATTATAATACAGATACAACATGGTCAACGAAGGGCCAAAATCCCATGCTGTGCAAGCAGAAGGCCTCAGGTTCAATGCCTGGCACCTCCTCTAGTAGAAGGCTTCACCCTGGAGAGTTAGTACCAGTCAAGTAGAAACTGCTGGGCCATATATGTTAGCATCAGATATTCAAATGGGGCAGGCAGTTCAAAATGCAGAAGTGATTCTATTCCAGAGGCAAACTCAGGTCTTCCCCTATTTATGAATTTAGCAAACTCTGTGAAGCCTGTCTTTTGTGGCAAGATGGCCATCCACACCCTGTGATCTTGGCAATATTTTTTAAAAAAATATTTGGTGTTCTTTTGTTAGTTTCATCTTATGACTTTATGTTTCTAGTGTCCAATATACTATCTGTGACATAGTAATATTTCTTTCTTTATAATGACAGCCAGTATGGCATAGTGGTTTGAATGTTGGACTATGACTATGATGACTAGAGTTCAGTTCCCAGCTCAGCCATAAAACCCACTGGGTGAGCAAGTCACATGCTCTCAGCCTCAGGGGAAGGAAATGGAAAACCTCCTCTCAACAAATCCTGCCAAGAAAACCTATGGTAGGTTCACCCTATGGTCACTTATGGCCACCTTATGGTCAAGTAAGACATAACTTGAGGGCCCACAACAACAATGTAAATAATTGCTATTCCATCAGCCTTAATATTAGTGCTAATGTCACTTTTCATAAGACTACTCACCAGTTAGTAATGCCTTTTCATAAGAATACTCACCAGTTGGTACAGATTTTCCCAGTAGTCTTGTGTCATCAGCCGAAAGAGTGACAAGAAGGCCCAGCTGAAGGTATCAAAACTTGTATAGCCATAGTTGGGGTTTCTACCGGCCTTTACACACATATAACCTTCAGGACATTGACTAGAGGGGGAGGAGGGGGAAATCAAATGTATTGTTATTCTAACCAATGTGCATTTTAGTAGAAGCTGGTACTTTAGCAAGTGATACATCAACTTTCAACAACATGAAAATATGTTTCAATTGTGAGTTTCTTCTATGAAACAATTAAGACAGATAAAGACAAGGCCAAAACTTTTTCAACATTGACTACTGGAAGATAGTAACTGCCTCTATCAAATCCTTTATGTACCATCATAGAAGGATAGACAACTTCTGATCCTTCATACATTACTGGATTCCAATACCAAACCTCCCTCACCACTGGCAACGTTGTCTGGGCTTCAACTGCAGTCCAACAACATCTAGAGGCCTACAACTTTCCCAATGCTGATCAAGAAAGATATTGAAAGCGAGTCTGAAACATGCCCAAAAATGGAGCATTGGGGCCAAGGTAAGCTATTATTTTATCAAATGTTATATGGAGAACAAGATAAATACACTTTCTGCCATGACATTCAACATTCAACATAGACGCTGACATTTAACAGCAGGCTTCTGGCACAGAAAGATGAGATTTTAATGGGAAATGCAAAATTGATATGAGAAAACTAAAAATTGCTTAACATTAATTGCAGATGCTACATTCAATATAATGGACCTTTCACTCACCCTGCATCTGAGCCATTGCCACACAGCAAAGCATCATTTTGTCCTTCCAAGAAGTAAAAGTTATCTGTTTGGAAAGAAAATTTGGTAACATTTTTTTACACTGAAAACAAGTGTTTAAACTGAATAGACTCAGAGCTTGGGAAATATGACTTTTGGGGATTACAGTTCCCAAAATTCTATAGGCCATGCTACCTGTGGGATTCTGAGAACTATCATGCAACTCCTTCCCACACTTTTTCAAGGTTTGGCCTAAGTAACAAAATAGCTAATGAGAGTTGTGGTTTCTTAAAAACTAATATATTTATTGTTGTATAAACTCTGATGGCTAGCAGAGCCTTCTTCATCAAATGTAATTAGTCATCTATTTGGTACAGTGAGCTAAAGGTAAAGACTAATATCACAAAATGAATGAATTCACTTTCTTGGATGCCCACCTTACTGTGGTGAGGGGTCTTGAGTGGATCAGAGAGGCTGAGAGTAAAACTCTCAGAAGACTAGAATCTGGAGCTTATCACATGGTCTTTAAAACCATTTCAAGCCTCCCGGGCTAGAGCCAGGATGCGGGATGGAGGTGGGGATTATCACATGCCAAATTGCTGGCTAATCACTGCCTGCTATGAGCCCAGGTTCAAGCCAGGTCTCAGCTGCACCCCGTGAGCACTTATTTCAAGCCAGAATGAGACTTGATGGAATGCACTTTCCCCACTGTGCTCTAGATTATGGAGTTGTGTTATTGTTATAAATACTTATAAATCACCTTAAATCTCCTACTGCTGCTGCTGCTGTTGTTGTTTCTGTAACTTACGGTGACCCTAAGGTGAACCCATCACAGGGTTTTCAGGGCAAGATTTCTTCAGAGGTGATTTGCCATTGTCATCCTTTAAGGCTGAGAGCATGTGACTTGTCCCAGTGGTTTTCATGGCTGAGATGGGAATTGAACTCTGATGTCTAGAGTCATAGTCCAATGCTGAAACTACTATGTCACACTGGCTCTGATTCCCTACATGCTATGCAGCTGTTAAATATTGCAACACAAACCACATGTCACACAAGTAAAAAGAACTGGGGACAAAAGAGGAAAGAAAGGCCAGAAACATTAGGGTTTGGGAGCACGCAGCATCCACACGCTCCCGAACCCTAACCTGTAATGGTGCCGGCACCACTATGTAATGCTGTTTAGATGGCGTTTGTAATGGCACCAGTGCAGCTGCGCAGCTGCTAGATTCAACCACGCAGTTATGGTGGCGGAAAGGCGCCCAATAGTGCCTTTTTCCCCACTTGTGCCGCAACTGCAGTGCAAAAAAGGAGCAGGAAAACCCCATTCCTTTTTTGCAGCGCAGCTTCACTGCAGCATCTAGCTGCTGTGGTGAAGTTGCTCTGCAAAAAAAGTGGCATCAGACCACCCCTTTTGGTCAGTACTGCTCCATTGATACACACAACAGGCTTGTGGAGTATTTTTCACTAAATGCTGCAATATGAAATTAGTGAGAACATTTGTTTCAGCCATGATAATTCAAGTATCACTGTAAGAGGTTAAAGACACAGTGGGCTGCATCAATACAGCAGATGACACTCATGGTTCTGAAATGCAGCATCAGTGATTCTTTCCTCTCATAAGTTCTACAGACTATAAGATTCAGCCGTATGGTTAAACACATGGGTGAGCTTATGCATTTTGACTGGGTATTTAAGTCACTGGGACACATGCTTGCTATTAATCTGTTCTTCAAAACAACTTAAAGTGTTGGTTATGGCCTATAAAGCCCTATAAGGGTCAGGTATAGGCTGATAGATAATATTTCCTGATATGAGCTGGCCTGGACATTGAGTTCCACAGGAGAGGCCCTTCTCTCAGCCCCACCAACTTCACAGGTATGATTGGTTGTAACACAATGATTAATATTGATTATTTGGTATGTTTTTAAATGTAATCTTTTAAATATATAAGCTGCCTTCAGTCCCAGTCTTGAAAAAAGGCAGGATACAAATAAAATTAACGATGGCCCAGAACAGATGGGCATGAAAGAGGGGCCTAAGTCTAGTCCAGTCAGAAGTGAGTCAGAACCCCGCTGTCCACATGGTCTGCTCCCATGGATGCAGGAGCCAGCCAGCACTGCCAGGAATCAGATTATCCCGTCTCCTTTTTGCTCTGGCCCTAAGGACCGGAGCGCAGCTTCAGTGCAGATTCTGGCCACTTTGGAGGCATGCGTTGTTTAATCAGCATGTCTCCAAGCAGCCAGAAGCCACTTAATTTGGTCTGTCCATTTCACCTCAGTGACAACAGATAATAATAAATAATGCCAGCACAAAAACAAAGTTTACTTTGTGTACATAGATAAACCGGAGTACAACAGAGATAATCAATGCTGTAAATAATTTCTTTCATATCAACGTTGGAGAACACAATATAGAACCACACTATGGTTACCATCCTTAAGTCCCTATCACTATGCTACAAAAGCCTGTAAAGTAGGGGTGGGGAATTTCAGGCTCTGGGGTGGAATATCCCCTTTCTGGAGTCTTAATCCAGCACTTTTGCATAGCATCATTGTACTGTGCCAACCCATACAAGTACTTTTGCAGGTACTTGCCCATTCTAAAAGGTTGAAATGTTTCTCCTAAATAAGTTAATGGCAATAAGAACTTTAAATTAAATGATGCTGGCATTTTTGGCTCCACTTTTTTGCGTCTGGCCACCCCCACCCGCCAAACATGTCATCTCTGAGAAGTTCTCTGAAAATGAATTCTTCAATTGAATTTTTTAGTTGAAAGAGGTCCCCTACCCTTGTTATAAGTATAATTCTTCTCATGGGAAGCTGCCACCAGAGGAAAGCTAGGATGTGGCTTTTTGCCATTTTCTCCTTCCACCTGCAGCCATTGGTTCACCCCAATTCCAGGGAAGTGTAGGGCTCTCTTGAACAGAGGACGGGACTGCAAATGGAAGGAGGATCACCCATGAAGGCTATCCACCTTTTATCAGGGCGATCAATTAGATTACAGTTAGCTGTCTGTATCCATGGATTCTATATCCACAGATTCATCCATCCATGGTTGATTTTTTTTTTTTTAAATACCAAAAGCAAGCCTTGATTTTGCCATGTTATGTAAGGGGCACCATTTTACTATGCCGTTATATATATTTGGGCATGAGCATCCACAGATTTTGCTATCCACAGGGGGTCCTGGAACCAAACAACAACAGATATCAGGGGCCCCCCGTATAAGCGTTTCTGACACTCTTCATTTTGCAGAAGGGAATTCAGGACTTGAATCATAGGAGTGAAACAGACAGGCAGGTTGGAGCGACCTCAGGCTATTCCAGCCCCTGATCGACCTGGGACTATAGCAACCAGACGCTGTGGTCCAGAGGCCTGAGGGAGCTGCCAGCAAGGAGCAGCTTTTTGCCACTCCTTTTAATAATAATAATAATAATAATAATAATAATAATAGTAGTAGTAGTAATAGTCGTAATAATAATTGGCCTGCCTTAGGTGGCCTCAAAGAGGCTTCTAGCTGCATCAGGGGTGTGCATTATCTGCATACCATGCCCCTGAAGCATCTGGAAGCTGTACTTTTGGCCTGTTATTTGGGTCCAGGATCTAAAAACTCATTAAAATCACCCCACTTCTAAACTGACAGTTGGCTACAGAAGCATCATAACACCTGTCCTACTCTTCCTCTTCTGATGTTAATATTTGAAAAGCATTAGATTGTGGTTAAACAGAACAACCAAGCTGACAATTCTGAGGACTGAAGCCACATAATCTAAGTGCATGCTGACAAAATGCCATGTGAGGAAGAACATTTTATAAAAAAGAATTAAGAAGTAGCACAAGTCACCAGTACTTACTATCATCACTGACATACTCTGCCCAATTAAATGTGGTCACTGTTGTGTTAATAAAGGTGCCAT